>CM070630.1:37816916-38416916 GCA_036346255.1 Ampelocalamus luodianensis
TTTTGTATATTGTTCTATTTGGCGGTCGGCTCTCTTTTGTAATAACTTTACTTTATGTATGTCGTGGTTGAACTTAGTGATGTATGTGTATGGAAATGATGTGTAATTTTGTGATGATGTGCATATGCTGCAATGCAGGAAGCATATGCCCATCGAGCTTAGAATGTTTAATTAGTAATGCTAGAACCAATTGGAGGTTAAGTGTTACTAGTTAAACATTCGAATCCTCTAAAGTTGGTATCGAGCCATCTTGACCAAAGAAAACCCTAGCTTGGTACGCCTCTAGGATATTTTGAAAACTTACTTTCAAAGGTTTGTAAAACTTAAGTAAGTTCTCTAATTTTACTCCTTACTGTCTTAGCTTGCTCATCTCACCTTACTCTCACTTAAGTTTGAAAAAGTTGTTCCTCTCTTCCTTTCAAAGATTAGCCTCTATCGATTAACTTGGTTTTGGGAGAAACATGAGAGCTTGGAGAAAAGAATTTGGGCAGCTAGCTAGTGGTTAGTAATTAAGGTAGGAAATGAGAGGTTAATTCAACTAAAACTTGTGGGAAGAAAAGGGTAAGAAGTGATATGAGTTAGCTAAATGCCTAATGCTCTATTCGGTGGTCATATCTTGATTTTGGACTGTTTTGAGCTAGAACTTAGTGCTGAAATTTTGGGTCTTCAAGCGATTGCTCGTTCTTCCATACGGGTTAGTCGTTTCAGGAAGTCGATTTGGTGATTTTTGCCCCTGTGCTCTTGGTGGTTATTCCTGAGCGCTTTTCTTGAGTTTGGATTTCTTTGCTTTCTTTTTATCTTGAACTGTATCTAACTTGTCTTAGTGAAACAGGATGGCTGGAGGGACCCGTAGTGGTCGAAATCAGCCGGGTAGTCCCGATGAGGAGCTTCCTCCTCCTCAGACCATGGCGGAAGTCCTCATGCGATCGAACGCATGTCGTTCGGAGGACCGTAGGGTGTTGGAGGTTATCGCGAGGAACACCTCTACTCCCTCTGGTGCCTCTCGATGCGGAGGTGGTGGACACCAGTCTCGTGGGGACTTGCGGAGTTCCTTCGCACGCAGCCTCCCACCTTCTCGGTCAGAGACCCTTGGACGCAGAGCGGTCGGCTGCGTCGGTTGAGCGGAAGCTCAACGTTGCTCGATGCCGTGAGCGGAGCGGGCACTTTCGCATCCATCGGTGGAGGTGCGGCACTCTCTTGGTGGGAGAATTTCCTCGCCATGCGACCGCGGAACACGTGGTCTCGTGGGAGGAGTTTGGCCGACTTTCGTCGGGCCCATGTCCCGCGGGCTGATGAAGCTGAAGAAGAAGGAGTTCCTGCGCTCAAGCGGGCGCAAGTGCGGATCGAGTACCTTCACGAGTTCAACCATCTCGCGAGGTGCGCTCTGGCCGAGGTGGCCACCGATGAGGCCAGCGGGGAGAAGTTCATGGAGGTTTGTCGAGGAGCTTGAGGACAAGCTCTCTGTGTGGACTTCCAGACTTCCGGACCTTGGTGGACAAGGCCATCGTCGCCGAGCATAAGGCGAGCGCTGGGCGAGTCCCGCAGCGCAAGTGGGAGGCCCAGTGGTGCCGCAGGCCGCCTCGTTCGTCCCCCGTGTTGGACTGCACCGGTGGCCCGCTTTGGCTTCACCACCGCCGAGGCCTTCAAACCAGCTCCACGTCCTCCGCCGGCGTGACTCGATCCACGTCGCTCTGCGACCAGCCAGCAGGTGTTCCCGCAACCCCGCGGCCGACGTCACCTGCTTCTACTGCCATAACAAGGGCCACTACGCGAGTAGTTGTCCTAAGAAGGCTGGAGCGGCCCCTCGTCCTAATGGAGGACGCGGGCAAGGGAGTGGTCACCCACGACCGAAGACCGGGCTTGGGAGGCGGCGAGTCAATCACATCTCGGTGAGAGGCACAGAGGCGCCCGGCGTGGTGTTGGGTGCGCTCCTTGTTAATTTGCAGCTGCTCTGATTTTATTTGACTCTGGGGCCTCGCATTCGTTTATTTCGAGGTCGTTTGCTGTTGATTGTGGACTTCACTGTGTTCCTTTGGGGATTCCACTGCTCATTCGCTCTCCGGGTTCGAAAATGAGAGCTGACCAAGTATGCCGGGATGTTCCTATCCACATCGAAGGAGTGGGATTCTTGGCGAGTCTTATCCTGCTCGACTCGGCGCGCTTGGATGTGATTCTTGGCATGGATTGGTTGTCCCAACACTTGGGCAAATCGACAGTGCCGAAGATTGTCTACCTCACCATCCTTGGGTGAACAGGTTGGGTTTCGCCACGCTTGCGAGGCCCCATCTTTATGTCCTTGAAGCAAAGCCGTATTGGAGATTCACGCGTCCCCACTGTGTGTGACTTCGCGGATGTCTTTCCCGAAGATTTGCCCGCCCGCCTCTGTTCGAGATCTGAGTTTGTGATAGAGTTGCTGCCCGCACCGCCCTATTTCTAAGAGGCCGACGCATGCCTCCTAATGAGTTGGAGGAGTGAAGAAGCAATCGGTGAGCTGCAAGAGAAGAGTTTTATCCGTCCTAGCTCATCTCCTTGGGGTTGTCCAGTTATCTTTGTGAAGAAGAAGGACAAGACTTTGCGCATGTCGTTGATTACCGTCCGCTTAATGAGGTGACGGTAAGAATAAGTATCCTTTGCCCGTATTGATGATCTTTTCGATCGCTTGACCAGAGCACGTGTCTTCTCAAGATTGACTTGAGATTGGGCTATCATCAAGTCGATCGTGGCCGAGATATTCCAAGACCGCCTTTGCTACTCGTTATGGTCTTTCACGAGTACACCGTCATGTCTTTTGGTTTGACTAATGCTCCTGCTTTGTTCATGAATCTTATGAACTCGGTATTCATGGAGTATTTGGATAGGTTTGTGGTGGTATTCATCGATGATATCCTTATCTACTCCAAGAGTGAAGAAGAGCATGCTGAGCATCTTAAGCTTGTATTGGGCAAGCTGCGTGAGCACCAGCTGTATGCCAAATTCAGCAAGTGCGAGTTCTGGTTGAAGGAAGTGGCATTCTTGGGCCATGTTCTTTCAGCAGGGGGTGTGGCTGTGGATCCTAGCAAGGTCAGTGATGTGCTATCTTGGGGTCAGCCCAAGTCAGTCACCGATGTGCGGAGTTTTCTTGGTTTGGCTGGCTACTATCGCCGCTTTATCGAGAATTTCTCCAAGATTGCGAAGCCTATGACTGAACTACTCAAGAAAGACAAGAAGTTTGAGTGGTCCGCTGCTTGTGATGTGAGTTTTCAGGAACTCAAGACGCGGTTGACCTCAGCCCCAGTGCTTGTTCTCCCTGATATTCACAAGAGTTTTGATATCTATTGTGATGCTTCTCGTCAGGGTCTTGGTTGTGTTCTTATGCAGGAAGGCAAGGTTGTGGCCTATGCATCGCGGCAATTGAGGCCTCATGAACTCAACTATCCTACTCATGACTTGGAGTTAGCTGCTGTGGTCCATGCACTCAAGATTTGGCGGCATTATCTGATTGGTAACCGTTGTGAGGTGTATTCTGACCACAAGAGCTTGAAGTACTTGTTCACCCACCGATCCCGAACCTCGGGCAAAGAAGATGGTTGGAATTGATCAAGGCCTATGACATGGGTATTCGGTACCATCCGGCAAGGCCAATGTCGTTCTTGATGCACTCGATCGGAAGGTGTATTGTAACATGTTGATGCTCCAAGAGCGCAGCCTACCCTCATTTCGTAATTCCAGCGCCTCAATTTGGGTTTGATCGAGCGCGTTCTCTTGCTACATTGGTTGTGCAACCAACCTTGATGGACCAAATCAAGGCGACACGTGAGATGGATGTTGGTGTGAACCAAATCAAGCAGAACATCAAGAATGGGATAGCCAAGTGCTTTTGAGAGGATGAACATGGCGTTGTGTGGTTTGGACAACGTCTTGTGGTTCCTAAGGTCATGGAATTGCGGAATTTGATTCTCCGCGAAGCCCATGATTCTCCTTTGTCTATTCACCCCGGGGCTACCAAGATGTATCAGGACCTTCGCCGAGGTTCCAGTGGACCCTGAATGAAGCGTGAGATTGCCAAGTTCGTTCAAAGTGCGATGTGTCTTTGTCGTGTGAAGGCCGAGCATCAACGCCCGGCAGCCTTCTTCACCTTTGCCGTGCGGAATGGAAGTGGGATTCCGTTGGCATGGACTTCATCACCGGATTGCCCGCTCGTCAAAGGGAATGATGCTATTTGGGTCGTGATCGGCGTGTTGACTAAAGTGGCACATTTCCTTCCCGTCAAGACTCGGCCGTGTGGGGCCTTTGGCCGAACTTTATGTCTTGAGGATTGTGAGTCTTCACGGTGTACCGAAGTCGATTATTTCTGATCGTGGTGCACTTTTCACCTCGCGGTTTTGGCATAGTCTGCAAGAGGCTATGGGGACCCGCCTTCATTTTAGTACGGCCTTTCATCCTCAGACTGATGGTCAGACGGAGCGAGTCAACCAAGTGTTGGAAGATATGCTTCGTGCTTGTGTTCTGTCCTATGGGAAGAAGTGGGAGAAATGCCTACCTTTTGCGGAGTTCTCATACAACAATAGCTTTCAGGCCAGTCTTGGCATGGCACCATTTGAGGCTTTGTATGGGAGGAGATGCAGAACCCCATTGAACTGGTCGAGAGGCGGTGAGCGGCGATTTCCGCCCATTCGATCAATGAGGCCAAAGCCGAGTTCGCTTGATCCGCGAGCATCTGCGCGCGGCCCGATCCGCATAAAAGAGCTATACGATCGTCGTCGCCGTGAGTTGAGCTTTGAGCCCAATGACTTTGTGTATCTCAAAGTCTCACCCTTGAAGGGCCATCAACGTTTTGGCATCAAGGGCAAGTTGGCTCCTCGATATGTTGGGCCTTACCGCATCATCGAGAGAGTTGGAGCAGTTGCATACAGATTGGAGCTACCACCGCACGAGGGTGTGCATGATGTGTTCCATGTTTCACACCAAGAAGTGCCTCCGTGTCCCGACCGAGGAAACTCCGTTGAAACTCTCGATGTGCGGGAGGATTTGACCTACCGCGAGCATCTGTTCAGATTCTTGAGGAATCAACGGAGAACAAGGAACCGTGTCATCAAGTTCCTTAAGGTTCAGTGGTCAAACCATTCTGAAGATGAGGCAACTTGGGAGCGAGAAGATCGCCTTCGTGCAGATTTTCCTTCCTTCTTCTCCGAGTAAACGGAATCTCGGGTCGAGATTCTTGTAAGGGGGGGAGAGTTGTAACATCCCAATTTTGGGCTTGTGTTTCAAATGTAAGAAAATGAGTAGAAATTAAAACTTTTTCTTACATCCTGTATTCCCTTTTGTACCAAGCAAGTATTGTACAGGAAGTTGTGGAAATACGAAGTCACAAGTCTTTTGATCCAAATCTTGAGCTTTCAAAAACAATCTTGTCAAACCTCTGGATCATCTCCTGGAAATATTTTTTTCCTAAGTTCTTGGGATGGTATGTGACCCCTCTGAAAAGTTTCACAATTTGTAGAAATTGTTTGAATATTTTTGGAGGCCAGTCAAACCTATTCAAAATCTGGTCAACTGTGGACCAGCACCTTGTGGAATTTTTAGAGGAAAATGTACAGCACAAAAACCTCTGCAAGATTTATACAAGGTCGATCACCCGGCTAGCAAGCTCCTGTAAAAATTTTATAATTTTGGAGTTCATTTGCTACCTCAAATAAATCCCCAAACTTCGAGCGCAGTTCAAACCCAAACTTGGGTGAGTCGGACCTAGTCCGACCCACCAAGCGGCTCGGTCGAGTCAAGCTCACCGAGTTCGGGCTCGGTCTCGTGGCGCAGCAAAACGGGCCACGGATGGGGATCGTGTGGCTCACGACCTCCCCACGACTCCTAGGACCTCCCAGACCTCCTCGCCCGCAAGACCTCCCACACCAGACGATTCTCGGACGTCCGGGACCACCCCAAGCAAATGGGACGTCCAGACCTCCTTGGCCTGTGTTTCTTCCTCACGACCTCCACGAGGTCCGCACATGAAATTTCGCACCTGCATGCGTGTGTCAAGTCGAGAGCGGTTGAGGGCGTGAGATGTCACCTGCCTCTTGTCAGCGGCTCTTGCTGCCGACATGCATTTATTGCCGATCGGCTTTAACCTCCAAAGTCTTCACCGCTCTGCCACTTGTCCTGTCGTGCGTGCGTTGGCGGGGCATGGTTCATGCTCACTGAGGCTTTGCCCTAGCCCTTGCCAAGCTCCTGTGCTATACATAGCACAAAACTTCCTCTCCTTTTCCTTTTCGTTCTTGGTCGTGCTTGAGCTCCTCGGTTGAGTTGGTCCTCACACTCAAACCCCAAGAACACCACCACCCGAAACCTCCATTGTCACCTTTGGAGCTCCTGCCAAGCTCGAGCTCAATGGTTCCATCAACGTTCTTGCTGTTTTCCTTGTCATCTCGAGCACCTCGAGCATTCTCTAACTTGCCGTGGTTGTCCATCGCAGGTGGTCAAGTTGGGAGCCGCTTGTCGGGGTCGAGGTCGTCTTCTTCTCCTTCGCCGGCAAACACATCACCGCGGGACTTCGTCGACCTTCTCCAAGTCCCTCCGTCTTCCTCTGGACCTTCCCTACACTCGGGTGAGTTCATTTTAGTCCCTTAGAGCTTAGGGTCTAGCTAGCTTAGCTCGTGGCGCTCAGTTTTGTCGTTTTCGGTTTTTGCCGAAAGGCTTGTCCTCCGCCATTCTCCGGCTCGCCGGCGTTTAAGGCCGTCGCCGCCGTCGAGAGTGCCTCCGCTAGGTCCGCGGCACTATTGCGAGTTTATCGGTGCCCTTGGTCGGCGCCGGCGAGGTCCCCATCGCCGGCGGCAAACCGTTGAGCCCGCTCGGGATTTTGCCGGTTCAAAACTCCCGTTTTCGTCATCTTGTTAGGACATCTTAAATGCCCATTTATTACCAATCATCAGTAGCAGTGAGTTGTCTTAGCCGCCACCCTTTGTCGTTGTCCGGAGGTCCCGCGCCTTAAACAGCACCTTGGACCTCCTCGGGTTCTTCGTGACCGTCTAGACCTCCCCAAGTTTAGATCTGGACCTTTAGATCTTTCCCGCGAAAACCTTTTAGTATAAGACCTCCCTCGGTCCTTTTGCAAAGACCACCTCTGAGCCACTCCCGAGGTCCTCTTTGTAAAAAGACCACCCCTTGTCGTGTTGTCAAAACCACCCTCTCGGACCTCTTCCGAGGTCCTCTTTGCAAAAGACCTCCCCTTGGTCATTTTTGCAAAGACCACCCTCGGGGTCCTCTTTGTAAAAAGCCATCCCTGGCATTTTACCAAGAAAACCCCCGCTCAGACCTCCTAGGCTCAATCCTAGCCGTTCGCGACCTCCCCGGGTTAGATCTGAGCGTTAGATCTCTTGTTGTAAAATCTTTAGCGCTCAGACCTCCCTCCGCGTTGATCTGGACCGTTCAAAACCTCCCTAGGTCTAATCCGAGCCGTCCAGATCTCCTCCGATTAAGAATCTTATCGCTTAGGACCTCCCCGAGAAGATCTTGGTCATCCAAGACCTCCTCGTGTCAATCCCAACCGATCAAGACCTCCCTCTGGAGATCTTGACCGTCTAGGACCTCCTCCTTTAGATCCGTAGCGTTAGGACCTCCTCCTCTGGTCTAAACCGTTAGGTTTAGATCTAACGGGCTAGACCTCCCTCCGTGGAGTTAGCCGTAGGACCTCCCTCTGGTGATCTTGACCACTGGGACCTCCTCCGTGAGCTCTTAGCCGTCTAGACCTCTCTCCGAAGGTTTACCCAGGACCTCCTAGTGCTCGGGACCGCGGATCTCGATCGGCGGTCACGACCAGGGCCGCAGCGCGTGAGACCTCCTTGCGTGCGTTGTGCACGCCCGGTCGTGATCGTTGGATCAGATCTCAACGGTCCGCACCTCCCAGTCGGGAGGAGGTCTTCCGTGCGCTGCTGCCGTGATGCTGTGGCCTGCGATGCAAGATCGACGGCCCGCGACCTCTCCTTGGTCTTCGGTTCGGTTGGACCTCCCGAGAGCTCAAAGTCTCCTAAGTCTTTTGCTGTTTCAAATTTCAAAAGTGCTTAACTTTGTCATTTTAACTCCTTTTTGAATGATTCCAGTTGCTGTAGCTTTGTTATAGTATGAACTTTAATCTGAGAATGAAATTAGGCCCTTTGTTGTAGCAGAAAATGATTTAAACAGCATGATCTTGTTTAATGAAAGATGATGTCTAGAAATTCATGGAAAGTTTGTAAAACACATAACTTCCTCGCTGTAGTTGCAAACTGTGCAATCTCAACCTAGTAAATTTGGCCTGTAAGCATGCTTTAATTTGAACTAGGCTTTGTCTTTATTCATGTTCCTGAGAAATGATATATGCTAGTTTTAGAACTTAGAAAAATCATAACTAAATCATTTTAACTCCAATTAAGATGAAACCACTTGTATTAGCCTTAAAATGTCAGTAGCAACCTATCATAAAATTTTCAAGTCCAGAAAACCTCTAGAATTTTTTTTTTTTTTTTTTTGCTACAGTACCTTATTATGGCCGAAAATGGATGTTTAGGTAATATCTTTTGCACCACAAATCCAGATTAGGTTTTTCCAGTTTCTATGTCTAGGTATATTCGTATTCTACCTTATGTATAAATTTCGTCGCATTTGGATAATTGTTGCTTGCTCATTGGTTTATTTGTGGCTCGTCTTATTGGTTGTTCTTGGTTCTTTTTGCCTCTCGCTTAGGATTCGACATTTGCGGTAATCCCGAGAGCGACCCTCCACAACAAATTGAGCAACAGCAAGAAGGCAAGCAGTTTGATCATGTTAATCCCAGTATTTTAAGTATTTATGTTGATTACAAATTCTATGTATGCATTGCTACTTTGTGTTAGTAGTTGGCCTAGTAGATGCATTTCCTTAGCAAATGATTATCCTCTACTACCATGAGCCTAGGTTACTTGCTGTGATTTAGAGTTCATGGATGGGCTCTTGTCACTTAGTAGTTGCGAATCAATTGCTTAGCCATGCTTAGCTTGTAGAAATGGCGGTTATCGACTTGTCGATAACCTTGATCACTTAAAACTTATTATGCTTATGATTTCCACCTTGTGCCATGTCTACTTATGAAAACTAAAACTGAAAACAAAATGATTTAGACTTGGGCACAATAGTATGATGGTGTGATTTTGGGTGTGATGGAATGGTGCCCGGTCAACAAGGACCGAACATCTTGTTACACTAAACAAAGCATTTTAGCGTGCTAACCACATTAGAGGGTATGGGACCTCTCTTGACTTAGTACTTTGCGTGTATTGGCTCAGTCGCAGGAGTCGCGGGAGGGATGGTGTTGGGAGCATTGTAATGTCCAAAGACTTCACCCGTGATGGGATTTGTTGTCTTCGACTTGCAATGTAAGCATATGGGTTTCTATCCATATGAGCGGCTCGTAGTTAATACACAAGATTGGAAATGTCTCGTGGGACTTAGCGTGCGGCATACCTTCGGTAGTGTGCTTGTGGCTTGAAGGCGATGCAAGTGTGGGTACATTGGTACACCCTGCGAGGTTAAAACTATTCGAATAGCCTCGTCCTAGGTTATGGACACGCTTGGCAAGGTCTTTCAAGAGTTAGATTACAACCTTTTAAATTAAAACTTGATGGGTGGTACGAATCGGGATTCGTGCTATGTTGTGGTGGCTATTGGGATAGTCACTTCTAGGTGGTTACTTGTATGTATCTTTACTTACATTACTTTGATAACAAAACAGATTTGCAAACTTGCTTTTAAAATGTATTACATTATTGCAAATAAAGTTGGCTTTGTGCAAAATGAGACATACAACCTCCACCTAAATAAGCTTGCATGTAGTTTATGAACAGTGCCTATTCCACACGTCATTCTTGCGGGTACAAAGACAATCTTTGTACTCGGATGCTATGCTTAATTGTTACATTGCGGAGGAAGAAGGTGAGCTTGAGGGCCTCACTTTTGTGAGTCTGTGTTGTGGTAGCTATGGGCGACTAGCTTATGGCCCGGTCGGTTGCCTTGTGGGTGTGTGGCTAACCGGTCTACTTTTGTTCTAGCCATCTTATGGCACCTTTTGCTTCCGCTGTCATTTTTGTATATTGTTCTATTTGGCCGGTCGGCTCTCTTTTGTAATAACTTTACTTTATGTATGTCGTGGTTGAACTTAGTGATGTATGTGTATGGAAATGATGTGTAATTTTGTGATGATGTGCATATGCTGCAATTCTGGGAAGCATATGCCCATCGAGGCTTAGAATGTTTAATTAGTAATGCTAGAACCAATTGGAGGTTAAGTGTTACTAGTTAAACATTCCGGGTCCTCACACGCATTGCACCATACTCCTACTAGTCAGAATTCCACCATAGGGGTATGCCGCTATGCGTAGTCGTATGGAAGCGGTGATCGGATTGGTTTGGAATAGGGTTAATATGATTAATCCGATGAATTTCCAAGGCTAGATCGCGTGAATAAGATTCATGTCCTGAATAATTTTTCCATGGGCGCTGCCCTCGGCTCGCGAGGGGCGCTACCCCTTCGAACCCCACCCGCTAACTGATGAACCCGAAGGTCCGATTTGTTGGCCCGATCTTTCGATGAGAACGATAAGTCCGGTAGGTGTCGCTCAACTCTCACGATCCGGCTACGAACACGCAAGGCTCGAAACCATGCAATCGCTGAATCGATTGACAAGTGCGTTATCAACCGTACCGAATACCGGTTGACTGACCACGAAGGTCGATTCTCGCATACACCAAGAAGCACGCAAGAACAAGATAATAAGCAATCTGAAAATTGCAAATATGATTGAAATATTTAATTGAGTTGGGATTCTGAAGCGGTATTATGGTTGGTCTAGTCGACACAAGCCAATACACGAAGTTGCAACAAGGCTAACTTTTAACTAAACAAAATCCAAGAAAACTAGAGGGTGTGGCCTCCTTATATAGGGAGGAAGAGCCACAAATCTAAAAGAACCAGCGGACGGGACTAAATTCGCGGGTTACTGTTCACGTGAACAGTAACCACGCCCCAAGTGGCCGTCGACGAGATGGGCCAAGTTCAAGATATGATTACAAAGCCCAAATTGGCCCAAACAAGTGATATTACGTCTTCTTTTGATGATTGCGATCAGCCCAGAAGGAATTTGGATGTGAGGCCGGATCCGTTGGAAAGAGGACGAAATAAGCTTTCAATCAAGTACTCGTGGACCTCTAACGGACTCCGTATGTGAAAGTTATGCCTGTTTTAAGTTGGTGCTGTCAGGCTGATTCCGAGGCCGAATTGGATTCCAAAATAGGTCCAGCTCGAACTGCTTGCTTGTCTTGGACCAAAAGTGACATCGTGCTGCACATATATATATTTCATCATTAGGTAGCATCATATAGTTCATATAATATAAAGACACTCCTAAAAACAAGCTCACCTGATAATTTAAGTGAAGCGTATGAGCTCTTATACTTAGAACATTAAACATAGCAAATATGGTTGTATCCATAGAGGTCATGTCCTTATCATCCTCCCTTTCTTGAAAACAAAGCCGTCCTCGGCTTTTGATAAGCTGAAAATAGGGTAACAAAGAAGCCAAAGTGTATGCATGATATATGTATATGTCATCTGTTTTAACAGTTCTTCGTTGTTGCACCATTAATGTTAGAAGACAGCAACAATCATATATGTGAATAATCAAAACAAAAGTTCTCACACAACAATTATTGCAATTAGTTTTGCAAATGTAAGTGAAGCGTTTATGCAATTCAAATCTCTGAAGTTGTAAACTTGTAGTGGTAGCACATATGGGCAAATCTACAACTTTTGGAATCAAACAAAGTTCATTCATATTATCATATTTCAATCGAGCAATAGAAAATTCATCTAGCAAGGGTGAAAGGATGTGTAAATTCTTCCATACTTCGACATCATGATGCGATTGTCCATACTAGATGGTGCAATAAGAGATGAACACATGGGCATTGAATGATCACTAAATTTTAATTTTCTCTCATAATGAACAATATTCGACACATAAGAATTGTTGTTCAAAACAGCAAGCTTCAATTCATCAATGTAATCACAAGTTATGCATATTCGATAAACAAGAAATTGATCATCTATACCATAATCTCCAATCAAATTAAACTTATACCTGTGTGTAGGCACTAGACAAACATTTTGAACATGCGATTTCAGAAACTTTCTCCATAGCATGTGTCAATTTCATAGGTGAATCCAACATAATGTAATACAAAGAATCCGTAGGAGAAATTCTAGTCAAAATTTCTTTATGTCTAATCAATTCCACGTGATCATTATATGTGATTAACTCATCACATGAATCACTCAAAACAGTAGGTAATTCAATTATTTCATCACATGGTGCACTCAAGTCGGCAGGTAAATCAACAATTTTATCACATGGTGCACTCAAATCAATGCGATCAGATTCTCTACTTGAAATATGTGCATATCGAAATTATTTTCCACTAATTTTTGCTCTAAAATAGCTAACAACAGTGGACAATTGTAGTTCTTCACAAGCATACTCACCTTGAGTGATGATAGCACCATAATCTTTACCTTTTTGGCTCTCCTCAGATGATGTAGGTGCATCCATCTCCTCATCTTCCTTCTCAACCAATGGAGTCGATGGTTCAATCAGCTCATTCTCCTCTTTGGCATGGTTCTCAACTTCCTGCAAATTGTTAGTCACAGAAAAAGACACAAACATAGGTTTGTTCTCATGTTCCCTATCATCAAGCATTCTCAATTTCTCCTCAATCTGACGTTCAATCTTACAAGCAAGTATAAACAAATGAGGGAGGGAATTATATTCTTTGTGAACAAGAATGTCCTGAATTTCTTGATTAAGCCCACTTAAGAATCTATTCTCTGTAGCTTCAGCATGTTCCTCTAAGCCACAACGCAACAAACGAGTTTTCAATTCATGATAGTATTCCTTACAGTTCTACAACGTTGTTTTAAACGTTGTAATCTAGCTAACAAATAATCGAGCATGATATTTAGGAACAAATTCATCTCTCAAAAGTTTCTTTAATGCATGCCATGTTTGAGGCACTCTTCCATGTCTATGTAGATGCTTCCACCAAAGTATTGCATCTTCAATAAAAACACTAGTGGCAGCTTTAATCTTTTGCCTATCGACAAATCATAATATTCAAATTCTTTGTCTAAAGCTATCTCCACCAATATAGGCATCGGGATCAAATTTACCAAGAAAAGAAGGCATAGTGAGTTTAGTTTTACTAGACGTACTATCACATTCATGTACCTCCGTGGTGGATAATCGCGTCTCAGCGTGCATCTCCTCGTGGACTTTCTTGCGCTCCGTTCAATGGCTCAAGAAGACGTGGATCTATCTTGTAATCATCCCGTGAACCTGCCATAGTTAGTATAAAACAAGGAACAAATCGCAATGTATATGTCCCTATGAACTACTAGGTTCTAGAGTTTTCAACAATCACCACACTTAAC
The DNA here is from genome assembly GCA_036346255.1 of Ampelocalamus luodianensis. Classification (NCBI taxonomy): domain Eukaryota; kingdom Viridiplantae; phylum Streptophyta; class Magnoliopsida; order Poales; family Poaceae; genus Ampelocalamus; species Ampelocalamus luodianensis. The sequence continues at coordinate 37,830,385 of CM070630.1, forward strand.
CTTTACCAAGTTCTTACAAGCTCTTACCAATGTAGCAAGGAAGTGGTACAACCGTGGTTGGTTCGTGATACTCTCACCGTGAATAGTCCAACGATTGCAGAGAATGACACTGCTTGAGTTAGTAGGAAGTGGAGCTTGGAAGGCTTCAATATAGTAGCAAGGATCAGCAATAATCAAATCGTTAATGCAAGTTGAAAGATTTTTCAAAGTACTAGCCAATGTTGCTGATCCTAGCCTAATCAAAGCTAGCTAATCAAAGCCCGATGTAGAGAAGTGTATGTACGCTGCGCAGCGATCAATGTGACTTGATGTAAGCAAGGAAAAATCTCACAACAAGTGCTAGGAGAGACGCTAGCCAACTACTCAAACCTCTTTCTATGGGCACAAGATTGTTTGCGCGATGTAGAGCACAAAAACATAATAACGTGCAACGTAAACAACCCTCTAGATTGAGCAGAAACAATAGCTAGTCTCAAATGATGACAAAAAAAAGTTTTATATGGCTTATATATACTCTTCTGAAAGGCTTCGACGAGATCTACAACTTTCCAGTTGAGGCGAACTCCAAATTCCGAAAGGAAGATCGAAGGAAACGGTAAAAATCGAAACTGAAAACTTGAGACGCGAATTCAGGGCCGAAGATGGCCGATTTTGGGGCACTTGGAGGGCGACAAGTGTCTTATATGGAAAAGATGCGCCTCGTCATTAGCTTCGAAACGAGCACAAGAACGTCAAAACGGACACCGTATGCAAAGTTATGCCCGTTTTACTGAAGGTGTCTCGGATACGAATTCTACTCGGACTCGAATCCGTCTCGGGTTTAAATTTGAAACTGCTATATCTTTCAAACCCGTGGGCCAAACTTGCTGAAATTTTTTGTGGAAGCTTTTGGTTATATGTAGAAGGTATCTACCAATTTTCATGCACTTTTCTTTTCTCTTTTTTTTTTTTACATGCTTTTTGTTCTATGCACAGTGCTCTTTTTCCTTCTAATATTTGGTCGGCCCTAAGGTTTATCGCAAGTCGCAAATAATATCAATTCTCCCAAAAGATTACAGCAACCCTCTCTTTTTTTCAGATGAACAACAGTAAGGATTTTCTAGTTTTTGGTGCGGATTAGAGGAGTTCTAACCCACGAATTTTCTGTTTTAGATGCAAAAACTAAGACCCTAAACGAACGATCAAGCGACGCAAAGGAAACACGAGATGCAACTAGACAAAGACTAACTAGACAATAACTAGAACTAGAAATCAGCAACTAGACACGACGATGCAACCAATGATTCAACAAGCAAAATACCGAAAAGAAAATTGCAATGGCTCAGATTGGTTCGGTATGGATGATAGATGAGAATTTTATAGGGCAATTTTCTGGACTCTAGGTATGAAAAATAAATCTACTACTAAGGGTACTGATTTCTCACCGAAGAACTGTAGCTCTGATACCACCTGATGAACCCGAAGGTCCGATTTGTTGGCCCGATCTTTCGATGAGAACGATAAGTCCGGTAGGTGTCGCTCAACTCTCACGATCCTGGCTACGAACACGCAAGGCTCGAAACCATGCAATCGCTGAACTGATTGACAAGTCGTTATCAACCGTGCACGAATACCCGGTTGACCTGACCACGAAGGTCGATTCCTGCATACACCGAAGAAGCACGCAAGAACAAGATAATAAGCAATCTGAAAATTGCAAATATGATTGAAATATTTAATTGAGTTGGGATTCTGAAGCGGTATTATGGTTGGTCTAGTCGACACAAGCCAATACACGAAGTTGCAACAAGGCTAACTTTTAACTAAACAAAATCCAAGAAAACTAGAGGGGGTGTGGCCTCCTTATATAGGGGAGGAAGAGCCACAAATCTAAAAGAACCAGCGGGGCGGGACTAAATTCGCGGGTTACTGTTCACGTGAACAGTAACCACGCCCCCAAGTGGGCCGTCGACAGATGGGCCAAGTTCAGTATGATTACAAAGCCCAAATTGGCCCAAACAAGTGATATTACGTCTTCTTTTGATGATTGCGATCAGCCCAGAAGGAATTTGGATGTGAGGCCGGATCCGTTGGAAAGAGGACGAAATAAGCTTTCAATCAAGTACTCGTGGACCTCTAACGGACTCCGTATGTGAAAGTTATGCCTGTTTTAAGTTGGTGCTGTCAGGCTGATTCCGGAGGCCGAATTGGATTCCAAAATAGGTCCAGCTCGAACTGCTTGCTTGTCTTGGACCAAAAGTGACATCGTGCTGCACATATATATATTTCATCATTAGGTAGCATCATATAGTTCATATAATATAAAGACACTCCTAAAAACAAGCTCACCTGATAATTTAAGTGAAGCGTATGAGCTCTTATACTTAGAACATTAAACATAGCAAATATGGTTGTATCCATAGAGGTCATGTCCTTATCACTAACTGGCTAGTGGGACCGCCGTGCTAGGTAATTATTGTCGCGTTATATAGTATTATGTGTTTATGTAACCTGATAGAATTGGATTCTATGCATAACACCTTTTACAAGGGTTGATGTGAATAGTATGGTCCAGTATGTATATGATGCATGTATGGATTTTTTCATTGCCTACGTGTCATGCTGTGTTATAGCCATTGAGCTACATATTATTGTATAACGGTCTGCGTGCCGACATGTGATACTTGATATTATCATATGTAATTCATCACTAGATTTTAGGAGTAATTGCTTAGTAGATGAATATAGTGATTTCAAGTATGATGGCTCGGTGGATAGGAAGCATGGTGATGGAGATTGCCATGCTAAGAGCCATACTATTTCAAGGTTTAATATGATTGTCTATGAATGTTTATTTTGTTCCTGTTATGCTATTAATCATGTTTTTATCATTAGATGTTTTAACATGATAGAGTAGTATCTCTTAAGAAAAAATAAGTAAATTTGATGCATTTCCAATTGTTGTGCCTATCATGATTTTGATCATTAATTGGTAGGTCTACCAAAGTAGGGTACCATTAACTATTTTAATAAGATGGGATGGGTGTCAAACACCCATATGCATGGTATTGGTTTAACTTGACAAGGCTATCAAAATAGTTTTGGGCCTTGGGGCATAGTGTTGGCCGCCGAGGCATGGTGATGTCACCCAACAAATAAGAGTCATATGAGATATGATTGGTAAGGGGTTGCGTATCTAAATCACTAGATTTCTAGCAGTGATGCTAAAGCTCACTAGAACTTAATGATATATGGATCCTGAACCCACTATATGAAGTTAAAGGGAAACTTGGTTTATAACATATAGTGGGAGTATCTTTTGTTAAACTGTTTAATAGAAGATCTTACATAAACATAATGCTAAATTTTGCATATACATATTTTCTGTTGTAGATCATGGTACCTAGTACTTCCTCCACACCTACCTTTAACTTGCGATCTATTCTTGAGAAGAAAAACTAAATGGAACAAACTTCATTGACTAGTTTCGTAATCTGGGAATTGCTCTCAAATAAGAAAAAAAAAGGAATATGTTATAGAGGGTCTCTATCCCTAGGAACCGAATGCAGATGCTACTTGTACTAAAAAGAGTGCTTATGAGAAGCATTGCAATGATGTAGTCGATGTACACTGCCTTATGCTTGCCACCATGAACTCTGAGTTTCAGAAGCAATATAAGACCACAGATGCTTACAATATGATTGTGGGCCTGAAATGCATGTTTCAGGACCAAGCAAGGGTAGAGATGTACAATAGCTCCAAGGCATTATTTTCTTATAGGTTGTTAGAAAGTAGCTTGATCAGTCCTCATGTGATCAAGATGATTGATCACATTGAGATCTTGGAAAAACATGGTTTTCCCCTTAGCCAAGAGTTGGCTACTGATGTGATTCTTCAATTGCTCCCTGCGAGCTTTGAGCCCGTCATATTGAATTTACGTATGAATGTCATGGAGAAGTCAATGACCAAGTTGAATAGCATGCATAAGGGTGCCGAGGAGGGCATCAAGAAAAGTTCTAATCATATGATGATGGTTCAAAAAACTACTAGCTTCAAGAAGAAATACAAGTCTTGGGGAAAGGGAAAAGGCGAAGGAAAGACTCACGATGAGGTCGAGAGTCTCAAGGCTAAGCTTAAGAAGCTCAAGCTAGGTCCTAAGCTTGATACAGAATGCTACCATTGTCATGAGACCAGGCATTGATGTTTGCAATTCGATGCAGGAACTGATAGGGAGTAGAAGTTTGGCAACAGGTAAGGTTGATCTTCGTATGGGCAATGGAGCAAGAGTTGCTGCATTAGCTATTGACACTTTACCATTAGTTTTACCTGTAGTATTAGTTATGGAATTAAATCATTATTATTATATTCCTGCCTTAAGCAAAAACATTATTTCTGCTTTATGTTTAGGGGCAGAATGTGAGACCCCAAAATTGAATCCGTTTCTAAATTAAAAGGTTATACCAGAGGCATAACTCCTAACAAGAAATGAGCCCGATTTCAGTTCCCCAGATATGTGTCTCACATTAGTTCCCAAGATCAAAGACTAATGTGCACATATCCTAAACAACATCTGTACACAGTCATACAAAGGCCATACATTTATAACAGAAATTTACAAGGCCAGTTATTCAGTACATAAGTTACATACGAGACCAACGGTCAACAAAACACCAGAGTTTGCAGCGGAAACAACTATAAACAGCAAAAGATACCACTAAGTGTGCCCCATCACCTGCAGGCAACTGAGTGGAGGCAGAAACAACCTCATTCGTTAGCGTCGCCATAATCGGCGCTAACGAATGGATCGTAAACATAATCGTCCTCACCTGCAACAAGTGATTAATATCACAGAGTACAAAAGGTACTCGCAAGATTTACACAAAACTAATAAAATAAAGTATTTAATAGAACCTAGCCAAAGGATTAGAAATTATACATGTAAAGGCTATCAAAAGGAAAAAGGCTATATTGGCAGTAGTTTTGCATAAAGCAACAATTTTACTCCTACACTTTCTAATTTGCAGAGGCCATTTTGTAAACACAATTCAGACCAAAAGAATTTAGGTGACTTTGATGTAATCATAAATCAAAACATCTCTTTCAGTAGTGCATGATACCTTTCATGTCTTTACCCGAGGAGGTTGATCAGCCCGTAAGCCTCCGGATAATAGCACACTTCCTTTGGTATACCGGCCGGGGAAATCAAGCCTTAGTATTTTTCAGCAAGAAAATCATATTGGTTTGGATCACCCTTACGAGATGAAACCCCGATTAGAGTACAAACTCCATATAGAACTTGCTAAACAGGCAGGTAAGTTGTCTTGGAGTGAACCAGTGTAATGCAGTTAGTTTGTGAGACAAAACCCATCTTAAGAACAAGTGCTCTCTGTCACATTATAAGCTTACACTGGGTTCCTAAGGAATATAGGATTTCACGGTCCCACGTCCTCACACCACCTGTGTTCCAACTCAATAAAACTCTCTCCTTACTTAACCAAGCGGCGCCCATACACCGCGTATGGAAGTACATATGGTACTTGCATTGACTACCCAAAGTTCGGTCCTTGGTGATCTGGACAAGACTACCACATACCCAAATCTCGTGCACGAAGGCACCCTCACTAGCATCCACCATTCCAGATTGAAAACATGGTTAAATTTGTAAAACTTACACTTAACAAATAGATCCAAGATCTGAACCAAAGTAAAAATGATAACTTGTTCAGTGTTTCCCACAGTTGACGAGATAACCCCGTCAACCGACTATCGTATCTAATGATAGGCATGGCTAAGCATTTATATAAAGACCATATATTCCAACACATGACTTCTACCTTAAGCATAAGTTATGAAATGATTAAGGGTAAGCCACAATGATTAGGATATAACTAACTAGACTCACAAATTATTGATACACCAAAATAGCATGCACGCAGATATCATTGCATTTCAAAATACTAAAGTACGAAAACTGGGATCAAAATGATGCAAGAGGATTCTTGCCTTGTTGGTAAACCACTTGTTCATTCTCGCCGGAGCCTTGTTGGTAAACAACAGAGCATTAGCTTCCGTGAGCTTACTTGATAGCTCGCCGGATCTAAGGTCCAAGGCAGCTCAAACCAAGTCCCAAAATGGGTTCCTAATATTACAACGAACCTAGTGGTGGTTGGAACATGGCCGGCGATGAGCTCAAGCGGCGGTGCAAATACGACACAAGTGGCTAAGTCGACCCAACTCCGATTCAAACTAAAAGAAGCACGCTAAAGCATATAAGTATCATAAGGAAACTACCTTAGCTAAGAAAATAGACAAAGATCCATGGAGTAGCTCCGGCGACGGTGACTGAGTGTCGGCGAAGAGGGCTTCATGTGGACAAGAATACCTGAGCAAGGAATCACAAAATGGGTGGTCGTAATAAGTTACACAGACCCATTAGATGGTCAAGTTGAAAGGAATCGAGGAATGGCTTATCAGACCGGAGACGGAGGTGAAGGGGCTAAAGTTGATCGGAGTTGAATAAAATCCAAATTCCCAAGCACACTGTTAACAAAAGAATGAATTGATTGTGGGTTTGTGCTCATTATATCTTAAGTCAAGATATGACGCGCAAGAAATACAAAGTAGCTCACCGAAGCGAAGAAATCCACAACAGTGGCGCTCCGGGAGCGCTTTGGACAGACAAATGACAACCTCGGGGTCCAGAAGCTACAATCAAAACCAAGAACTCACATTAGCACCAAGGATAAGGCATGGTAAAAGAGAAAGAATGGCATGGAGACGAGAGGATACGCTTCGGTGAGGCGGAAGAAGCAATGGCCGCATTGATTCGGCTGAGAGAAAGGCAAGGTGTTTTTAATGGTGATTTTTGCCGAGAAGACAATGATGGTCAGTCGTGGCAGCACCAGAGCAGGCCTTGTCATCATCTTGAGGCCAAGTGGCATTGCATACAATGAAACTCAAGGGCGCGAAGCCACCTCAGGCGCGATGTGCTCGGAGGTAGCACAGTGGCACGGAGAAGATGAAGGTGAGAGACTTACAAGTGGGCCATGGCTACCAGTCTCAAAGAAATGATGTGATCGAGAGTGAAAAGACGCGAACGATCCGATCTAGTTTCAACGGTTCAGATAGAAAACGCTGTTCGACGGTCCGAACGTTTCAAATCCATGTGAACGGTCCGATCTAGAATGGACAGTCCTGATTCTGTGGAGTGTTCAGAGGTCCGAACATCACGACTCATACTAACGGTCCGATTTAAATCCAACGGTCCCGCAGCAAAGCGCACTCACATTTCAAATGAATGACAACGGCGTTGTTCGATTGAAAATGAGTGGTCCAGATCGCGTGGAGCGCTCGGATGATCCGAACGGCCAAAACAATGAGGATGGTCCAATTTAAATCAGACAGCCCGCGCACATTAGATTCCACAAAAAGGAAGCGCACGGTTCCATTGAAGATGGACGGCGCAGATCATGTGGGGCGCTCGGAGGTCCGAACGCCCCAAGTTATGCGGACAGTTGGATCAAGATCCAATGGTCCCAAGATGATGCGTGTTTCAAAACTCAACCAAAGGAAAAGGGCGTTGTCCGATTAAAAAGGGACGACCTAGATTGATTGAGGCATTCGTTGGTCCGAACAGCCCGATTGACATGGATGGTCTGATGCAAATCGGACGACCCGCGCACAACTAAGGTTTGGCTAGGTTAAAAGAACTTGGCCCGGGTCGGTCCGAGTGGCCCGAGGTTGAGTCAAGCCAAGTCGCGTGGGTTTGGGTCGCTACAGTGCCAAGTGGCTCGGTTGGGTCTGACCAGTTTGACTAGAACCAAAATCAAACTTAAAAGTTTGACTGGAGGTTTAAAAATATCAAATAAATTTATAACAATACGGAATTTTTTAGAGCAACTACTTGGATGATATAGATCCCAAATAAACTTTGAAAACTCACTAAAGACGATTTAAATACTTAGTTTAAAATAATTAGCCGAATAGGTTTAGAGAAAGAACAAGGATTTTTCTTAAGCTCAAACTAAACTCTAAAAATTTGACAAAAATAATATCCCTTTGTTAAAAATAATCTAGTATTCAATTAAATTATTTCCCAGGGTTCTTTACAAGCATTAACCCCAGTTTTCATTTGGGGAGTTCTATTTCAAGTTTTAAATTTGTTTGAATTTGAGATTTTTAAATGCAACCTATTGTGCAAATGATCCAAAATTCCATTTCAAGTTTTAAATTTGTTTGAATTTGAGATTTTTAAATGCAACTTGTTGTGCAAATGATCGAAAATGACATGTATGCTCATGAAATGCACCTAAAATCCATTAACTGAAATTGGGGCTATGACAAACCTCCCCCCTTAAGAAAATCTCGACCCGAGATTTCGATAGCTAAAGACAAAGACTGAAGAGTAGATCTTTAGAATTACAACAGGATATAACATCTGCTGTTTTGATTTCCTTCAAAGGTAGAAAAAGAAAAATCTAACAAACAACAAGGTGTTGTCATTACATTTTCCTTTCCATTGCTTTGTTTAACCTTTCCTTTCTTGCTTCAAAAGCACATCCAACCTAAGAAAAGAGGTACGGATACTCAGTCCGCATTTGGTCTTCATGTTCCTAGGTTGCTTCCCCTTCTGTGTGGTTACTCCATTGAATCTTCAAAAACTTGACAGTGCAGTCCCTTGTCTTGCGTTCCATTTCACCAAGAATTCTCACTGGATGCTCTTGGTAGGAAAAATTAGGTTGCAGATCAAGGTTCTCGTACGCAGTTGCTTCGGTAGGAACATGAAGACATTTGTTTAGTTGTGAGACATGAAAGGAATCATGCACTACTGAAAGAGAGATAAGCAACTCCAGTTGATACGCGATAGCTCCTCGTTTTGATAGGCTAACTTTCCTTTTACCTGGAATCGATGGATGCCCTTCATTGGTGTGACCTTAAGGTAAACATGATCGTTCACCTCAAAGCTCAACTCATGACGACGATGGTCATCATAGCTATTTTGACGAGACTATGCTGCCCGCAAATGGTCTCGGATCAAGCGAACTTGCTCTTCAGCATGCACCAGTAAATCTGGTCCATAGAATGGTCTTTCTCTGAACTTAGACCAATTTAAAGGTGTCCTACAAGCTCTCCCATATAGTGCCTCAAAAGGTGACATCTGTATGCTCGATTGATAGCTATTGTTGTAGGAGAACTCTGTATACGGCAAGCACTTCTCCCAGTTCTTGTTATAAGCCAACACACAAGCTCAAAGAAGATCTTCCAATATTTGATTTACTCTCTCAGTTTGGCCTCCGGTTTGAGGGTGATAAGCGGTGCTGAAAGAGAGTTCTGTCCATGTTGCTTGTTGTAGAAAACTCCAGAAATAAGAGGTGAACTGAGGGCCATGATCAGAGACAATGACCTTCGGTACACCGTGGAGACAAACAATCCTAGAAATATATAGCTCTGCTAACTTATGACCATTGAAGACGGTCTTGATGGGAATAAAATGTGATACCTTTGTCAGACGATCAATGATCACCCAAATCGCATCGGACCCATTTTGAGTCCTTGGAAGACTGGTAACAAAATCCATACCGATCTCCTCCCATTTCCAATTGGGAATAGACAGTGGTTGAAGGGTACCAGCTGGCTTCAAGTGTTCAGCTTTGACTTTTGACAAATATCACACTCAGCAACATACCGAGTGATTTGCCACTTCATCTGGCTCCACCAAACTTTACTCTTCAAATCCTGATACATCTTGGTACTCCCAGGATGTATAGAGAATTTGGAATTGTGAGCTTCTCTGAGAATTAAATCCTTCAACTGGGGATCTGATGCTACAACTACGCGATTATTGTACCAAAGGATGCCCTGGGCATCTTCAGAAAATTCTTTGGCTTTGCCTAACTTCAAAGCTTCTCGGATTTTGACCACATCTGCATCTGTTTTCTAGGCCTCCAAAATTTGATCTTCTAAAGTAGATTTCAACTCTAGAGCAGCAAGAAATCCTTCTACACCCATTTCAAGATTTAGCCACTAAAACTCAGCACACAAGCCTTTCGAATAAGGTGTTCTGAAAAGCGGTGCATTGCGACTTTCTTCTCAAAGCACCAGCTACCACATTGGCTTTGCCTGGGTGATAATGAACCCCCATATCATAGTCCTTGATCAGTTCAAGCTATCTTCTTTGTCTCAAGTTCAGATCAGCTTGAGTAAAAATGTATTTTAGGCTCTTATGATCAGTATAGATCTCGCAACGATTACCGATGAGTAATATTGCCAAATCTTTAGAGCATGGACTATGGCTGCCAATTCTAAATCATATATGGGATAATTCACTTCATGAGGCCTCAACTGCCTTGATGCATATGCCACAACTCGGCCTTCTTGCATGAGAACACAACTAAGCCCATGGCGAGATGCATCGCAATAAATATCGAAGCTCTTGTGAATATCTGACAGAGTGAGAACTGGAGCTTTGGTCAGGAGTTCTTTCAATATCTGAAAACTTTCTTCACACTCAGCTGACCATTCGAACTTCTTTTCCTTCTTCAAAAGCTGGGTCATTGTCCTTGCAATTTTAGAGAAATTTTCAATGAACTTGCGGGTAGAAACTTCGAATGTCGGTGATGCTCTTGGGCTGACCCCAATTTAGTACATCTTGTACCTTACTTGGATCAACAATGACACCACCTTCAGCTAGTACATGACCCAAAAAGCTGATTTTCTTGAGCCAAAACTCACACTTGCTGAACTTTGCATAGAGTCGATGCTTGCGTAGTGTTTCCAACACAAGCCTCAAGTGCTTCTCATGCTCTTCATAAGACTTGGAGTAGACGAGGATGTCATTAATAAATACAACAACGAATTTTTTCAAGTACTCCATGAACACTGAATTCATGAGATTCATGAAATAGGCTGGTGCATTTGTCAGACCAAAAGACATGACTATACTCGTACAAACCGTAACAAGTAGATAATATTGTCTTTGGAATGTCCTCAGTTCTGACCTTGATCTCATGATAGCCTGATCGTAAGTCAATCTTTGAAAATACGTGGGCTCCAGTCAATTGGTCGAATAAATCATCAATACGAGGAAGAGGGTACTTGTTCTTGATAGTGGCTTCATTTAGCGGTTGGTAGTCCACACACATCCACAAAGTCTTGTTTTTCTTCTTGACAAAGATTACCATGCATCCCCATGGTGAGTAACTCGGTTGAATAAACCCCTTGTCAAGCAATTCTCCAAGTTGTTTATTTAATTCCACCAATTCGTTGGGATCCGATACGGCCATTTTGATATGGGCGCAGTACCAGGTGCTAGTTCGATCACGAACTCCACTTCGCGATCTGGGGGCATGCCGGGAAGTTCTTCTAGAAAGACATCAGGATACTCACAAACTACTAGTACCATCTCCAAGGTAGGAGTGGTACCAGCCTTCACAGCAAAAAGATGAGAATCAACAGTCTTGGGGTTGAAAACAACTTGTTTGTCGTTTTCATTTGTGACAGAAATGGACCCCTGAGCACAATCAATTTGTCCCTAATTTTTGGACAGCCAATCCATTCCCAAAATAACATCCATTACTTCAGAATCTATCACTATCAGATTTCTCAAAAATTCTACCCCCTGTATCTCTATTTTTATACCCCGACAGACTTGATTAGTTCGAAAAACTGATCCCGAGGATTGAATAAAATATGGTGGCTGGAGTGTATGCAATTCTAACTGATGAAGAACAGCAAAATACCTTTTGACAAAAGAATGGGATGCTCCTGAATCAAATAAAACTGCAACTAAATTAGAATTAACAAGAAGCGTACCCAAGATGACGTCTAGCGCGTCAATTGCCTCCTCAGCCGTGACATGGTTCACTCGGCCATGTGCCTGAGCTAGAGCAGACTTGGCCACTGCCCTCTGAGGTGGTGCTGGATGCACAAGTGTTGCAGATGGGCCAACAGGAGGTTAGCCACATGCCTTTGCCAAGCACTGATTTGCGAAATGTCCCAGAAGTCCGCAATGATAACAGATCACACCTGGCCTGACATTGCTGACATTTGGTGGCTGATTTCCACTAGCTCTTGGCTATTGATTAGGTGGTGCAGGGTGAGGTGCAAAAACTGGTGGCCTCAGTGGAGCTGGTGCTAGGGCACGAGGGGGTTGAGCTGCCCAGTGCGCGGCCTCGAAAAACTGTCACCTGATGCCATTTGAAAAGCCCTCTTTAGCTTGCGCGATTCTTCCAATGCATTAATCTTGCCATCAACAATGATGGCCTTGTTGACAAGATGCTGGAAATCTCGAAAGTCAAGAGCTGCAAGTGCTAGCTGCAATTCTTCTGGCAGACCATTCATGAATCGGCTGCGGCGACGGATGTCAGTAGAAACATCGTCTGGAGCATACCGAGCCAAAAAGTTCAATTCATGGAGATACTCGGTCACGCTCTTTTGCCCTTGCTTAAGAGCAAGAAACTATTGCTGCTTGATCAACATAACTCCCTTCGGAATGTGCGCTTTGCGAAGACTTCCTTGAACTCATCCCAAGTTGGGACGTGTTCGGCTGGTTGGATAGCATGGAAGTTATCCCACCAGGCATTGGCCGCACCATCTAGCTGATAGCTGGCAAATAGAACTTTCTCTTCCTTAGAGCATTGGGCTATTAGCATCTTCTTTTCAATAGCTCTGAGTCAATCCTCAGCTTCCATTGGATCCTTAGAGCTAGAGAACACTGGAGGGGTTAGTCCTTTGAAAGTCAACCAGACCTCCATGATTCTGATTCCCTCCTGCACCGATATGTGGTACTGGAGCTGCAGAAGTGTTGCTGCAATCTGCTCGAGGATGCGCGTCTGGTCCATCCGGTTGTGCTCTATTTGAGCAAGAACCTCCACCATGGTGGGCGGTGGAGGAAGCTCTTCTCTTTGTTGACCACCCTAACGATCATGGCGGTTAGAAGGTTCCGCACACTCTTCTCGTGCGTAAAGATCATGGACACCAGTGGAGCGAGATCCTGGGGGTGCTGACTCGCCTCCCTACTGAGCCCTGGATCGAGTGGTTGCTCCTGCCATTCTGTTGCCACCCAATGGTTAGAAACCAGATGAATGACACTATGGCATGAGCTCAATCTAAATTCAGGACATCAAGATATTACTATTTATAGTTTGAATAATGATATAATATGCACCAAATTCTTAACATCAAAAGGGTGCACAAAGGCTCAGATGACAATACAAGATTCATTAAAATAGATAACCAAGTTTCGGTAAGGTTACATCCATATACGTCAATGATCTAAATGGCCACCGCATCAAACGAAAGTCTTACAACAAAACATACTTAATTAAACAAGTGCTATCCTATTACACTTATTTAGGGACAACTACTCGATGGATACAACTCGAGATAGCGAGTTTGCAACACCTACAACCTAGATATAGCCATCCCGGTTAAAGTTCACCGGAAACTCATCTAAAAGATGAGCTCCAGGTGATCCTGTGTTTATGGGGCTCAAGGGATTGTAAAGACGTCGTGGACATCCTAACAAAGAAATGTGACCTCCATGGGGTGCCGGCCACTGTGTGCGAGGAAAACCTACAGACATCCGGGCTTGGCGATACTGTCCATAAGTATGTATTAGCCCTGCCACTTCTGGAAGTCGAAACCCTAGTGGTGTTGTAGCAGTTGGAGAGGTCGCGTTGCCACCATAAAGCACGTTACGAGGAACACGATTCATGTTGACTCCGATCTGGAGGTACTCTGGCTTCTCTAAGACAACATCGGGTCTCCATAGCTCGTACACGTTGCAGCGTTGGATTTGGTCCATGATGTGAACTAACCTCGCTAACTGGCGTACTTGTGGGTCCTCTCCAAACTGGATCTCATCGAATGTGTTCACCTCTGCGCTAGGACCTTGTTTTGGAAAATGGTCATAGGGTGGCTGAGACAACTCCGTCAGATCATGACGAAGATGGCTCATAACCCCATTGGCCGCTTCCTGAACGGCCATGGCTTCAGAGGTGGCATGAACTTGGATATAGCATGGAATGCTTCCTGACACCTATCTAGCAATAATGTTGACTACACCTCGATACTCTTCCATCCCAGGTCCTCGATCTCGACGGTAGATAGCATACTCCGGATGGTAGGTGAAATTGGCTCGCCACATCATATCTCGCAGCAATGCGGGATATCCGTCTACTTCCTCAGCATGGGTCTCCCTGACCAAATGCCAACTGCTCATCTAAAACACACAAGGACAGGGTAAGTGAGCAAAACAGTTTGTAAACCCAATTGAAATTTGGGGTAAGAAATGACACTGAGATGGATGAGGAATAAAAGACTTTCATAACTTAATGTTTTTGAAAATATTTTGTTATTTTAGAAAATAGCTTCACAGAAGTCTCACTAATGCTAATGACCATGCTATTTATAACCTCATATCAAGATGGCTCGATACAGTATTGTGAGACCTCAAATCGAATCTTTTTTAAATTAAGAGTTTATACCTGAGGCATAACTCTTAACAAGAAATGAGCTCGATTTCAGTTCCCCGGATATGTGTCTCACATTAGTTCCCAAGATTAAAGACTAATGTGCACATATCCTAAACAACATCTCATACACAATATACAAAGGCCATACATTTATAACAGAAATTTACAAGGCCAGTTACTCAGTACATAAGTTACATACGAGACCAACGGTCAACAAAACACCAGAGTTTGCAGCGGAAACAACTATAAACACCAAAAGATACCACTAAGTGTGCCCCATCACCCGTATGCAACTGAGTGGAGGTAGAAACAACCTCATTCATTAGCGTTGTGATAATTGATGCTAACGGATGGATCGTAAGCATAATTGTCCTCACCTGCAACAAGTGATTAATATCATTGAGTACAAAAGGTACTCACAAGAGTTACACAAAACTAATAAAAGAAAGTGTTTAATAAAACCTAGCCAAAGGATTAGAAATTATACATGTAAAGGCTATCCAAAGGAAAAAGGCTATATTGGCAGTAGTTTTGCATAAAGCAACAATTTTACTCCTATACTTTCTAATTTGCAGAGGCCATTTTGTAAACACAATTTGGACCAAAAGAATTTAGGTGACTTTGATGTAATCATAAATCAAAACATCTCAAAGTGGCTGCCCACTTTGAGCAAGCTAACATGCATGAACACCCATCCATGCGGATACGGGTTGTCACCCCGCAAGTTGTTAATTTAATAGTCTAACGATGATGTCAATCAACACAAGCGTCGTCGTAATCGTGACACGGCTATTCGAATAGTTTTAACCTGCAAGAGTGTACATCTTACCCACACAACTTAATCACCAATAAGCCTCGGATAATAACACACTTCCTTTGGTATACCAACCGGGAAATCAAGACTCAGTATTTTTCAGAAGAAAATCATATTGGTTTGGATCACCCTCACGAGATGAAACCCGATTGGTTTGGATCACCTCACGAGATGAAACCCGATTAGAGTACAAGCTCCATATAGAACTTGCTAAACAGGCGGTAAGTTGTGTTGGAGTGAACCATTGTAATGCGCTTAGTTTGTGGGACAAACCCATCTTAAGAACAAGTGCTCTGTCACATTATAAGCTTACAATGGGTTCCAAGGAACATAGGATTTCACGGTCCCACGTCCTCACACCACCTGTGTTCCAACTCAATAAAACTCTCTCCTAACTTAACCAAGCGGCGCCATACACCTCGTGTGGAAATGCGATATGACTACCCAAAGTTCGGTCCTTGGTGATCCGGACAAGACTACCACATACCCAAATCTAGTGCACGAAGGCAAGCTCACTAGCATCCCCTAGTCCAAATCGAAAACATGGTTAAATTTGTAAAACTTACACTTAACAAACAGATCCAAGATCTGAACCAAAGTAAAAATGATAACTTGTTCAGTGTTTCCCAAAGTTGA
Organism: Ampelocalamus luodianensis; assembly: GCA_036346255.1. Lineage (NCBI taxonomy): Eukaryota > Viridiplantae > Streptophyta > Magnoliopsida > Poales > Poaceae > Ampelocalamus > Ampelocalamus luodianensis. The sequence continues at coordinate 37,846,288 of CM070630.1, forward strand.
CAAGATAACCCCGTCAACCAACTACCATATCTATTGATCGGCATGGCTAAGCATTTATGTAAAGACCATATATTCCAACACATGACTTCTACCTTAAGCATAAATTATGAAATGATTAAGGGTAAGCAACAATGATTAGGATATAACTAATTAGACTCACAAATTATTGATACACCAAAATAGCATGCACGCAGATATCATTGCATTTCAAAATACTAAAGTACGAAAACTGGTATCAAAATGATGCAAGAGGATGTTTGCCTTGTTGATAAACCACTTGTTCACTCTCTGAAGCCTCGGCAATATAGTCTCTCTCGTTGGGCAAATCAGAATCTAAAAAGGGTGACAACAAATGAAGATCGAAAATAGGATAGCAAAAAGGCCAACATGCTGAAAAATACATGACAAGTTTACCAAATAAGGTTCTATTCTTCTAAGTGACTTAGGTGAAAATTTTTGGTTCAGATGGAGTTCAATTAAACTTTCTGTGAATTATATCAGGTTAAGGTTCTTAAACTTTGTAAGACTCGGGATTAATACTCCCAATCCTCTCGTGCATTTCTAAACTAGTCCTATGATCAATAGCTAGTTCACACATTAACAAATATGATGACATCCATAATTCGCATAACTTTATTAATTATCAACATAGTTTATTACAAGAGAGGCTTACAGCCAACAATAAAATATCACAGATGGAAGATGAAGAAGTAGTAGTAGGGTCCAATGATCGCCATGTGCAATCGACTAGGGTAGCGGCCTAGTCGTCACGATCCACACCTACAAAAAGTCCTTCTCCTCTCAAATTTGTTTGCATAAAGCAAATATGAGCACTACTACCGTGCTCGCAAGTTACACCCAATATTGAATTATGATGCATGCATTAGGTAAAAAAATGAGACTGGCAGGGTTTATTTTGTGTAAAGCAGCAGTTTCAGTTTAAAAACTCATATTAATTTTCATGGCCATTTTATACTATATCTAAAATCAGTTTTGAAATGATAGTTTTATAGTGTGGATAACCTCCATAATTGAAAGGTGAAGGATACCCTCCAATCATATGGCTAACCGCCCAAATTCCCAATTGAATAAAGATCCAAAAACATATGATAAAGTTATTTTTGAAAACAAAACCAAGGTCTAACATTGAGTGGCTTTGCTAGCATGTCCATGACCGCGGATACGGCTATTCAAATATATTGACACTCTGCAGAGATTGTATAACTTTACCCACAAGACACGACTCCTCTAGTTTGTTTGGCATCCATCGATACCACCGCCACTACCTTAGGTAGCGGTCTAGAGCACGTGACAAGGCCTTTACAATGCGCCATTCCACCGTAGTCCCGCCTCGCTAAGGTTTCGCTTCCTTTGGACTGATCGTCCTCCGGGAGCCCCCTCTTGCGCTAGGTGGGAATACTATCTGACCGACACCCACACAACCGGATGGAACGACCACGGTGAAACTTTGCAAATTAGTCAGCTAGGTCCCCTCCCCATTCTCAGGACATGTGGTAGTATGTCGAACCCGGGAGCGAAGGATCCCGAATTCTCTGTGTTTATACACTAGTCCAGGACTTCTAGTGCACACAGTCAAACAAAAGTGATAGCAAAGTCATATCACACATTTTATTAATAATAATTTCTGAGTTTATTACAAAAAGGGACTGAGGCCAAATAGAAAAGAGATAACACAGCGGAAATAAAATAGTGGTAGACCACACGACTTGCCACAGGCAATCGTCTGGGGGCGTAGCCTATTCGTCCAGATCCTCACCGTCCTGATAGAGGTCTTCTCCTGAATAAAGATTATTCAGCAAGAGTAAGCACAACTTCCGTGCTTGCAAGTTACACCCAATATTGAAAGTTAATGCATGCATAAGGTAAACAAAGGATGATGGTAGGGTTGTTTTGCATAAACAACATTTTTGGGGTAAATACCATTAATAAGTTTCTAAGGCCAGTTTTAATATTATAATTGAAATTAGTGATTGAAATGACAATGAATAGTGGATAACCTCCATTAAATGAATGGTGAAGGATACCCTCCTATCACTTGGCTAACCGCCCAAATTTTACCATAGGATTATCCATCCTAAAATCACCTGTGAAAATTATTTTATAAACCAAAAATAAGTCTAACTTAGAGTGCCTTTGCTAGCATGTCCATGACCGCGGACGCGGCTATTCGAATAGTTTCTACTCTGCACAGTTTGTACAGCTTTACCCACACGAGATAATTTACTTTTAATGTCGCCAATGCACGCCCAAGGCGTGTGACTAAGCAATTATCATGAGGCCGTTACAATGCAGTGTCTTAATGTATTTATGCTCGCTAAGGTTTCGCTACCATCGGACTAACCATCCTCCGGGAGCCCCCTCTTGCGCCAGGTGGGACTAATGTCTAACCAACACCCACACATACAACATAGCACAAATAACACCAAGACACCACAAATTATTTAGCCAAATCCTGCCCATACGAGACATGTGGTGGTACGGTAAGACGTAGCAAAATACACTCAAAGGCCGGTCCTTAACTGACTTGGGTGACTTTCCATTTAAATAAACCCATGGGCCTTAATCCTAACCAGATTAGGCCCGTGCATGAACCTGCACCCACCATACATCCATCTCGCCCAAGTCCAAACCCATTTTATTTTATTTAGAGGGAAAACCTCTTAATAAGCCTTTTGTGGTAAAACAATACCACGGAATCAAATTTAAAATCAAATTGTAAATGATTTGGCTAAACCTTCCCAAATTTATAAATACGATCTAAGCATGGATAAGCATATGACAAATTTTACCTAAGGGTGTCAAGGTATTCGTAATCAATAAACAAATTGGCCATACAATGGAAATTGGAATTACTACATACAAAAACAGGACATTTAACATTTATATAAACATATGCATCCAATAGTAATTTGAAAACAGGAATTAAATACTTTAAAATACTGGGAATAATATGATCAATAGTGTAACTTGCCTTCGTTGATGTCTTGAAACTCTAAATCGTCGGAAGGATCTAACTCTCCGGAGTCGTCGAGGTCTATACGTGAAAATACGACAAATTCAATATTCAAATTCAAATAAATTCAAAAACTCACTCAAAATAACTCCAAATTGAAATATTTTGGTTTAAATAGCTAGATCATGATTTTAGATAAATTGTGCAACTTGAACCACCCAATTTGGAGTTCAGATGCAAAAGATATGAATTTTTGAAGTTTAATACAAAATCTGGAATTTAATTGAATTTCTAGAATTAATTTTCTACTGGAAAATCAATTTATTGCGCAATGCTGACGCCAGCGAGGAATTTCCGGAAATATAAAGGAATAAATTTATTTCCTGACGAGTGGGGCCCATGTGTCATAGACACGGTTCATGTGGACCATGCCCATGGACTTGTGGCTCGGGGGTTGGGTGCTGACGCGGCGCCACATGCGCGGATTGGTGACATGGCGCACACGTGGCCTCGAGGTGGCGCCACGGTGGCATGTGCGTGGTCGAGCCACGAGGCCGAGGTCGACGCGTGCCTCGGCGAGTGGCTCGCCGCCGTTTTACGCCGCGGCGAGGGGTGCGGGTGTGCTCAACAGAAGGAGGAGGTCACGGCGGCCGTGCTTACCAAAATAGCGCGGAGGGTGAAAAAGGTCGCCGGCGATGAGGATTGGCGCGCGCTTGAGGTCGACGGCGAAGGAGGTGTTCCGGTGGCTCTCCGAGGGAGTGAGTGGTCGCACGGGCATCGCGACGATGCGGCGATGCTGCTGGTGTCGGAGACGAGGACGAAGCAGCTTCGGTGGCGACGCAGCCGAAGCTCGGAGCTTCCGTGGTCGCCGGCGAAGAAACTCAAATTCCGGGCGCTACGGTGACGGAGGCGAGCTGTGGATGGTGGCGGTGTGTTGTGGAGGGTGCGGCGGTCCCGGCGCACCTATTTATAGGGCGCGGGCGTGGCCGGGCTGCCGTGGAGAGCACGAAGGTCGCGCGATCACGGCGGCGAGATTTTGGGGATTTAGGGCGCCGGAAGGGAAAGTGATGGCCGTGTCGGGGGCGGAGGGAATCAAGGGTTTAAATGCGCGCATCAAATCAGGAGATACGACCGGATTCGTGCAAGTATGGAAGGTTTCCGGATTTGCGGCAATGGCGGGCGCGAGGTAAAGAAAGAAGGAGGCGAGGAGGAAGAAGGAAAGGAGGACGGCGACTCAGAGTCGTCCGATTTTGATCCCACGGTCGAAATTAGATCGTGTGAAGCGGTAAGTGATGGTGAAGCATAGCCGTCGGATTAAAATCGGGCGGCTCAGAGAGGGGGAAGGGGTTTGCGCGGGAGGAGTGGGCCGAGTGGGCTGCGTGTGCGTGCGAAGTGGGCTGGACCGAGTGGGTTTCGCCCACCGGCTGTTTGAAGATTTTCTTTGATTTCGATTTAAATAATTGCCGATAATTCAATTAGGCTTTAGAATATAACAAATTAAGTCCAAAAAATTTGAGAAAATTCACAGAAATTCTCCGAGCATTTAGGACTTAAGCAAAATATTTCACTATTATCTGGTAATAGATTTTGCAAATAAATTTGTTTAGCTTTAAATTAATTAAGGAAAAGCTTTTGAAAATTCCAGAAAATCCACAAAAATAATGAAATTTTAATTTCAACTGAAATTTGAAATTTGGACTGTTACATAGTACGATGTGGCTTAGCAAAGGAATGCTCAGAGGCCGGTCCTTAACTGACTTGGGCAACATTCCATAAAACCCATGGGCCTTAATCTTAACCAGATTAAGCCTATGCATAAACCTTCACCCACCATTCATCCGTTTCGCCCAAGTCCAAACCATTTTTGGTTTTATCTCATTTTTCAAAGCATTTTAAAAACTCCTATGACATACCAATGCCAATGTAACACCCTGGCTATTCGAAAGCTAAGATGTCGCCTAAATCATCTATCATACAACCATAATGTGGAAGAATTTGAATAATATTAACTAATGACTTAAATAGATCACTATTTAATAGAACCATGGCATGACAATAGTCTGAATTCAAGCAAGTATAACGAAGGGTGATCGAAGATCTCAAGCAATACATAATCAATCATAACATAGAGAGGTTATTAACCACATCTAAATTTAATTATTACAGTTCATCAATTAACGAATGAAGGCTAGAACCAAGTCCTATTATTGAATTGAGATATGGTGAAGTGAACGAATAGTGTATGTCTATTCCCTCCCAATAGAGCCATCATCAACGATCACCTAAAATAAACAAACAAAGCAAGAATGAGTCCGAGACTCAGCAAGTACAGTGAATAATTGAACCTACAACAATTATGAACAAGGCAACATCTTTTAAGAATAAGAACATAACATCGAATGAATATATGAATGAATGAAATGAATGGATTGATTGAAATGAATGGACTGCACACGTGCTTATACCGGTATAGCTAGTGACACACCCGTCGGTGTTTACTTAAGCCCGTATTTATCGAAATACGGGGATCCAAAATACCGTATGAAGAACGTTTCATACGTGTGTCCAAAACTGCCCACATTGGAATGGTGGGACTTCACATACCCATACTGGAATTGATGGGACTTTAGACTCCACTCCCGTGGAGCTCCACTCCTGTGGACGGAACATGAACATGGATGCATTAATGAACGTAAGTATTATGACTAACATCATCTGCACACATATGAAAGAACATACGCAAGGAACATAATCATTGGAACCTCTTGTATTCTTTAATCTCCACTCCGTGGATATTCCACTCCGTGACGAAACATGAATATTGAAGCTTCTCTCATATCAAACAAAATACAATACTAATCATCAAGCATCCAGATTTACAAATCACATAAAAATCAATGTACTTGCCTTTAACGTTGCGATGCGTTAGGAGGCAATAACGATGCCGCTAACTCCAGAGCCTCACCTCCTACACCATTAGATTACTCAATAAGAACCATGATGTCAAGACACTACTCGCAACACATACCCCAACACCCCAATGTTTCATTGCATACTTTACGCGAATTGAACTACATTCTAGCCGAAGTCAGAACGACAACAGCAGTAGAAAAGTGACATAACTTTTACTTTGAAATTCATAAAAATGTAAACTCAGGATTGTTTGAAAGGTAACAAGATTATCTACAACAACCTAGTTGATGGAAATCCCAAATTCCGAAAGTATTAAGCCCCAAAAGACCGATGAACACCCTCTGTCAGAACTGCCCGACACTTCTGGGCAGCAGCACGAAAATGGCCATAACTTCTAATTGGCCAAACCAATCTTAGCGTTCTTTATCAATATCCAAAGCTAAGACCCAGGCCTATAATAACCTATTTGGGTGAAAGCCCTGAATTTGCCATTAACTTGGTCATATATAAAAAGGCAATTTGACAATTCACTCTCGTCAGGGTTGAGGACAGTCAACTTAAAACATGCATAACTTTTATTCTATAAATCCAAATGGGGTGTTATTTATCAATCCTAAAAGCTAATGAGATCATGTACAAAAGTCGTTATGGGCAAGACTTCTGAGTCATCTTCTAACTAGGTCATATTTTAACAATTACAATGACTGCTAATTCTCGTCAGAATTCGGGACAGCAGAAACTAAAACGATCATAACTTTTGATCCGTACATCGGAATCAGGTGTTCTTGGCGTGAACCGAAAGCTAAGAACATTATCTAAATAACTCTAGGAGATCAAAACTTCTAATTCAGCCTCTAAGAACCCTAAACTGACTACGCAATCCATTGGACAGAATTGAATCTACAACAGGACGAACTCAATCCAATCAAACTAATCCAATTTCACATCTAAACATCAAACAGCGAGGAAATGAATTGATACCCTTGGAGATGCGTGTTACGCTGATCAAACCCGGCGAGGACAACCTCTCCTCTTCTCCTTCTTCCCTTTCTCCTTTCTTCTCTTAAAATCCTTTCTCCTCTTCCTTTGGCCAATGGCAGCAGCAAGGAAGGAGATGCAGGGGTGTATGGGGGCGTGCTACAGTACCAAGCGGCCCTACAGTACCTGGGGCAGCGCTAGAGTACCGTGCTACAACTACAGGGGTGGTTGTTGTAACAGCCCCAAGTTTATAAACAGTAATAAAATGCTTTATGAACAGTAATGAGATACTGTTCATGGTATTACTGTTCATGGTTACACTTTGGGCAGCATGTTACAAGTTAAAAACCTTCCTTTGTAGTCAAAACCCTAAAGGATCATTTAAAGTCTTAAAAGGATACAAGATAAAACTTGTATTATGACTGGGAAGTATTTTTATTAAAGCCTGGATAAATTATCTTGGCTAAAAATATTTTTGTTGCATTTTTAGAAATTATTTGGGCTTAAAGAAAATTTATTGTCTTTAAATAAATATTCTCGGTCTGAAATGAATATTTATGTATTTTACAAAGTGAAAATGTGGTTTATAAAATTTATCTGAAATGTATCAACCCGGTAGCTTACAAGAAAATTTCTTGAATTTATAAATTTATTTGATATTTTTAAAGTCCCACCAAATCTTTTAAGTATTCAAATGGGTGCAGTCAACTAAACTGGCTAAACCCAACCCTTGCATCAGAGCGACTCGGTCTCACGTGTTTGGGTTCAACCAGCGCGACTTGTCCCGCCTTGGTCACGCCCCAACGCGAGCCCGACATCCACGCTGATGCGAGCCGTCGATCTTCAATCGAACGGCGAGCTCACGTGATATCCGCGAGACGCCCACGTGTATACTTTAATCTCCACCGTTGGATCTTGATCTAACGAGCGAGGTTAGTGTGCAATCGGACAACTCCGATCCATGTTCAATCTCCACCGCTCGCTTCAATCCAACCGCGACGCCTTTTCGCTTTAAACCTAAAGCGCGATTTTATCTCGACGTTAGATTCAAATCCTACCGCTTTTCCCTTTTCCCCGTGTTATAAAGCCCGCACTCCTCCGACCGCTGGATCTTCATCGTGGCCCATTAGTGTATGCATTCGACGACTCGGATCCTCGCACAATCGTGGCCGCCCATCCTGATCTAACGGTATTGCTTATTTCAATTTGAAATCGAGGCGCGCGATTATATGGGCCCTGGATTTCAACTTACGGCACTCCTTTTGACCGTGGGCCGTTAAAGCCCAAAATCGGTGGATCGTTGGATTTGATCGGGTGGCCCAGAGCGGTGTATGCAACCGACCATCCGGTTCAATTTCCAATCTCGACCGTAGGAAGCCCATATAACGGCGCGCGCCGCCGCACTTCTAAGTGGGGTGACGGTATTCTTTTAAGTGACCGTTGGATTCTAATCCAACGCCCTTTGAATGTGACCTTCGGTTACGCTGGCTACATTAAATCACCGCCGTTCATGTGAGATCGTGGTCCACATTGAACAATACCGTTGATCGCTTAAACACTGCTTCATCGCAATTACCCATTTTAATCTGGACGGTTGTTGTTCTTTCGCATTTTAGGAGGCGCGATGGTATGTGATCGCCAATGGACCCACATGTCGTGATTCTTATCTTCTTCCCTCTCTCTGCGGCGCATGATCTTCTCTGAAATCGAGGAGAGGAATTATCCCAAAGTTTTGCAACTAATTTTTGGGATAATTAGCCCTAAATGGACACCTCATCAAGCTCTAGACTCTTCCCAATTATCCTCGTAGCTCAACTCCCTTATATATAAACCCTAGCTTTTGGAGTCGCAGCCATTGTTGACCATCGAAGCTCACTTTCCTCCATTGCTGTCCAGGTGGAGTTTCTTGCTTCTATCCTTTGCTTATCTACCTTAAGCAATCGGCTTTACTTACAATAAAGATTGGTTATCTTTTGTAGGTCAAATCCAGAGTTTGTTTCTCTGTCCATCACCATCGGCTTTGAGTTTTGGTATCTTTCCTATATCGGTAAGCCAAAACCCTAGTTTTGATATCTTGAGCATCCTAGGAACCTTAGAAGTTGCTTTGTGAATCATTCTTTTAAGCATCGTAGCTTCAACCCGCTTTTAAACCAAAATTGATATTATACCTTTCGTTTTTCATGTCATTTTCAAGACCTAGGGTTCTTCCTGTCAACTTATCATCTTATTTAGGTTTTGACTAAACTCTAGCAAAGATGACAAGTTGATCTTTCAATTCTTGTCATCATCTATTTTGACTCTAGCTGAAATATGTCTGTTCCTTGTGGCTCAACCGACAAAATAGGTTTTTGCTTTAGCTTTTGTAATCTAACTAGTTAGGTTAGACTAAGGTTGGTTTGGGATATTAATTGTTCTAAAAGATCATGCTAAGGTTCATTTATGAACTTTTGCATGATCTATACTTCTTTTCCAAAAATTGCAATCATCTGCTTTCACTCTTTTCAAATCAAACTGAACTTTGCAATAAACTCTAGTTTCTGTCTTTTGAAAACAAGTGAGCTATATTATGTGTTATTATCACTATTATGGTAGTTATGGCTTAAGCATATCGTAATCATGCATTTCGCATTGATCATGCATTTTTCCTTCATTTGGAGCTTATTGTCGATTTGGCATTTATTGATTTATTTGTTTTCTATAGAACCCGTTCATTTGAAGTTTTGAATCTACCTCGAACAATCAACTCGCAATGTAAGTTTATTACTACCAAGGCAAGCATCTTCTTTGCACCATATTGAACCCAGATTTTGTACAATAGCTTTTACAAATCCAGTGATATCTGTGCATGCTATTTGTCCAAAAATACAAAATGTGACTTGTAATAGCTAGCTATAACCCGACATGGTGGATTACCTTAATTATGACCATACACTCAACTCTAGTGTAGCATCAGTATACTATATGGTCTATTTTCAGATTTGGCTTAGACATGCGGTCTAGAGGTTTTAGAGTTTGACAAGCATATCTTGTCAAACATGGGAATCACAATCAACTATTGTTATTTTAAACTCTTGGTCCGCTTTAAATCAGTCTTGTATTTGAAATTCAAATTGATCTCGACAAGAGGAAGCTAGTGATGGTGCTTTTGTGCACGAGATTGGGTTTGTGGTGGACTTGTCCGGTTAATTAAGGACCGAACTCGACTATTCAGTTCAAGTCCCCACGCACTTCCACATGCAAAGGTATGGGCGCTGCTTGGTTAAGTAAAATGTTGAGACTATTGAGTTGGAAACAGGAGAGTAAGAATATGTGTATTGACCTTGTATGGCATAGATGCTTTGGTCCGAGGATCGCTTTATGCCATGTGAGCTTTGTATGTCGAAGATCGATGTTCTTAGGAGGTGAGGCGTATATGTGCCTCGTCGCATATACGATACCTTAATGGTGCCGATAGCATTCTACTATGGGTAGGGAACCCACCCGCTTTAAATTGTTTGGATCGGCATTATCGACGCAACATGTGTGCCCCTGTTAGCGGATGCTATCGATCGTTGTTTAAGCGGGATCGGCTCACACATGGGGTCCAACTCAATAGTGTTAGCTTGTTGAAAATACCAAATCTTGGTTTCCGCCGGCATACCAAAGGAAGTATGTCATCATTCGGAGGCATCCAAGGCAACGGGCTAGCTAAGTCATGTGGGTAAAGATGTACACCCCGCAGGTATAAATCGCTCGAATAGCCGTGTCCACTGGCCATGGACGATAACTTGAACTCGATATCATCAGATAGAAATTTTGATTTCCAAAATGTGGTTTCGGTTTATTTTCGGTTTGCATGAGGAATCATGCAATCGCATCGCTTACTTTTATGTCATTTACTCATCAAGCCAAAGAAATTTTGATTTATTAAATTGCTTTATCAAAATTTAGTCTTTGTAGGTTAAGATATATCGCTTTATGCAAATTTGAACCTTTATGCCTTCCTTGTAACCTTATGCATGTAACAACTCTACTCCTTTGATTAGGTTCTAATAACCACTTTCTTTTATTAGTTTGTGTAAGACTTGTTGAGTACCTTTTGTACTCAAGGTGCTACCACCTATTGTTGCAGAGAGGATGATTTTCTTTATGAAGTACCCGTTAGCGCCGATCGGTGACGCTAACGAGTAACGCTATTTCTTTCCTCCACGCAATTGCTCGGGGTGGATGAGGCCTTTGGTGGACATTTTCCGTTCATTTTGCTTCCACAGATATCGTTAAAGTGACCAAGTCACTTAATATTGTAGTATTAATAGAATGATGTAACCTTATGTTTAATTATATCAATGTATGACTTGTATGTGTTTGATGCAATGTTGATGAAGGATATATATGCAATGGTCGTGATCCCGGGAACCATTGAGAATCATATATATCCGGAATCTGCATTCTTCGGATCATCATCGGTTAAATTTATATCTTTAGCATGGTTTTAATAAAGGGCGTGATTGTTCCTTCATTAATAATTGTGCTACAGATGAATTTAATTAGTAACATTTCCAATAACCGGGGTCCTCACAGCTTGTCTAGGGTTTTAGGGAAAAAGGCAGCGACTTGGGCCATGGGCCTTAGGGCACCTCCTTAATGGCCTACTTCATGGCCGGCCAAAGACAGCCCCTTAGCTTGGGCTGGAGGCCCAAGTTCCCAATTCTAATAGAATCCTAAATTTAATTTAATTTTTCTCTTCCGAACAAGTTTCTCTCTTATCGATATACGGGATATTACAGCCAAGGATACGTAAACAACATTTGATTCTTGGCTGAAATTCTCGAAATCAAATATTTTTGGTCTAAGCATGGCTAAGAATATATTTTTCCAAAGAACATCTAGTCAGTACTGTTGTACTAACCAGAGTTTTATCTAGAGTGACAAGGTGTAAGGGATTCAATGTATAATTTTTTTTTGTCAAGTACGAGACCAGTAAGTAAACCATCCGTATTATGATCATAATCCAATAATCCAAACTTTTGCAATTATGTAATCCTATACTCCTATATCGATTAGTTTAGTATCCACCATATCGCTCTATTTCTATGATCGACTTCCATCGATCCAACATTCAAGAATGCTCCAATCCATTATTCCTTAATGAATTATTTCTAATAATTCAACACCCATCAATCCGATGATTATGCAATCCTATAATACAATTTTCGATAATTCCATATCCAATGATTATCTATTTCTATAATCTAATCTTTGATAATCCATTATCAACAATTATCTACTCCTAGAATCTAATTGAGCTTTATTTTCTAAAATTCCACTAAGACTTTAATCCTACAATCCAACATCCAAGAAAATCAATATTCTACAATGATTATATCTATAATTCGATCTCAATAATCCAATATCAACAATTCAATATTTGACTATAGTATCTATCTATCATCCAATATTTATTAATCCAACGTCAACAATTATCTACTTCTAACATCCACTATCCAATAATTGGTTATTTCTATAATCCAACCATAATAATCATGTAATCTTAGAATCCAATCTCCAATAATTATATGTTCCTATAATTCAACATCCAACAATTACTTCTACAATCCAATACCCAACACTTATTCGACCCTTATAATCCAACAATCAACAATCGTAACAATCTATATGCAAAATTCATGTATTCATATAATCTAATATATAATAATTATGTTGTTCTATACTCCATGCAATATACATCTCTATAATTCAATTTCTGACAATTCCATCTTTGCAATATTTACCAACAGACTATTCCTGTAATTCAATATTCAACGATCACATAATCTCATATTCCAATATTTCCACTTCCTATCTCCATTATATATATCACATTCGGAATGGTTCTCCATACGGTCTATATTGACAATAAATGGCTATACAATGGAATAGGGAATAACTACAAAGCTTTAAAACAGGGATTTAAATTACTTGTATTTAAATAGGCATGCAATAATAATTTAAAACAGAATTTAAATAATTTAAAATACTAGGCTCAATATGATCAATAGTATAACTTGCCTTGCTTGATTAGTTGCTCTCAAACAGCGTCGAAATCTGACTCTCCGAAGTCGTCGAAATCTATACGCGAAAATAAACCAAATTCAATCAAAATTCAAATAGAACTCAAATGAACTTCAAATTAAATAATTTTAGTTTAGATAGCAATATCTTCAATTTATACAAATTTAGAAATTTGAATGGGCTCAATCGGAGTTAGGATGCAAAAGATATGGGCGTTGGAAGATGGAAATTACATGAAATAATGAAAATCATAATTCCATGAATTTACTGAATTACTTTTCTACTGATAAATCGATTAATGACGTCAACTGACATCAGCAGAGGATTAATCAGCAGAAAAGAAAAGGAAATAGAAAATCCCTTGACATGTGGGACCCACATGTCAGTGACTCGGCTCACGGTGAACCTAGTTCACAGAGCCAGCTTAGGGCTTTGGATTCGAACTGCCGCATCAGCATTGACGTGGCAGATGACTGGGCTTCTAGGGTTTAGGTGGCGCGGACGTGGCGATGAGGTGGCACCACGGTGGCGTACACGTGTGCGTGCCACGTCGACACAAAGCCGGTGGCGCACACGGGGACCAAGGGTCCGGCGAACGACAACGACTTGGTCGGCGTCGAGGGCATCACCAAGGATCACAATGCGCACAGCTTGGTCACCTAAGACTGAGGCGAGGGCGGCGGCGGCGGAGCAAATCGGGTCACGGAGGCGCGGTGGTTTGGGCGGTGCTCCAGCGAGGGCAAGGCGCGCACCGGGTCGGCGACGATGTGGTAGTATCGACGATGCCGACGGTGACTGCGGGGCGGCCGTGATGACGCTGGAATTGAAGAAGAAAGTGCGCTCAGCCGGGGATCTTCAATCTTGAAATACAGCAAAACCAAGAGGGGAGAGGACTAGCGAGTCGAGGGGTTTGGACGAGGGAGAGATTGCGCACCCAGTGCTCCCTTTTATAGGGGTCGGGGAGGGGTGAGGGAGGAGATCGTGTGCGCGGGTCCTTCGGTGGCCATGGCGATGGTTTTGGCAAAATCATGTGCACGATGGAGAGGGGAGAGGCTAGATTTGGGAAAGGTGGTGAGTGGCGGTTTGACCGCATGCAACTGTGTGGAGAAAAGGGGCGGCAAAAGCGGCGAGGAGGGAGCTCCCACGCGCGGTAATGGCGGCGGTTTCGGGCGTGGCTGGAGGATGAAGAAAGTGGGGGAGAAGAACGTGCGAGGCCGTTGGTTTTAGATCCAACGGTCCTCGTTGATTGTGACATTCGAACTGTCCGAACTCAACATCAAGATCTGACCGTTCAAAAGAGATCGGACGGTCCACAACGGTGTGAACATTCGGACCACCGAACGTCCGCTAAAGATCGGGCCGTTTATTAAAGATCCGACAGCTGAAAATGATCAAAGAAGAAAAACGTGGGGCGCGGATGAGTGAGGCTAACACGCGGGCCCCGCGTGTTAGTGAGGGTGTGAGAGAGAGGGCACGCGGAAGGACTGGGCCAAAACGGGCCACGCGCAAAGGAAAGCTGTAACACCCTGGCTATTCGGAAGCCAAGATGTCACCTAAATCATCTAACATACATCCATAATGCGGAAGAATTTGAATAATATCAACTAATGATATAAAGAAATCACTACTTAATAGAACCATGGCATGACAATAGTCTGAATTCAAGCAAGTGTAACGAAGGATGATCGAAGATCACAAGCAATACTTAATCAATCATAACATGGAGAAGGTATCCTTCCTTCACCATTTAAACTTATTTATTACAGTTCATCACTTAACGAATGAGAGGTAAAAACTAAATCATATTGTTGAACTTGAATATGGTGAATTGCATGATTAGTGCGTGTCTACTCCCTCCCGATAGAGCCAACATAAATGATCACCTAAAATAAAACAAACAAAGCAAGAATGAGTCCGTGACTCAGCAAGTACAGTGAATAAATGAACATACTACAAATACGAACAAAACTTCATCATTAAAAATACGAACATACCCCGAATGAGTATATGGATGAATAGAATGAATGAATCTAATGAAAAGAATGGACTGCACACATGCTTATACCGGTATAGCTAGTGACACACCCGTCGGTGCGCACTTAAGCCCGTATTTAACCAAAATACGGGGATCCCAATCCCGTATGAAGAACGTTTCATACGGGTGTCCAAAACTGCCCACATTGGACTGGTGGGTCTTACGTGCCCATACTGGAATTAATGGGTCTTATAATCCACTCCCGTGGAAGGCACATGAAACAGGATGCATGAACTGAAGAATGAATTAATTATGAACGACATCATATATATACTCATGTATATAACACATAAGAAAATGACATAAACTTTGAATATTCTCGTGGATATCAGAAAAACACAATACAGTCATCAAGCATGCATTATACTCCAAACATATGAACATCAAAGTACTTGCCTTCCCATGAAGCCATGCGGTAGTAGGTAAAGAAGATGTCCCTAAACCGAAGCCTCTCTCGCCTACGTATAAGTACTCGAAATAAATACAACATATAATGAGCGCTTCAATAACGTTCTACAACGCCTTCCGATAACCCACAATTAACTAGTTAGCTCTAATATGAAAACAGACTACCTGGGCACAACCCGAAACTGGACAGCAGAACGATAAAAATCATATCTATTGATCTGGAACTCGGAATGAGATAAGATCAATTTCTATGGATTCTTAACTGACATATCTACAATACTCTAGTTGACAAGGTAACCCAATTCGGCCAATTTAATTTACTGACAGATAACTGAAATAGCAGAACAGAATCTGTCTACATAAATAAGACAGCAGTAAGAAAACAATCATAACTTTTAATCTACAACTCCGAATTGAGCGTTCTTTAACACTATGAAAAAGCTAAGACCAAGGCCTACAATAACCTAGTTGAGTGAAAGCCCTGAATTTTCCATTAACACCCTCATATTTTAAAAGACAACTTGACAGTTTATTCTCGTTAGGATTCTGGACAGCAGAGACGAAAACTAACATAACTTTTGATCCGTACGTCAGAATTCAGTGTTCTTGGCGGCCACCGAAAGCAAAGAACAAAACCTACATAACTCTAGGAGATCAACACTTCTGATTCGGCCTCTAAGAAACCGAAATCGTCCACGCAACAATCTGGACAGATTGAAAATACCGCAGACCGACTCGATCTAAACAACTCAAACGATTTCTCCTCTACGACTAATCAAACGATGAGGATCGGCACTCGTTACCCTTGAAGCAACCAGGGCGTAGGCGGAAGAACCTTGGAGAAGATGATCTTCCTCCTCCTCACCTCCTTTGGCCGAACAACCTGCTGTCCCATCTTGATTCCTCACGAAGACCAAGAACGGAGCACTCCGTGGGCGAGATGCGAGGCACCACAATGCAGGGGCAGCCACCATGGAGGAGGGGCAGCACCAAAGAAAGATGAGGGGAGAGGAGGGGCGGCCAAGAAGGGGAGGGGAGAAATTTCGCCAGGGGGAAAGAAAAGGGGTGGGGGGGCTAGGGTTTGAGAGGGGAAAAGGGGCGACTTGGGCTGGGCCTTAGGTGCCTCCTCCTCCTTAGCCCACACAAGGCCGCCAAGGTTGCCTTGGCACTGCCGAGGCCCAAGTCCTCAATTCTCCCAAAACCCTAACTTTAAATTAATTTTGCTCTCCAGAACAAGATTCTCGCTAAATTGAAATTTGGGGTATTACAAAGCGGCCGAGCTAGGTTTAGGCCCAAGGAGTTTTGGGATTTTAAATGTTTTGGCAAAAATAATCCAGCTTAAATCAAAATATCTTTTAGAAAATAGAAAATAAATCAAAAATTTATGGAAAATTCACGAAATTCCCTTATTTATTTTGAACTTAATAAAATTATTTTCCACTTGAAGTTGGCTTTTAATTTTGCAAATAAATTATTTTGGCTTTTAAAATATTTAGGAAAAAGCTTTTGAAATTCTAGAAAATTCCAAAAATTAATTAAAATATTCCTTTTTAACTTTAAATCCAATAAAATCCCAGAAAACTCAATAAATTTTATTTTTGATTTTTAAAGTTTTAGAAATTCAAGAAAAGCAATTAAACTCTCTCAGAAATTCTAACAAAGTAATAACTTTGTTATCCTTATTTTGGTAACAGAACTTTAGGATGTTACAATGTGCAAGTGGCTTAATTAACAATTTCTTAAGTAACAGAGATAAGAGTGAAAGTTAGTCAGATTAAAATACAGTAACACTTCTAACTGACAAAACTTACTTTACTAGATTTGGAGTTAAAAGAATACTAAAAAAATTAGAAGTTTAAACTATTTTTAATAAAGAAGTACTCAGATTAAACATTCTTTAGCACTAAACGACAGGGATTAAGGATTAAGGAAAAAGCTACAGCTCTACTCTGAAATCCGACAACAGAGCATTAGCTTCCATGAGCTTGCTCGACGGCTTGCCGGATCTGAGGTCCAAGGCAGCGCAAACAAAGTCCCAAAATGGGTTCCTAATATTACAACGAACCTAGTGGGGGTTGGAACATGGCCGGCGGCCGGTGAGCTCAAGCGGCGGCACGACAATAGAATACGGCGACGCAAATATGGCACAAGTGGCTAAGTCGACCTGACTCTGATTCAAAGGATCATAAGGAAACTACCTCAGCTAAGAAAATAGACAAAGATCCAAGGAGTAGCTCCAGCGACGGTGACCGAGTGTCGGCGAAGAGGGCTTCACGCGGATAAGAATACTTGAGCAAGGAATCTTGAAATGGGTGGTCGTAATAAGTTACACAGACCCATTAGATGGTCAAGTCGAAAGGAATCGAGGAATGGCTTACTAGACCGGAGACGGAGGTAAAGGGGCTAAAGTTGCCCGGAGTTGAATAAAAATCCAAATTCCCTAGCACACTGTTAACAAAAGAATGAATTGATTGAGGGTTTGTGCTCATTATATCTTAAGTCAAGATATGATGTGCAAGAAATACAAAGTAGCTCACCAAAGCGAAGAAATCCACAATGGTGGCGCTCTGGGCCCGCTCTAGACAGATAAAGGACAACCTTGGGGTCCAGAAGCTATGATCAAAACCAAGAACTCACATTATCACCAAGGATAAGGCATGGTAAAAGAGAAAGAATGGAACGGAGATGAGAGGATACGCTTTGGTGAGGCGGAAGAAAGAATGGCCGCACTGATTCAATCGAGAGAAAGGCAAGGTGCTTTTAATGGTGCTTTTTTGCCGGAGAAGACGATGATGGTCAGTCGTGGTAGCACTAGAGCAGGCCTTGTCATCATCTTGAGGCCAAGTGGCATTGCATGCAACAAAACTCAAGGGCGCGAAGCCACCTCGGGCGCGATGTGCTCGAGTCGCGAGTGGCCCGAGAAGACGAAGGTGAGAGACTTACAAGTGGGCCATGGTCGCTAGTATCAAAGAAATGATGTGATCGAGAGTGAAAAGACGTGAACGGTCCGATCTAGTTTCAACGGTCTAGATAGAAAACGATGTTCAGTGGTCCAAACGTTTCAAATCCATGTGGACGGCCCGATCTAGAATGGTCAACCCTGATTGAGTGGAGCGTTCGAAGGTCCGAATGTCACGACTCATACCGACGGTCTGATTTAAATCTAACGGTCCCACAGCAAAGCACACTCACATTTCAAACGAATGACAGCGGCGCTATCCGATTGAAAATGAGTGGTCCAAATCGCGCGGAGCGCTTGGATGATCCGAACGGCCAAAACCATGAGGATGGTCCAATTTAAATCAGATGACCTCCGCGCGTTAGGTTCCACAAAAAGGAAGCACGTGGATCGATTGAAAATGGACGGTGTAGATCATGTGGGGCGCTCGGAGGTCCGAACGTCCCAAGTTATGCGGACGGTTGGATCAAGATCCAATGGTCCTAAGTTGATGCGCGTTTTAAAACTCATCCGAAGGAAAAGGGCGTTGTTCGATTAAAAAGGGACGGCCCAGATTTATTGAGGCGTTTGGTGGTCCAAACAACTCGATTGACCTGGACAGTTCGATGCAAATTGGACGGCCTGCGCACAACTAAGGTTTGGCTGGGTCAAAAGAACTTGGTACGGGTCGGTCCGAGTGGCCCAAGGTTGGGTCAAGCCAAGTCGCATGGGTTTGGGTCGCTACAGTGCCAAGTGGCTCGGTTGGGTCTGGCCAGTTTGTATAGAACCAAAATCAAACTTAAAAGTTTGACTAGAGGTTTAAAAATATCAAATAAATTTATAACAATACGAAATTTTTCTAAGCAGCTACTGGGATGATATAGATCCCAAATAAACTTTGAAAACTCACTAAAGATGATTTAAATACTTAGTTTAAAATACTTAGCCAAATAGGTTTAGAGAAAGAACAAGGATTTTTCTTAAGCTCAAACTAAACTCTAAAAATTTGACAAAAATAATATCCCTTTGTTAAAAATAATCTACTATTCGATTAAATTATTTCCCAGGGTTATTTACAAGCATTAACTCCAATTTTCGTTTGGGAAGTTCCATTTCAAGTTTTAAATTTGTTTGAATTTGAGATTTTTAAATGTAACCTATTGTGCAAATGATCCAAAATGACATGTATCCTCATGAAATGCACCTAAAATCCATTAACTGAAATTGGGGCTATGACACAGAAGGTTATGAGTTCATAATAAAGAATAATTGTTATGTAATTTATTTTGATGATATGCTTTATGGTCATGCTCCATTGGTGAATGTATTATATGTTTTGAATCTTGAGGTTGTGTGTGTCTATAACATTAATGCTAAGATATTTTGACTAATGATTTGAATGCTACTTTTATTTGGCATTATCATCTAGATCATATAAATGAGAAGCGCATGATGAAGCTCTATAAACATGGTCTTCTAAAGTCATTTGATTTTGAATCATTTGAAACATGTGAATCTTGTTTACTTGGTAAAATGACAAAGGCGCCTTTCACATGTATAAGTGAGAGGGCAAGTGACTTATTGGCCTTTGTACATACGGATGTATGTGGACCAATGAGCACTTTGGCCAAAGGTGGTTTTTAGTACTTCATAACTTTTATTGATAACTTTAGTAGATATGGTTACAGCTACTTAATGAAGCATAAGTCTGAATTGTTTGAAAAATTCAAAGAATTTCAGAATGAGGTACATAATCAACTTGGCAAGACAATTAAATATCTACGATTAGATCGTGGAGGTGAATATTTGAGTCATGAGTTTGGTGATCATCTAAAGCAATGTGGAATTATTCCACAACTTACTCCGCTGGGAACGCCTCAATGGAATGGGTATCTGAACGATGAAATCAAACATTGTTGGACATGGTTCTGTAAAAGATGAGCCAATCTGATCTTCCATTGTATTTCTGGGGATATGCTCTAGAAACAACGGCTTTCACTTTAAACAGGGTTCCATAAAAAATGGTAGAGAAGACACCATATGAGATATGGATCGGGAAGTTTCCTGAATTATCTTTTCTCAAGATATGGAGTCGTGAGGTATAGTAAAATATTTGATGTCTGATAAACTCACACCCAAGTCGGATAAATGCTTCTTTGTAGGGTATCCTAAGGAAACCAAAGGATATTACTTTTATAATTGGGATGATGACAAAGTGTTTGTTGCCCGAAATGGTGTCTTCATGGAGAAAAAGTTTCTTTCCAAAGGAGTCAGTGGGAGCAAGGTGCAACTCGAAGAAATTCGAGAAACATCTAAAAATATTTCAACTCCTACTAAACCTCTAAAAGATGAACAAAATGTTGTAGAACTCAGTAGATGAGGCATCACCCCACATAGATCTAAAAGGCACATCAATTGCTTATAAGATATGGGCATGGCATTTAATTATTGAATAATGACGAGCCTAAGAATTATGAGGAAGAGATGATGAGTGCAAACTCTGAGTCATGGCTTAATGCCATGAGATCTGAGATAAAATCCATGTATGACAATCAAGTTTGGAACTTGGTTGATCTACCTGATGGTGTTAAAACCATTGAGTGTAAATGGGTTTTTAAGAAAAAGATATATATGGATTGAAATGTTCACATTCATAAGGCACAATTACTGGCAAAAGGTTTCAAACAAATTCAAGGTGTTGATTATGATGAGACCTTCTCGCCTGTCGCTATTCTCAAGTCTATCCAGATCATTCTAGCTATTGTTGCATTTTTTGATTATGAGATATGGCAAATAGATATCAAAACGGTTTTCCTAAATGAAAACCTAAGTGAGGATGTGTACATGACACAATCTGAGGGTTTTGTCGATCCACAGGAAGTTAGAAAGATATGCAAGCTTCAGAAACCCATCTATGGATTAAAGCAAGCATCTCGGAGTTGGAATATTCGTTTTGATGAAGTGATCAAAGGGTTTGACTTCATCAAGAATGAATAAGATCCTTGTGTTTACAAGAAGGTTAGTGGGAGCAAACTTATTTTTCTGATCTTATATGTAGGCGATATATTACTAGTTGGAAATGATATTCCTATGCTTGAATCTACTAAGACTTCATTAAGAAATCATATGCTTGAATCTGTTAAAACTTTATTAAGAAATAGTTTCTCTATAAAAGATTTAGGAGATGCAACATATACTTTAGGCATAAGGATCTATAGGGATAGATCTTAAATGCTAATTGGATTAAGCCAAGATATGTACATTGACAAGGTGTTGAATTGGTTCAACTTGTAAGATTCCAAAAGGGGTTTCTTGCCCATGTCATATGGAATTAGTCTTAGCAAGAGTCAGTGTCCTTCAACACATGATGAGCGAGACAAAATGAGTAGAATTCCATATGCTTCAGTTATTGGATCTATCATGTATGCCATGCTTTATACACGACCAGATATGTCGTATGCTCTAAGTGTTACGACTTACGAGCATATATCAGTCAAATCTAGGTGAAGGTTACTGGATAGCAGTCAAGAATATCCTAAAGTACTTAAGAAGGACTAAGGATGTATTCCTTGTTTATAGTGGTGAGGAAGAGTTGGTCGTAAACGGTTACATCGATGCTAGCTTCCAAACCAACAAGGATGGTTTCAGATCATAGTCTGGGTTTGTGTTTTGTCTTAATAGAGGAGCAGTGAGCTGGAAATATTCCAAGCAAGGAACAGTGGCTGATTCTACAACAAAGGCTGAGTATATTGCTTCTTTCGAAGATGCAAAAGAAGTCGTATCGATTAGGAAGTTCATTAATCATCTGGGTGTGGTTTCTAGTGCTTCCAGTCGAATGGATCTCTATTGTAATAATAGTGGAGCCATTGCACAATCTAAGGAGCCTAGATCGCATCAAAAGTCCAAACACATACTTCGACGATATCATATTATTCGTGAGATTATTGAAAGAGTTGATGTGAAGATATGCAAAATGCACATGAATTTGAATATTGTTGATCCATTGACAAAGCCTCTCCCACAACCTAAGCATGAGGTGCACACAAGAGCTATGGGTATTAAATACTTGTATGATTGACTCTAGTGCAAATAGGAGATAGTTGGTGATATGCCCTAGAGGCAATCATAGAGATGATTGTATTACATCTATGTTTATGAGTTATAGAATAAATGTTATTATGTTCCTTAGATGAATTATCATTTATAAAGATTAACAAGTATGCGATTTGTTGGTGAAGCTCTTTAACTTATATGATGCCATTCTAAATGTATCTCTGGTCGGATGTCACTAGTCGGAACATTAGTGACTTATCGACCAGCATGTGTATTGATTGATGACCATGTTTCACCGATCATGCATATGAGGATATCAAATTAATAATGTGAACACATGTATTGGATTGACCCACCTTGAGACACTATTGAGATTGTTGTGATTTTATGTGTCATTAGTTGGTCTCAAGCAATGATGATGTATAATGCTTAGACCTGAGATCAGCATGGTTTTCTACATATGTAATAGTACACTTAGGGGTTGCCAAATGCTACTCCACAAGCGCGTAGTTATAAAGGTAGCTTTTGGATATGCTATGAAACATGCGGAGGGATGTGACTGGTCGAATATGGGATTTGCCCCTCCTAACATAACAGGAGAGATATCTCTGGGCCCCTCGTTGTGGTCGGATAAATAAAGTGCATGGTCGTACCACTAATGGTCGAAGAGTCAATCACATGAAGTTATGTGTCACTTGATCAAGAAAGTATTGAATAGTCTATAGATAACAAAATATCTCACCTAGAGTTCAACCAGATATCATGAAGCAAAGGAAGAATACGCAGGCAGGTCATTCAGTCTGACCAGATACGAACTGGTCGTATAGAGATACGGACTGGTCGTAAACTGGTCGGACAGGATCACTAATTGGTCATAGGGAGTTACGAACTGGTGTCAACTAAATATGAACTAGTCATATGGAGATACGAGCTGGTTGTAGATCATATTGCATAAGGTTCATCTGATAATAATATTTATGTGTATTCGGTAATTGTTATGTCCTACTAGGAACCGCCATCGACTCATGGTCGGAAAGGAGTTTCTGAGTCACAACCAATTACACATGAACCTACAGGGTCACACACTTAACACACCTAACGGGTTGGAACAAACGAGTTTGGATAGGATCCGTTATGGGCTCTTTATAACGGGATGCATGGGGCTATTGGGACGTACATGAGTTGCTCCACCAAAACCCTAGCAGTCATCTTCTCGAAGGCACTACCGTGTGCATTAGTGCTAGCACACCGCATATGGCGTTCTACCCCTAGACGTGTGGATACCGTAGAGGTGCTTCTGCTACCGATCGATGATAATCCACGACCTAGACAAGGAATGTCATAGGTTGCTGGAGGAGACAATCAGTGCCGAGGATGTTTTATGATCGACTACGACCACTACATCGATTTCGCTTGACGTTGGATTAGGCTACTCAACTCTTCTTCCACTGCACTACACATCTAGTGGTAATGATCTATGATCTCTTACTTGCATGGCTTCTTGGTTTACATGGTAGAATTTTTGAATTGCCAGCTGGTGTAGTCTACCCGTATCCCTTCACTTAGGGTATCTCCAATAGTGTCACTTCAGCGGTCTCTTAGTTATGCCACGTTAGCAAAATAATACATGGATGAGATAGAACGAGGAGAAGGAGCACATGTTGTCATTTCCTGAAGTGCCCGTCGTGTACGCGAAACAAGACGTAATGTGACGACCACGTGCGCTGTTGGAGAGGAGCCGTCCGCTCCCCACACGGTTTGTGGGGGCCACATGGTGGCACGACGAAGACCAGTCACGATCATGCCCAAGCGGCGACCGGATCAAAAACGACGACAAAGAACGATGGAGGCAATAACGACCGAGTTGGCGACAACGATGAACATGAGGATCATTGTGATGAACATGAGGACCATCGGTGGTAGCTAGATTCTGCTTGCTCCAGGGTCATTGAGCTAGATCTGGCTGGGTTACCAGCGGCAAGTTTGGGGAAGGCAGCGGCCAGCGGTGGTTTGGGAGAGGGCGACCAAGGAGGGAGAGAGTGGGCCACAGGGAGGGAGAGAAATGGCATTGAGGAGGGGGAAAGAGAGATAGGCTGTGGTGGGGGAGAGGACGGCAGTGATGGGGAGAGATGGCATAGGGAGGGAGTGGGCTGTGAGCAACAGGGAGGTAGAGAGAGGGGTAGGTGAAAGAAAAAATTGACATGTGGGCCCGTTTCAAAGAAAAAATATAAAATATAATTGTTGGAGAGTGTGCTAGAGACTATATATTGGAGATGTTGTCTTTAAAGATGATATGACATATGTTAGAGACAAAGGTTATCTCTAACTATTGTATATGCCTTAGTTGCCTATTGACATTGCTATCTCTATCCTAGCCATCGGCGGTTATCGACACCATTATACCATTTGGCACATAACTCGGGATCAGCTAATCAATGATTAACATAGAGCGAGATTGTAACAAAAACATTGGAACCTAAGGAAAAAAGAACTTTATGTTTCTGTAACGTCAAACTGGAGCAAATTCAATCTCAAATCCCTATTTGGAACGCAAAAATTTCACACAAAATTTTCAGAAATTTCACACAAAGCATCCCATGGAAATATTGTCCGAAATTTCAGGGGTTCAAAATGCAGACCCAATCCAGTGTTGGACCGATAACAAGGGCCAATCTTATCTATCTGTTGCTCCATCCAGCGGCACTGAAGGACCCACCAATCTCGCTACCTAAAATAAGAATTTTTTAAATAATATTATTGTAATTAATAGTTACAAAATTAAATAGTAATTTTTTTTTGCAAAAATGACATCCTGTCGCTATTTCATCTGGCCATAGGTGCCTATCGCCAAGTTCCATGTGGACTGCGACAGCCTCCTAACACCATTTCATCTGGTGATAGGGGGTGAACGAAATGGCGATAGGGTTGAGATATAAAACTAGATTTAGCCCCCGCCCCCCCTCTCATTCCCACCTCATTCCAGCTAAGAGCAAATAGAGGGGAGGAAGAGAAGAGGGAGGGAAATGACAGAGGAGAGGAGGAAAAGTGTGTGGCAAAGCCCTACCGATTCGTCGCGGAGGAGAGAGAGAAAGAGAAGCAGATGCTGTCATCTACCTCGTAGGTAATTTTTTTTTGTAACTTTGTAATTTTATTCAAAACCCTGGTAGGTTAGCAAATAAAAGTAGTGACTGAGAATTGATTTCATTAGATGATTTTAGCTGTAGTGTAGTCTGTTTTAGTTTAGATTATCGTTGTAGTTTAGATAATTTTAACATGGGAAATAATTTAGAAACTTAGGAAATAGCAAGGTAGCTCTAAAAATTCCATAAATATTTCATAGTAGCTAAATAGGGTGTGTAGAGCCTGATTAAAATATTCTCAGCTTCAATTTTGTTCTCATTTTTGCACGGTAAATATTCTGTATGTGCCGAGAATACATTTTAAATGCGAAAAATAGCAAGATGGCTCTAACAATTCTGTAAAAATTCCAGAGTAGCTAAATAGGGTGTGTAGAGTCTAATTAAAATATTCCTAGCTTTAATTCTATTCTCATTTTTGCACAATAAATATTATGTAAATACCGAGAATACATTTTTAACTACAAAAGTAAAAAGATGGCTCTAAAAATTATATTAAAATTCTAGAGTAGCTAAATAGGGTGTGTAGAGCCTGATTAAAGTATTCCCATCTTCAATTCTGTTCTTACTTTAATATTTTGTATATGCCGATAATGCATTGTAAACTAGAAAAATAGTAAGATGGCTCTAAAAATTATATTAAGATTCCAAAGGAGCTAAATAGGGAGTGTTCTCAGCTTCATTTCTATTCTCATTTTTCCACGGTAAATATTCTGTACGTGTCGAGATAATCTTTGAAATATTGTCACTCTTAAATTTCAGGTATGGCGGCCCGAGGAGACACTGCGTAGTGGCCGTACAAGCTGCTTGACTCGGCCATTGACATGACTCACTGTAGTCGCCTCAGTACCATCCTTTCGTAGGAGGGCGAGCAACCCATTGAGCTTGGCGCGTTGCGGCTGCGCACACCCATGAGGGCATGGAGGGTGGACCCACATTGGGTTCCACAATACATATAGTTCTGGCCTTCTTGTAATTAATTTTGGTCTGACTTGTGTGGGTGGACTCACGCATGCTCTTAATCCTTTTGACATAGGTTGAGAGTGGCAGGCCTGCTTCCACTAGCTAGGATGGCGGAGGCAACTAGTGGAGGCCAGAGACGCACACGTTCCACCTTCCGTGCGGGGAGATGACGCTAACGCTTCAGGATGTGGGCTACCTAACTGGGTTGCCCTGCACGGGCTTCCCCCATGGTAGCGTATGACATCCCGGACTCTTGGCGCATGGATATCCTCGGGAGGTTCCAAGGGTTGCTATCACCCAACGCCGGCTACAAGGAGTTCTCAAGTACGCATGGGCTGACACTAAAGTGGATCAATCGACGTAAGTATTTATAACTCTTATGTTTCTACCTCAATTCCTTTGTTCCATTTAGTGATGTGTCTCTGTCTTCTTGCAGTCGGCTGCCCTGACACCAGACACACCCGAGTACACAGTGAGGAGGTACGTCAAGGTGTACAAGCTGTGGCTCTTCGGGTGGGTCATGTTCCTAGGGTCCAACAGCGATAATGTGGACAAGCACATGATCCGCTACACATGGGTGCCATGCGTGATGTACCATAGCCTGTGTAGCATGTGACATCGGGTTTGGGAGAGCCCCGTCCTCTTCGAATGCCCACTGCTTCTTTAGTTGTGGTCCTTCAAGCATTTTCAGATCGGACGACCATAGCTGGACATGGGGAGCCTACACTGATGTGATGTACACCACCGATGACCTCATGAACCGGCCAACCATGGGTACGGTATGGTGTCACCAACAAGTAAGTTTTTTGAACCTTTAGTCCTTTTCGTAATTTAATTTAATTGCATGTGCTAAGTTTTTGTTGTTCTATTTCATAGGTCACCTTCACTCTGATCATTACACACGTGTCCTACTTAGACTACATTGCATTATTTGATCAGTTGATAGATGACCGCGTTATCTGGATACCATACACTGCCAATAGGGTGTCTACACACGCACCCCAAGGCTTGTCTATACAGTCCACGCGATACTAGTAGTACCGGTACACGTAGAAGTTCTCGGTGCACGACGTCTTCGTGGAGGAGTACCACGTGCACCAGGTGATGCGCTAGTTCGGTCTACGTTAGGAGTTCCCAGTGCGCTGGGGGCCGCGGGTGCCGCCGAACATTTATCGGTAAGTTCACGTTTAATGTCTGTCATAGCCTTTCCCTTACGAACTTACAAATTTATCGTTTCGTCTTCCACAGGTACACCAGGAAGGGAGTAGCTGGTACAACTTCCTGGACTGAGAAGATGGCCCATTGGGTTGAACAATGGCTCCACACCTTGGCGGAGGTGCACCGGGAGGCTGCTCCCTACAACCCCGGGACGTACGAGGAGTACATCGAGTGGTACTCCACTCGGACGAGGGTTCATTACGTCAGGGTCATGGATGACCCACCACACCACGAGGCCTCGATGACTGACATGTACCCCACCCAGCCAGACTCTGCATTCCATCGCGTCTTACGTATTGAATAGTCCATATTTCTTATTTCCTACACATGTTTTTGGTTTCTAACTTGCTAATTATGTGTACAAAACGATCTCCAATGAGATATGCATGAGTTGGCAACCTTTATGCATAGTATGATGATTGGGGAGCGCTATAGCATGGTGAGGCAGGAGATCAAAGATGCCATGGACCGGATCATAGACGTGATGAGGTGACTCATCCAACTTACATTGTGCCGTACACTAAGGGACGTGGTGAACCCACCTGTGTGTGGACGGGGGGTGAGCCACAGTGCGACACGCCCCACGGCTCCTCACCCAGATGTGGCGGGCGGGTCCTTATGGCACCGTGCCTGGGAGTACCCCAGCGCCAGCTCAATTCGTAGGTACACTTGAAACACTTACGTGTGATTGTTAATTTTGAACTCCACTAGTCACTAACAGCATTTTCTTCTGGTAGGTCCTCAATACTGTCCCTACTAGGGGAAAGACTATGCCAAGTCATCTGCTGTGATGCAGCAATCAAGTATATCTATGTTGTTTACATGCATAATGTACTATTTCAATATTTCCTTCTTGTTTACATGCATAACATGTTGTTCCTTAGGTCGTAGATCCCTACCGAACGAGGAGCTCGGGTCGTAGGAAGGAGCAGACTCTAGGAACTATGACATCACCCAGGAGTTAGCACTATAGCGAGTGCACGGTGGGCCTTCACATGGTGAGAGTAGCCAGGTCTCTGTTGGGGCTTCATAGTTGTATGATGCACTAGGAGCGAGACATCTGACGTAGCACCCCCTCGGGACACACCTTCTAGGGAAACCCCCTCTCCAGACACCCCCTCTCGTGATACCACCCTCAGGCTACTCACGCGAGGGTACCTTAGGCGCCAGAGCCTTTGACATACTGCACCAACATCCGTAGCCACCCTAGGCGAGGCCAGGGGCCACACGTGGGGTATGCCCCAAGAGGGTCCGCGAGTAGATGTATCAGTCTTATTATGTAAATATTAATTTATGTACGACTTACATGAATTTATGCTAGTCTCGTGTTTCGATACTACTTGTTCTTGTTGTGTGTACAAGTAATCATGTGAGGGAGTCAGCATCGCAACACCCCACATCACCCTAGTTCTAACCTTTTCATATGTGAAATGACTACACCCTATTCGCAAAGTACGTCGCACATTTTTCATATTGCATCGTCGAATGGGGCTATTTTCGATATTACGTCGCCAAAGAAGGCTATCAATAATATTGCGCCTCCGAACGAGGCTATTTTTGACATTGCACTATCGAAGGAGTCTATTTATAATATTGCATCACCGAACGAGGTTATTTCCGATATGGCGTTGCCGAAGGGGGTTATTTTTTATATTGCATCGCCTAAAACACATTCCAAATATACTTGGTCACATTGAAACTCATAAATTTTTCTATACCTCATATTTCCTTATCTTTTCAAAAATTATCGGTAGCGTGGACAATTATAGATATACCAAAATTATAAATTTAATTGCAAAAAAGGGAACTATCACCAATTGACGACAAGTTCCCTATTCACTGTTCGCAGATCTGGTGACTGGCTCCTCTCGCCGTTTGAAATGGCGACATTGTAACATCCCAAAGTTATGTTACCAAAAATAAAATTAATAAAGTTATTATTTTATTGGATTTTATGATATTCAAAAGAGTTTTCTTGGTTTTTTAAAAAATAAAATTAATTATTTAATTTCTTATATTTTAAAGTCAAAAAGAAAATTTATTGAGTTTTCTGGTTTTTCTTGGATTTAAAGTTAAAAGAAAAACTTTATTAATTTCTGGAATTTTCTAGATTTAAATTTTTTGCTATTTTTCGTAAATTAAAAATAATTTATGTGCAAAATTTAAAGCCAACTTTAAGTTGAAAATAATTTTATTAAGTTCAAAATAATTCAAGGAATTTCTGTGAATTTTTCTAGAATTTTTGAACTCTATTTGCTATTTTCTAAAAGCCCAATTTATTTGTTGTTTTTTCTTAAATTCGGAAGTCAATTTAATTTTCCTTTTACTTTTTGGGCCGAAACCCATTTTCCCTCTCTCCTATGGCCCATTTCTCTTTTTCCCCACCGTCCCGCTCCGCACAGCCCAACCCACCCTGCCCTTCCCTCTCACATCCAGCCGAGCACCACACGTTAGCCGCCATCCTTTTCTTCTTCCTCCCTCTTTCTTCTCCCTTCTCCTGATCACCATTGACCATCACGGCTCCTCTCTCGCCACCGCGCTTCTTTCCCCTTCTTTCATGCTCACGTGCATCTCATCCTCCCACAACTCGTCCGCACTGCTTTGCCCTTATCCCATCCTCGTACGCTGCCTGTCGAATCCGCAACCGCCGCCGAAGATCCCGCGTGCTCAATCTCTTCCCCCGATGCACCTCCGCCCCTATAAAAGGGAGCACTGTGCTCCCCTCTCCTCCCTCATCTTACACCCAAGTTTCTCGCCTCCTCCCGCTCTACTCCGCAATCACCGTTTTTCTCGCTGTCGACCGCAAGCTTCTCCACTGCCATTAGTGCCGCCGTAGACGACGCCCCGCCATTATCAACCCCGCCGCCAGCTTCGCCTCTCCTATTCTACCTAGTGCTTGCACTCTCATCGCCGGAGTGTCGCTTGAACATCGCCGCGAGTTCAACTCGATCGTGTAGCCACCAAGATCCTCACCGCCGGCGATTCCTTGCACATCCCACCGCCGCCGAGGTGAGCATTGTGATCCCTGTGCCATTCTCTCTTCGTTTATGCCCTCACCACCGACTGTCTCACCGCCGTTCGCCAGCATCCGTTGGTACCCATGTGCCGCCACCACATGGCCCCACATCATCGCTACCTCGGCCCCGCCCACGTGGCGCCTTGTCATCACCCACGTGTCTTGCTTGGCGCGCAAAGCCATCAGGCTATGAGTCGGTCCACCATGGACCGAGCCTAATTCCCGTGGACTGGTCCATAGACTCGGCCCACATGTCGCTGACCCTTTTCCTTTTCCTTTACAAAAATAATTCGACCAAAATTCTTTTCCCTCTCACGACATCATCAAGACGCAAAAATTGTCTTTCCTTTAGAAAATAATTTTATAAATTTTGAAAATCCAATTATACCATTTCATATGAAATTCAATCTTCCGAGAGCCCGTTCTTCTTCGCTCGAGCTTCGATTCAAGTGATTCACATTTCTAAATTAATCTAAAATTAATATCTAGCTGTATATACTAAAATTATTTAATTTATAGTTTATTTGAATTTTGTTTGAACTTGGCTTATTTTCGATATAGATTTTTACGACTTTGTATAGCAGTATTTCGATACTGTTTCATAACAACAATTATTTGAGTAGGGTAAGTTACATCTTTGATGATATTTGTTCCCATTATTTCAAATTATTTAAATTCGATTTTAAATTATTATTGCATGCTTATTTTTATTTATTTAATTTAAATCCTGTTTTAAAATTATAGTTATTCTATTACCATTGTATAGCCAACTTTGATATTGAATTAAACATACTTTGACACCTTAGATGAAAATATATTTTATGCAATAGTATGAACTAGAATATTTTGAAAAAAAATTAAGCTTAACCATGTTTAGACTTGAAATATTTAATTTGTGAATTTGCAGCCAAAAATTAAATATGGTTTAAATTATACCAATGGCATTGGTGTGTCATGGAAGTTTACAAATGTTTTGAAAACTAAAATAAAATTAAAAACTAGTTTGGACTTTGGCGAAATGGATAGTTAGTGGGTGCATGGTTATGCATAGGCTCAATTTAGTGAATGGTTGAGGCCCAGGCTTATTTTGAAAGTCGCCAAAGTTAATTAAGGATCACTTGAGCCGCATCTTGCAAAGCTCCATCGATACTACCACAAGTCCGAATGGGACATGCTAGGCTAAATAATTTGCAATATTCCACTATTGGTTATGCCATTTTGATGTGCGGGTGTCGGCTAGACAGTATTCTCACTTAGCGCAAGAGGGAGCTTCCGACGGGTAGTTAGCCCAATAGAAATGAAATCTTAGAGGGCATAACTACTTTGGGATGAAGCATTGTAAAAGTTTTGTGATAATCACTTAGTCACACACCAATGGAAATGTGTGAAGCGGACATTTTAAGATGATTATCTCGTGTGGGTAAAGTTATACAATCTCTACAGAGTGTCAATCTATTCGAATAGCCGTGTCCATGGTTACGAACATGCTGAGTAAAGACACTTAAAGTTAGACTTATTTTTTGTTTTCAAAATGATTTATAAAATAATTTATGATATTGATGGGTGTCTATAAGAAAATTATGGGTTGAAGCCTCGAGTTGGTGCCCGTGTTTAAGTTAGTGTTAGGTTGGTGTCTACACTAGTATATTAATTCAATTAAAACACAATTTTAGATATTGTAAAATTTGAGCTTTTGAGCTTAGTATTGTATTTAAAATATCAAATATTGTTTTTGCACAAATAACCCTGTGAGCCTTCCTTTCATAATATCCATGCATGCATTAACTCTGTTATGGGTGTAACTTGCGGAGTACATTTCTGTACCCACTCTTGCTTAAAAAATATTGTTCAGATGAGAAGGACTTCGCAACTACTGAGGATCTCGATGACTAGACCGCTACTCTAGTCGATTGCTTGTGGCAGATTAGCTAGGCTCTACTACTTCTTCTTCGTCTTCCGTTGTATTATTTGTTGTTGGCTCGTAAATCTTTCTTATAATAAACTCTGATATTTATTAATAAAGTTGTGTGAATTATAGATGTTACTATATTTATTTACTGTGTACACTAGCTACTGTTGCAGAGACTATTATTAAATACACAGAGGATTTGGTGGTGTTACTCCCAGGTCGATTGATATGATGCCATTTTTGGAGAGAAAAAATGACGTTTTGACTTTGAAATTATTAATTAAAAAATGCCCTAAAATAAAATATCAGCATCCTCGCCCCGCCACCAACGGCTCTCTCGCCACCCTTTCGGCCCCTCATCTCAAAATTTCGAATTCCCGCCCCACCTCTCTCGCCGACCCAGCGATGCTGCCGGCTGCGAGTCCCGGCGGCGGAACGCGAAGGGGGGCGAGCGGCGAGGCGCTACAGTCGGCGAAGCGGACGCGCGACACCGAAGACTCCGGCTCCGGCAGCGACGGCGACTCTGGCTCCGACTCCGACGGCGACTTCGTAAGGTGCCACATCCCCTTCTGTCGTTGGATTGGTTTGTTAGATTTAGGTTGGTCTTGTTATCTTGGGCTAATTCGGTGATGGATAAATTTGCGGCGGCGGCGGCGGCGGCAGTGACTTGAGGGAGATCGTGTGCCTCCTGCGGCTGATCAAGGGCGGGGCCACCAAGGACGGCCAGAAGATGTGCGAGCAGATCATCGCCAGGTGACGACTCAAGAGAATTTTGTTGGCTTCCTGCTGTCACATCTCTGAATTTCCTGTCATTTTGGATCAATTAGATTTCGCAACTGTTACTATCTACGTGCTGCAGTTGTTGGTTCGCGACTTCGCGTCGCGGTGAATGCTGCCTGTGTTGAATTTGCTTCTTTTGTTTGTAGT
Organism: Ampelocalamus luodianensis; assembly: GCA_036346255.1. NCBI lineage: Eukaryota > Viridiplantae > Streptophyta > Magnoliopsida > Poales > Poaceae > Ampelocalamus > Ampelocalamus luodianensis. The sequence goes on from CM070630.1 coordinate 37,879,808, forward strand.
TATTTTCCCAGGATGTGTCGTAAAATCTTGGCTCGTTCTGCCGTATGTGCTAGTGTGCACCATTTTAGTCTCTGCGTATGCTACCCTTGCAACTTTTCATGCATTTTTGTGCTCGCGATTGTGTTTGAATGACTCACAATTCAGGGTGAATTGGAGGATATGCATGAGTATCTAGGACCGTTGCAAATATACTCAATTGCTCATAAAGTTGTTTCATGTTTGAAGTTTGCTGGTTCTGCGATTAATCTAGGATCTTTTACTTGTTTGTCGAGATGGCTATCGTTGTTGTGTGTTATTGGAGAAGATATATGCATTGTGTGTTATCTGGTGAAAATGCGCACGGTAATGTTATGATGGGCTACTGGATTCAGGTTATTAATCTTATGGTCAGAATTTGTTCGCCACGAGTTGATTTTCCATTTCACCAGCCATAATGTTCACTATTTCCTTTTGAACAAACTGGATCTTTTGAGAATTATATACAATAATGAGTTAAGACAAGATAGTGGGGAGGGTGACTTCATATAATTAGTTTTATTTTCCCCCTGTACACAAGGTTTTGTTGAGTATGTTCATGCAATGCTGTTAAAATCTTAAAACTCGTTCTTTCTTTTGGTGAAGTTCTAAGTTCATAATCCTGCTAATTTTTTTTTTCTCTCAACCTTTAGTGTTGCAGCTGATATTCAGACTATGCTAGAAGATACCAAGTTGAAGTTTGAGAAGGAAAGGTATTTCACTTGCTTGTGAATTTGTCCTCCATGTAACTACAACTGTTTCTTCATGGACTGTGATATAGTACTTTATACTTGCCAGTTGCCACTTCGCATGAACAATTACATCTGAAACTAGTTGCTGAAAATAAAACTGTTCATCTTTATTAAGAATGTACTGTACTAATCAGTGTTTCTATTTGCATGCGCAGGCAAAATTTGCTGAAAGTACTGTCAAACACTTCCAAACAGGTATTCAAATTACATTTCATATAGAATAGTCAATAAATTTACAGATTTGTTATTTTTAAGTTGTCTGAAATTTTCTTAAGTTTAAATCAATTGTTTTGACCATTGGATTTGTATAAAGATTGATGCGTTATATGATTGGATATTGATTCAGTGGATAAAAAACGTGACTTATGCTTAAGAAAATTTCAATCACCTTATGAATAGACAGTCCCATAAATTTATTGGTTTACCTAAGATTGAACGGTGCCATGTGCTTTGTACTACTAGCAGTGTGAAAGTTCATTGAACGAAGAGTACACCAAGTTTCAAGAAACATATGAAATGTTCTGTAAAGAAAAAGATGCACACGTACAGACTTTCAGAGGTACGTCAAATGAGAGCTAGTTGCCATTTGCACAGGAGTATTAAGTATATCCAGTGCTTGTATTTCGAAGGTTTCTAGGCATTATGTGATGGTTGTTTTCTTATTGGTTTCTTCAGCTATATATGAATTGTACCTCTTGTTTTCTTGTAGCATCACTGACTTTGGCAAGCTTGACTTCTTTTTGCTGTAATATAATCTAGTGGACAATTTTACTTGGAACTTATGTGCTTTCTTTACTAAAATGCACTGTTGTTGCCTGGTTGCTGCTTGTCTGAATGGATTTGCATGCTGCACCCATAAAGAGCTGCAGTGTTCTTGTTGATTTTGAAAATATTTTATCCTATCAGCTAACTTGTTTAAATGTCATGTTGTGCAGACCTGTTCTCAAAAGTTGAAGTTGAGAAGAAGAAATTGCTTGGGCAGTACGAACATCATTGTAAGTAACTAGATGATCTGCTCAATTCATGCAAGGGAAAGAAAGATGTTTGCTCTGACACTCATTCTTTCAAACAGGGAAGGAGACGGCTACATTATCAGAGCTTGACAACACCTTCTCAGAAAAGATAAGAAATGTGGACCAATCTCTGAGAAGGATGAAGCAGGTACATCAAATAGATTGCAAAATTTACAGTTGCCTGCGTTTCTTACACCATGTTTTCCATGAGTAACATCATCCTGTGAGGGGTCCAGAACTGAATGATAAGTCATATTCCTGTTCCATGTCTTGACACACTTATTGCAACACTGCATTCATTTTGTGCAGGATGACAAGTCCTTCATCATTTTTCGCAAGTCGATTGGCTCGTTTCTTGAGTGTGGCTCCGATGATGATTTTGACCTTGACGATGACTGAGACTGACGCTCCCCCTTGTACAATACACTCATGTCGGCAAACAATACACGGAAAAAGATCTCTTCATTCTTTCTTTTTTCTCCTTTTGAAACCATATTTGTGCTGGTTTAACAAATGTAATGAAGCTTTCTTGAGAAATGTATGTATAGGAGATGCTCTGGAGAGGTTTTGTAGTTTGTATTAAGTTCGTTGTCTCATACTGGTGGAAAGGAGGTGTAGCATAAAACCGTAATCTTGGATTGGCTTTGGAGTTTGGAGGTTGATGAATAGCAGCAAGAGGTTTGAAAGCAGCACGGCGTACCACAGTACATGCCACTAGTCATTACTCACATTTGGCCAGTTTTAGAAAGGAGGCCGCGATGGAAGCAGATAGACCAGATGTGTAATTCACCCTATATGAGTGGAACTGAGGTTACTATCATAGGTAAAAAAAATTACAGCAGAATAGCAGATATTTCCTCTGACCCTACTGCCAATTTGCTTACCTTCTCAATCGCAGATATACCCTAGAGCGGATTGGGAACCATTGCCTTCGATTAAAACAGCGAAAGCGTTATGTTCATTCAGAAAAAAAAAAAGGAACATCTAGAAGAAAGTATGAAACTGGGATACTGTCATCTTGCAACGAAATATAATGAAATTGACATTGATTTCTAATTAGACAACATTGAATTTCATGACATTTAGATCGAAGGGCTCCGGTCCATCTGGAGCTACTTCCTGCATGCCGTCCTTGGTGGCAAGAATTTGGCCACAGATAAGATTCATAATGTACTTTCTGCATCGAAGTTCTCCAGGATCAATACTAAGCACAGTAATACAATATGAGCTCAAATTTCCACCCATATAGAGCCGTCAGCTAATTGCTCAATGCTGAATATAAGCGAAATAAGGCTACACTTCAACCAGATCCTATTCTCAGATTCGAAGGTTAGCACCCAGGCTGTGCAAAAAAGGGGGCCATGTACAGTCGTCGTTTTCAGAAAACTTCATCAAAATTGAGGCTAGAAATGCGAGACATGTGGTTAACACGGCCAGACAGTGACAGAGTCCATAGCCTCAAGTTTCCTGTAATTGCAATTCAGATTCTCCTGCTGCTGCTTTGCAAGTAATTGCTCCTCTTCCGGTTCATGCTATAAGGATTCAAATAAATAATAATCATCAGAGCAATGCTTCACAAACATAGAACAGGAAGACATATCACTAAATTCATCCCAAGGAAAATGACATGACAAAGATGACTGCCATTTAATGAAACGGAATACAAAACCTAGGTTTATAGAATTTAGTTATCGTTTGGTAACGCCAATGAAAATTGGCTATCGTTTGGTTTACTACCAATATTTGGTAATACCAACAAAAATTTGGCAACGGCAACGAAATCCAATATCACACATAGGCAATCCGAGGGTGAAAAAATCGTTCACCAAAACTTTGGTAACACCAAAATTTAGCTTGGCCGCAATCCAAACAACATTCATTTTGCCAAATTTTAGCTTTGCCTAAGTTTTGGCTATGCCAAATTTTGGCTTGCTTCATTATGGTCATAAACCAAACAACACCTAAGAGTATCTACAACAGTCCACGTCAGTTGTTATTAAGGGGATGTCACATCAGCATTTAGGTGAAGGTGAGGAGAGAAGTTAAAGTTGTTTCTAAATGAAGAAACTATCAAATTGTTAATACCAAGACAGAAGAAACAACCAAATACTCTATTGGAGACAGATTTTGTACCTAAAAACGCGTTTTGTGGGTCCCACTGTCGTAAAGCAAAATATCTACCGATCATTTGTGCAGTTCGACTTTATTATTGATATGATAAATGAGTTAAAACATGTAGGCCATAAAGTTATATTTCATTATTGATCATCAAGAATCATACACATTTGTAGCAATTAAAATCTTAGATACAAGCTCAATAAATAACTATTGAAAGACTTGTTTCTTTTTATTAGATTAAGTACTCTCTTTCCTCTTAATAACAAACTAAGAAACAATCTATTGTAGATGCTCTAAGTGTATACAAAGTAGAGGCTACAAAGCAGTCAAAGAAGAATGATATTTTACCTTGAATAGTGCTAAGTTCTCCACCTCATGTCTCCTGGACATTAGCTTTTTCAAAATCTCATAATCAGGATCTGTAGGGCCCATCCAGCAGAATTCTAACTTACTCCCAGGTCTCCGGGGCATCATTGAACATCTCAGCCGTAGCACGCTGTGCCCTCACAGTCACAGGCCTTGGCATCCCAGACACATGAAAGGGAACTCATGCAGCATGTTGACCACAGACTCCGCAGTCCGCATCCTTCTCAGTTTCCATCTCTACTAATGCAGATTGCGGCATGTAATAGGGAATGGTGAAGTTCACCAGAAACTGACCTTTCTTACAGTGCCAAATTGATTCAAAGCCGTTTTTATGACTACCTCTGCAGCTTGGTGAGAGAAGTTGTCAAGGTATACAGTTCGCTTGACCTTCTCCTCAAACACTTGATACTCTTTTATGGCCACCAAGTTTGCAGCGTTGAAACTTTTTCAAAGCCTGGCCAACAGAGGCAGAAAGCTTCATCTCAGAGGTGTTCTGGCTGGTATCAGTAGTCTGTTCCGAAGAGGTACGCACCTTCTTGCGTGGGGTGTTTTTGTTAGCTGGATCAGTTGGTCTATTGATTGGGGCATTTTTAGCCTTATCAGACAGCTTCTTGGGGGGAATGTGCTTGTCAGCTTTATCAAACACCTCCTCACACTTCACAGTAGTGGTTGTCAGGTTCCTGCTTGGGTTGTTGTCCTTAGCCTCTTCAGGTACTACTTTACTTAGAGTGTTGCTGTTATTATCATAGAGCAGCCTCTTTCTTGGGGGGTTGGTCTTCTCCTCACCCTGCACTAGGTTCTTGCTTGGGGTATTGTCGATAGGCTCTTCATGTAATTCCTTAACTAGTACAGGTAGTGCCTGTTGTAGCATCGAGAGTACTAGACATTAGGTAGCGAATACCTTTTGTCTTGTTACGTATATCTGTATATGAGAGTGAGGAGAGAGCATGGTTTATTGTGAATGGATGAGAAGACAAAAGCCCCCTTACAAGTGCCCATGAGGCTATACATATAGAGGAGAGGGGGAGGCAATTCCCATCCTGCCCCTTTGATACATATCTAGAGTAGGGGTAGCATGGTACATTTCCTTGGTACAATTTGATAATTGATACATGCATATACTACCCCGTGACATAGAATTAAGGGCAATTAACTGCTGGAAAAAAAAAAGATGAGTGGCAAAATATGTGCTGTCAATGTCCAAGAGATTATGTGTCCTGTTATCTACCGGAAATAATTATTGTCTAAAACAACTTATCTGTCGAAAATATTTTTTTGTTAGCTACATTACATCTGCTCTTGAAAGAGTCAACCAGATCAACGTAACTACCAGGGATAATAGCCAAGTCAACCAAGTCAATGTAACTGCCGGGGATAATAGCCAACCTTTGGGCGCGCAGATGCCAAAAAAAAAAGATGACTGAGGCGCCAATTCCAGAATTCCTTTCCTCTCAAACCTTATCCCCAAATTCCCGACCGCCCACCTCCCCGGCCGCCCTCCGCCCCATCCTCCCAGCGTCGCCCCACCTCCCTGGCTGCCTCATCTCCCAGCGCTGCCCCTTCCTCCCAGCGCCGCCATCCTCCCCGGCCACCCTCCTCCCCGGGCGCCCCTTCCTCCCAGCGCCACCCCACCTCCCCGGTCGACCATCCTCCTAGCGCGGCCATCCTCCCTGGCCACCCCTCCTCCCAGGCCACCCTCCTCCCAGCGCCGCCATCCTCCCCGGCCGACCCTCCTCCCGGGGCCGCCTCCCCCGACCGCCTCCCCCAAAGACCGCCGCCCTCCCGACCGACCCTCCTCCTAGCGCCGCCCTCCTCCCCAACCGCCCCTCCCCCAGTGCCGCCGTCCTCCCCGGCCACCCCTACTCCCATGGCTTTAGTTTGTTAAATATCTTGCTAATTGTTACTTGTTGAGTTGTGGTATCATTTATGCCTCAATAGATTGATTTCTCTTTTTCAAGAATCCACTCCTGAAAATATGTATAGCTTTTGTTAGTTATATATTTTAGGGAAAAATACATGTATTTTCATTATCATACCGTACGCGGGTCATTGTTGGTGTAGTTCAACTTAAATGGTGTCCGACTCTTGTACCGTTTTGCAATTCTTCAGGATTGTTACTTGAGATGACAAAGGAAACTTTGCTGATACAGTGTGTTTACTACTTTATACCGATTAAGAATATTACTTTCAACTCCTTCAGGTGAAAGACACATTCTCAGGATCAGCTGTTATAGTAGGAAGGCAGTTTCGAATATGTCTTGTATATGAGAACAATTCCATCGTTGAGGTTAGTACATCCGCATTCTTACTGATATTGTATTTTGGCACCCTGTGCACACTTTGGTGTTGGCATTTGACAAATTAGATATTTTCTTTCGCACTACAATGTGCGTCCAGCGAGATATTTCTTATGCCTTCTTGTTGGCAGGTATCAAGTTTTAATACTTATGCACGGGGTCAAATGGCAATCACATGTACACTCAAAGATCCCCAATTGAAGCAAGAATGATTATGTTCGCTGGAAAAACTGCCAAGGGAGGGACTTCACTATAAACGGATTAGTCCTTCTATCCTTTATGAAGATAACTGGTTGCCATATTGCAGGCTGTAGTATATATATTGTCTAAAGATAAATGTGTGCAGGTTAATGTTCAACCCATATGCAGAAAAGATCAATGACTACTTCAGGCATCTGTTTTTAGTAACAAGGAAGGGGCCTTGATTTATATTAATCAATATTTAGCTACACCAAAGTGCACACAACCAACCATTGCCAGAGGTTATAATAATAAGAAAAGAACATTTAGTTATCCAAAGCCTATTCATTAAATGGCTACTCAATTTGCATCATTATCACGAACTTTTTTTATTATTTAATCTTTTTAAAATTTAATTTTAAAGTTAACCTCTCAGCAAACTTTATTTCCAATTCCGACCTCTTTGGTCACGCCACACCCGTGGCGTGACAAAACAACACCGCCACGCCACGTGATAAGTCCCCAAAACGCATTTTTATCACGCCACTGGTGGTGGCGTGACTAAAACATCTGCCACGCCACCACCAAAGGGCGTGACAAGACTTTGATCGAAATGGGTTGGCGTGGATAAGTGTTGTTTTGTCACGCCACGGGTGGTGGCGTGACCAAAGGGGTCAGAATTGGAAATAAAGTTTGCGAGGGGTTAACTTTAAAATTAAATTAAAAAAAGGATTAAATAAAAAAAAATTCCATTATCACAGCCCCATCGAACTTTATCTTCGGTAGACGGATGCCTATATTACTAGCATTAGACATCATCTGAATTTGTAGTGTGTGAATGTTTCGTGCATATCCTGTCATTCTGTCTCCACCTTAACAATAGTTAGTTTAGTGCTTTGAAAAATTATTAACAAGTTTTGGTCAAGATGCATGTATGTGTCAAACAGTTTTGGTCAAGATGCATGTATGTGTCAAACAGTTGAGTCTTTACTGTTGGAAATAATCTTGTTTTAGTTTAGTGAGTTGCATGTGATGTGCAAGCATGGTGATTAGTTGGTCATTGAGACGTGGACCCACATGTTAGGAGGGAGTGATTAGTGGTTAGAGAGAAGTGTGCGGCTGAGTCGTGTGTGATGCATGACCAGTAGGCCGTCTTAGGATGTGCGTGCATGTAGTGCATGCATGTAGTTGAGTAGTGGCGTTGGAAGTGGTCAAGTTTGTTGCTTGTCCGGTGAGTTAACTAGTGCATCCTCTCTTGTATAAATAGCTATTAGCATTAATGAAATATTCGAGTTGGTTTTGGAGTGAGTCCATACCCTCCCATGTGTGTGTATGTGTGTTTATAATACACGCGTGTGTATACATCTCTGTGATAGAGATTGAGAGATGGGAGTTGAGAGATTCAATTCCAACATTTACTAATGTGAGTCAGACATTCTCTTAAAAATAATGCATCTTACGATCTGCTGACCTAGTCTAAGCTTTCTCATGCGGTAGGTCAGACTCAACTTCTAAGGCCTTAACTTATCATTTGGAGTGTGTTACTTTTGAACCTTATCTTGAATGGATAGACTTTTTGATACGATAATGGGTGTCCCGATCTTTCGGTGAGATGGTGTCGGGACCCAAAATGCACTCGACCCTCCGTATATCGCACTAGTCCGGGATCACGCTAGTGCACACAATGTAACATAGGTGAATATCAATCCACACAAGCGAAATATAACATAAACGAATAGTTTGAGTAACAACTTAGAGTTTTGACCTTAAGGTCGGGTTACAACTTATTAAGCCACGCAGGCTAACACTAGAGAAATACCGCAATGAACGAAATAAACTCGCAAACTAATCAAGACACCACACCAACCGATCGATCGATGACCTAGCGATCAACCTTCTTCCACAAACTTCTCCTCGAAAGCAGGTGAAGACTCCTCCACTTCTGTAGGTTTGGACGTAAGTTTTACAACAAGCGTGAGTACACAACCAGACTTCGCAAATCATACCACAGAATGCAATATATAGATGCGTGCTTATTCCAAAGGAATGACTTCTGTGGTTATTTTGCAGAAATGCAACATTTGCAATTGAATACAAGTAATAGATTGAAAGCATAATTTAAAACAAATAAGCAATATTAAGTTAACAGTTGTTTCCAAAAAGACACACAGCTAAACCGATTGATTCACACAAAGTATGATTGAGATCACACACCCCAATCCCACATTTTATGAACACTACCCTCATGTGAAATCCCGGCGTTGTCCATGACCGAGGACGCGCTATTCGAATAGATTGATTAACACTCTGCAGAGGTTTGTACACTTTACCCACACGATACAACTAGTGTAGCTAGCACTAATCGTAACATAACATTCGGCAACTTCGCTTTCAACATTGACGTTCTTATTCACACATCCCATATCACAAAGCTTAACCTATCCACCGAACCCCAATGTTGAAACTCAGAACCTACTAAGTTAGGCCTGTTACGGACATGCGGTCAGACAAGATAGCTCAGTTCAATGACGCACAAAGTTAAGTCCTTAATTGACCAAGGCAAGACTTCCAGCTTTTCTAACTAAACCACACGATAAATCCCAATCACAAAGCCACCAATTCACACAGTATCCACCACTTGCCTCAGTCTAAATCTTTTACCACCCAGTTGGTTTAGTGCAACACATGCCATCACGAGTAATAGCACACAGTACACACAGTTTTATCACACAGTTCCATAGTCACTTAGTCAATTTCATAATTGCACTCACATGAGATGATGACTCGTAGCATGGCTAAGCAATTCTAGTCGGTCTAACCAACCATGTTGGCAATATGTTAATAACAACTAAATAATAAACCAATCTAGGGCGACAAAAGATTAAGGTATACAAATAGGCAAGGTGAACATAACAGATGGGATCAATAACTAGCCCAAAATCAGTTAAACACATAATTAAAGTAAATGCAATAATTCAACACAATATAATTTGGGAAACTGGGATTCAATATGATCAAAGGTATGACTTGCCTTGGAATAGGTCTATGTACTGGTCTTGAACTTGGTTGAAGCCTTCTTCGACGAAAACCCCCGAAGTATCGACGTCTACGCAAAAACAAAGCGAAACAACCAAAACAAATAAATAACAGAGGCAAAACAAACTCCAAAAATTAAATAAAAATAATAATTAGGTAGATCTCGAATTTAGACAAATTTAGAAATTTGAATGGGCTAAATCGGAGTTAGGATGCAAAAGTTACTGACTTTGGAAGATTGGAAATACATAAAATGCTCAAAATCGATTTCATGAATTTCCCGAATTATTTTCCTAAAGGAAAATCAGATTATTGCGCAAGCTGACGTCAGCGGAGAAATTTCGGAAAAAGAAATAATAAAAGAAATCTCTGACATGTGGGACCCACATGCCAGAGGCTAGGCTCACGGTGGACTAGGTCCACCGAGCCTCAGGACTCGGGGTCCGGTGGACTACCCACGTAGGCGCACCCGTGGATGCTGACTGGGCGCCACCTGGCCGCCACGCGCGTGCGGGCCGACGCACCGACGTGGATGACGACAAGACGGCGGCGGCTCTGGACCGTACGGCAACGGCGACTGGCGGCGCTCCGGCGAGGTCCGATGGTACCAGATTGAAGCCCTTGTTAACGCGAACCTGATGGTGCACTCACGAGCGGCGGAGGCACCCGGAGATGGCCGGCGGCGACGTTTAAGCGGAGGAGCGGCTTCGGTATTTGTCGGATCGGAGTTCCGGCGATGCTCCGGCGAAGTGGGCAGCACCAGGAGGTTGCTTATGCTCGTGCGATGCTGGTGGTGCGATGGCGAGCTCCGGCAGATCGACGGCGGCGAAAAGCTCACCGAGACCTTGCGGGTGGAAAACCAAAACCAAGAACGGCGGCGCAGGGCTCTGGTGAATCAGAACATCCCAAATTTTGGGCTTGTGTTTCAAATGTAAGAAAATGACTAGAAATTAAAACTTTTTCTTACATCATGTATTTCCTTTGTGTATCGGACAAGTATTGTACAAGACTTATGGAAATGCAAAGTCACAAGTCTTTTGATCCAAATCTTGTTCCTTCAAAAACATTCTTGTCAAATGTTGTGATCATCTCCGGGAATATTTTTCCTAAGTTCTTGGGATGGTATGTGACCCTCTGAAAAATTTCACAATTTTTAGAAATTGTTTGAATATTTTAGAGGGCAGATCAAACCTGTTTGACTCTCACCAAACCTAAAACCAGTACCTTGTAGAATTTTCGGAGAAAAATACAATGCATAAAAACCTCTGAAAATTTTACACAAGGTCAATGTCCCAGTCAGCAAGCTCCTGTAAAATTTCAGAATTTTTGGAGTTATTTTGCTACCCCAAATAAATCCTCAAAAGTCCCAGCTTTAATTTAAAACCTAAAGTCGACTCACTATTCATTGGGTTCGAGTCGGGCTCGAGTCCGAGCCACTTGACTTCGCTTGAACCACCTAGCTGCACCGAGCCGCGTTTTAAACGCGCGTGCGATATCACCGTTGATTCAAATCGCCGCCCACGCTCATGTGAGCATTCGGACCTCCGGCTATGTTAACCGATTGGGACCGTTGGATTCAATCCAACCGCCCGCATTCCCGAGGGTAACGGACCGTCCGACGAACTCGTTTAATCGTGACCGCCCATTTTCAATCCAACGGTCACCGTTCGCTTTTCGTTCTTCTTCCTCCTCGGCTTCTCGCGCGCGCGCAATGGCGTAAGGAGAGAGAGCGCGGCGGCTTTGATGCGTCACCTCAAGTTTGCTTTCGCCAACGCCTCTGCGGGGCATTTAATGCGCACTGTGCTTTCTCCTCCATTGTCACCATGCTCACTTGCTCCCGCGTTTCTTGGTCCATGACCGTAGCATGAACCGAGCCCACCATGGACTCGGGTTCTTGCTCAAACCCTAATTCCTTTCCTATAAATTGGCCCTCTAGGTCCTCCCGGTGTTCTTTGCACCGCACCTAGCTCCTCTCTCGTGTTTGAGCTCAAAACTACCTCAAACCTTCAATCCACCATTGTTGACCCGAGGGCTCCAATGGCGGCCTTGGTGTCCAAAGTGGTTCATCTTCAACCTTTCTTGCACCCTTTTGAACTCCTCAACCTCCTTTATATTTCCCTAACTTGATTTTGGGTTGCATTCACAGAATCACTCAATTTTAAGTTTGGAGATTTTCGTTGGTTTCACCCCTTTCTTCTCCAAATTCAGTAAGTGGTTCTTTTGCAATTATTTGCTTTGGAGCCTCTTTGAGCTATAATGAAGCCGTGGTGATGATTTGGTTCCACTCATTTTGGTCGAACCTCATCTTCCACTTCATCTTCTTCGCCCGGTGGACTTCATCGTGTTCAAGTCTTCCCGACCATCTTTGGAGCTCCTCTCGGTTAAGGTAGCTTCTATATAGTCCCTAGAAGTCATGGCACTCGCTTCCTTGGACCGCAATGAGCATCTTGCTATTTTCATGTTTTGCCGTGTCGGCCTCTTTCTTTGTTTTCCGGCTCGCGGCGTGCCTGCACTTCCACCGCCGCGAGGTCATCACCATTAGGTTCGCATTGCTATTGCGAGTCCATTTTGCTAGTTTGTGGGCGCCGCCGCGACTGGAGTCGCCGGCGACAAGCCGTGGTAGCCACTCGCGATTTTGCCGGCCGTAGCTCCCGTTGTCGTCAAATGATTAAGACACAGTTAATACCCAATCATTAGTAGTATTAATGATGTCTTAATCTGGCCTAATGTGTCACTGACTTGTGGGCCCGTAAGCCTAAATCAGAAAACCAGAAGTCGTTATGGCTGATTTTAGGTTTATTTATTGCTAATCATTGTTAGCAATAAATGTGTCCGAAATTACCTTTTTGGGTCACTGACGTGTGGGCCCTCTGTCCCTAAATCATCTCTGTTCAATATATTTAGGACACATTAATTGCTAATCATCACTAATCATTGGTCATTAGTAATTAATTAGCCGCCCTAAGAGCCTCCTTTAAGTCATCGCCAGTGGGTCCACGCACTCGCACGTGTGTTAAATCTCGCATGTGTGACTCTCGATCATCGACATGCGCCCCACGTGTCAAGACTCCTAAATGCACTTCGATCTTGGACCACCGCCCATTTGGAGATCTGCGCCTAGATTTTGTATGCGTTCGGACCCTCCGCTCTCTCATCATTCTCGCGCCCATTACTTGATCTCGCGCCCGATCGCGCGCAATCGGACCATCCGATCGGAGGCGTGATCGAGCCGCCATTTTTAGATCTGCGGTCGTGGATCGCCGACGCAACCGCACCGGCCCGGCTGCATCCTTCCTCGTGAGCCGTTGGATCTTGATCCAACGGTGGGCTCTCGTTATGAATCGCGCGCATGCGCTGTTTTCCGCGCGTGGGCTCGTTGGATTTTGCATCAACGCCCACGAGCGCCCACGCCATTTATCTCCGGTTGTTGGTTTTTATTTACGTAAGTATTTATTTATCAATCAAAATTGTATCAAAACTTTAGAAATTCATAACTAATTCAAGATAAATCCTTTTACATGAAACCAACTGTAATAAATTTGTAATTCACTAAAGTTTAATATAAAAATGCTTTTAGCTATGCTTCAGTAGTAGAAAATTCAGTAATCTTTTATAGCTTGTTTTCTCGCTATTTTTATATATTCCGTAATTGTATTAAAACTTGGAAAATGCATATCTTTTTCTCAGATATCTCTAATTGTATGATTTTAACTTTGATAAATTTGTTATTAACTAAACTTTAATCTAAAAATGGTGGTAGGCCTAAATCAAAGACAGTAAAAATGTGTTAATAAATTTAACCTTATTTGTAGAAATTAAAAATTCGTTTAATGTTGTAATAGACACCAAGAATTCTGTAAATCCTAAAAATAGAAATTTGATGTTAGAAATCCCTCTGTTATCATACTATAATGTGAAATGGGTTTTGCACATGTTTTTATTTCGATAGTGCATTATGCTAGTTTTGCATCCTAGAAAAATCATAACTAAATCATTTTAACTCCAATTAAGATGAAACCACTTGTATTAGCCTTAAAATGTCAGTAGCAACCTATCATAAAATTTTCAAGTCCAAAACCTCTAGAAAATATTTTTGCTACAAAGACCTATTTATGGCCAAAATGGGTTTTAGGTAATATCTTTTGCACCACAAATCCAAATTCGGTTTTTCCAGCTTTCTATGTCTAGGTATATTCGTATTCGCCTTATGTGTAAATTTTGTAGCATTTGGATAATTTTTGCTTGCTCGCTTGTTTAAGTGCGGCTCGCCTTATTGGTTGTTCTGGTTCTTTTGCCTTTCGCTAGGATTCGACATTTGCGGTAATCCCGAGGCGACCCTCCACAATGCTTTGAGCAACAGCAAGAAGGCAAGCGCTTTGATCATGTTAATCCCAGATTTTAAGTATTTATGTTGATTACAAATTCTATGTATGCATTGCTACTTTGTGTTAATAGTTGGCCTAGTAGATGCATTTCCTTAGCAAATGATTATCCTCTACTACCATGAGCCTAGGTTACTTGTCGTGATTTAGAGTACATGGATGGGCTCTGTCACTTAGTAGTTTACTTAATTAATTGCTTAGCCATGCTTAGTTTCGTAGAAATGGGCTGTTATCGACTTGTCGATAACCTTGATCACTTAAAACTTATTATGATTATGATTTCCACCTTGTGCCATGTCTACTTATGAAAACTAAAACGAAAACAAAAAGATTTAGACTTGGGCACAATGGTATGATGGTGTGATTTTGGGTGTGATCGAATGGTGCCCGAGTCAACAAGGACCGAACATCTTGTTACACTAAACCAAGCATTTTAGCGTGCTAACCACATTAGAGGGTATGGGACCTCTCTTGACTTAGTACTTTGGCGTGTATTGGCTCCAGTCGCAGGAGTCGCAGGAGGGATGGTGTTGGGAGATTGTAGTGTCCGAAAGACTTCACCCGTGATGGGATTTGTTGTCTTTCGCTTGCAATGTAAGCATATGGGTTTCTATCCATATGAGTGGCTCGTAGTTAATACACAAGATTGGAAATGTCTCAGAGGACTTAGTCGGGCCAGCATACCTTCTCAGAGTGTGCTTGTGGCTTGAAGGCGGTCCAAGTGTGGGTACATTGGTACACCCTCGCAGGTTAAAACTATTCGAATAGCCTCGCCCTAGGTTATGGACACGCTTGGCAAGGTCTTTCAAGAGTTAGACTACAACTTTTAAATTAAAACTTGATGGGTGGTAACGAATCGGGATTCGTGCTATGTTGTGGTGGCTATTGGGATAGTCACTTCCAGTGTGGTTACTTTATGTACCTTTACTTCATCAAGTTACTTTGATAACAAAACTGATTTGCAAACTTGCTTTTAAAATGTATTACATTATTGCAAATAAAGTTGGCTTTGTGCAAAATGAGACATACAACCTCCACCTAAATAAGCTTGCATGTAGTTTATGAATAGGTCCATATTCCACACGTCGAGCTTTATGTACAAAGACAATCTTTGTACTCGGTTACTACGCTTAATTGTTTTGTTGCAGAGAGGAAGAAGGTGAGCTCGAGGGGCCTCACTTTTGTGAGCTGTGTTGTGGTAGCTATGGGCGACTAGCTTAGCGCCCGGCCGGTTGCCTTGTGGGTGTATGGCTAACCTGGTCGACTTTTGTTCTAGCCATCTTATGGCACTTTTGCTTCACTGTCATTCTTGTATATTGTTCTATTTGGCCGGTCGGCTCTCTTTGTAATAACTTTACTTTATGTATGTCGTTGTTAAACCTAGTGATGTATGTGTATGGAAATGATGTGTAATTTTAGATGATGTGCATATGCTGCAATTGGGAAGCATATGACCATCGAGGCTTAGAATGTTTAATTAGTAACGCTAGAGCCATTTGGAGGTTAAGTGTTACTAGTTAAATATTCCGGTCCTCACAAAGTTGGTATCGAGCCATATCGACCGTAGAAACCCCTAGCTTGGTCGCTCTAGAATATTTTGAAAACTTACTTTCAAAAGGTTTGTAAAACTTAAGTAAGTTCTCTAATTTTGCTCTTACTGCCTTAGCTTGCTCATCTCACCTTACTCTCACTTAAGTTTGAAAGTTGTTCCTCTCTTCCTTTCAAAAATTAGCCTCTATCGATTAACTTGGTTTTGGGAGAAACATGAGAGCTTGGAGAAAGGAATTTGGACAGCTAGCTAGTGGTTAGTAATTAAGGTAGGAAATGAGAGGTAAATTCAACTAAAAATTGTGGGAATGAAAGGGTAAGAAGTGATATGAGATTAGCTAATGCCTATACTCTATTAGGTGGTTATGCCTTGATTTTTGGATTATTTTGAGCTAGAATTTAGTTCTGAAAATTTTGGGTTTTCTCACACGACACTGCTCTTCCATACGGTTAGTCGCTTCAGAAGTCGATTTGGTGATTTTTGGTCCCGTGCTCTTGGTGGTTATTCCCGAGCCCTTTTTCTTGAGTTTGGATTCCTTTGCTTTCTTTTATCTCGGTGGTAGCTAACTCATCTTAGTGAATCAGATGGTCGTGGGACACGAGCGCCGAATCACCGTAGTCCCGATGAGGAGCTTCCCCTCCTCCACCATGGCGGAAGTCCTCATGCGATCGAACGCAATCGCTCGGAGGACCGTAGGGTGTTGGAGGTTATCGCGGGAACACCTCCACTCCCTCCGTGCCTCGGATCCGGAGGTGGTCACCGCCTCGTGGGGACTTGCGGAGTTCCTTCGCACGCAGCCTCCTACCTTCTCCCGATCCGAGACCCTTGGACGCAGACGATCGGCGCGTGCGGTTGAGCGGAAGCTCAACGCTGCTCGCCGTGAGCAGAGCGGGCACTTTCGCATCCCATCGCTTGGAGGTGCGGCACTCTCATGGTGGGAGAATTTCTCGCCATCCACCGCGGGACACGTGGTCTCGTAGGAGGAGTTCCGCCGCCTTCCGTCGGGCCCATGTCCCCGCCTACTGATGAAGTCAAGAAGAAGGAGTTCCTTGCGCCAAACAGGCGCAAATATATGACCGAGTACTCCATGAGTTCAACCATTTGGCGAGGTACGCCTCGCCGAGGTGGCCACCGATGAGGCCAAGCAGAGAAGTTCATGGAGGGCTTGTCAAGGAGCTTGTGATAAGCTCTCTATTGTGGACTTCCCGACTTCCACCCTTGGTGGACCGTGCCATCGCCACCGAGCATAAGGCGAGCGCGCCACGCGAGTCCCGCAGCGCAAGTGGGAGGCCCAGCCCGGTCTGCGCAGCCGGCCTCGCTTCGCCCCCGTGTTGGGCCCGCACCGGTGGCCCGCTTCTTTGGCTTCACCATCGCCGAGGCCTTCTGCACCAGCTCCACGCCCTCCGCAGCCGTGACTCGCCACGCGGCGCTGCGACCAGCAGCAGGGTGTTCCGCAACCCCGCACCCGACGCCACCGCTTCATCGCCACAACAAGGGCCACTACGCGTAGTTGTCCTAAGAAGATCGAGCGCCCTCGCCCTAATGGAGGACGCGGGCAAGGGAGTGGTCACCACCGACCGTAAGACCCGGGCTTGAGGAGCGCCGAGTCAACCACATCTCTGGTGAGGAGGCACAGTGAGGCGCCCGACGTGGTGTTGGGTACGCCCTTGTTAATTTGCATCTTGCTACGCTTTATTTGACTCTGAGCTTCGCATTCTTTTATTTCGAGGTCGCTTGTCGTTGATTGTGGACTTCATCGTGTCCCTTTGAGGGTTCCATCGCTCATTCGCTCTCCGGTTCGAAATGAGAGCCACCAAGTATGCCGGATGTTCCTATCCACATCGAAGGAGTGGGATTCTTGGCGAATCTTATCCTACTCGACTCGGCGCGCTTGGATGTGATTCTTGGCATGGATTGGTTGTCTCAACACTTGGGGCAAATCGATTGTGCCAGAAGATTGTCTACCTCACCACCCTTCAGTGAACAGTTGGGTTTTCACCGCAGCTTATGAGAGCCCCATCTTTATGTCCTTGAAGCAAAGCCAAGATTGGAGATTCACGACGCCCCCACTCAGTGCAACTCGCGAATGTCTTTCCCGAAGACTTGCCCGGATGCCTCCTGCTCGAGATCCGAGTTTGTGATAGAGTTGCCGCCTGCATCGCCCTATTTCTAAGAGGCCGACGCATGCCTCCTAATGAGTTGGAGGAGTCAAGAAGCAACCGGTGAGCTGCAAGAGAAGGGTTTTATCCGTCCTAGCTCATCTCCTTGGGGTTGTCCAGCTATCTTTGTGAAGAAGAAGGACAAGACCTTGCGATGTGTTGATTACCGTCCGCTTAATGAGGTGACGAAAGAACAAGTATCCTTTGCCCCGTATTGATGATCTTTTCGATCAATTGACCGAGCACGAGTCTTCTCCAAGATTGACTTGAGGTCGGGCTATCATCAAGTCGATCGGGCCGAGGATATTCCTAAGACGGCCTTTGCTACTCGTTATGGCCTTTACGAGTACACCGTCATGTCTTTGGTTTGACTAATGCTCCCGCTTTATTCATGAATCTTATGAACTCGGTATTCATGGAGTATTTGGATAGGTTTGTGGTGGTATTCATCGATGATATCCTTATCTACTCCAAGAGTGAAGAAGAGCATGTCGAGCATCTTAAGCTTGTGTTGGGCAGCCGTGAGCACCACCGATGCCAAATTCAGCAAGTGCGAGTTCGTTGAAGGAAGTGGCATTCTTGGGCCATGTTCTTTCAAACAGAGGTGTGGTCAGGATCCTAGCAAGGTCGGTGATGTGTTATCTTGGGTCACCAAGTCACCACCGATGTGCGAGTTTTCTTGGGTTGGTGGCTACTATGGCCGCTTTATCGAGAATTTCTCCAAGATTGCGGCCTATGACCGAATTGCTCAAGAAAGACAAGAAGTTTGTGTGGTCCATCGCTATGGATGTGAGTTTTCAGAACTCAAGAAGCGGTTGACCTCACCCCAATGCTTGTTCTCCCGATATTCACAAGAGTTTTGATATCTATTGTGATGCTTCTCGCCGTGGTCTTGGTTGTGTTCTTATGCAGAAGGCAAGGTTGTGGCCTATGCATCGCGGCAGCTGAGGCCTCATGAACTCAACTATCCTACTCATGACTTGGAGTTAGTCTGGGTCCATGCACTCAAGATTTGCGGCATTATCTCGATTGGTAAATCACGTGAGGTGTATTCGACCACAAGAGCTTGAAATACTTGTTCACCCAACAGATCCAACCTCAGCAGAGAAGATGGTTGGAATTGATCAAGGATTATGACATGGGTATTCAGCACCATCCGGCAAGGCCAATGTCGCTGCATGCACTCACTAAGGTGTATTGCAACATGTTGATGCTCCAAGAGCAAAGCAGCCTACCCTCATTTCAATTCCAAATACTCAATTTGGGTTTGATCGAGCACGGTTCTCTTGCTACATTGGTTGTGCAACCAACCTTGGTGGACCAAATCAAGGCGACAAAGCAGTGATGTTGGTGTGAACCAAATCAGCGTAACATCAAGGATGGATAGCCAAGTGCTTTTCGGAGGACGAGCATGGCGTTGTGTGGTTTGGGCAAAGTCTTGTGGTTCCTAAGGTCATGGAATTGCGAATTCGATTCTCCGCGGCCCATGATTCTCCTTTGTCTATTCACCCCGGCTACTAAGATGTATCGTGATCTTCGCCAGATTCTCGTGGACCCGAATGAAGCGCGAGATTGCTGTGTTCGTTGTCGAGTGCGACGTGTCTTTGTCGTGTGAAGGCCGAGCATCGCCCAGCAAAGTCTTCTTCACCTTTGCCGCTGTAATGGAAGTGGATTCCGCTGGCATGGACTTCATCACCGGATTGCCCCGCCGTCCAAAGGGAATGATGCTATTTGGGTCGTGGATCGATGTGTTGACTAAAGTGGCACATTTCCTTCCCCGCCAAGACTCACCGTGGGGCCTTGGCCGAACTTTATGTCTCGAGGATTGTGAGTCTTCACGGTGTCACCAAGACGATTATTTCGATCATGGTGCACTTTTCACCTCGCGGTTTTGGCATAGTCTGCAAGAGGCTATGGGGACCCGCTTCATTTCAAGATGCCTTTCATCCTCGGGATCGATGGCTGACGGAGCGAGTCAACCAAGTGTTGGAAGATATGCTCCGTGCTTGTGTCCTTTCCTATGGGAAGAAGTGGGAGAAGTGCCTACCATTTGCCGAAGTTCTCCTACAACAACGACTTTGTGCCGCCTTGCATGGCACCATTTGAGGCTTTGTATGGGAGGAGATGCGAGAACCCATTGAACTGGTCGAGATCGGCGAAGGCGCTTTTTCGCCCGCATTCGATCAATGAGGCCGAAGTCGAAGTTCGCTTGATCCGCGAGCATCGCGCACGCCCACCCGCATAAAAGAGCTATGCGTATCATCGCCGCCGTGAGTTGAGCTTTGAGCCCAATGACTTTGTGTATCTCAAAGTCTCACCTTGAAGGGCCATCGCTGGCATCGAGGGCAAGTTGGCTCCTCGATATGTTGGGCCTTACCGTATCATCGAGAGAGTTGGAGCATTGCATACAGATTGGAGCTACCAATGCACTTGAGGGTGTGCATGATGTGTTCCATGTTTCACACCGAAGAAGTGCCTCCGCCCCAATCGAGGAAGTTCGTTGGAAACTCATGATGTGCGTGAGAATTTGACCTATCGCGAGCATCCTGCTCAGTATTCTTGAGGAATCGAACGAGAACAAGGAACCGTGGTCATCAAGTTCCTTAAGGTTCAGTGGTCAAACCATTCTCAAGATGAGGCAACTTGGGAGCGAGAAGATCGCCGCGCAGCATTTTCCTTCTTTCTTCTCCGAGTAAACGGAATCTCGGGTCGAGATTCTTGTAAGGGGGGAGAGTTGTAACATCCCAAATTTTGGGCTTGTGTTTCAAATGTAAGAAAATGACTAGAAATTAAAACTTTTTCTTACATCATGTATTTCCTTTGTGTACTGGACAAGTATTGTACAAGACTTATGGAAATGCAAAGTCACAAGTCTTTTGATCCAAATCTTGTTCCTTCAAAAACATTCTTGTCAAATGTTGTGATCATCTCCTGGGAATATTTTTCCTAAGTTCTTGGGATGGTATGTGACCCCTCTGAAAAATTTCACAATTTTTAGAAATTGTTTGAATATTTTAGAGGGCACAAACCTGCTTGACTCTCACCAAACCTAAAACCAGTACCTTGTAGAATTTTCGGAGAAAAATACAATGCATAAAAACCTCTGAAAATTTTACACAAGGTCAATGTCCCAGTCAGCAAGCTCCTGTAAAAATTTCAGAATTTTTGGAGTTATTTTGCTACCCCAAATAAATCCTCAAAAGTCCCAGCTTTAATTTAAAACCTAAAGCTGACTCACTATTCATTGGGTTCGAGTCGGGCTCGAGTCCGAGCCACTTGACTCGGTTGAACCACCTAGCTGCACCGAGCCGCTGCTTTAAAACGCGCGCGCGATATCAGCCGTTGATTCAAATCGCCGCCCACGCTCATGTGAGCATTCGACCCTCCGGCTTGCGTTAACCGATTGGGACCGTTGGATTCAATCCAACCGCCCGTATTCCCGAGGGCAATCTGACCGTCCGGCCAACCAGCTTAATCGTGACCGCCCATTTTCAATCCAACGGTCATCGCTCGCTTTTCGTTCTTCTTCCTCCTCGGCTTCGCGCGCGCAAGCGCAATGGCGTAAGAGAGAGAGCGCGCGCGGCTTTGATGTGTCACCTCAAGTTTGCTTTCACAACGCCTCTCTCATGGGCATTTAATGCGCACTGTGCTTTCTCCTCCATTGTCACCATGCTCACTTGCTCCCGCCGCTTCTTGGTCCATGACCGTAGCATGAACCGAGCCCACCATGGACTCGGGTTCTTGCTCAAACCCTAATTCCTTTCCTATAAATTGGCCCTCTAGGTCCTCCCCGGTGTTCTTTTGCACCGCAACTAGCTCCTCTCTGTGTTTGAGCTCAAAACTACCTCAAACCTTCAATTCACCATTGTTGACCCGAGGGCTCCAATGGCGGCCTTGGTGTCCAAAGTGGTTCATCTTCAACCTTTCTTGCACCCTTTGAACTCCTCAACCTCCTTTATATTTCCCTAACTTGATTTTGGGTTGCATTCACAGAATCACTCAATTTTAAGTTTGAGATTTTCGCTGGTTTCACCCTTTCTTCTCCAAATCCGTAGTGGTTCTTTTGCAATTATTTGCTTTGGAGCCTCTTTGAGCTATAATGAAGCCGTGGTGATGATTTGGTTCCACTCATTTTGCTCGTAACCTCATCTTCCACTTCATCTTCTTCGCTCCAGGACTTCATCGTGTTCAAGTCTTCCCACCATCTTTGGAGCTCCTCTCTGCTAAGGTAGCTTCTATATAGTCCCTAGAAGTCATGGCACTCGCTTCCTTGGACCGCAATGAGCATCTTGCTATTTTCATGTTTTGCCGTGTCTGCCTCTTTCTTTGTTTTCCGGCCGCGGCTGCCGCACTTCCACCGCGCGAGGTCATCACCATTAGGTTCGCATTGCTATTGAGTCCATTTTGCTAGTTTGGGCGCCGCCACGATAGAGTCGCCGCGACAAGCCGTGGTAGCCACTCGATTTTGCCTACCGTAGCTCCGTTGTCGCCAAATGATTAAGACACAGTTAATACCCAATCATTAGTAGTATTAATGGTGTCTTAATCTGGCCTAATGTGTCACTGACTTGTGGGCCCGTAAGCCTAAATCAGAAAACCAGAAGTCGTTATGGCTGATTTTGGTTTATTTATTGCTAATCATTGTTAGCAATAAATGTGTCCGAAATTACCTTTTGGGTCATCGACGTGGGCCCTCTCGTCCCTAAATCATCTCTCGTTCAAAATCTTTAGACACATTAATTGCTAATCATCACTAATCATTGATCATTAGTAATTAATTAGCCGCCCTAAGAGCCTCCTTAAGTCACCGCCGGGTGGGTCCACGCACGCGGCACGCGTGTGTTAAATCTCGCATGTGTGACTCTCGATCACCGACATGCGCCCCACGTGTCAAGACTCCTAAATGCGATTCGATCTTGACCACCGCCCATTTGGAGATCTCGCGCCTAGATTTTGTATGCGTCGACCTCCGGCTCTCTCATCATTCTCGCCCATTACTTGATTCGCGCCCGATCGCGCGTGCAATCGACCATCCGACCGAGGCGTGATCGGAGCCGCCATTTTTAGATCTCGCGGTCGTGGATCGCCGAGGCAACCGCACCGTCCCGGCAGATCCTTCCTCGCGAGCCGCTGGATCTTGATCCAACGCTGGCTCTCGTTATGAATCGCGCGCGTCTGCTGTTCCGTGCGTGTGGCTCGTTGGATTTTGCATCAACGCCCACGAGCGCCCACGCCATTTATCTCCTTGGGTTGGTTTTTATTTCTGTAAGTATTTATTTATCAACCAAAATTGTATCAAAACTTTAGAAATTCATAACTAATTCAAGATAAATCCTTTTACATGAAACCAATCGTAATAAATTTGTAATTCACTAAAGTTTAATATAAAAATGCTTTTAGCTATGCTTCAGAGTAGAAAATTCTGTAATCTTTTATAGCTTGTTTTCGCTATTTTTATATATTCCGTAATTGTATTAAAACTTGGAAAATGCATATCTTTTCTCGTATATCTCTAATTGTATGATTTTAACTTTGATAAATTTGTTATTAACTAAACTTTAATCTAAAAATGGTGGTAGGCCTAAATCACACTTAAAAAATGTGTTAATAAATTTAACCTTATTTGTAGCAATTAAAAATTGCTTAATGTTGTAATAGACACCAAGATTCCTGTAAATCCTAAAAATATAAATTTGATGTTAGGAAATCCCTCTGTTACCATACTATAATGTGAAATGGGTTTTGTACATGTTTTTATTTCGATAGTGCATTATGCTAGTTTTGCATCCTAGAAAATCATAACTAAATCATTTTAACTCCAATTAAGATGAAACCACTTGTATTAGCCTTAAAATGTCAGAGCAACCTATCATAAAATTTTCATGTCCGAAAACCTCTAGAAAATATTTTTGCTCACAGCACCTATTTATGGTCGAAAATGGGCTTTTAGGTAATATCTTTTGCACCACAAATCCAAATTAGGTTTTTCCAGCTTTCTATGTCTAGGTATATTCGTATTCGCCTTATGTGTAAATTTTGTAGCATTTGGATAATTTTTGCTTGCTCGCTTGTTTAAGTGCGGCTCGCCTTATTGGTTGTTCTGGTTCTTTTTGCCTTTTCGCTTAGGATTCGACATTTGCGGTAATCCCGAGGCGACCCTCCACAACAGCTTGAGTAATGCAAGAAGGCAAGCGCTTGATCATGTTAATCCCAAAGATTTTAAGTATTTATGTTGATTACAAATTCTATGTATGCATTGCTACTTTGTGTTAATAGTTGGCCTAGTAGATGCATTTCCTTAGCAAATGATTATCCTCTACTACCATGAGCCTAGGTTACTTGTCGTGATTTAGAGTTCATGGATGGGCTCTTGTCACTTAGTAGTTTACTGAATTAATTGCTTAGCCATGCTTAGTTTCGGTAGAATGGGCTGTTATCGACTTGTCGATAACCTTGATCACTTAAAACTTATTATGATTATGATTTCCACCTTGTGCCATGTCTACTTATGAAAACTAAAACTGAAAACAAAAGATTTAGACTTGGGCACAATGGTATGATGGTGTGATTTTGGGTGTGATCGAATGGTGCCCGAGTCAACAAGGACCGAACATCTTGTTACACTAAACTAAGCATTTTAGCGTGCTAACCACATTAGAGGGTATGGGACCTCTCTTGACTTAGTACTTTGGCGTGTATTGGCTCCGAGTCGCAGGAGTCGCAGGAGGGATGGTGTTGGGAGCATTGTAGTGTCCGAAAGACTTCACCCGTGATGGGATTTGTTGTCTTTCGGCTTGCAATGTAAGCATATGGGTTTCTATCCATATGAGCGGCTCGTAGTTAATACACAAGATTGGAAATGTCTCAGAGGACTTAGCTGGCCGGCATACCTTCAGAGTGTGCTTGTGGCTTGAAGGCGGTCCAAGTGTGGGTACATTGGTACACCCCGCAGGTTAAAACTATTCAATAGCCTCGCCCTAGGTTATGGACACACTTGGCAAGGTCTTTCAAGAGTTAGACTACAACTTTTAAATTAAAACTTGATGGGTGGTACGAATCGGGATTCGTGCTATGTTGTGGTGGCTATTGGGATAGTCACTTCCGTGGTTACTTGTATGTACCTTTACTTATCATTACTTTGATAACAAAACCGATTTGCAAACTTGCTTTTAAAATGTATTACATTATTGCAAATAAAGTTGGCTTTGTGCAAAATGAGACATACAACCTCCACCTAAATAAGCTTGCATGTAGTTTATGAATAGGTCTCTATTCCACACGTCAGTTTTGTGTACAAAGACAATCTTTGTACTCGGTTGCTACGCTTAATTGTTTTGTTGCAGAGGAAGAAGGTGAGCTCGAGGGGCCTCACTTTTGTGAGTCAGGTTGTGGTAGCTTATGGCGACTAGCTTATGCCCTGGCTTGCTTGCCTTGTGGGTGTATGGCTAACCTGGTCGACTTTTGTTCTAGCCATCTTATGGCACTTTTGCTTCACTGTCATTCTTGTATATTGTTCTATTTGGCCTAGTCGGCTCTCTTTTGTAATAACTTTACTTTATGTATGTCGTTGTTAAACCTA
The DNA here is from genome assembly GCA_036346255.1 of Ampelocalamus luodianensis. Taxonomy (NCBI): domain Eukaryota; kingdom Viridiplantae; phylum Streptophyta; class Magnoliopsida; order Poales; family Poaceae; genus Ampelocalamus; species Ampelocalamus luodianensis. The sequence continues at coordinate 37,905,254 of CM070630.1, forward strand.
GTGATGTATGTGTATGGAAATGATGTGTAATTTTGTGATGATGTGCATATGCTGCACTCGGGAAGCATATGACCATCGAGGCTTAGAATGTTTAATTAGTAACGCTAGAGCCATTTGGAGGTTAAGTGTTACTAGTTAAATATTCCGGTCCTCACATGAACTAGGTTGGGGTTTTGGTGCGGGTGTTCAAGCGATCCCGGGTCCTATTTATAGGAGCTCTGGGTCCGGGATGTCGTGCGAAACCCTAAAAAGGAGTTCGAGATGAGCACGAGGGAGAAACGGAGATAGAGTCCGTGGTCGGGATAAGGTTCCAAACTAAACGAAAAGTGGATAAGCGGGGATAGGATTTGGCAAAGAAATCCGGCGGTTTAGTTTGAAAGTCCTTTTGTCGGATGAGCTTCGAGTTTGAATCCATGGCGGACTCGGCCGGACTGTGAAGAAGAAGGTGACGCGAGACGCACGACCGACGCAGGGACCCACACGCCGTGGCAGAGGGCGGCGCGTCGCGGCGACACCCGCCACTAAACCGACTCAAGATCCGACCGCCATCTTAGATCCAATGGTCCACAATCAATGAGACGATCGGACCCTCCGCTTACCTCACGCCGCATCTAGCCGCCCAAACTCGATCGAACGGTGGGAGATGCGGCGCGCGAGAGAGAGAGAGGTCGACGCGGGTCCATCCGCTGATGGAGAGTATGGCGGCACTGGCTGTCATTTGGCGGAGCACAAGGAGCTGGCATCACATGCGCGTGTGAAATGTGGAATGGGCCAGGAGATTAGCCCAAAGGATTTCGAGATTTTAATAGATTTTCCATTTTAGAAAATACCAGAAATTTAAATAGGCAATAGAAAATAGCAAATGAACTCAGAAAAATTCTAGAAAAATCTAGAAAATATATCTGAGCACAAAGAACCCAAATAAAATAGTTTTGGCTATTGTTCAAGTTGGGATTATTCACATTAAATGTTTTTGATTATAAAGTCCAATATTAAGCTTTTGAATTAAATTCAAATAAATCCAAATGGTGAATTTTTTCCCTACTAACTATTTAAAAGATTTTTAAGCTCAGAAAAAAAATTGGGATGTTACAAACCTCCCCTCCTTAAAGGAATCTCGTCCCCGAGATTCAGGCTAGCTAGAGAAAAGATTAGGAACCTTGGCCAGCTCTTCTTCACGCTCCCACGCCGCTTCTCCTTCGAGTGGTTGCTCCACCGACCTTGCAAAACGAATGCCTTGCTTCTCGTGAGGCGCTCATGACATCCAAGATCTTGACCGGCCGCTCCTTGTAGGTAAGATCCTCTTTCAAAACAATTGATTCACGGGCTTGCTCTTCGCACCAAGACACTTCTTCAACCGCGAGACATGAAAGACATCATGTACTCAAATGCACGATCGCGTAGCTCCAATTGGTAAGCCACTTCTACCTGCTCCAAAATCTTGAACGGGCCCACATACCTAGGCAAGCTTCCTTGGCATGAAACCTTGACACCTCGAGCGGGTCACCCAAGATAAACAAAATCTTCTGCTCGAATCGAGATCTCGACTACGGTTATCGCGATAACTCTTCGCCTTTGATCGGGCTATTTTTAGCCTTTCCCGATCATAGCAACTCGTTCTTCGCCTCTTGATGATATCTCGCCCGAACATCAGACGCTCACTGTCTCGACCAATTTAACGGTTCGGCAGTAGCGCGCCATACAAAGCTTCAAATGGCGACATTTGCATCGCTTGATAATCGTTGTTGTACGAGAACTCGCATACGATGCATTTTTATCCCATCGGTAGCATTTGCTAGAGCGCAAGCTCAAAGATATCCTCCAATATTCGATTGACTCTTTCACCGTCCATCTGTCGTGGATGATAAGCGATCAAATTCAGATGGGTACCCAATGCTTCATGCAAACTTTGCCAAAAACGAGGTGAACCGAGATCCTCGATCCGACACTATTTTCTTGGGCACTCCATGCAAACCGACACCTACGGTCATGTATAACTCGCAAGGCGATCTCTTGAGTACGTGGTTTTGATCGCGTAAAATGTGCGACCTTGGTCAATCGATCAACTATTACCCGATCGAATCGTAACTGATTGGGTCTTGGTAAACCGTGATGAAATCCATCCCGATTTCTTCCCACTTCCATTCTCGAATCTTTAGCGCTTGCAAAGAAACCCGCTGGTCTCTCGTGTTCTCGCTTTATTTTTGACAGTGTCACACAAGGCAACGAACTCGCGACTTCTCGCTTCAAATTTGGCCACCAAAACTTATTCTTAACATCCCGTACATCTTGGTACTTCCAGGTGAATCGAATACTTTGAGTCATGGGCTTCTTTAAGATTAACTGTCTTAGACCATCGATATTCGGTACACGATACAACCATTAATCCAGAGTATGTCTTGATCATCCTTGGTGAAATCTTTGAATTTCTCCGCCATTTTGATCTTGATGTCCGACAACACGGATCCTTTGGTTGTGCTTCACGAACTGCTTTCTCAAGGTAGACTGCACCTCCAAATTGGCCACAAATCCTCTGACACAACTTCTAGCTTTAGATTCAAATTCTTCATAAAGTTCTAGGAAATTTTCCTTACTTCCAAAACATTGCAATAACTCTTACGACTTAGAGCGCCTGCAGAACTACATTGGCTTTTCCGGATGGTAGTGGATTCCAAGATTATAATCCTTAATCAATTCCAACCATCTTCTCGCCTCATATTCAGATCTGACTGGGTAAAATGTACTTTAGACTTTTATGGTCCGTAGACTTCACAAATGACATCGATGAGGTAATGACACCAAATCTTTAAGGCATGCACTACTACAGCCTAATTCCGGATCATGAGTAGGGTAATTCTCCTCGTGAGGTCTCAATTGTCTTGACGCATAAGCGACGCCTCTTCCTTCTTGCATCAGACACATCCTAATCCTTGACGCGAAGCATCACAATAGATATCGAAATCCTGCGAATATCCGCAAAATCAAGACTCAGCCGAGGTCAAGCGCTTTAACTCTCGAAAACTTTCTCACAGTGCGGAGTCCAAGTGAACTTTTTCTCCTTCTTCAACAATTGCGTAAGAGGCTTAGCAATCGATGAGAATCCTTCAATAAAACGGCGGTAATAACTCGCCATCCCCAAGAAATCGCGAACTGGGTTACAGCCTTGGGTCGTCCTGTAACATCGCTTACTTTTCCCGGTCAATCGCTACTCCATCACGGTCATCACATGGCCAAGGAAATCCACTTCTTGCTTCCAAAAGTCACACTTACCGAACTTGGCATACAACCGATGCTCCCCGAGTTTCTCCAAAATTAACCTCGTGTTCTCGCGTGTTCCTCCTCCGATTTGGAATAAACCGAATATCGCCAATGAACACCACTACAAACTTGTCCAGTATTCCATGAAGACTTTGTTCATCATGTTCATGAAGTAAGTCGGGCATTTGTCACCCAAATGACATGACCAAGAACTCATAATGTCCATACCGCTGAGAAAGCGGCTTTGGTATATCCCTAGGGTAGATCTTCAATCGATGGTAGCCCGATCGCAAGTCGATCTTTGAGAACACTCCGGCCCTTCATCCGGTCAAACAGATCGCCTATCCCGGGCAATGGATACTTATTCTTGATAGTGACCTCGTTGAGAGAACGGTGAGTCGATACACATCCTCATGCTTCCGCTTTTCTTCTTGATTTAACAAGACCGGTGCTCCCACTGTGACTAACTTGGTCTTACGAAACCTTTCTCGAGAAGTTCTTCAATCGCTTCTTCATTTCGCTAACTCGCCACCGGCATTCGATAAGGTCGCTTAGAAATTGGCGCTGTCTCGGCACTAGATCAATGACAAACTCGATGTCACGATCCGTGGCATTCCGTAACTCTTCCGAAACACATCCGGTATTCTCTCGACTATTGGCACATTCTCCAATGCAATGGTCTTCGATTGTTTACTAGCAAGTGTCCTTCACGAACCGATGTGGCTAGAAACTCCACTTTCCTTCCATCGACTTTCAACCGCTACGGCTCTCGCCACAATCCAAAGACACTTTGTGCTTGGATAGCCAATCCATGCCAAGAATGATATCTAGGTTTGGGTGTCTAGAACAATTAGGTTGGCTAGAAACTCAACTCCACTATGAGTAACTTAGCTCCTAAACAACCCACTCTAGAGCTTAGCTCGCTCTCGTGCGATTGAACTAATAGAGTATGATTAAGTTGTATAGCCTCCAACTTATTCTTAGTTGCAAAAACTTCGACACAAAAGAATGCGACGCCCTGTAATCAAACAGAATCGATGCGGTGGTATCGAATTAACCAGAACTTACCCAAGACGACGCCCGGTGCTTCCCGTGCTCCTTCCAGGTGACGTGGTTGACACGCCTCGGACCACGGATTGCGCCCTCCTCCCTACCGTTGGGGCTTAGAAAGTTCCTCGCTGGTGACCCGTCCGGTGTCTTATTCGTGTAGCTCCAAGGTTGAAACGAATCGGAGTGACCGCTCCCCTCGTGGACACCGACGGCGAGTGGCTCGTTGACGGCAGCGTAGCACACCCTTGGCTCTTGCGACTTGTTGACCGCCGGATTAGCGTTGGTCGGTCTTTGGGCGCGAGTGTTCGGTAATCGACGAGGTGCCGAGGTTGGTGTAGGTGTTCGCGGAGTTCTCGTGGAGAAACCGCTGAACTGCGGTGGCGCGCCCTTGCTCTCTGCTGGAATTGCTGGCCTCCTGCCGGATCATCCTCGCTTGCGATTGTCTTCCGCCTTGCGCTTATCCTCTATGACTAAAGCTTTATTGATCGCTTCTGAAGTCGTGAAGGTATGTGCAAGGAGATTGACCTGAAGTCCGTGTTCACCCCTTCGAAAACGATCGCGAGCCTTGTCTGCTGCAACATCTTCTCGCAAAGACAAGCAAGTTGTGAGAACTTGTTGAGATAGTCGACACCGACAAGCTTCCTTGCTTCGTGGCACGAAATTCATCTTTCTTTAGTTCAATAATTCCTTCCGTACGTGGTATTGGCGAAATGTCAGAGAGAATTCTTCCAAGTGATATTCGTGGTGCCTCATGAGCGCGCAGGTTCTCCCACCATTCTCGCCGCGATGCCCTCCAACCGTGAGAGGCATAGAGAACTTTTCATGATTGCCGCATTGAGTGATCGCAGCTTCCTTTCAATCACCCGGCCAATCATCGCCTTCCACGTGAGACATGTCCGTAAAATGTTGGTGGCCGAGTCCTCATGAATTCTCGCAAGTTTGATGGTCCATGGTGACCATGAGCACTGGGCCCGTGGCCGGTGATTGTTGTTGTTATTGTTCGTTGTGCATGACTTGCATCCGAGTCATCATGGTATTCATCACCGAGTCTGGCCGCCATGAAAGCTCCAAAGTTCTCAGATCCACCAAGGTGCCGTGGCGGAACTGCCTGCGTGCCGGTCGCCCACTCGCTCGCCGGTGTCGGGTACCAACCACTTGCAATCTGTCGCGAGTTGTAACCATCCGCGAAGCTCCAAGGGTTAGATAAGGTAGCAAGCATGGGGTGAGTTAAGAACTAAGCGGGATTTGTTAAACCCAAAGAACAACCGAGAGAACCAAAAGCAACTTTATTACTTAAGAACTTAGTATGGCTTGCAACAGATGCCCAAGGGCCTTTGCACTCATACTCACACTCAAAGAAAAAGCGAACCTAAACACACAATCTAACGCCTAAAGGGCGACACAACTAGGCTTAGACGACGCGCTTAACACACTAAGCCTCAATCACAACCTAGGCCTTAGCGAACTCGGGCCACGAGGTAACCTCCACAACCACGGCCGTGCTCCTGCCGTCAGACCTTGAACTGCGGCCGCATCTTCGCAAACCGATCCTCGGTGCCCCTGAACCGGTGCAACAGAACAGCGCCGATGGCGCGACAGTGCTCCTCTCGGTTCGCCCACGCCCTCGGATCTTCCTCATATTCTTCATGTTCCTCTAGATCTTCTTCCTCCTCTTGGTCCGCTCGTGGTGGGCGCCCGATATTCTTCCAGGATGGCGATCTTCTCTTCGCCTTGGTGCGTGCTCTTGTAGGCACCGTCTAGATCGCCATCATCTCCATGGATTCTCTTGGCGACGACGCATCGGGCGAGGTGTACCACCGTGGCATCTTCTTCTCCTCCGTGGATGGATAGTGTGCGTAGCTCCACTGCGCACGCTGCGGGATGGTAGCTGTAGATGTGGCAGATCCGGCATGGCCAGCGCGACGATTCTCGTATTCCTTCACTCAAGTGATCCTCCCGACGGAGATGTTCAGCGGCTAGCTTGCCTTGGTGTTAATCCCGGCGTGATTGTCAAGCGACGGATCGCACTCGCTTATGTCCATCCACCATCCAGCTTGTTTCTGCGGTACAACTGACGATCAAAACCTCAAGTACTGCGAAGCTTCCAAAGTTCGGCGGCGATCCTCCACAACGCCGCCATAGGTCTCGATAGCAGGCATCTGTCAAGACAGCATTTAACCGGGTAAGAGCAACTTTAAAACAATGGGAAAGAAAAGATTATAGCAAAAGTTGAGGCGAGAGAGATATGAGGAGAGTTAAGCATTTGATTAACTTTACAAGTTAATTTTTCCTTTAGAAAATAGTTTGGACACTCTAAAGACGGCCAATCTAACTAAGGTCAAGACTTACACAAGATGGCTCGATACCACCTCTGTCGGACCCAAAATGCACTGACCTCTGTATTCTCGACTAGTCCAGATCACGCTAGTGCACACAATGATAACATAGGTGAATATCAATCCACACAAGCTAAATATAACATAAACGAATAGTTTGAGTAACAACTTAGAGTTTTGACCTTAAGGTCGGGTTACAACTTATTAAGCCACGCAGACTAACACTAGAGAAATATGCGCAATGAACGAATAAACTCCGCAAACTCCAATCAAGACACCATGCAACCGATCGATCGATGACCTAGCGATCAACCTTCTTCCACAAACTCCTCCTCGAAAAGGTGTGAAGACTCCTCCATACAGAGGTTTGGACGCAAGTTTTACAACAAGCGTGAGTACACAACCGTATTTCGCAAATCATACCACGTAATGCAATATATAGATGCGTGCTTATTCCAAAGGAATGACTTTTGTGGTTATTTTGCAGAAATGCAACATTTGCAATTGAATACAAGTAATAGATTGAAAGCATAATTTAAAACAAATAAGCAATATTAAGTTAACAGCTTGTTTCCAAAAGACACACAAATTAAACTGATTGATTCACACACCGTATGATTGAGATCACACACCCCAATCCCACATTTTATGAACACTACCCTCATGTGAAATCCCGAACGTTGTCCATGACCGAGGACGCGCTATTCGAATAGATTGATTAACACTCGCAGAGGTTTGTACACTTTACCCACACGATACAACTAGTGTAGCTAGCACTAATCGTAACATAACAGTTCGCAACTTCGTCTCAACATTGACGTTCTTATTCACACATCCTATATCACAAAGCTTAACCTATCCACCAACCCCAATGTTGAAACTCCGAATCTACTAAGTTAGGCTCTTACGGACATGCGGTCAGACAAGATAGCTCAGTTCAATGGCGCACAAAGTTAAGTCCTTAATTGACCAAGGCAAGACTTCCGCTTTTCTAACTAAACCACACAGATAAATCCCAATCACAAAGCCACCAGCTCACACAGATTCACCACTTGCCTCAGTCTAAATCTTTTACCACCCAGTTGGTTTAGTGCAACACATGCCATCACGAGTAATAGCACACAAGACACACGCTTTATCACACAATTCCATAGTCACTTAGTCAATTTCATAATTGCACTCACATGAGATGATGACTCGTAGCATGGCTAAGCAATTTAGTCTGTCTAACCAACCATGTTGGCAATATGTTAATACCAACTAAATAATAAACCAATCTAGGCGACAAAAGATTAAGGTATACAAATAGGCAAGGTGAACATAATGTATGAGATCAATAACTAGCCCAAAATCGCTAAACACATAATTAAAGTAAATGCAATAATTCAACACAATATAATTTGGGAAACTGGGATTCAATATGATCAAAGGTATGACTTGCCTTGGAATAGGTCTATGTACTGGTCTTGAACTTGGTTGAAGCATTCTTCGACTAAAACCCCAAGTATCGACGCTCACGCACAAACGGCTAAACAACCAAAACAAATAAATAATAGAGGCAAAAACTCCAAAATTAAATAAAAATAATAATTAGGTAGATCTCGAATTTAGACAAATTTAGAAATTTGAATGGGCTCAATCGGAGTTAGGATGCAAAAGTTATGGCCTTTGAAGATTGGAAATACATAAAATGTCAAAATCGTGATTTCATGAATTTCTCGAATTATTTTCCTAAAGGAAAATCAGATTATTGCGCAAGTCGACGCCACGGAGAAATTTCGGAAAAATAAATAATAAAAGAAATCTCTGACATGTGGGACCCACATGCCAGAGGCTAGGCTCACGGTGGACTAGGTCTACCGAGCCTCAGGACTCGGGGTCCGGTGGACTACCCACGTAGGCGCGCCCGTGGATGCTGACTGGGCGCCACCTGGCTGCCACGCGTGCACGGGGCTGACGCTGGAACCGACGTGGATAACGACAAGACGGCGGCGGCTCTGGACCGTACGGCAACGGCGACTGGCGGCGCTCCGGCGAGGTCTGATGGTACCAGATTGAAGCCCTTGTTAACGCGAACCTGATGGTGCACTTACGAGCGGCGGAGGCACCCGGATATGGCCGGCGGCAACGTTTAAGCGGAGGAGCGGCTTCGGTATTTGTCGGATCGGAGTTCCGGCGATGCTCCGGCGAAGGGGGCAGCACCAGGAGGTTGCTTATGCTCGTTTGATGCCGGTGGTGCAATCATGAGCTCCGGCAGACCGACGGCGCGGAAAAGCTCACCGAGACCTTGCGCGGAAACCAAAAACCAAAGAAAGGCGCGCGCAGGGCTCTCGGTGAACTAGGGTTGGGGTTTTGGTGCGGGTGTTCAAGCGATCCTGGTCCTATTTATAGGAGCTCGGGGGGTCCGGGGGCGTGCGGCGGCGAAAACCCTAAAAAGGAGATCGAGATGAGCACGAGGGAGAAACGGAGATAGAGTCCGTGTCGGGATAAGGTTCCAACGGAAACGAAAGTGGATAAGGGGGATAGGATTTGGCAAAGAAATCCGGGGCGGTTTAGTTTGGAAAGTCCTTTTGTCGGACGAGCTCCGAGTTTGAATCCATGGCGGACTCGGCTTCGGACTCGCGAAGAAGAAGGTGACGCGGAGACGACGACCTGACGTGCGGGACCCACACGTCGGCGCAGAGGCGCGCGCGCGGCGACCACGGCTACTAAACTGACTCAAGATCTGACCGCTCATCTTAGATCCAATGGTCCACAATCAATGAGACGATCGGACCCTCCGGTTACCTCACGCGCATCTAGCCGTCCAAACCTGATCGAACGGTGGGGAGCGAGCGGGCGCGCGGAGAGAGAGAGAGAGAGAGGCTGACAGGCGGGGTCCATCTGTCATGAGAGGACCCGGAATATTTAACTAGTAACACTTAACCTCCAAATGGTTCTGGCATTACTAATTAAACATTCTAAGCCTCGATGGACATATGCTTCCCAGAATTGCAGCATATGCACATCATCACAAAATTACCCATCAATTCCATACACATACATCACTAGGTTCAACAACGACATACATAAAGTAAAGTTATTACAAAAGAGAGCCGACCGCCAAATAGAACAATATACAAGAATGACAAATGAAGCAAAAGGTGCCATAAGATGGCTAGAACAAAAGTCGACCGGTTAGCCATACACCCACAAGGCAACCGATCGGCCGCCAAGCTAGTCGCCCATAGCTACCACAACACACTCACAAAAGTGAGGCCCTCGAGCTCACCTTCATCCTCTGCAACAAAACAATTAAGCGTAGCAACCGAGTACAAAGATTGTCTTTGTACCCGCAAGACTGACGTGTGGAATAGCGCACCTATTCATAAACTACATGCAAGCTTATTTAGGTGGAGGTTGTATGTCTCATTTTGCATGAAGCCAACTTTATTTGCAATAATGTAATACATTTTAAAAGCAAGTTTGCAAATCTGTTTTGTTATCAAAGTAACAAGAAGTAAAGGTACATACAAGTAACCACCGAAGCGACTATCCCAATAGCTGATCACAACATAGCACGAATCCCGATTCGCACCACCCATCAAGTTTTAATTTAAAAGGTTGTAGTCTAACTCTTGAAAGACCTTGCAAGCGTGTCCATAACCTAGACGAGGCTATTCGAATAGTTTTAACCTCGCAGGTGTACCAATGTACCCACACTTGCACCGCCTTCAAGCCACAAGCACACTACCGGTATGCAAGCACGGCTAAGTCCTACGAGACATTTCCAATCTTGTGTATTAACTACGAGCCGCTCATATGGATAGAAACCCATATGCTTACATTGCAAGTCGAAAGACAACAAATCCCATCACGGGTGAAGTCTTTCTGACACTACAATGCTCCCAACACCATCCCTCCCGCGACTCCTGCGACTCGGAGCCAATACATGCCAAAGTACTAAGTCAAGAGAGGTCCCATACCCTCTAATGTGGTTAGCACGCTAAAATGCTTGGTTTAGTGTAACAAGATGTTCGGTCCTTGTTGACCCGGCATCATTCCACCACACCCAAAATCACACCATCATACCATTGTGCCCAAGTCTAAATCATTTTGTTTTCGGTTTTAGTTTTCATAAGTAGACATGGCACAAGGTGGAAATCATAATCCATAATAAGTTTTATGTGATCAAGGTTATCGACAAGTCGATAACCGCCCACTTCTATCGGAAACTAAGCATGGCTAAGCAATTAATTCGCAACTACTAAGTGACAAGAGCCCATCCATGAACTCTAAATCACAGCAAGTAACCTAGGCTCATGGTAGTAGAGGATAATCATTTGCTAAGGAAATGCATCTACTAGGCCAACTATTAACACAAAGTAGCAATGCATACATAGAATTTGTAATCAACATAAATACTTAAAATAATCGGGATTAACATGATCAAACCGCTTGCCTTCTTGTCGTTGCTCAAATCATTGTGGAGGGTCGTTCTCGGGTTACCGCAAATGTCGAACCCTAAGCGAAAGGCAAAAGAACCAAGAACAACCAATAAGACGAGCCACACTTAAACAAACGAGCAAGCAAAAATTTTCCAAATGCGACGAAATTTATACATAAGGTAGAATACGAATATACCTAGACATAGAAACTGGAAAAACCTAATTTGGATTTGTGGTGCAAAAGATATTACCTAAAACCCATTTTTGGCCATAATAAGGTATCAGAGCAAAATATTTTCTAGAGATTTTCTGGACTTGAAAATATTATGATAGGTTGCTACTTGATATTTTAAGGCTAATACAAGTGGTTTCATCTTAATTGGAGTTAAAATGATTTAGTTATGATTTTTCTAAGGTGCAAAACTAGCATAATGCACTTTCCAGAAATATAAACATGTGCAAAACCTATTTCACATTATAGTATGATAACAGAGGGATTTCCTAGCATCAAATTTCTATTTTTAGGATTTACAGGGAAGTACTGGTGTCTATTACATCATTAAATGAATTTTTAATAGCTACTAATAAGGTTAAATCTATTAACATATTTTTCTGGTGCTGATTTAGGCCTACCACCATTTTTAGATTAAAGTTTAGTTAATAACAAATTTATCAAAGTTAAAATCATTCAATTAGCAGATATACAGAAAAGGATATGCATTTTCCAAGTTTTAATACAATTCTGGAATATGTAAAAATAGCAGAAAACAAACTATTAAAGATTCAGAATTTTCTACTACAGAAGCGTAGCTAAAAGCATTTTCATATTAAGCTTTAGTGAAATACAAATTTATTGCAGTTGGTTTCATGTAAAAAGGATCTATCTTGAATTAGTTATGAATTTCTAAAGTTTTGATACAATTTTCAGTTGATAAATAAATACTTACGTAAATAAAAACCAACCCAACCGAAAATAACGACGTGGACGCTCGTGGGCCGTTGATGCAATATCCAACGAGCCACACGACGAGAACAGCGCGCGCGCGATTCATAACAGAGCCCACCGTTGGATCAAGATCCAACGGCTCACGAGGAAGGATGCAACCGGGCGGCGGTTGCCTCGACGATCCACGCATGCAGATCTAAGGATGAACGACCGATCACGCCTCCGTGGAAGGTCCGATTGCACGCACGATCGTGGCCGCAGATCAAGTGATGGACGGCCAAGAATGATGAGGGGAACCGAGGGTCCGACGCATACAAAATCTAGGCCGCAGATCGCAAAATGGACGGTGGTCCAAGATCGGCGCAATCCGAGTGCGACACGTGGGGCGCATGTCGCTGATCGAGAGTCACACATGCGAGATTTACCACACGCGCACAGCAGCACGCGACCCACCGACAAAGGACTTAAAAGAGGTTTTTAGGATGCTAATTAATCCCTAATGACCAATGATTAGTGATGATTAGCAATTAATGTGTCCTAAAGATTTTGAACAGAGGTGGTTTAGGGACAAAAGGCCCACATGTCGCTGACCTAAAAGGTAATTTCGGCACATTTATTGCTAACAATGATTAGCAATAAATAAACCCAAAATCAGCCTAATGACTTCGACTTTCGCGCTAAGCTAATGGGCCCACCCTACAGCGGGCACAGAGACATCCCCGATAGCTAATAAACGCTGACACTTAATTAACCTAAGATTAACATTAATGATGCCTAAACGCACAGATAAACGCTAGCGAGTGATTTAAGGGGGCTGGACCCACATGTCAGTCAGACATTAGGCCAGATTAAGACACCATTAATGCTCTACTGATTGGCAATCATTAAGCATTAAACGTGTCCTAAATATTTGACGAAACGGGCTCCGGTGACAAAACCCGAGTGGCTTTCACGGCTTGTCGCCGCGACTCGGCCATGCGGCGCCACAAACTATCAAAATGGGTTCGCAATAGTGTTGCGGACCCAATGCGATGACCTCGCGCGAGTGGAGGTGCGAACGCCATGAGCCGGAAAACAAAGAAGGAGGCCGACACGCGGCAAAACACGAAAATAGCAAGATGCTCATTGTGGTCCAAGGAAGCGAGTGCCATGACTTCTAGGGACTATATAGAAGCTACCTTAACAGAGGAGCTCCAAATATGGCGGGGAAGACTTGAACACGATGAAGTCCACCGGCCGAAGAAGATGAAGTGGAAGATGAGGTTCGAGCAAAATGAGTGGAACCAAATCATCACCACAGCTTCATTATAGCTCAAAGAGGCTCCAAAAGCAATTAATTGCAAAAGAACCACTTAATGAGTCGAGAAGAAAGGGGTGAAACCAACTGGAAATCTCCAAACTTAAAATTGAGTGATTCTGCGAATGCAACCCAAAATCAAGTTAGGGGAATACAAAGGAGGTTGAGGAGTTCAAGAGGGTGCAAGAAAAGTTGAAGATGAACCATCTGCCACTAAGGCCGCCATTGGAGCCCTCGGTCAACAATGGTGGATTGAAGGTTTGAGATGGTTTTGAGCTCAAACCCAGAGGAGCTAGGTGTGGTGTAAAGAACACCGGGAGGAGCTAAGGGGCAATATATAGGAAAGGATTAGGGTTTGAGCAAGAACCCGAGTCCATGGTGGGCTCGGTTCATGCTACTGGTCATGGACCAAGAAATGATGGGGGCAAGTGAGCACGGTGACAATGGAGGAAAAAGCCGGTGTGCATTAAATGCCCCGCAGAGAGGCGTTGACGAAAGCAAACTTGAGGTGACACATCAAAGCCGCCGCGCTTCTCTCTCTTTACGCCATTGTCGCATGCGCGCTTCTGCGGACAGAGGAGGAAGAAGAACGAAAGGAGAACGGTGACCTTTGGATTGAAAATGGACGGTCACGATTAAACGAGTTCACGGACAACCGATTGCCTCGGGAATCGGACGGTTGGATTGAGATCCAACGGTCCCAATTGGTTAATGCAACCGAGGGTCCGAATGCTCACACGAACGTGGGCCGGCGATTTGAATCAACGGTGATATCGCGACGCACGCTTTAAAATGCGGCTCGGTGCAGCTAGGTGGTTCGACCGCATCAAGTGGCCCGGACTCGAGCCCGACTCGAACCCAAGGAACGATGAATCGGCTTTAGGTTTTAAATTAAAGTCGAGACCTTTGGGGATTTATTAGAGGTAGCAAAATAGCTCCAAAAATTCTAAAATTTTTACAGAGCTTGCTGATTTAGACGTTGACCTTGTATAAAATTTGCAGAGGTTTTTATGCATTGTATTTTTCTCCAAAATTCTACAAGGTACAGGTTTTAGGTTTGACTCGAGAGTCAAACAGGTTTGATCGCCTCTAAAATATTCAAACAATTTCTGAAAAATTGTGAAATTTTTCAGAGGGGTCACATACCATCCCAAGAACTTAGGGAAAATATCTCGGAGGATGATCAAAAGGTTTGACAAGATTGTTTTGAAGGAACAAGATTTGGATCAAAAGGCTTGTGACTTTGCATTTCCATAAGTCTTGTACAATACTTGTCCAATACAAACAGAAACACATGATGTAAGAAAAAGTTTTAATTTCTACTCATTTTCTTACATTTGAAACACAAGCCCAAAATTGGGATGTTACATGTCAGTGGGAGGCGTATGGTACTAAATGGTGAGGCAGCACATGTGAGCCGGGTCACACCAGACTGGTCAAGTCATGAAATGTGGAATGGGCCGGGGAGATTAGGCCCGAAAGGATTTCCGAGATTTTAATAGATTTTCCATTTTAGAAAATACCAGAAATTCAAATAGGCAATAGAAAATAGCAAATGAACTCAGAAAAATTCTAGAAAAATCTAGAAAATATATCTGAGCACAAAGAACCCAAATAAAATAGTTTTGGCTATTGTTCAAGTTGGGATTATTCACATTAAATGTTTTTTATTATAAAGTCCAATATTAAGCTTTTGAATTAAATCCAAATGGTGAATTTTTTCCCTACTAACTATTTAAAAGATTTTTAAGCTCAGAAAAAAATTGGGATGTTACAGATGGATAACTCGATTTAGGTGGAGACGACTCTCATGATTCGGCTACCAATCACACATGACTAATATGCCCGGCAACCGCTGAACCAACTCTAAGATTTTTATCGACCTTGCTAGAAGCACGATCGATCTGACCATGAAGGTCTATTCCTATATGTAATCGAAGAACACACAAGAACAAGATAATAAGCAATCTGAAATTGCAAATAGGATTGAAATATTTGGTAAAGTTGGGATTCCAAAAGCGGTATTATGGTTGGTCTAGTCGACACAAGCCAATACATAAAGTTGCATTATAGCTAACTTTCAACTCAATAAAATCCGAGAAAAACTAGAGGGGTGTGGCCTCCTTAAATAAGGGAGGAGGAACCACACATAGCTAAGATCTAAGGTGGTGGTACTATTCATAGCACTGTTCACACGTGAACAGTGTTATGTGAACAGTATGGGGCGTCTAGAGTGGCGCCTTCCCTTAGACTCAAGCATTACAAAACCCAATTTGGCCTAAACAGGTGACATAGTACTTTCTTTTGTTGATTGCAGTGCGTGTAGAAGGAATTTGGAGGTGGGGCTAGATCCGTTTGAAAGAGGACGAGATAAGCTTTCAATCAAGTACTCGTGGACCTCAAACGGAGTCCGTATGCAAAATTTATGTACTTTTGAAGTCAGGGCTATCTCCGGAGGCCGAATTGGATTCCAGAACGTATCCAACTTGCACCCTTTAGGTGTTGATACATTCCTCCTTGTATAGCTGCATAAATATACATTTTCATTATTAGATAGCATCATATAATAAAAATGCACTCCTAAAAACGAACTCACCTGATAATTTAAGTGAAGTGTACGAGCTCTTGTATTTGGAACAACAAGCATAGCAAATTTGATTGTATCTATAGGGGTCATGTCTTCATCATTCTCCCCTTCTTGAAAACAAAACCGTCCTCAGCTTTTGATAGACTGAAAATAGGGTAACAAAGAAGCTAAGGTGTATGCATGGTACATGTATATGTCATCCGTTTTAACAGTTCTTTTTGTTGCACAATTAATGTTATAAAACAGCAACGATCATAAAAACTCATTGTATTATTACCCCAAGAATAATCATATATGTTAATGAGCAAAATAAAATTTCTCACATAGCAATTATTGCAACTAATTTTGCAAATATAAGTGAAGTATTTATGCAATTCAAATCTCAAGTTGTAAACTTGCAATGGTAGCACATATTGGCAAATCTACAACTTTTGGAATCAAACAAAGTTCATCCTTATAATCGATTTCAATCGAGCAATAGCAAATTCATCTAGCAAGGGTGAAAAGATGTGTAAATTCTTCCATACTTCAACATCATGATGCAAATTGTCCATACTAGATGGTGCAATAAGAGATGAACACATAGGCATTGGATGATCACTAAATTTTAATTTTCTTTTATAATGAATAAGATTTGGCACATAAGAATTATTGTTCAAAACAACAAACTTCAATTTATCCATATAATCACAAGTTATGCATATTCGATAAATAAGAAATTGATTGTCTACACCATATTCTCCAATCAAATTAAACTTATATCCAGGGGTGTAGGCACTAGACGAGAATTTCGAACATGCGATTTCAGAAACTTTCTCCACAACATGTGACAATATCATAGGTGAATCCAACATAATGTAACAAAGAATCAGCAGTAGAAATTCTAGTCAAAACTTCTTTATATCTAACCAATTCCACATAATCATTATATACGATTAACTCATCATATGAATCACTCAAAACAGCATGCAATTCAATTATTTCATCACATGGTGCATGTAACACCCTGGTTTTTCTGAGCCTTTTTGAAATTTTCAAAATAAAAATAACCATTTGGTTTATGGTTTGTTAAAGCTTAACTTGAGATTTTGGAAATAATTTAAATGACTAATTCGAACTTCAACTAATTCCAGTTGGTTCTCAAGTCACTGGAGTTCTCTGTGTTTTGTTTTCCTTTCCTCTGTTCGTACCGGTTCTTGGTCACGACCTCCCTTTAGGTCAAGAACTCCCTTCAGTTTGGACCTCCTTCTTGGCCGCTCCAGCGTGCCAATCCAATCTCCTATGCCCTCGTCTCCTCTGGATCGCTCGATCGTGTTGAACGGTCAGATCTCGTTGTCACTTCCAGACGGTCCGAACGTTTCCAAACGTTGTGGATCACCTGATTGTGTTGAACGGTCAGATCGCGTTCTAACCTTCGAACGGTCCGAGCGTCCATATCGTTTTGCACCGTCCGATCCAAATCAGACGGCTCCCTCTTTGTAACCCCCTCGGGACCTCCTTTGACTCTGTGCTCAAGAGCACCCTCTTTTGCAAAGACCACCCTTTGTGGTCCCAACCGCTCTTTTGCAAAAACGACCCTCTCGGTCGTAACCGCCCTTTTTGCAAAGACCACCTCCTCCATAGGACCTCCACCCGCAGACCTCCTCCTGTGACCACCCTTTTGGTTAGACCTCTCTCTTGGTCATAACTTTTCCTTTGACCTTGACTAACCTCTTGGTCTTAGCTAGCCCTGTTCACTTTATCCATCTTGCACATTAGCTACAGAAGTCTTCGAGCATTAAATATTGTTGTGTCGCATTAAACACTGTCAGCTCTGTTGTACCCATCTCCCCTCTTGTCTTCTCCCTTAACTGCTCCCATCCCCGTGCCCGCCTGCTCCTGTCACTCTATCCTTGTCATCCAGTTCTCCTACCTCCACTATAAATAGCGCCTTAGGGAGCCCTCGTTCCCTTTCACACTTTGGGCTTTTCCCTCAACTCTCCATTCCTTTTCTTCCTCACCTCCATTCATCAGTTCGCCGCTGTTGAACCTCGTCACCTTCAAGCTCCGTTCTTCCCCGTGTCTAGTGCCGCTGAAGCTCGTCATCACCAAGGAAGCCGCTGGAGTTCGCCATCGTAGAAGAGCCCGTTTGAGCCTGCGTGTAACAGCCCAAATCTGGGTTTGTGTTTCAAATGTAATAAAATGAGTAGAAATTAAAAACTTTCTTGCATCTTGAAGTTTTTGAGCTTTTCTGTAATTCTTGTAAATGAATTGTGGGAAATAAAAAACCCAAACCTCCAAATTGACTAAAGTCATGACCCTTCTTTTCCAACCCTTGTCAAATATGGTGATCACCCTCTGGAAATGATTTTCCTGGGTTCTAAGGATGTTGTGAGACCCCTCTGAAAAATTTAACAATTTTTAGAAATTATTTGAAAATTTTAAGAGGCAGTCAAACCAGTTTGATCCTTGGTCAAATCCTAAAACAAACCTTGTAGAATTCCTGGAGAAAACTTTTGTGCATAAACACCTTTGGAAAATTTACACAAGGTTTATCCTGGAATTAATAACTTCTAGTTAAAATTTTAGAATTTTTGGAGTTAGTTGACTATCTCTAAAAATTCCCCAAAGTTTTTAGCCTATTTCTAAAATCCTAAGTCAAAATTGTTGGACTCCAGTCGGACTCGAGCCCAACCTCCATTTCGGGTGTGACCCAACCATTCCCGCGCCCTCCGGAGCCCCTTTAAGCGTGCACTCAATATCAGCCGTTGGATTTCCTCTCCACGGCCTAGATCTAGGTGACCTTCGGATCTCCGATCCCGCCACCGTTGGGAGCCGTTAGATCTTAATCCATCGGGTGCGTGTGCGCTCGGTCGTTTTGAATCAAAAGGACCCGAGCCAGTTTCAAATTTGTTGGTTGAGCCCAACCCATTAATTGTACTCGGGCTCGAGCCACTTGGGCGTGTGTGATTTGGGCCATTGGATTTCAATCCAACGATCCGCATCACTTTGCGTTGTTTTCAGCCCAATCAATCTCAGCCGTTCAAATCCTATCAGACCGCTATGATGGCTAGGGAGCGTTTGGAGCCCTCCAAGCGATTCAATTCAATCATGGCCGTCCATTTTTAATCTTACGGCCAAGAACTTGAGTCGGGTCTTATGGTTTGACTCAACCCATTGGTTCTGTTGGACTCGAGCCACTTTGCTTTCACTTACATGTGGGCCCTCGCCTCCTGGTCATCTTCTTCCTCACCACGTGCGTACGCCATGGCGTGGGAGAGACAGTGCCTTGTCATGTCCAAGGAAACTTTAAACGGCTCTTTGCCACAGCTCATTTATTGCACGTCAGAGTTTCTCCTCAAAAGTCGTCGTTCTTACCTGCTCCCGTCGCTCAAGTGGTCCATGGCAGTGCTATAAACTAAGTTCACCGTGGGAGGTTGCTTTGCCCAAAACCCTAGCCCCTCGGCTGTATAAAGCCCTTGAACTCCTCCTTAAGCTTCCTTTACACATCCCTTGCAAACCCTAGCGCCTCTCTGTATTTGAGCTCAATTCTAATAAACTCTAAATCCGTCATTGAAGGCCGCAAGCGAGCTTCCTGGTCTTCAGTGTCCCAGTGGCTCTCTTTCTAATCTTTTGCTCCTATTTGTTCCTCTGATCTCGTGGAGTAAAATCTCTAACTTAATTTTGTTTGGCATTCACAGAGATTGTCAAATTTAGGTTTGTTCAAATTGGGTTGAAAGTTACCCCCTTCTTCCTCAACTCCAGTAAGAACCTTATTTTCTCAATTCCTTGCTCATGGGCCCTCTTTAGGCCCTATTGCATCTAACTCTACCATTCCTTTGTCTCCATTTTGCTCAGACCTCCCTATCCCCATCGTCTTCTTCAACTCTGGCGGTGGTCGTCTTCGCCCGAGCTTCTCCGACCACCCCTGGACCTCCTCTGTGTCCAGGTACACTCTTATTAGTCCTTAGAGGCTTGGGCACCTACTTCTCAGAACAATGCGGAGCTCATTTTTGCTTTTCGGGTTTAGCCGCTTTTGTTGTCACGGCTTCTATCCAGCTCGCCGGCGTTCTAGGTCGCCGTCGTCGTCGAGGTCCTCACCATCGGGTCCGCAAAGCTATTGCGAACCCATTCCAGTGCTTGTTTTCGCGCCGTCATAGCCGGAGTCGCCGGCGATGAGTCGGCGGGCAAGGTGCGGCACTTTGTTCTGTTGTCGTGTTTTCGACAAGTCCCTGGACCTCCTTGAGTTAATCTCAGCCGTTAATGACCTCCTCAGGCAAGATCTTCACCGTAGGATCTGAGTCTGCGAAAACGTTAGTGCCAGGACATCCCCTCTTGTCTAGATCCTAACCGTTTACGATCTCCCTGGTTCAATCCTAGCCATTTAGATCACCCCCGTGCAAAAAGACCACCCCGTGGTCGTTTTTGTAAAAACCACCCTTGGGACCACCCTTGGGGTCCTCTTTGCGAAAGACCACCCCTTGGTCTTTTGTAAAGAAGAGCTCAGGACCCTCCTCCTCGCGGAGATCTAAACCTTATAGACCACCCCGGGTAGATCTTGACCATTCATGACCTCCCAGTGGAGATCTGAGCCGTTAAGACCTCCCTTTGTTAAGGCTTTTTCATTGCGGACCTCCCTGTGGAGATCTGGACCGTTAAAACCTCCCCTGTGAGATCTTAACCGTCAAGACCTCCCTCCGTCTAGACCGCTACCATTAGGACCTCCCCAGTCCAGATCAAAGCCTCCAGGACCTCCTCTTGTAAATCTTTACCGTCCAGACCACCCCTTGGAGATCTGAGCCGCTAAGACCTCTCCTGAGTAAATCTTAGCCGTCCAGGCCTCTCTCTATTAAAGCTTTGTCTTGGAGGACTCTCGTGTAGATCTTGACCGTTAAGGCATCCTCCGTGACATCTTGGCCGTCAGGACCTCCCTCCTCTCGATCCCACTGTCCAGACCTCCTCTTCTAGAGTTAGCCTCAGGACCTCCTCGTGGAGCTCGGGACCGCTAGATTTTGATCTGATGGTCAAGACCTCCCTTGTGCGCACCTGAGCTGGTGCGGTCCTCTCTGGCGTTGGGGCCGTTGGATTCAATCTCAACGGCCTAGACCTCCTCAGCATGTTAGGCGTTCTAGTGAGTTGATCCTCTTTTGCCGTTCATCTCTAGATCTACGGCTCAGATCTCGTGAACATTCGGACCTCCGAATGTGATCTTGATCTAATCCGTTCCTTTTGAGATCCATGGCCCAGAATTGGTGAGGCATTCGAAAAGTCTGAATATCCCATCTCTCGTGGGCCGTTGGATCTAAATCCATCGGTGGACACCTTGTGAGTGCGCGCGCACGTGCGCTGTGCTCAGTGCGCGTGGGTCGCTGGATTTCGTATCAACAGCCCACATTGTTCCACGTCATTCCTTTTTTTGTTTAAGTTGATTGTTTTCCAGTAAGTTTTTATTTGTTAACTGAAAATGGTATTAGAATTTTAAAAATTCATAACTAATTCATTTTAATTCCTTTTTAGATGATTCCAACTGTGTTAAATTCCTGTTTAACTAAAGTTTAATCTAAAAATACATTTAGACATTGTTCTATGCTAGAAAATCTTGTAAACAATATTAACTTGTTTCAGCCATTATTGGAATTTCTAGAAATTCATTTAAAACTTGTAAAATGCATAACTTTTTCTGTATAACTCCAAACTGGGCAAACTCAAGCTTGTAAAATTCCTCTGTTAGTATACTTTAATATGGAATAGGTTTTGCTCATGCATGTATCTCTGAAAAATGATATGTTCTAGTTTTACAACTTAGAAAAATCATAAGTTCATTTTAACTCCAAATTGAGTAAACTCAGTTTTGCTGTTCTTAGAATGCCATGTTCTACCTACCATAAAAATTTTAGGTTCTAGATCTTTCTAAAAATTTGTGTCATGAACAGTACCCGAAATTAATTTAATTTGAATTTTTAGGTTGAGAGAAATTGTTTAGTCTATAACTTTTGCATGTTTAGTCTAAATAACATGATTCTTATTGCTAAATTCATTTAAAATTATGTTCTTCCTGCTATATAAATTTCATGGATTTTGGAGTACTTTGGTTTTTGAGTTTCTTTCGGTGTTCTTCGTTTTTATTGGATTTCCCCGTTCTTTTGATAGGTTCCAACGATTGTGTTGATTGCATGGGTGATCCTCTGCAGCAAGAAAGTGATCTCCAACAAGGCAAGCAGATGTAGCATCATTTGATCATATTTCTTCTATTACTTTTAAGGTCTAATATCTTGTTTGCAAAAACTAAGTATGCATACTTCTTTGTGTCAAGATTAATTTTGTCGATTAGTGGTAGTTAATCCTATTGCATTTTTTCCCTAAAATTATTCACCCCTACCACTGCCATAGGTTATTATCCTCACTGATGAATTAGAGCCCGGTGGATGATTTATGGTCTTTTTATTGTCTTTGCGACATGATGCTTAGCAATGCTTAGTTACCGGTAGAATTGAGCGGTTATCGACTTAGTCGATAACCTTGATCACACAAACTTATTATGACTTTATGATTCAGCCTTTGTGCTATGTTTATTTGTGAAAACTAAAAATAAAAACAAAACGATTTGGACTTGGGCACAATGGTATGTTGGTGTGCTTTTGGGTGTGACTGGAATGGTGTCCGAGTCAACAAGGATCGAACATCTTGTTACACTAAACTAAGCATTTTTGCGTGCTAACCACACTAGAGGGTATGGGACCTCTCTTGACTTAGTACTTTGGCGTGTGTCGGCTCCGAGTCGCAGGGGGTCGTAGGAGGGATGGTGTTGGGAGCATGGTAGTTGTCCGAAAGCTTTACCCCGGGTGGGTAGTTGTCTTTCAGCTTTACCATGTAAGCGTATGGGTTTCTATCCATACGAGCGGCTCGTAGTTGATACACAATATTGGAAACGTCTCGTAGGACTTAGCCGTGCCGGTATACCTTTGGAAGTGTGCTTCATCTAGTGGCAAAAAGGCGATCTGAAGTATGGGTACATTGGTACACCCCTGCAGGGTTTGAACTATTCGAATAGCCTCGTCCTAGGTTATGGACACGCTTGGCAAGGTCTTTCAAGAGTTAGACTACAACCTTTTTAATTAAAACTTGATGTGGGTGGTACGAATGGGTAATTCGTGCTATTGTTTTGATGGCTATTGGATTAGTCATCTCCAGGATGTCTTTATGATTATTACTTTTGTCTCGTTGTTATTTATGCAAATAAAATTCAGATTGTTAAAACTGCCTTCAAACTATTACTTATTGCAAATAAAATCCGCTTTATGCTGAAAATAAACCTTGAGCCTTCTCCTTTGATTAAAGCCTGCATGTAGTAGTATCTAGGTTTGTTACTCGTAAGTCTTGTGAGTACATTTTTGTACTCATTTGCTTTGCTTAAATGTTGCAGAGGAAGTAGATCCCCAAGGGATCGATTTTTGTGAGTTTTGTTACGGTGTGGACGACTAGCTTGGCGGCCCGGTCGGATTACCTTATGGGTGTATGGCAAATCGGTTGGCTTTTGTTTACAGCCATCTTATGGCATTTTGCTTCCGCTGTTGTTCAACTCTTTTAGCCTGTTCTTGGCTGGTTGGCTTCTCTTTTGTAATAACTATTATGTATGTCTTTTGCTTGTAAAGCTTAAGCTTTGGTTCTGTGTGTTGTATGGAATTGATGCAATGTTTTGTAAAAGGGTGTGTATACTGTAATTCTGGTAAGTATACATTTTCCCGAGACACGGTATATTTTGTTTGTGATGCTAGAGTCAATGGAAGACTAAGCATTACAAGCTAAATAAACGGGGGTCTCACACTGCACCGTCACCTTATCGTCATCAGTAAGTCCACTAGGGTCTGCTGAAGCTCGCCGTCGTCAAAGAGTTCGCCAGAGTCACCGCTCGTCGTCCTTCCTAGCCTTCTTCTCCAATCTCTCTTTCTCTTTGTTCTGGTGAGTTTTCCGTTTCCCGTTTTTCTTCCTCATTCTTACGACCACGTTGAGTAGTCGTATCCTTTCTTGTTCTTGCAATCTCCCTCGAGTCATATTGACCGTTCAGGATCTCCCTCGTGTCATCTTGATCGTTCAGGATCTCCTTTGGGTCATCTTGACCGCTCAGGATCTCCCTTAGGACATCTTGACCGTTCAGGATCTCCCTCGGGTCATCTTGACCGTTCATCATCTCCCTACAGTCATCTTGACCGTTCAGGATCTCCCTCAGGTCATCTTGACCGTTCAGGATCTCCCTCGGGTCATCTTGACTTGGGTCATCTTGACCGTTTAGGATCTCCCTCGAGCCATCTTGACCGTTTAGGATCTCCCTCGAGTCATCTTGACTGTTCAGGATCTCTCTCGGGTCATCTTGACCGTTCAAGACCTCCTTGTGACTCGTCGAACCTATCTCGACCAAGTCGCTTAGGACCTCCCTCCGACCCTTTGGACCCCCCACCGACCCGTGGAACTTTGTTCGACCAGCTCGTTGGACCTCCTTCCTCCAACTCTTTTGGACCTCCCTCCTGAGTCTAGTTTGGGTTGTCTTCTTTTAAGTTATTTTATTCGGATTTGATTTGGATCTTATTTGGTCTTTGTTTGATGTTGCTTTATTCTAACATGTAGACTTCAACGATTACGAGGAGCAAGTACTCAAGGACATACACCCTCAAGCTTTCGACCAAGGCAGGTCACACCCTTGATCATATTGAACCTAGTATTTTAAATTATGTACTTTTCATTTCAAGTTATTACTGCATGCGTATTTCAATTCAAGTACTTGAAATCCCTACTTTAACTTGATAGTTATTCCTATTGCCTTTGTACACCCAAACTTGATTGTCCTATGGACCACCCTTGATGCCTTAGTAAAAGCTAGTTGGTACATTAGTATGAACTAGAACTGGTTGCAAAACACTCGATTAGCGAAACTTAGCTCAAAAATATTTTGATTTGGGGATGTTATCCAAAAGCTCAACTTTGATTCAAATTATTGCTATGGTATGGTCAGTACCATGGAGTTTGCATAAATATTTTAATGTGGTAAATAAAATAAAAACTGGTTTAGATTTGGGTGAAATGGATGCTTGGATGGGTGCATGTTCATGCACAGGATCAATCCATTTCTATGGTCGAGGCCCAGGGTTCTTTTGGTGGTCGCCCAGATCAATTAAGGACCAGTCTTCGAGTGTTCCTTTGCTACACCACATCGTACCACCACATGTCCTGTATGGGCAAGACCTAGCTAATTAATTTGCAATATCTCACCGTTGTTGTTTCATCCGGTTGTGTGGGTGGTCTTTAATGACCTACTTCTTTACATTCCCACCTGGCGCAAGAGGGGGCTATGAACTCTGCGGATTTCTATCCAAAGGGGGCGAAACCATAGCAAGGAGGGACTACGGTGGGATGGAGCTTTGTAAAGGCCTTGTCACGAGCTCTAGACTACTCACCTAAGGTAGTGAGCGGTGGTATTGATGGATGCCAAACAAACTAGAGAGGTTGTGTCGTGTGGGTAAAGCTGTACAACCTCTTCAGAGTGTTAAAATTATTCGAATAGCCGTGTCCACAGTCATGGACATGCTGGCAAAGCCACTCCAAGTTAGATTTCGTTTTTGCTTTCAAAAGACTTGCCTAAACAATTTGGATCTCAATCCAAATAGGTTTTGGGCTGGTAACCTTGCGATAGGAGGGTATCTTTCATCACTTGTTGATGGATATTATCTGACTATAAAACTGAGTTTTGGAAAATGAATTTTAGTTATAGTTTATCTGCTTTGTAACTTATTACAAGTAATTGAAATGTAACACCCCAGCCCGACATGAGCCTGGAATGCTACTGAATAAACCCTAATAATTCTAACCAAGACAATTTTAGTAAATTTCGGCAGAACCTCCCTTGTAAAGTTAATTACACAGATGTTCCAACATACAGATAATTCATAATTAACTAAGCCATCATCCAGAGACATCAATAAGTAATCATAACATGCTAAGTCACTAACGGAACCAAAGGAGAATAAAATTCCACTACTCATCATTATTACACTTAATCCACTGCATGTGACAAAATAAAACTAACAAAACCTTTGAGTAATTCGCCCAATTATTAAAACACGATCTGAAGTTCATTCAACTTTGTTTGGTTCATGGTGATGTGTGTGTGACTATCAATCTACTTTCCCTCATACATGTCGTTCTTGGATCGGGTACCTAAAACAACAATAAAAGCAAGAGTGAGCCCACAGACTCAGCAAGTACAAAATAAAAGTTATAACTTCAACATCTATAGATAGAAACGCATCAATAAAACATCTCACATGCAAATGCAATGATCAAGGATCCTTTCTCTATATCTCTTTTTGCATTTTACCGGTAATGCAAAGTATGCAACCGTCGCTGCATACCCATGCCTGTGCTCGCAAGCACAGGGACCAATTGCCTATTACTCCGCAAGTAATCCGCACTTAACTTTCTAGGGCCTGAGGCCCCGGCCCAGGTTGTCCAGATTTCGCTGATAAAAATGCACTTCTAAAAACGAGCTCACCTGATAATTTAAGTGAAGTGTACGAGCTCTTGTATTTGGAACAACAAGCATATCAAATTTGGTTTTATCTATAGGGTCATGTCTTCATCACTTTTTGTATCCAATTATTTACTGTATTATTTTCTATATAGGTTGAATAGCAATCCTTTTATTTTCAGATTTTGTCTAAAAATTATGTTTTATCAGCAGAAATGGAATAATCACTTCTTTTTTTAAAAAATCAAATAACAATGATATATTAATATATCATGGTCCTTCTGGTACTATGAACATAAAAAAAAAATGCCAAGTGAAGGTTTTCTGATGAAAAATAAGGGACTTGATAATCCATTACAGATACAGGATTCACTGTCGAGTGTCCATTCTCCAATCCGCTATAGCTCATGTCAATATTTCCCTTCTTTCATGTGTAGCATGAATGGCTGCTGATATGTTTTAAGTCAAGTGAATGAACGGTATACATTGAGACTGCGGAAGCGACTACAATATGAGGAAAGGAAATGTGCCAACCAAAGAAGGGTATGCCACAATCTCCTCATGTAGTGATGTCTTTGGTATTAGCACTTTTTAAATGTAATCTTAGTCTTTCAGCTAGCATGTTGATCACTGAGCCATGTTTCAGCTCATTTTATTTTTGGATCAGCTTCTCTCTGATGCAGAGACAGTCAGGTGGTTAAATTATTATCTTGAGAAGATCTGGCCAGTTTGCATGGAGAGGGTTGCATCCCAGCAGTTCCTTTTGCCCATAATTCCTTGGTTCCTAGACAAGTTCAAGCCATGGACCGCAGTAAGTTTGGATAGACACTCAATTTTGTTGCTTTTACCTATGACTCTTGAAGAGCAAACAACCTGCTAGGCGAGAGTACTCTTAGTTGTGGATGATATACTTCTGTTTAGAGTCCTGCATGA
Source organism: Ampelocalamus luodianensis (assembly GCA_036346255.1). Lineage (NCBI taxonomy): Eukaryota > Viridiplantae > Streptophyta > Magnoliopsida > Poales > Poaceae > Ampelocalamus > Ampelocalamus luodianensis. The sequence continues at coordinate 37,932,586 of CM070630.1, forward strand.
CATACTCTTGTTTAAAGTCCAAAATCTCAAATGCTAAGGAAGTAATCTACAAAATCTCAAACATGCATATAACTGGGATGCTATTTTCAGCAAGTTATTAATCGTTATGTCTATAGATAGCAGCATATACACCACCTTCCCCACAGCGCCTACCTATTACCGAGAAAGCCACACACCTATTGTATGTTTCTGTCTTTTCATCGTCTTTCTTACACCCTCAGTATTAATATGTGCGTAGACTTATATAACACAACTTTTCCCCCTACACTTCTAGGTCACAAGATGTCCAGACACCCGGCCCTTGTCTCTACTCGAAAAAGACTTTTCGAACTGTCTGATATTCCAGACAAGATTGCCAATTACAACATCTAACAGTTCTTGGTTTCCTTAACAATGGTGTCACTTGTATTTAGACATTCATTCTTTCCACAACTAGCTAGACACCTTTACCTGTATAACCGTATTATTTATACATCATCTCTTACAAAACAACTCCTTTGTTAACTTCCAATCTATACATCAGGTAGAAGACCCTCGCTGCACCAAAGAACCAACTTCTTCTAGACCTGCTGAGAAGAAGAAAAAAATTGTGTAAGTCTTCGACAGTATAGAACTGATGTTTATTTCGCATAATCATTTCTACCTTATATAATCTTAACAAATTGTCTTTTGCATACCATATTTAAACATAATACTACCCTTTTTCACGTGCCTATAATAAATTGTCTTTCTTCTTCCTCTCCATACACAATACGTTCGCTCCTTTTACACACTTCCAGGCTTTGATAGTTTCTTGTACTATGTTATAGGATACTTTTTTTTAGGCTCTACTTCCGTTTCTAATACTAGATTCGCGTTCCTTTTCATTTACACATTATTTTATAAACCCATACATATTACAGATTTAGAATATATTTCTAATAATACACAATCAGTTGTGTAAAAAAATTATTATATATATATGTGATTACAACTATGCGTTCCCATTTGTATCCTCCATTGTGTTTCAATACATATCGTTTAATACTACCGCTTAACTATAAATGTTCTATTTTCAAGCGGTACACAATCAAAAGATTTACCTATGTTTCTTCACTTACATTCTTGCTCACAGCCATATGTCAGCTATACATATTTCTTTTACACGTATAGCTTGTTTTTTTTCGATAACACCCTTACTATAAAAAATATCATTTGCACAGCTCAGATCTTGCTACATCTGGTTGTGTTGTTGAAGTTGCTGTTTCACCATCTTCTCAAAAAGATGCCTCAGCTAAAGTTGCTGTTTCACCGTCTTCTCGAAAAGATGCCTCAGCTAAAGACGACAACTAGCTATAGGTATGTTTATTGTACAGTCATATTAGACATATCCTTTTTTTGTTTTGTATACAACATCTTTCAGTCGCTTTTGTGATAGCCCTGATTCTCAGGACCGCTAAACCCTTCGCAACCGCTTAAGATGTACAGTTGTGAAGCAAATAGTATCTCAAGTAAGCTTCCGATTGCAACAAAAACCAGACTTTTATTATACAAAGCTAAGGTTTTAACAATCTGTTTTGACCTGACACGGGCATCCAAGCCCAAAGTTAAATATAATACAAGACAAAAGAACTTCAAACCACAAGTACGCTTGAGCGTAGTCGAGACCTAATAATAGTAGTCGTTGCCTTCTGGGGGTCCACCAAAATCTTGCTCACAAGAGTCCTCTGCATTTTCTCCAAGTTTCTTCTGTAGATGTTTTGCAAATTGCAAGAATGAGTACTACCACCGTCTTCAACAAGCCGCATGGAAATGCTAAATAATTACATGCAAGGAGTTCAATGGATGGTTAGGGTTTACCATACCTGGCATATGTGGATGCGCTTTGCATTTAAAACAATTTATAAAACAGTAAAACAATAATAAGTAATAGCATCAGGGGTTTATCAACAAACTTGATTACCAACTTAACATCTCAAAAACTCTACTTATGCCTCTGTACTGGAATCACACATTAACACAGCTTCATTAACCGGAAGCACGGCGTATTCGAATACCTTTGATTATACACTCTGCAGAGTTGCCCAACTTTACCCACATGATATCTCAAGCTCATACTGTCAAGCTATAAACACGCTACACGTTAGCGTGCGACTGAGCTGAGATAATAAAGTCTTTTCACTGCTCAACCTTTCTAGTCTCTACACGGTAGGTCTATATCCATACAGCTCGGGAGACCACCGGCCAATAGTGGAATCCGCACTACGAGGCTGCCGGGCCCATACCGTTGTGTAATTCAGCGAGTGCCCTAAACGGTCCACCCTCGATTCACCCCATTCGCGTCGTCCTATCACAAAAGCAACGATTGACATCCCGTAGATATTCAATCGGATGAGTAGTGTACTAAGCCAGGGAGGAATGACCACGCATGTGGTTGAGTGGTTTTCTGTGTCTGTTACTTGGCACAAGGTTCTTGTCCTTATCTGTCATCTAGTGAGGCGATGGCCCAACACCAACTCGTGGTGCCCACCTCGGATCTCACCGATGACTCACTTTTAACAGTATATTGGGTTGTCCAACTTCCTGGACAATCCTCAACTCTCCACCAAAACCTATTGACTCAAAGCCAATACTTGCTTTTGATTGATGAACATATTTTTGGTGATAAAGTTATTTATAGTATTCTACGTAAACTAAGCTTGTCAAGGTGAATATGGCCTACAAGAGTTGCGTGGGTTTATTTGTGGGGGATTTAGGATTTATCTAATTGTCATGGCATTCTAAAGTATTATTTTAATATTTAAAGTAATTGGCACAAATACAGTAATGAAAGTAATAATACATAGATGAAATGTAGGTTCAAAATGATCAAAGAATGCGACTTGCCTTCTTGCACAAAGTCTTCTGGATACTGGTCTTGTCCTGCATCTTCTGGAGTCTGGTCGTTGAGGTCGTGACCTAACGAGAAGCAATACAATAAAATAATTCAAATAAAATCCGGCTCGACAAGGAATGAGCTGGGGACAACATGCAAGTAAATAAAACCAGAAAAGAAACACAGAGAAAGGTAGGTGGTGTGAGATGGTAGGAGTTTTATCTGGTGTTTGATTGGATTGAACGGAGCTGAGATTTGGATCCAAGTACAACAAAAATATTGTAAATGGATAGAGAATCATATAGAAAGGTGAAAAAGATTTATTGGGAGTTTGGTATAGCTGATCGGAGTCAAGAATGGGTTTTCTGGGCTCGAGATAGTCAGAATAGGCCTCGGGTGTCGAATTAGGGTTTCAGGCGAAAAAGTGCCAGATAGTGAATACTACAAATTTTACTATTCATATCTGAACATGGATTAGTGAATAGTAATAGAATTCACTGTGTTGGCTATAAAGTACGGTAAGCAATATGAACAGTGAGAGGTTTCATCGTTTCCGGATTATGAACATTGTTTACGGTTTTCTTTCGGGCGAACAGTAAATAGCTACTATGCAATGGCCAGTGTTTGGACTGATTTAAAAGAATAAACAGTGAGAGGGGTTTTCTGGGTTCGAGGCGGTCAAATTTGACTTATAATGTCAAATTAGGGTTTTGGGCAGAAACAAGATCGAATAATGAATAATACTATTTACTATTCCATCAAGGTAATGGATCAGTGAATAATGACTGGAATCAGTGTTTTTGGTTTGAAGTGAATAGTAGGTAGGGTTCACGGTTTTCAGCTGAAATGAACAGTGGATTTTTTGGATTTGCGAACAGTGTTTTGGTTTTCGGATAAACAGTAAATAAATTACTGTGCAAAGGAATAGTGAAAGGCTGAAATAGGTGAATATATCTGAATTACTATTCATAAATGAGATTTGGCCATGAATAGTAATTAGGGTCACTGTTTTCGGACGAATATGAACAAAAATCATGTATTTTTGGGTTATGAACAGTGTTATTTTACTGTGCATTTTTCGGACTTGTGAACAGTAAAAGAATTTATTGTGTAGTGAACAATATTGGTTTCACTGGTTCACGTGTTGTGAGCGTGTTGAAGAGCCCGACGCTCGAGATGGGCTTCGCCCAAATCGGCGAGCCATAAAGGCCCGCCCCTGGCGCTCGCTTGCAGCCGCGCGGCGAGGCGGCTGCTTCCGCTGGTAGCGGCGGCAGCGGCGCAGGCGGCGGGCCCGGGTGGTGCAGGGAGGTTCGTGGTGGCACGGACAATCCATTTTGGGACTTTGCCCACGGAGGTGGCTCGGTGAAGGGCGCGCGGTGGAGGAGGCGCACGGCCGGCGAGGAGGCGCGGCGGCGCTCCGGCCAAGGTCCGACAAAGGTGAGTGGCTCTTGAGCTTCAGTGAGTGGAGAGGGGTTCAGGGGTGGTGGAGATGGGGCTCGGGATGGTCGTGGCGTCTTGGCGACGGTGGCAGTGAGAGAGCGAGGAGGAGCTGCTGCCGCGAGCTCCGGTGAGGGAGGAGGGTGGGGAGGTTAGGGGAAAGGTTGGCAGCGGTGAGGTGTAGCTAACCGCAACCTCAATTTGGAGCTTGGGTGGGCGGTGGCGGCGAATTGGCGTCGGCTCGACGAAGAAGAAGAACAGTGGCGGCGCAAATTCTTCAAAATCCGTCGGCTGTGGAGGGGGAGGGGTGAAGGGGAGGTGGCGGAAGGAAAGGTGATGAAGGATGCTCTAGGGGGCCTCTTATAGGGTGAGGATGAGGCGGTGGGAGCAGAATCGAGCGCGGCGGCGGCGATGTGGTTGGCGGGAGGAGATTGCGGCGGCAGCGGGGTGGGCGTGGGCGTGCGTGCGTGACGGCGTCGCGATGGCGATGGCGTCTCACCGAGCAGGTGGGAGGTGGCACGGCGGTCCTCGATTGCGGCGCGAGGCAGCTCGGGGCGGGCGCTGGTGCTGGCGTCGGGAGGAAGGAAGGAGAAGGCGGCGGGGAAGAAGACGTTTTCAGAGAAAGAAAACGGCCGGACGAAAAGGGAAAGCGGGAGGGAAAGGAAACTTGCCGAATTGGGCAAGTTTTTGAATTCAAACGAAAAACTTCAAAGACTTTTTGAAATCCAAATTTTTGGGTTATTTCAGTTTTTTTCCGAACATAGTTTTATTTCATGGGCTAAGTAGCCAATATATAGTTATGTACAGGCATGGCAAATAAGCAGAAAACAACCCTATACAAGGAGCTAATACAAGACAAGTACATATACTCCTAACACCGTTTACTAGAAATCCTGGACCCCACCGATATCTACAATAAATGAGAATTGCTGCCATTTGAGAAGAATAGAAGATGTAGAAATCTAGAAGTGAAACAGTATAACTTGAAAAAAAAATAACAGTCATGCCATTGACTCTGACAAAACCATAATGGTTACCTTTAAGCATGACGACAAATTGCAGGAGAATTCAGAATGTGCTTTCTAGGTAATGTAACTTTGTGAAATCAGTTATCATTATCCTCTTGGTATCATCCTAAGGCTACATCATTATGTTTGTTATAGCACCAGTTTTAGGAACAGTTTCAACAAAAGTGTGGATCAGAATCTACTTCGTTGTCTGGTTTTATTTAGAACTGCAGCAAGCTATACATGTTGAAACTCCTGCATGTATCATCCAGAACAAAGCTCAATGTACAGTACATATCTGGTCGCCTGCTGCAGCCAGCGATTTCGAAACCGTATTTGCACAATTTTTTTGGAGTGTTTCTCCCTTGGATTCTTTATGACTGGCATGAATGCTTTCTTTGTATTATAGAGTATTTACCCATTTATAGGATGTCTGCAAAGTAAAACTGATTACTTCTCCCTCATTCTTAAACTCAAGAGAGACTAATTTTCTCTATCTGAACCCGAACAATCAACTTTCATTATCCGTCAATCAATCAGTGATACTAATTTATTGCAAACATTGTTGACATGCGATTTGTGTTGCATCTTCAGTGTGCACTTCTTTACACCACGGTATATGGGCAAAGAAGGATACGAGTCATAAACCTCTCGCTTCCCTGCACAAATATGCTCAGCAACCTATTCCGATATGCTGATCTGGAAATACAGTTCACATATGTTGTGAAGCAAGGTAACAAGCTATTAAATTTCATTTATTTACATCTACTTTTGTTATTAACACAATTATTTAGCTCAATAAACTGATCTATAGAGCAAAAATATCTTGAGTGAAACAGTTGTTTTAAATTGTATGTATCATACAGAATGTTTTGGTAGACTTGACTTTTTTTCGCAATGTATAGCTGCAAATAGCATTCCATCAACTCCTCTAACCCAAGTTAGGGACCAAGTAACAAGTACATGTATCAATATCCTCCAGTCCTACCAAAAGTATTGTGCATCTGTAAGTTCTTCTGGCCAATTGATTCTTCCAGAGGTTCTGAAACTCCTTCCTTTGTATACTCTAGGTATGATTTCTTATATCCAGTATGCTTCTTTAGTTTCTGTAATACACAGATGAGCATATCTTTAACCTCACTAACTGTTTTTATTTGTTTTTCTCAGCATTAATTAAAGGATTAAGTACATTGTTCGTCCTCAACTCTTGCCCTAGTTTAGTTTTCGTCCCTCAAGTTCAATACCGGATACAACGCGTCCTTCAAGTATCAATACCGTGCAAAAACCGTCATGTTTTCCTTTGGAGGCCGGTTTTGTGCCATGTGGAAAAAAGAAATATTTTTCTCTGCCACCATGCGTCCACGTGGCGAATGCCTTCTTCTCCACGTTCTCTCTCCTCTCTAATCTCTGCCACCAGGGCGTCCACGCCGCGCAGCAGCGGCACAAGGTGCCGAGGCGGCCGGAGAGCCCCGGAGGTTTTGCGGAGGTGGAGGTCAGCAGACCAAGACGCCACGGTGGCGCCACCGACGACCACGCCATCGCTGCGTAGCGGCGTCCGGCCGTCGGGAGGGTGGCCTCGAGACGCCACGACGAGGCCGGCGGAGCACCGGAGGAACGGTGGCCGCGGTGGCGATGCCCCACGCCGTTTCCACAAGGTCGGCGGCGCCCATGCTGGGCGAGGTGCCGGCGGCGTGAAACACGGACGCCGGGGCCGCGTGTCCAGCCACTCGAGGCACCTACGGTTCTGCGCAAGCAAGCTGCTTTGGATGCCTCTGGCGAGCTTGTGGAGTGGGCGATGTCGAACATGGGGACGGGGAGGTCCCGCCGTAGAGCCGCCAGCTCGGCGGTCTCGAGCGCGTCAAAGGTGTTGAGGATGAGCTCCGATGAGGTCCTCACCGCCGCTATGGCCTGGGAAATCATCTCGCACATTCGGCCGTGCCGTGGCTAGTGCTTTGACGAAATCAGGTCCCGGACACGATGCAGTGGTAGCTCCTCACCGCACGTCCGGTGCGACTCTGCGCACAAAACACCAAGACAAGCTCATGCCTTGTGCAACAAAGCACAAGCAAGGAGCACGCCAGCGAAGAAGGAGGCGGCGCTGCCGGCGCGGCGCTAAGCGTTAGCGCGCCTGCCGTCGCGCCACTTCCATCGTCGGCCAGTGCACGTCGGCGACCGAGCACACGCAGCGCGCACCTCCGCCCGACGCCTCAGCGAGGTGGCGAGTGCTCGGAGCGGCGCCTCGCGAGGCGGCCACGCGAGAGGATGTGGTCGATGGTCACCTTCACCGTGTCGGGTTGCCCGCCGGCGAGCCGTCGGGAAGTCGAAGGCGGTGAGCTGATCACGGATGCCGCGGATGTTGCGGTCCACGGTGAGCACCCATGTTGTTCCACACGTTGTTGTCCTTGAAGTGGAGGAGGGCCGCATGGAGGAGGGCGGTGGTGGTGGGGAAGGAGGACTGAGGGCGGAGGAGTCGGGGGAGCTCAGCGGCGGTGGGGCGCCGCGCGTAGGGAAGAAGGGGGCCGGCGTCGGGGGAGGAGGGAGGGGACAAGGAGGGCGGCCACTCGGGGGGAGGAGAAGGACCAGCGCGGGGGGAGGAGGAGGAGGAGGGCGGCCGGAGGAGCCGAGGTGGAGGCGCCCAGATCTGGGCAGATCCAGATCTGGGCGGGGGAGAAGACGGCGGCCGCTCAGGGGGAGGAGGAGGACCAGCGCGGCGGGGAGGAGGAGGACCAGCGCGGCGTGGAGGAGGAGGACCAGCGCGGCGGGGAGGCGGAGGCGCCCAGATCTGGGCAGGGGAGAAGACGGCAGCCACTCAGGGGGAGGAAGACGACCAGCGTGCGCAGGGTGGAGGGGGAGGGCGGCGGCACGTCGGGGACAGAGGAAGGGGGAGGAGGAGGGCGGCGAGTTCAGCCAAAGCTTTGGAGGTAGAAATGGGGAGGCGAAGAGAAGGAAGACCAAAGCCAACTCGGACGACCCTTTTTTTATTCGACTGCCACGTGGGTCAAACACTGGTCAAAACCGTTCTAAAACGGATGAAGGGATAGTTTTTGCAAATATTTGGTGTCTTGTCGGACCTGGATTTTCTAATCCCGAATCGTCTGTGAGAATCTTGCTACACCTAGATCAATAGATAGCACTCACGGGCATGTTCTTTGAATCATTCATACATGGCGTGATCTAAAGTATCAAATTTATTACAACCATCGAGTGACATAGACCACGTCGGGTCGAGTTTTACAAAAGGGCGAGCAGGCCAAATTGATTACATTACATAAAAGCAACGTAAACTACAGCGGAAGCAAAAGGGGTAGAGCTCATCTTTTCACAGGCAAGCGACTGGGGCAACCTGTGTACGACTGATATTAACCAAGGATATGGATAATATCGGCGGTGCGCAAGTACCAACGAGTCCGCTAGACTGGGACAAGACCTAGACTACAGAACTAGACTACTCTTCATCATTTCCTTGCCCATTGACTTCTGGATCCTCGTAGTACGCGTAGTCTCCTTCATTCACATCATCTGAAGGGTTTGGTGGGGGAGGGCGAGAATGAGCACAACTTTCGTGCTCGCGAGCCAATACACAATGTAATAATATACATGCCAGGCTTAACAAGGATGGCTCGCGTTCTTTTATTGGCTAAAGCATTGTTTTTCAATTATCATAATTACAAATTTCTATCACTTAGCGTTTTAACAAATTTCATTTTGTTAAAGAGAGTAATTGTGCAATATTTGATATCAGCAGAGGTTCTCTCCACCTTCATGCTTAATTTGATTGGAGCTACCTCCATTTATTAACATCACTGAGTACAACGACCCAGGAAAAAAAACTAAGGGCTAGGTGAGCTCGCCACAATTTTCATACCACCCACAAGGTTTTTGAAATAGAACTAACTCAAGTTAAGTTCCCATGTCTGCCTTTGATCGTAGGCACAGCTGTTTAAACAGTTTATAACTCTGCAGAGATTATACACTTTACCCACAAGAGACAATTAACTCGTTGCCCTACACGATTCCTTAGTCGTGTAGTCGAGAGGTTGTCACAAAACTTTTCAAATTATCTCGCATTTCCAGTCATCTCACCTATATGGGGTTACGCCCATACGTTCGTGCGGGATGTTCACCTCAGCTGCTGGTGTAGTTGGATTAGACTACCCACAGCGGCTGGTAACTTCACCCTTACCTCAGTGTCCCTTTCAAGCCGTATTTACCGCGGGCTTGCACGTTCCCAAACCACTAGTGAGGTGCATTCCAGGTTTGATAAATTTACTAAGCCAAGTCGCAGTTTGTTGCAGACTTGTGGTTGTACTTGTTATACACAGGAGGTCGTGACAAGATTAAGTCCTTAGGGTTATCCGGGCGGTTCTTCCACATACCACCAGATAGGGTAATAGCAATTTAGGGTTTTTGAGAAGTAAAATACAACAACTCAACCATCTCAGTCATTTAGCCGTAATGACTGTCCAAAATATTTTATGTTTGAAGAGATGATGATTGGGACAGTTTAATGTCCCGGTACTTAAGTAAGGCTAGCATGTCGATTAAGTACAACCTACAGCTAGTATTACCATATAGTTACTAGGGTGACAAGGATTATTGGATTCAAATTGTCAAGGATGGCATAATAATTAATTAATCATCAAATGGGTATTTAACTACCTTAAGCTTCAACATACATTTAATTAAGGAATTAAAGCATGCAATTTGCTATTTTTAAAAGAACATAATTTACATAAAATGTAGGCTCAATATGATTAAAGTATTGACTCGCCTTGATTGCAGGGAAGAGAGTCCGGGTAGTCTTGTTCTTGATCAACTTGAAGGTCTTCGGTGTCTTCGAACTCTACGCAGGCGAAGTACCGGAAAAATAAACAAGCAACAAGAGCAAATAAATACAAATGAAATGGCAAATGAACTTTAATTTAAACAAGACCTATGCCATTAGCAAGATCTTGAATTAACAAATTTTTAGAAATTTAAAACACAATTTTTGGAGTTGAAATGAGGGAGATATGAATTTTTGAAGTCTCTCTTTTGAATTTAAAACAGAAAAGGAAAAGAAAAAGAAAAAGAAAATGGCGGCGGCCCACGGACAAGAAACGGCCCGGCCATGGCACGGGCGCAGGCGTGTGGCGCAGCGCGGCCACGGCGCGGCCTACAAGGGGGACTGGGCGAGGCCAAGAAAGGGGGAAGCGGGGCGGGAGGAGAGGGAGGCTCGGGGGGAGCGGCATCGACGGCGATGGCGTCGGGGAGGAGTGGGATGCTCAGGGCGCGGCAGCGAGGCTCACCGAGCGGCGGCGGCAACAGAGGTAAGGCTTCGGCCTTCTTCTTCTTCCTCTTTTCTTGTTCTTCTTCCCAGTCTTCTTTCTTGGTTTAATTTCTTCTTCTCGGGAGAGAAGGGAAGGGGGGAGGATCCATGGGGGCACCGGGGCTCTTATAGACCGAGGAGGGGAGTTGGGAGCCGTTGGAGAGGGCCCAGGCGTGCGTCTGGCGGCGGGTGATGATGGCGCCACGCTGGCGTGTGTAGAAGGAGGGTCGGAGGTAGGCACCACGGTGGCGCCACAGTGACTATTATTACATGCAAACTCGGCATACGGTAAACATTTTTTCCAGTCTACGATAAATTCCGAAGCATAGGCTTGAAGCATGTCTTCTAGAATCGATTTGTTCTTTACTGTCGACCATCCATGCTGGGATGGTATCTTTGTCTGAAATCAGGTGGGTTTCAAGGGCGTCATGCAAACTAGCCCAAAAAATGCGAGGTAAATTGAGAACCTCGATCCGAGACTATCCTCTTGAGTACTCCATGAAAACAGCAATACGAGCCATATATAGCTCAGCTAACTTGTCTCCCTTGTAGGTTGTCTTCACAGGGATAAAGTGGGCGACTTTAGTTAATCTGTCAACTATAACCCAGACTAAGTCACATCTGGACTTGGTTCGGGGTAGACCGGTAACGAAATCTATTCCGATTTCTTCCCACTTCCACTAAGGGATCTGTAGTGGTTGTTGCAATCCGGCTAGTCTTTGATATTCAGCCTTGATTCGCTGACATACATCACAACAAGCTACATACTCGGCTATATCTTTTTTCATTCATGGCCACCAATACAACATCTTCATGTCTTGATACATCTTGGTGCTGCCTGGGTGCAGGGTGTAACCTGATGTCACAGCCCCAACAATTAAAATGGATTAATATGTATTTCATTAGCATGCATTATTGATTTCAAACATTTCCATAATATATTGTACTTGGAAAAATCTAATTTGAGGTGAACATACACATCAAAATTCGCATTTCAATTCAAATTAGTGATAAAAAGTTGTGATCATCATCTAAAATCAATTTATTTAAATACTACATTAATTATCATGAATTAATATAATTTTTCCCAAATTTTTGGGGCTAGGTTGAACCAAATGAAAATTCAAACAACATTCATAGACATACAACATGTTTGAATTTAAATATCACAAACTATATTATGAACAGTGGGGTTTCATAATTTTTATGGGAAATATATCTTCCCAGGAACCCCCACAATTTATTTCATGATTTTAGGATTTTTATTCCTATTTTTAAGCACTGGTCAAAGTAGAAATCTGATTCTTTAATCTCAGTCAACTCTAAACCTAAACACTGACCTAGTACTGTTCCTCCGACTCGAGTCCGACTCGGCAACCGGACTCAACCCAACCACCTAAACGCACCGTCACATGCAACCGTCCGATCCTCGTTCAACTGTCCAGATCTCATCACCCTGTTGACCTGTCAGAACCCTCTCTCGATCTCCTCCGTCAGTTCGCAATCCAACGGTCGATCTAAAATCACTAAACCCCACTCGCGTGTGATCGACGCCTGCGGGACGCGCTGTCGAGTCGTCCCCTACCTCCGTTGCGGGCGCAGCTAGCGCCACGCGCGCTCGCGGCTGCTCGGCGAGCACTGATGGGCGATGCTCACGCCGTCCGTCCACCGCCCCATTTGACCACTCCGGAGCTCCTCCTCTTCACGCCGCCTTGATCGCCATCGCCCGAGCATAACATCCCTCGGCACCCTCCTTCTCCCTCACTTCTCCTCGGTTGAGAGGAGAGGAGGCCACTCAGTTCATCCTAGGGTAGCTCCAACCGCATGGTTCCTCCTTTCTTCTTGTTCGATGCCGTTTCCATTTTGGCTTATGCGAACCTTTGATTTCCTTTGTAGCTCTGTCCATCATCGTGCTCCTGGAGCTCTAGGCGCATGCGAAGGCCTCTGCTGGTCAACCCTTGCCCTCGAAGGTATTATCCCCAACCGAGCGCGTCATATCGCATGCCTTGGGTCCCCGATCATTTCCTAACTTTATTTCGGCAATGCACGGCAGATCTTGTTGATTTGAAGATTGAACCATTTTCGGCCGGAAACAACCTTTCCTCCCACTTCATTTTGGTAAGTCTTTTCTTGATTCCTTGCTTCTATAGCTTCCACGGATGATCTGTGAGCCTTCTTGATCATTCTTTTTACTTGGTTTTGCTCAGAGGATCTCCTCCTCGTGGAACCGTGCCTTCACCATTTTCTTCTCCGTGCCGACTTTGCTCCGACCCTCTCCGACCTTCTCGACCTGCCCAGCGCTCGGGTAGACCCTTAGTAGCCCTTAGTACCTCGGGCACCCGCTGTTTGCGTCATGGAGCTCTCTTGTGTCTTGCACACGTTTGCCGTATTATCGCCGCCGCTCAACTCCGGCTAGCCACCGGTACAGGCCGGCTTAGCCGTCGAGACCACTTCCATTGGGAGCGCAGCACTATTGTGCATCTAAGCATACTCTTGGTTCACACAGTAGTGGCGGAATCGCCGGCGGCCGTCGGTGAAAGCGCGGGGACAAAATCCCGTTGTCGTCGCCGGCCGAATTCGTAGTACGTCATTAACGTTAAGCGCAATCATTAGCATTTAATTGATGTCGAGTGAGTGGTTAAGTCCACTGACGTGTGGACCCTAAGGCTCTAAACATGTGCTTAGAAACTAAATGTACTGGAGTTAATCTAGACCGTCAGATGCGAAAGGAACGGTTTGGATTTGTGAGACATTCGGACCATCCTAATGCACCTCGACTGTGGACCGTTGGATCTTGATCCAACGGCTCGCAATCGCAGCTCTAGAATACACGTGCGCCTCGCGTGAGCATTGTGGCAGCGGCCCATTGTCGATGACCGTGGCTAGCTGAGCCTCGGTGAGAGAAGCGATAAATGCATTATAAAATCCAAAACCATTTATCGACACACTAAAAATTGGTATTAACTTCTAAAATGCATAACTATTTCATCACAACTCCAAATCACGTGAAACCACTTGATAATTTTCATATTCAATGAACTTTATATTAAAATTGGTTTCAACTTTGTCTCTATAATAGAGAGCTTTATTTTGGAAAATGAGTCATTAATCCTATTATTTTTACAATAAGAAAGGGGCTGATAACTTCAAAAATGCATAAGTAATTATTGGAATCTCCAAAAACAGTGAGACCACTTTTGATAATTTTCATTTTCAGTGAACTTAATTCTAAAAATGGTCTCCACATTACCTCTGTCACAGAAACTATATTTGGGAAGGTATACTCTTTAACTCTATTATTGTTACACTATAAAAGGTTGATAACTTTGAAAATCAATAACTAAATCATAAGAACTCCAAAAGGGACAAACTCAACTATTCTGAACTTGTAATAATATTGCCTAATTATCCATGTAATCCATGTGCTCGCCACCGTTCTACAAAATTTCATTTCATAATTAAATTACATAAATGATGGCATATTGAAATCTGAAATTCAAACCATTATAACTTTCATATACTAAATCAAAATGAAATAATTCTTTCACCAAAAATCATTTAAAATCATGACCTAACTACTGTAGAAAAATCATGCATTTTTAGCATTTTAGTTTTGAGTTGTTTTCTCAGTATTTATTTGATGTTATAATTATATAGATCCGAGCATATTGATATCGACACTTACGCTACAGAGTGAGTGATACTGTACCAGCAAGGCAAGCATCATTTGAACTTTCTTTTGCATCATATTTGATCCCGTTTTGGTTAAGATAGTGCAATGATAATTGCTTGCATGCTATTTTGATTATGTCAATATTTTTGTGATGTGTAGTTTAGTTATGTCCTATGCTTGAGGTTAATCTTGAATTATGCTAACTCCTATATGCTTAAGATAGGATGTGTGAATTATGGGTTATAGAATTGCTTAGCCATGCAAGTCTAGATACGGTAGTTCGATCGTCGGGAATAACCCGACGGTTTTGGGATACACACAACTCTTACTTTATGTTTTTACTTCAGATCTTTGAAGCTGTTTTATGAGTAAAACTTTGTCATTTTTAAATGAGATTTGGTCCGGACAAGTGTTGGTTAGTGATGGTGCTTTGTGCACGAGCATTGGGTAAGTGGAAGGACTTGTGCGGACAATTGAGGACCGAACTTTGGGTACCTCTTCGCTCAAGCAACACTCGTCTTGCCACCACGGGTTGGGAGCCGTATGGTTAAGTAGGGGAGGTTTTATTGTGTTAAGTCCTTGGTGGTGTAAGGGCATAGCGACCGTGAAATCCTATGTTCTTTGAGGAGCCGATGTAATCCTTTATAGTGTGCAAGGAGCACCAGTTACATTGTTTTGATTGCATCGGTATTTCCAATATAACTTGTGAGCCCCCTAGCAAGTGCTATCGGCGCTTGTACTAGGCAAGGAACCATCTCACAAGGGGACTTAGCTCAATAGGGCTTTCTTCTGAAAATGATTTGTATCTTGATTTACAGTAGGCATACCATAGGAAGTGTGCTATTTCGAGGCCTCTGTAGGCTTACGGAAAATCAAGTCGTGTGGGTAAAGTAGTACACCTGCGCAGGTATTAATCTATTCGAATAGCCGTGTCACGATTTATGGACGACCGCTTGAAATTTGTGGCTGCTTATTGTTAGACTTTTAATTAAAATTGTGGTTGAACTTGGTATTCGTCATGGGCGGGATGTTCATGTGTTTAGTACATCAAAGTGGGCTGCCACTTTGGTCTTTGTATGATTCAATTGTTTATTACTGAAATGCTTTACTACATGTTTTACTTCTACTTCAAATCTGATTTTAAATGGGCACATGAAAAACTAGTATGTGTAGGATGTTAATTGTTGCATCTTTTACAAAACTAAACCAATATGAGCCATCCTTTGAATGACCCTTATGCATAACTATTTTTATTTGTGTAAGACTTGCAGTACACTTGTACTCACCCGGATGTTCTTTGGCCTTTTCGGTGAGGAGGATTATGAGTATGACGATCTCGTTAGTGTTGACTTGGGTGACACTAATGAGTAGTGTGCTATCATTTAACTTGATCGGTTCCGATGGGTGATGGGCATACCACTCTTGGTCTTTTGCTTTATTTAATTGCTTCATTGCTACTTGATACTTTACTTTAAATTTGGCGGTCTACAGTATGTAATAAAGTCGTAGACCTTAACTATTATGCGATATGTCTTTTAATCTCTTGTTGTATGCGTTGTATGGATGTAATCAACGTTGGATGAGGGTATGAGTATATTGGTCGTTGATCTTGGGAGCCAATATATGCCATACTCGTTGTTGATGAATTCCCATTTAACTCACCAAGTGTAGTGCTTCGAATCGAGGGGAGAGTCGACAATCATGTAACGCTCGCAAGGGAGCAGCGCGCATGATCGTTGAGGCTCTAGTATTCGGCTAAGCCTCTCACTTGGATAGAGTTAAATTGGAATTCATTTACCGAAGACCCGTAATTATGTCCCTAAGACCTTGTCTAATCTCGGTCTTATGGAGATAATTACCGGGGTCCCCACACCTGAGCTGTGAGCTTCTCTTAGAATCAAATCCTTGAGTTCCTTCTGGTGGGGAACAAAGAGACGTTTCTCATACCATAGGATTCCTTGCAGATCTTCGATCATTTTGGGGGTTTTTCCTTTTGTCATGAGATTCTTGAATCTCTAGACTCTAGGATGTCCTTCTTGAGCGGTCTTGATTTGTTCTTTTAGAGTTGGATGGGCTTCCATAGCATCTACAATGCCTTGTTCTATTAAACAAAGGTTGAGTGCCTCAAATTCCTTGTGGAGCTCAGGTTGATGCTCTTGAATCATGACATTACTGCAGTAGGATTTACGGCTTAATGCATCAGCAACTACATTAGCCCTTCCAGGATGATAATGGACATCCAAGTTGTAATCCTTTATTAACTCTAACCATCTTCTTTGTCGGAGGTTGAGATCTGATTGGGTGAAAATGTACTTAAGACTCTTGTGGTGCGTGTAGATATCACAATGATTTCCAATCAAGTAATGCTAAAATTTTAAGGCATGCACTCTGCTTTGCTAACTCTAAATCATGAGTTAGATAATTGTCTTTGTGAGGGCGGAGTTGTCTTGATGCATAAGCTACAACTTTTCCTCCTTGCATAAGCACGCGACCAAGACCTTGGCGCGATGCATCACAATAGACTTCAAAGTCTGTGTATTTCCGTGGGATCAATACTAGTGCAGAAGTTAACTTCTTCTTCAATCCTTGGAAACTCTTTTCACAAGCTTCTGTCTATTCATACTTCTTTTCCTTTTTAAGCGGATGGGTCATCGGCTTAGAAAGCAGAGAATCCTTCAATGAAGCGTCTGTAGTATCCAAGCCAAACCAGAAAACTCGCACTTCCGCATCGATGTGGGTTGTTTCCATTCCAACAAAACTTGTACTTTGGATGGATCTACCGTGATTCCTCTAGCAGATACAATGTGTCCGAGGAAACTGATTTCATGGAGCTAAAATTCACATTTACTGTATTTGGCATAAAGATGGTTCTCTTTAAGCTTTTCTAAGACCAATTGCAAGTGTTCGGCATGTTCTTCATCGGTCTTTGAATAGATCAAGATGTCGTCTATGAACACGACAATAAACTTGTCTAAGTATTCTATGAATACTTTGTTCATGAGGTTCATGAAGTAGGCTGGCGCATTGGTCAAGCCAAACGGCATGACAGTGAACTCATAAAGGGCATACCGGGTGGTGAAAGCCATTTTAGGAATATCCTCATTCCTGATCTTAAGCTGATGGTATCCTGACCTCAGGTCTATCTTGGAGAAAACCGATGCTCCTGTCAACTGATCGAACAGGTCATCGATGCGAGACAAGGGATACTTGTTTTTTATGGTCACCTCATTGAGTGCTCTGTAATCCACACACAATCTAGCGGTGCCATCTTTCTTCTTCACGAATAGAACTAGCGAACCCTAGGGAGAAGAACTAGGTCTAATAAAACCTTTTTCTTGCAAGTCTTCAATCTGTGTTTTTAACTCTTCAAGTTCGTCAGTGACCATTCTGTATGGTCTCTTAGCAATTGAGGCTATCCCTAGCTTCAAGTTGATGACAAACTCAACATCTCTGTCTGGTGGCATGCTTGGAAATTCTTCTGGGAAGACCTCGGGGTAAGATTGAACTACAGGCGTTGTCTCTAGGGACAACTCTCCAAGGTGGTGGATTGCTCGATCCAAGGGAGAGGAACGATCCACACTAACCGTGATTGTGGCCTCTGGGTTCTTGGTGAGCACCACTTTTATGTTGGCACAATCTATTAATCCTTGATATTTGGCCAACCAATCCATCCCTAGGATGATATCCAAGGTTTGGGATTCTAGCACAAAAAGGTTTGCTAGGAATCCAGAACTTTCTAAAGCAATCACCACTTTGGGACTTACTGAGGTAGCATATAGGGGTCCCTTGGGTGAACTAAGTACCACTGGTTTCTTTAACTTATAGGTTGGCAACTTAAGCCTTTCAACAAACTTTCTTGAAACAAAAGAGTGCGAAGCTCCAGAATCAAACAAAACTTGTGCGGGTACTGAATTAACAGGGAACATACCCATTAGCACTCTTGAGGCATCTCGATCGAGCTTCCTTGGCTGTGACATGGTTCACACGGCCGTGGCTTTGTGTTGGGGTAGACCTTGATGCTTGCGAAGTTTGATGACTCTTGCTTGGGGTGAGGTCCCGCCTTGAACCTGGCGCCGCTCTGTGTTGAGCCTTGCCGAGCATTCGACGGAAGGACAATGATTGGTGAAGTGTCCTTTTTCCACAGTAGCGATGGAGGTTTGTCTGGGTTGACTGTTGTTCTTTGGTTGCCGCGGCGAGAGTACGGAAACCACTTCCTTGGGGATGTGGGGGCGGGAGCTTGAGTTTTCTGAGAGGAGGCTGCAGATGATCTGAAGGATGAGCTGCCCTGGAATGTTGACTTCTGGGGAAAGCTACCTTGTGGCCTCTGAAATGACATCTTCCTTTTGCGGCTAATCTCCGCAGTCTTTTTCTCATTTTCACATATGAGAGCTTTATTGACTAATTATTGGAAGCTGGAGTAATCGTAGAGGATGAGCTGTCCTCCCATATCTTCGCGCATTCCTTCCACGAAGCGATTAATCTTTTTCTCTTCATCGGCTACATCATTATGGGTGTAGTGGGCAAGTTGGTTGAACTTGGTCAGATATTCATTGACTGACAGATAGCCTTGCTTTAAAGCTCTAAACTCGTTCTTCTTCATCCTCATGGTACCGACTGGTATGAAGTTGGTTCTGAAAGCGGCTTTGAATCCAATCAAAGGAATTGGTTGCCATGCGGGTTCAATTTTTGCTTGTTGTACTTCAGCAACTTCTACTGCGGCGATAGCAGCAGGAGCTAGTGGGACTCCAGTCGTAGATGCTACGGCTTCTAGTGCTTCTGCCTCTTCTTCTTCTTCTAGACTTTCATCACCTCGGGCGGCGAGGTAATTTTCCCACCAAGCGGCAGTGACTCCTTTCAGTTGATGGGTGGCAAAGTCCACTTTATCTTCTTCTGAGCAACATGCTAGATGAAGCTTCTTCTCGGTATCTCTAAGCCAATATTCAACTTCAAGGGGTTCACTTGCTGCAGTAAAAGTGAGGGGTCTGGTCCTGAGAAAGTCTGCAAGTTTGGAGTTGCTACCGGCTGCTCCAGTCTGTTGGTTGTTGAGCAAAGCTTGGAGGCTCTGAGACTACTGGTACATGACTTGTGCCATCGTCGGGTTTGCTGGGGGCAAAGGGGGCAGATCTTGTCCACGTCCTTGGCCACGACCACGGCCACGGCCTCTTCCTCAGCCTGCGGCAAAGGCACCACGGACCGGGGCGGTGGATCTCCTTGGCGGCATCCTGAAGAAACTCTGAAGCTTAGGACTAGAGGGAGTATATGAGGGTTCACTAGCCCTCTAAGGCACACACAGAAGAACTTAAACCAACAAAAAGATCAAATAAGTACAATACAAAGCCTAGAATGGCTGCACTATATTAAGGGGGGGTAGGTGTTACATGACTCCTGAAACAAAGCATATACGCTAAGCTAAGTCATAACAAAGGATACAAACATAACGTCTACAAAAGAAGGAAACAGAAAGTGCTTGCAACCCAAAAGATCGCTTATCAAGCACTTTGCTAGCTAACCTAGTCTAACGACAACTACTCCATCGGGACTGACCACAAAGCGGATCTGAGTTGCGTGGAGCGAAACGAAACGGCTTGGTGGCGTAAAGCGGAAGGATCGCCGCCGAGGCTAGGCGAGCCGGAGTGGGAACGATCGGGCTGCATCCATCACTGGAATCTCCCAAGCGACGGCCGGATGGCGGCAGGCGTACCTTCTTGCGTGCTGTGCGAAGGAGACGGGGTCCTTTGAATGGGGAACGTCGGCCTGGCACCGAGTTGTTGGGGGCGACGGCAGGTACAACAGGTGCTAGGGCAGGGATCGCAGTGGTGGCCCTAAGGCGTGCCAACTCTGCAAGGGCAGCATCCCTCTCCTGTACTACAGCGGAGTGAGCTTCATCACTTCGGATCATGTTGTTGTGGAGGGCGTCATAGTGGGCGTAGCTGCTGGTGAGAAGCGTCTAAAGCTGTATGATCTCGTCCATGGCGGAGCTTATGGTGACTGTCATCGCTTCGTAAGCTGGACCTGGTGCGTCATGCGGGGGTCATCATCTCTGGTGTCGAAGACTGCTGGGACACGCTCTTCATCAAGGAGGTACAGGTAAAAGCAGAATGGTGATCTCAGTAGAAGATCCTCGTACTTCCAGCACAAGCGAGTGGAGGCGACGCGTGCGGCATCCTGAATGGCCTCAAGACTACTGCGCTGGGGTGCCTCGGCCTTGAAGAGATAGGCCACAAACTCGCCAACCCTCGCGGAGAGGTACACCTCCATCATCTAGGATTCGCGGGTCTCGATCTTCGTCATCCTACCCCGGAACATAGGCTGACGGGGAAAGCCGATGTACTTTATCAGCTGGCGAAGTATGTCCGCAAACCCTCCCTCGTTCTCTCTGTGAACAAGGAGGTCCCACGGGCCATCTGACGACGGGGTAGCCATCTACAAATTTTGAAAACAAGAGGAGGTCAGCAACAAGACAAAACTCAAGTGAATGAAGATAAGTACAGAACTAAGAGTGATGAGTAGAAGCAATAAATACTCTATATTTTAGCAAAATCTTTTTCTTAGTTTTCAAAATAAGATCCAAGTCCTCAAGGCAACGACCAATCTAACTAAAGACTCTCTGATCGATGCTCGATACTGACTCTGCTCGGACTGGATTTTCTAATCCCAAATCCTCTGTGAGAACACTGTGCTACTCCCTGGATCAGTAGATAACACTCATAGGCATATTGCTGAATCATTCATACATGGCGTGAAGTAAAGTATCAAATTTATTACAACCATCAGAGTGACATTGACCACGTCGGGTCGAGTTTTACAAAAGGGGCCGAATATGCCAAATTGATTACATTACATAAAAGCAACGTAAACTACAGCGAAAGCAAAAGGGGTAGAGCTCATCTCTTCACAAGCAAGCGACTAGGGCAACATGTAACGCGATCGATATTAACCAAGGACTCGATAATATCGGCGTGCGTAAGTGTCAACGAGTCCGCTAGGCCGGGACGAGACCAAGACTCTGTAACTAGACTACTCTTCATCATTTCCTTGCCCATTGACTTCTGGATCCTCGTAGTACGCGTAGTCTCTTTCATCTACACCATCTGAAGGGTTTGGGGGGGGGGAGAGCGAGAATGAGCACAACTTCCGTGCTCGCGAGCCAATACACAATGTAATAATATACATGCAAGGCTTAATAAGGATGGATCAGGTTCTTTTATTTGCTAAAGCAATGTTTTCAATTATCATAATTACAATTTCCTATCACTTAGCGTTTTAACAAATTTCATTTTATTAAAGAGAGTAATTGTGCAATATTTGATATCAGCAGAGGTTCTCTCCACCTTCATGCTTAATTTGATTGGAGCTACCTCCATTTATTAACATCACTGAGTACGATGACCCAGGAAAAATCCAAACTCAGGGCTAGGTGAGCCCGCCATAATTTTCATACCACCCACAAGGTTTTTGAAATAGAACTAACTCAAGTTAAGTTCCCATGTCCGCCTTTGACCGTAGGCATGGCTGTTTAAATAGTTTATAACTCTGCAGAGATTGTACACTTTACCCACAAGAGACAATTAACTCGTTACCCTACATGATTCCTTAGTCGTGTAGTCGAGAGGTTGTCACAAAACTTTTCGAATTATCTCGCCTTTCCAGTCATCTCACCTATATGGGGTTACGCCCATACGTTCGTGCGAGATGTTCACCTCCGCTGCTGGTGTAGTTGGATTGGACTACCCACAGCGGCTCATAACTTCACCCTTGCCTCGGTGTCCCTTTCAAGCCGTATTTACCATGGGCTTGCACGTTCCCAAACCACTAGTGAGGTGAATTCCAGGATTGATAAATTTACTAAGCCAAGTCACAGTTTGTTGCAGACTTGTGGTTGTACTTGTTATACACAGGAGGTCGTGACAAGATTAAGTCCTTAGGGTTATCTGGACGGTTCTCCCACATACCATCCACAAAATGACATTCCTTGGGCTACATCAGCACCCATTGTCATACCATCCACCTCTCCATCCACCCCTTCATCCACCCAGATAGGGTAATAGAAATTTAGAGTTTTTGAGAAGTAAAATACAACAACTCAACCATCTCAGTCATTTACCCGTAATGACTGCCCAAAATATTTTATGTTTGAAGAGATGATGATGATTGGGACAGTTTAATGTCCCGGTACTTAAGCAAGGCTAGCATGTCGCTTAAGTACAACCTATAGCTAATATTACCATATAGTTACTAGGGTGACAAGGATTATTGGATTCAAATTGTCAAGAATGGCATAATAATTAATTAATCATCAAATGGGTATTTAACTACCTTAAGCTTTAACATACATTTGATTAAGGAATTAAAGCATACAATTTGCTATCTTTAAAAGAACATAATTTACATAAAATGTAGGCTCAATATGATCAAAGTATTGACTCACCTTGATTGTAGGGAAGAGAGTCCGGGTAGTCTTGTTCTTGATCAACTTCGAGGTCTTAGCGCCTTGAACTCTACAGGCGAAATCTTGGAAAAATAAACAACAAGTAACAAAAGTAAATAAATACAAATAAAATAGCAAATGAACTTCAATTTAAACAAGACCTATGCCATTAGCAAGATCTTGAATTAACAAATTTTTAGGAATTTAAAACACAATTTTTGGAGTTGAAATGAGGGAGATATGAGTTTTTGAAGTCTCTATTTTGAATTTAAAACAGAAAAGGAAAACAAAAACAAAAAGAAAAAAAAACGGTGGCGACCCACGGACAAGAAACGGCCCGCCACGCGCGGGCAAAATGGCGCTTGTGGCGAAGCGCGACCCGAGGCGCGGCCTACAAGGGGAGGCTCGGCCGAGGCAGAAGGGGGGGGGCGCGGCGCGGCGGGGAGGAGAGGGAGAATCGGGGCGCGGCGGTGGCGCGTCGGGAGGAGTGGGAGGCTCGGCAGCGCGGCGGCAACAAAGGTAAGGCTTCGGCCTTCTTCTTCTTCCTCTTTTCTTGTTCTTCTTCCTCTGTCTTCTTTCTTGGTTTCTTCTTCTCGGGAGAGAAGGGAAGGGGGGGAGGATCCATGGGGGTACCAGGGCTCTTATAGCCCGAGGAGGGGAGTTGGGAGCCGTTGGAGAGGGCCCCGGGCGTGCATACGACGACGGGTGATGATTGCGCCACGGTGGCGTGTATAGAAGGGGGCGGGAGGTAGGTGAGAGTGGCGGCGGCGTGCGCACGAGAGAGAGAGAGCGGGACAAGCGAGACGGCCGGGAAGAAGAGGACAAGAGGAGGGAGAACCTGGGCGGGCGGCAAAGGAGGGAGGTCTGCAGCGGCTGCGCGAGAAAGAAGAAAAAAGGGGGATGGGAGCTCTTGGTGCTAGGAGGTGACAAGGCGGGAGGTAGGCGATGGCGTCAGAGCTCTCGGGGGCAGCTTTGGCCGGGCGGCGGTGCAAAGCACGCGAAGGGGGGGATCCGGCGAGGTTGACTCCAGAAAGGAGAAAGAAAAGGGGCGCTACATGTCTCCTCTTTGGCTGGAGTACCAAGTCAGGTTAGTCTTGTGCCCCTAATCTGTGTTCTATTTATCTGATGTATTTTTAAACTTATACCCCACTTGGACCATTGTCCAGAGGATTATTCATAACACAAAATTTAATAAATGCAGTTCAAGTTAAAATCTCTCCTTTTTTTGAAAATGAGGTTGACAAATATTAACTTGTTTCAGTTGGTATTGGAGCAATTTGATTAGGCGCCAGAGATGCTCTTACTTGAGGTACTACTAGCCTACAAATCTGGTCTTTTCTCTAAACACCAAGACCGGTAAAAACTACAAAAAGATTCTTAGGCTACATGATACCTTTGTCTTGAGCTATATTGATCTTTTATCATCTTTGCATTGCCATTTCATGTCATCATTCAAACTCTGAGACTAAACCTTTAAAAATCTTAGCACACATGTTAGTCCTATAAAATATTGTTAGCATTAATTTCTAAAATTATTTTTAGGGGTCTATGCTTTCAATGAACTGAAGAATGAAATGTTTGTTTTGTAGAAGCGAACATATCAATTGCATGTATGTTTTCCCTTATTTGTTGTATTTATTATTCACTTTAATAATTATTTTTAATAATTAATTATTGTAATAATTATTTACGTAATATTTTTTTATCTTAATAATTTTTTACTGTAATATTTATTCATTATAATAATTGTTTTAATAATTATTGGTTGTAATAAATATTTTTATAATTATTAGTCATCGTTAATAATTATCAATTGTTGTTAATTGTCGTTAATATTTTTTTATCTCAAAAGCTGCAGCTAGCTTTCCTAAAAGCCATGTTAAACACTAAACATCTTCAGTCCACAACCATTCAGCTATGCAGTACAGCCCGAAAATCACTTTTTAGAAAAACACCATCGTTCCAAATAGACGGACAAGGTGGTTCGCCACGCGAGGCGGACTTCGGAGAGAAGCCCGGCGAGGTGGGCCGCGTGAGCGAACGCCGCCCGACGGGCCTTGTGCCACTAGGCCGATGTCCTAGCCGCTCGTGGAGCTGGGCTTGCAATCTGCGCATGAAGGCTGGTCATGTCGAGGCGCATCCATGCGGGTGGTCCCCGGGCGGTCGGGTATCAGTAGCTGCGTGGTGGGCTCCCCCTCCATTGCTGGCCGGACGGACCGGAGGGGGTTCCGTGTACGAAGCCCCTTGTCGCGAGGTGTGCTCCGGTTTTGCATTCGAGGGTGCCCCTAAGCGAATCCTTCAGCCGCGCTTTAGGCCCTCGTTGCACCGTAGGCCTCGCATCGGAGCAAGGTTGGGCTGCCACGATGCGACCTGTAGACAGGCTGGGCCATCTCGTGCAGCCATGCCGAGGTTCGAAGCTGGGTCTAGGCAATGGCGCGGCCAAGGCCCATCCTTGCGAAGCTGGCTCATGTTTGTCGCACCTGACGAGATGGTGCACGGCGGAGCCGTGTATAAGAAAAGTGCACAAAGGCAGGTTACTTTCAGTATAGCAAAGTCATGCGGTCGAGATAGCCACATGGGAACAAAATTTGTGAACGCTTGGCCTCAAATTATTGTAGAGTAACTCGCCTCCTAGCACTAATCCCAAAATTCCGGTATAATTTAACTCGGCGGCATACATGTAAACGCTGTGGTGTAGTATGTACGAGTTGTCTGGGCAACTATCAACTGGTGATTGCAACCAGGCGCCCTAATCAGTATTCTGATAAATAATTGGGTTCCTGTTTGCCTGCAGATCAAATGCGGCGACCACATGGCTAGGTGGAGGGAACTAAAGTGGCGGCTATCCTAGTAATCCTTGCTTCTCGAATCCTTTTACCTTTTTTTGCTAAGAACCAAACAAGCCGCTTACTTGTTCGGGCCGGCTCGGAGCCTAGTGCAGGATGCGGTGTGGAGCCGAGGCGAGCTGCAAGACGTAAGGGGCAAAGCCGTCCCATGAGTAGGGGTGCTAATGGGGTTGAGTTCGTTAGGGTTCTATGGGTTGGGTTTTGACTTTGGTCTATTTGGATGGGTTAAAACAGATTAAGTGGTAGAGGTGAGTTGGACCAGTGCGGGTTGCATGATGAAACAGGTTGGTGTGGGGTGGGGTGGGTTTTTGTAATGGCCACCTGAATTGGGTTCAACCCACGGGTTCAAAACCCGTGGGCTCTCAACCCACTCGACTACGCCGTGGGTTGAACCCGTGGGTTCTCAACCCACTCGACTACGCCAACTGCCCACCTCTGGATCTCCACCACTATGAAATCCCCTCCTCCGACTCTTCACTGCCACTCCCGATACATGGCATTCACAAGTTATCAAGGAGGCATAATGTCGATTAGGTATTTAACTACTCCTGAAAACAGTTGATATAAAACAATATAATTTTAGTAAAAATGGGTACAACATGATCAAAATCCTATGACTTGCCTTCGTTGAAGTATGACGATACTCTTGTAGACTGATCCGAGCTAGTTTCAACAATGACAGAATCTATACACGCAAAACGGTGCAAATAAATACAATAAATCCAAATAAAATCCAAAAATTACCAAATTAGTACTGAAAGAAGGGTTATGAATTTAGGAACAAGAATCGGCAGAATCGGAGTTCGTATGAAGGAGAACAAACCTCCGAAATTTTATCGGACAAAGAAATTGCAGGAAATTGAGAGAGGGGGGAATATTCCCTGGAATATTCTTTCTTTTTCAGAATTCTGATTTTCTTTTAGACCATGACATGCGGGCTCCACTTGCTAGATACTCAAAGGCTAGCAAGAAGAAACAATGCAGAGGAGAAACAGAGGATCACATGACCCAGATTCTGAGAATCCAAATCCTCTATGAAAACACTGTGCTATTCCCTGGATCAGTAGATAGCACTCACAGATACATTACTGAATCAAATCATACAAGGTGTAAAACCGTACAATTCATTAATTAACACAACAGAGTTTACATAGACCGTGTTGGGTCGAGTTTTACAATAGGGCCGAACTAGCCAAATGATTACATTACAAAAGCGGAAGCGACAACGGAAGCAAAAGGGGTGAAAGCATATCTCTTCATAGGCAAGCGACTGGGGAAACCCGTGTGCGTCCAATATTAACCAAGGCTTGGATAATATTGGATGCACGCAAGCATAACAGTCAATCGGGTCGAGCGAGACTAGAACATCTAAAGACTACACTACGCTTCATCATCTCCTGACCTCAACACGTATCCTCGTAGTAGTCGTAATTTCCAGGATTTCCTGCTTCTGAGGGTTTTTTTTGGGGGGGGGGGGAGAGAGCAAGAATGAGCACAACTTCTGTGCTCGCGAGCCAACACACAACGCAATAATATACATGCAAGGCTAAACAAGGATGGCTCGGGTTCTTTTATTTGCTAAAGCAATGTTTTCAATTATTATAATTACAAATTTCTATCACTTAGCATTTTAACAAATTGTATTTTTATTAAAGAGAGCAATTGTGTAATATTTAATAACAGCAGAGGTTCCCTCCATCGGAAACTCTACCTGATGCTTATTTGACTAGGGCTTATCCCCTCTATTAACATCACTGAGTCTGAAAACTCAGGAAAAATCCAACCCACGGCTAGGTGAGCCCACGACATTTTCCTACCACCCACAAAGGTTTTTGAAATAGAACTAACTCAAGTTAAGTTCCCATGTCCGTCTTTGACCGTAGGCACGATTGTTTAAACAGTTTATTATACTCTGCAGTACACTTTACCCACAAGAGATAATTGCCCTGATATGTACACACGTTTCCGTAGACATGTGAATCAAGGGGAGATCATCACAAGGCCTTTACAATGCATCCCTCAGTATTAATTACACTTCGCTAAGGTTTCAACTGCGAAGGGCTACACCCTGTTTTTAGATCCGTTAACCCTTACTCAGACCCCCTCTTGCGCCATCCAACGACTTACATCGTGCACCCCGACTCCTTCGCCGAGAAGGCTTACAGCGTCCTGGGTCATCTATCTGATGCAACTCGTACTGATAGATACAAATTATTTAGCCAGGTTGTAATTTACAGACTTGTGGTTGTACTTGTTTTACACGGGAGGTCATGACAAGATTAAGTCCTTAGGGTTATCTAGACGGTTCATTCCACATACCATCCACAACACAACAGTTGTTGGGCTACATTAGCACCCACCGTTGTCATCCATCATACCAGCCGCCCAGATGGTAATAGCAGATTATTAGGGTTTTGAGGAGGAAAACCAAATTACCACAACCATTTCAGTCATTTGCCCACAATGACTGGCCAAGTCCATTTTCATGATTGAAAGATGATGTTTGAGACATTTTAATATCCTAGTACTTAAGCAAGACTAGTGCATGTCGCTTAAGTACAACATATAGCTAATATTTACCATATAATTACTAGGGTGACAAGGATTAATAGATTCAATTATCAATGGATGGCATAATAGTTAATTAATCATCAAATGGGGATTTAACTACCTTAAACTTTAACATACATTTTATTAAGGAATTAAGACATGCAATTTGCTATTTTTAAAAGAATATAATTTGTATAAAATGTAGACTCAATATGATCAGAGTATTGACTCACCTTGGATATAGGTAAGAAGATCTTGACAATCTTGTGCTTTATCGAAGTGGAGATCCTCCGCGCCTTTGAATCCTAACTAGACGGACACACCGGAAAAAGACACAACAAGCAAAAGAAAACAAATAAATACACACGAATAAACAATTGAACTCCAAATTGAACAAGACCTATGCCATTAGCAAGATCTTGAATTTATGAATTTTTAGAAATAAACTTTATAATTTTTGGAGCTATAATGAAGGAGAACGGAATTTACGAAGATTGAAAAGGAAATAAAAAGAGAGAGTGCTTGGGTGCATAGCATAGTGCCAGGACCAATTCCATATGCACAGTGCCCACGGGTGCACCAGAGGGGCTACAGTGGCCGGGCCCACTTGGAAGGGAGGGGAGAGTGCTTAATGCCATTGACAGGTGGGGCCCTCAAAACTAATCCCCATTAATCCCCATTCCTTTGCTTCGGTTGACAAAGAAAGGAGCGGAGGCGCCATGCGGCAGAGGGTGGCAGCCACTGGCAAGCGAGGCGCGTGGTGGCCAACGAGCAGGCGGAATGGGGTTGCTGGAGGGCATGGAGGCCACAAGCGGCGAGGCGGTGCCGGAGAGGAGCGGGCGCAGCGGAGGCTCCACGGCTTCACGCGGCGCCGGCGAAGCGGCGACGCAGGGAGGAGGGCGACGCGCGCACTGGCTGCGCGGCAGCAAGGGGAGGCCGGTGGGATGACCCGGGTGGCCTGGGAGTCGCCGAATTGGCCCGACTGCAGTGGCCATGGGTAGAGGAGAAGGAGGCACGGCTGCGGCACGTCTCGACGATGGGGAAGGCGAAGGGAGGAGGGGGATGGGATCCTTGGGACTTGAGGCACGTGGTGACGCGGTCGCCAGAGGCGGAAGATCACCGTAGCGACGAGGGAGCGGGGAGGCGGTGCGGCCGTCAACGGGGGCGCGGCGGACTCGGCTTCGACTCGGTGGAGAAGAAAAGGAGGTAAGCAATGGGGAAAAGGGGTGGTCGGGCTCTCTTATAGCTGCAAGGGGGAGCTTGGAGCCATTGGGGGAGGAGCTAGCGACTCGGCGCACACGCGGCGTGATGATGGCGTCCAAGGCATGCGTGGGCTCGGGGATGGTAGCGCGGCGCGACGCAGCGTCGCGCGCGCGCACTCATGGATGGACCGCCGGCGATGGCGTGCGCTTCGGTGGCAAAGGCGGTGGTGCGAGGCGCGCGCGGCGCTAGCTCCTCGCGTGAGCACGGGGGAAAGGAAAGCACGGGCACGACGCTGCGTGGAGGGGACGGGGCAGGGAGGTGGCGTGCTGCGCCAGAGAAGCAAGGGAAGAGGATGCACTCGTCCATGGAGAAGGGAAGGTGCCAAGGGGAAAGAGCCAGGAGGAAGGGGACAAAGGCACCAGGCTGGCTTGGGCCAAAAGGGAGATGGGCTGGGGTGTTGGGCTGGCCCGAGGAGTGATCACGGGCTGAGCCCAAGAAGGAGAGAAATGAATTTGAGCAAAGGCTCAGATTCGAAAAGGAGAATTCAAACCTGAATTTTGAATCCAAGAATTACAAGGAGGTCCGAAGCACTAATTTGAACTTAGCTAAAAGATAGAAGTTTTGAAAATACTTGATAATTTGACATACGAGCGAAGAACGAAACCGAAATAGTATTTACTAATCGCTATCCGAAAATGGGACGTTGCAGTCGCCGGCCTCGAGAGGAGGCCATAGATGGTGGTGGTGCGACTGGTGGCGGTGCACGGGGTGGTGGTGCTCTAGAGACGGCCGGGCCCAGGATCTTAAGGAGGGATATGATAATGAGAGGCAATACCGTGACATCGGCGCTGCTCTTGCTGCCCAAGATGCTCGTCAATGACATCATCTACATCGCAACCGTCACGGTATGGGAGGTAATAATTTTCAGCATCACAATGCTCGTGTTAATGATGACCCATTTGCTAAAGTTAAATTTACCATACCATCTTTTGTGGGTGTTTATGATGCTGAAATTTATTTAGATTGGGAGATGACAGTTGAACAAAAATTTAATGCCCATCTAGTTCCTGAAGTACGTAGAGTCAGACAAGCTACTAGTGAATTTAAAGATTTTGCTATCATTTGGTGGAATCAAGTAGTTAATTCTAGCTTAACACCTGATACATGGGATAGATTGAAGGTAGCTATGCATGCTAGATTTGTTCCTCATGACTTTAAACGTGATATGCGTAAGAAATTACAGTGCTTAGACCAAGGTAATAAACCTGTCGAGGAATATTATCAAGAACTACAAATAGGCATGCTGCGTTGTAATATTGTTGAGGATGAGGAGGATAAGATGGCTTATCTTTATGGAGGTTTAAGGCGTGAAATTCAGGACATAGTTAATTACAAAGAGTATAATGATATCAATAGGTTGTTCCAGCTTGCTTGTTTACCAGAAAAGGAATTGCAGGGTAGGCAACAAAGGACAAAGAGCAACTTTAGAAGTACGTCTACATCGAGATCGACGCTGGGGCAAGTCGAGATAGCCCCACCTGCTGCTTCTCAGTCTGTTGCCCCCTCCGTGAGTAGGGTGTGTTCAGCAACACCGTCACCACCGTCACATGCACCCGAAGCAAGTAAATCTACTAGTGTGTAGGTACCAGCGCAGAGCTCTTCATCGGTTGCTTCCACGGGTCGTACGACGGGGATTGTGTGCCACTGTTGCAAAGGGATGGGCCATGTCATGAGAGATTGTCTAAGTCAGCGAGCGTACATTGCAATAGAAGACGATGGTGGTTATGTAAGTGCTAGTGATGTTGAGGATGAATATGCTCTTGCAGCTAACCTTGCAGGTAATGATGATGATCATGAGGCAGATAGCGATGGTGAGGAAATTTTAGGTGTCGATGCTACAAAGAATTATAGGACCCTAATTGTGCAGCGAGTATTGAGCACTCAAAGAGAGCAAACGAAGAAGCTACAGCGCCATAATTTGTTTCAGATGTTCCTCATCATCAAGAAGCCGTGTTCATGTCATAATTGATGGCGGGAGCTGTAATAACTTGGTAGACTCAGGTTTGGTCAAGAAGCTTGGCTTGACCACACGTGCGCATCCTCACCCATACCACATTTAGTGGTTCAACAACAGAGATAAGGTGAAGGTAACACAATCTTCGGGAGTGCATTTTTTCCATTGGTTCCTATCATGATGTTGCTGATTTTGACGTAGTGTCTATGCAAGCCTGTTCACTTTTATTAGGTCATCCATGGGAATTTGATACTGATGCAACTCATCATGGTAGAAGTAATAAGTACTCTCTTATGCACAAAGGAAAGAAAATAACTTTGCTACCTTTGACACCTGCTGAAATTGTGAAATATGATCAAAAGATAGCTGAAAATGAGAGAAAAGAATTTGAACATGAATCCGAAAATCAGCAAGTAGTGAAGAACGTTTTCCCACCTAAAAAGAGAAGTTGGCACATGATTCTAGGACTTAGAGAATTAAATTAAAGGGTTGTGTCATGCTTACAACCAAACCTGATCTTGCTGAAATTCTTGATAATGATATGCTGTGTGATGCTTTAATATGCAAAGATGCTTTATTTTCACTTGATGATATATCTAGCTCTATGCCATTGACTGTCACTAACGTTTTGCAGGAAAATGATGATTTGGAGACAACGATTGAGTCAAGGACGACTCAAATTCAAGAAAGGGAGGATGATAAAGATATCAACCCTAAGGATGCAACCACTACTTCGACCCGCTGCACGACATCCTCTACTTCAACCACATCCTCTCCGATGCGACTATCAGTTACAACAATTCCATATACTCCAATTGGGCTGAGCTACTACTACATACCATGGTACTGCATCACCTATTGTTGGCCCATAGGCTATGTAATGTATTGACCGACAACTTGGCCCATCTGTTGGACGACCTGGCCCATCTGGTGACCGGCCACCCCTAGGCTCGTACTGTTCATGCAAGCACTATTCACACATGGATAGTACTATGAACAGTACCTCGCCTAGGGTTCCCACCTCCTGGCCGCCCTCCTCACATAGGAGCCGTCGCCCTTTAGTTCAATTTGGGTTTTTCTTTTAGAATATTCTGCATAGCAGTTTTCGCCGTTCATTCGGTTTGAGGAACCCCAACTCTGTGAGCTTCATTATTATTCATAATACAATTTCAGATTGCATCTTCTACTCTCTTGCTTGTGTCCTCGATTCGCTTGTAGGAGATAGCCTTCTTGGCGAGGTCAATGGCATTCGACACGGTTGATAACCATCGGAGCAGTGGTGTAGTGATTGCGAGGGGTTCGATTTGTTCGGGTCGGAGCCTTTGGATCATCAATGTCATGTTCTCCACAATTGACATATCAATACCTTTCGGCAGATCGGCCACACTCACATCACGAGAGAGAGAGAGGGAGGGAGAAAAGAGGGAAAACAGAGGAAGGAGGCGGTGTCTCTAGTGCATGGCACTGGTGGTGGACAGTGACGAGGGAGTGGTCGACAACAGGCAAAATGGAATGGCGGCGGCACGGGGTTCTTCCAGGTGGTGGTGGTGGCGCAGCTTTAGCGGCATTGTGGTGACAGCGGCGACAGCACGGGCATGTGAGCATGAGGTGGTGGCGATGACTCGATGGCGCTCGGGGAAAGAAGACATGAGCACTGGCATGACGAGGAAACGGGGATCACACCGTGACACTTAGGAAGGATGGAGAGGTACCAAGACGGCAGGGCGATGGCAGCTAGAGGCGAAGAAGAAGGGGTCGTGGAGACGCCTTGCTACGGTGGATCGAAGGCGGAATCAAGGTGGAGAATTGAAGGAGGAAGGTTGCAAACATGTTTTTATGCGATCAAAATGATGAGACACTCACCGAAGAGGGAGATCAGGCGGGTGGCGCGGCCGGATTTGGTGCAGAATGAGGCGGCAGTGATGCAACGGGTTCTCGGGGTCAGTGAGGCGAGTAATGCATAGAACACGCTGGGGCAAACTCAATGACAGTGATGGCATGGGTTGAGACTCAACGACGGTGATGAATTCTAGTGAAGAAGGCTGACGGCGGCACACGGCTTCTCGACTCAATTCGGTGACTTGGCGGCGCAACCCGAGAGGAGGAACTAGGGCTTCAGGAGAGGAGAGCAGGGTGATCCTCGTGACATGGTGCGGTGGCTATTTAAAGGTTTGTGCAAGAGACTTTGAATTGGAGACGGTGATGTGGCCATGCGGGAAAGGGAGTACGAGAGGAAGACAATGGCTTCAGTGACTGACAAGCGAGACCCGGCTAGCAGGGGTAGCAGCACGAAAGTCGACCGGGTGCAACAAAAAAATAGGCCAGGGCGTGGGAGAGGAAATGGGGTGGAGGAAGATTGAGCCCAAGGGAAATTAGGAAAAGGAAATGGATTTAGAAATTTCAGAAATTGGATTAAACCAAATCGAGCTCAAAAAAATACCAAATAAACTCCAAAAATTCCAAGAAAATTTATGAGAATACTCTGGAACACTAGGAACCCAAATAAAACAGTTTTGACTTTAATGAAAGTTTAGATTATTCACATTAAATGGTTTGAATTTCTGGAATTCAAACTAAGCAAAAAAAATTCAAGCTAAGTAGCGTGCCACTGAAAAGACCCACCCCCTCATTGAAGCTCCTCTTCTGGTCACTACCAGAAGCAAAAAAACCAATAGGATTTTGCAGCCCCTTGGTGAGCTACATCTCCAACTCCATACCCTTGGACTGCTCAACAACAGAGTTGAAATTGCGTAATGGTGTTGCTCCCAGAACATAACAAAACTCAGGGTTGAGGCTCCGATGGAATCAGAGCCTCTTAGCCTTCATGAGATTATCATTACAGATGGTACGAAGCGGACCAAGTTGTTGAACTCCACCTCATACTCAGCCACGGACTGCTCCCCTTGTACGAAAGTGGATAGAGTAACCTCCATCTTTTCCAGGAAAGACTTTGGGTAGAACTTCCCCTTGAACTGGTCAACGGAGATCTCCCAAGTGACTGGACTTTGAGTTGTGATCCTAGCTGAAAGAACCCCTTCCCACCAGATGTCCACCTGACCCTTCAACTTAAAGGTCGCAAAGCGAGCTTTCTGGTGTGAGTTCAACTTCAGGGCTGTGAACTGTCTCTCCATGTAGCGTAGTCAGTCCGCCACTTGGATCGGCATGCTAGAACCATCGAACGTATCTAGCCTCAATGCCATCTGCTCATGAAGACCCATCCGCATCTCAGATGCAGGTGGAGAACAACAGGGGTAGCAACAGATGTCAGGGTAGTAGGGGCTATCGTCACCTACTTCCCACAAGCTCTCATAGCACGGACAAGGTCCCCTCCTAACCCCCAACCTCTAGCTGGTTAGCAGCAACCTCCTCCTCAAAACCACTCCCCTCAGCTACAAACTCAAGATCTTTGGGCGGTGGTTCCACTGGACCACGCCCACGACCACGACCTCTACTGTTGGGACCGAAATTTGTAATCTAGAACCCTCTGTGCTTATAACACTAGTCCCTGGATCAGTAGCTAGTGACCACAGTTACATCATTGAATATCAAACACATATCTCGTAAATATAAAGCTATTGCATTATAATAAACAAAGCGTAAATATACCTTACGACTTTTAACTTGTAGATTGGTTGGCTAGGCCAAATACCTTTTTAAAGAATAGTAGTAGAAGTAGAATTAAAACATAACAGGTGGGACCCTCAGGATATACCCATAGGCAATCGACTGGGGCCCTCGACCTAGTCCTTGGCCTTCTCGATTTCCAATCTTGACGAACACGATGAAGTGCGACAGAGTCTTCTTCATCCTCACTTACAAAATGGTAATATTGAGTGAGTGTGAGTGCACAGCCATACTCCGCGAGCCAACACATAGAATGCAATTATAACATATGCAAGGCAAATCAAGGGAAGGCCCATGGTTCTTTTATTTGCTCAAAGCCACATTTAAATTAGACTAGTCTTGTGACCTAGCATTTTGACTAAACCAGTTTTTAGTGAAATTGAATTTTGTTGTATAATGAGAGCGAATGTTCCATCCACCTACTAGTGGACAACAACACCCGAAGGTTCCATCCACCTGCTAGCGGAGAATAACACCTGAAGGTTCCATCCATTCATGAGTAGCTTTCAATTCCATTCATTTCATGCTATATCATTTTTCAGGGCTGCATCCACCCGGTGATTCCAAGGCTACAACCACCTGACAATTCTAACCGGAATACCGCTGTGATTTTGGGTCGAATGCCTCTG
Source organism: Ampelocalamus luodianensis (assembly GCA_036346255.1). NCBI lineage: Eukaryota > Viridiplantae > Streptophyta > Magnoliopsida > Poales > Poaceae > Ampelocalamus > Ampelocalamus luodianensis. The sequence continues at coordinate 37,968,159 of CM070630.1, forward strand.
GCAACTCTTTGGCTGCAACCACTCGACAATACTTAGGTTGCAACAACCCGATAATCCTTAGGCTACAACCACCTGACTCCGTAGGCTACACCACCCTTGAATCCCAGGCTACATCACCCTCGAGTCCCAAGGTGCATTCCTCAGCCAATCCCAGGCTGTTCCCATTCGTGAATCCCAGGCTGCATTTTGACTTACAAATCGTGCGGCTGCATACACCTGATTCCTTCCACTGGCTATCACTAGGACAAATCAAATTCTTAGGCTCCCACTAGGCATTCCTTCCACCCACAAATTGTTTTGAAAAATCTAAATCTTATCAAGCAAGTTCTCAGCATCACCCATGACCGTGGACACGGATATCCAGATAGTTTTCACTCTACAGAGGTCGTACAACTTTACCCACAAGATACGATCATCTTACACTATCAACACGCTACCATAGGTGCGAGACTAAGATAATCACAACAAAGCCTTTGCAATGCCCCACCCCAACGCAGCCCCACCTGCAAAGGTTTCACCATCATGAGCCATACCCTTGTGGAGGCCCCTCTTGCGCAGTATGGCTTTCCTGTGGTTTCATTACCCTCTACCCATGCCACATTCCACTTGGTGGTGAAGCAAACGCTGAGGTGGACAAATTAATCAGCCATGTCATACCTATTATAAACTTGTAGTTGCACTGTTCTTACATGAGAAGTCATCATAGAAACCGGTCCTTAATCGACTTGGTGGTACTTTCCCATACCCATCTCATGTACTCCTATACACATCCACCACGATTTCCATCCTCCCAAGTCTGAAAATAATTTTTGAGTTTTCATTTTGAAATTCCTTTTTCTTTCCAACATACAGCCAGGCTGCAGCCTCGACTACCCAAATCCAGTTTTGAGTTTTGAAAGTTGTCGAGGCAAATTAATGCCTACATATCAATGTATCTAAGCAAAGCTAAGCATGACACCTAGATACAGACCTAGTAACTAGTCATGTATACCATTATTCTTACGGTGACAAAGGATAGTGTCCAAGTCCAAGGATGGGAATGTTATACTCAATTATCAATAAGTTATAGTGATGAACCCCAAGGTCCGATTGTTGGCCCGATCTTTCGATGAGAACGATACGTTCGGTGGTAGTCGCTCAACTCTCATAATCTTGGCTACGAACACGCAAGGCTCGAAACCACACAATCGCTGAACTGATTGACAAATCGTTATCAACCGTGCACGAATACCCGGATGACCTGACCACGAAGGTCGATTCCTGCATACACCGAAAAAGCATGCAAGAAAAAGATAAAGCAATCTGAAATTGCAAATAGGAATTGAAATATTGAATTGAGTTGGGATTTTGAAGTGGTGTTATGGTTTGTCTAGTCGACACAAGCCAATACACGAAGTTGCAACAAGGCTAACTTTTAACTAAACAAAATCCCAGAAAACTAGAGGGGGTGTGACCTCCTTATATAGGGGAGGAAGAGCCATAAATCTAAAAGAAATAGTGGGGTGGGACTAAAACTTGTGGTTACTGTTCACATGAACAGTAACCACACCCCCGGGTGGACCGCCGGCAGATGGGCCAAGTTCAGTATGATTACAAAGCCCAGATTGGCCCAAACAAGTGATATAACGTTTTCTTTTGATGATTGCGATCAGTCCAGAAGGAATTGGAAGGTGAGGCTGGATCTGTTGGAAAGAGGACGAAATAAGCTTTCAATCAAGTACTTGTGGACCTCAAACGGACTCCGTATGTGAAAGTTATGCCTGTTTTAAGTTGGTGTTGTCAAGCTGATTCCGGGGGCCGAACTGGATTCCAAAACAGGTCCAGCTCAAACTGCTTGCTTGTCTTGGACCAAAAGTGACATGGTGCTGCACATATATATATTTCATCATTAGGTAGCATCATATAGTTCATATAATATAAAGACACTCCTAAAAACAAGCTCACCTGATAATTTAAGTAAAGCGTACGAGCTCTTATACTTGGAACAGTAAGCATAGCAAATATGGTTGTTGGCCCGATCTTTCGATGAGAATGATACGTTCGGTGGTAGTCGCTCAACTCTCACGATCCTGCCTACGAACACGCAAGGCTTGAAACCACGCAATCGCTGAACTGATTGACAAGTCGTTATCAACCGTGCACGAATACCCGGATGACCTGACCACGAAGGTCGATTCCTGCATACACCGAAGAAGCACGCAAGAAAAAGATAAAGCAATCTGAAATTGCAAATAGGAATTGAAATATTGAATTGATTTGGGATTCTGAAGTAGTATTATGGTTGGTCTAGTCGACACAAGCCAATACACGAAGTTACAACATGGCTAACTTTTAACTAAACAAAATCCCATAAAACTAGAGGGGGTGTGGCCTCCTTATATAGGGGAGGAAGAGCCATAAATCTAAAAGAAATAGTGAGGTGGGACTAAAACTCGTGGTTACTGTTCACACAAACAGTAACCACGCCCCCAGGTGGGCCGCCGGCAGATGGGCCAAGTTCAGTATGATTACAAAGCCCAGATTGGCCCAAACAAGTGATATAATGTCTTCTTTTGATGATTGCGATCAGTCCAGAAGGAATTTGGAGGTGAGGCCAGATCCGTTGGAAAGAGGATGAAATAAGCTTTCAATCAAGTACTTGTGGACATCAAACAGACTCTGTATGTGAAAGTTATGCCTGTTTTAGGTTGGTGTTGTCAGGCTAATTCCGGTGGCCGAACTGGATTCCAAAACAGGTTCAGCTCAAACTGCTTGCTTGTCTTGGACCAAAAGTGACATGGTGTTGCACATATATATATTTCATCATTAGGTAGCATCATATAGTTCATATAATATAAAGACACTCCTAAAAACAAACTCACCTGATAATTTAAGTAAAGCGTACGAGCTCTTATACTTGGAACAGTAAGCATAGCAAATATGGTTGTATCCATAGGGGTCATGTCCTCATCATCCTCCCTTTCTTGAAAACAAAACCGTCCTCGGTTTTTGATAAGCTAAAAATAGGGTAACAAAGAAGCCAAAGTGTATGCATGGTATATGTATATGCCATCTGTTTTAACGGTTCTTTGTTGTTACACAATTAATGTTAGACGACAGCAGCGATCATAAAAGATCATTGTATTATTAACCCAAGAGTAATCATATATGTGAATGATCAAAACAAAAGTTCTCACACAACAATTATTGCAACTAGTTTTGCAAATGTAAGTGAAGCGTTTATACAATTTAAATCTCTCAAGTTGTAAACTTGCAATGGTAGCACATATGGGCAAATCTACAACTTTTGGAATCAAACAAAATTCATCCATATAATCAAATTTCAATCGAGCAATAGCAAATTCATCTAGCAATGGTGAAATGATTTGTAAGTTCTTCCATAATTCAACATCTTCTTTCTGATTGTCCATACTAGATGGTGCAATCAAATGTGAATACATAGGCATGGGATGAGCACTAAATTTTATTTTTCTCTCATATTGAACAAGATTTAGTACACAAAAATTATTGTCCAAAATAGCAAGCTTCAATTCATCCATGTGATCACAAGTTATGCATATTCGATATACAAGAAATTGATTGTCTACACCATAATCTCCAATTAATTTAAAATAGTAGGTGTAGGTGCTGGAAGGAGAATTTAGAGATGAAAGTTCAGAAACTTTCTCCATAGCACATTCCAAACTAACTGGATCATTAAGCATGATATAGTACAAAGCATCAGTAGGGGATATTCTATCAAGTACTTCCTTATGTGTAATTAATTCAACATGTGCAAAATTATGAGAATTCAGTTCAGCACATAGTTCGTTCAAGTCAACACAAGGAATATCAAATGATTGCACTACTATAGCAGAGATATACTCACAAGGTTGCTCTATGTCTTGCTGTAGCACTAAATCAGTACCTTTGTCATTATTATCCTCATCGACATCAGAGGTATCTCAAGCTTCTCCTCTATAAGGTGCGCTAGATCATCGCTCATTTCTTCAAGCGCCTCGCGGTATCCGGAGATAGAGTAGGAGCCAAAATAATATCGTATTTTTGTTACCTTAAGTTGCACCTCGCTTGTGACTATGGGTGGTGGAGGCACAAAACGACGTTGCAATTTCTTCTTCATCTGCTCCCATGAGTACATGAAGTGGTACTCCAAATTCGACCACCAATGTTGAACATCACCGATCAGTGCCATCCTTGCCATGGTCATCTTCTCATAAGGATCAAGGTCCTGTCTTTCAAAATAGCACTCCAACATATTAACCCATATAAAGTAGTCCAACGACGTACTCTCAGCGGTGAGTGGCAATATGTATGCAGGTAGTTGTTTCCCTTTGAGTTCAAATCATCACGATGACATCGTAATCTACCAACTTGAACAAACCTGTCATTGTTAGTAGAAAACAAGGAAACAAATCACAAGTATATGTTCCTATCAACTACGAGGAGGTGAGGGCTCAAATCAAGTCACTCACACTCAAGCTTATACCAAGTTCTTACAAGTTCTTACCAATGCCGCAAGGAAGTGGTACAACCGGTGGCTGATTCGTGATACTCTCACTTGCGATTAGCCCAACGATTGCGAGGAACGACACCTGCTGAGTTAGTAGGAAGTGGAGCTTAGAAGGCTTCAATATGATAGCAAGGATCAGCAATAATCAAATCAGTTAATGCAAGTTGAAAGATTATTCAAAGTACTAGCCAATGTTGCTGATCCTAGCCTAATCAAAACTAGCTAATCAAAGCCCTATGTAGAGAAGTGTATGTACGCACACACAACGATCAATGTGACTTGATGCAAGCAAGGGAAAGCCTCACAACAAGTGCTAGGAGAGACGCTAGCCAACTACTCAAACTTCTATCTAAGGACACAAGATTGTTCGCGTGATGTAGAGCACAAAAACAACAATATCGATGCACGCAAACAACCCTCTAGATTGAGCAGAAACAATAGCTAGTCTCAAATGATGAAAAACAAAGTTTTATATAGCTTATATATGCTTGTTTGAAAGGTTTCGATGAGATCTACAACTTTGCAGTTGAGGTGAACTCCAAATTCCGAAAGAAATATCGAAAGAAATGGTAAAAACAGGAACCGAAAACTTACCACGCGAATTCAGGGTCGAAGATGGCCGATTTTGGGGGCACCTGGAGGGCAACTAGTGTCTTAGTTAGAACATATGCGCCTCGTCATTAGCTTCGAAACGAGCACAAGAACGTCAAAAACGGACACCGTATGCAAAAGTTATGCAAATTTTACTGAAGGTGTTTCGAAAACGGAATCCTACTCGGACTCAAAACCGACTCGTGTTCAACCTTGAAACTACTATATCTTTTGATTTCGTGGGCCAAACTTGCTGAATTTTTTTATGGAAGCTTATGACTATATGTAGAAGGTTTCCACTAATTTTGATGCACTTTTTTTTTCCTTTTTCTTCTTTTTTTTCCTCTACCGCGGCTTTTGTTTTTGCGGTTGCCTCTTTCTCCTTCTACTATTTGGCCGATCCTAGGATTTGCCGCAAGTCGCAAATAATATCAACTCTCCCAAAAGATCACAGCAACCCTCTTTTTTCAGATGAACAACAGTACATATTTTCTATTTTTTGGTGCGAATTAGAGGAATTCTAACCCACGAATTTTCTGTTTTAGATCTAAAAACTAAGACCCTAAACGAACGATCAAGCAACGCGAAGGAAAACACGAGAAGCAATCTATACCATGACCAACTAGACAATAACTAGAACTAAAGATCAGCAACTAGACACGACGATGCAACCATGCAAAAACCGAAAAGAAAAATTGCAAAGGCTCAATCGGCTCGGTATGGATGATAGATGCAAAAAAAAAATTGTGGCAATTTTCTGGACTATAGGTATGAAAAAAATCTATTACTAAGGGTACTGATTTCTCATCAAAGAACTGTAGCTCTGACACCACTTGATAAACCTGAAGGTCCGATTGTTGGCCCGATCTTTCGATGAGAACGGTACGTTCGATAGTAGTCGCTCAACTCTCACGATCCTACCTACGAACACGCAATGCTCGAAACCACGCAATCGCTGAACTGATTGACAAGTCGTTATCAATCGTGCGCGAATACCACGAAGGTCGATTCCTGCATACACCGAAGAAGCACGCAAGAAAAAGATAAAGCAATCTGAAATTGCAAATAGGAATTGAAATATTGAATTGAGTTGGGATTCTGAAGCGGTACCATGGTTGGTCTAGTCGACACAAGCTAATACACGAAATTGCAACAAGCCTAACTTTTAACTAAACAAAATCTCAGAAAACTAGAGGGGGTGTGGCCTCCTTATATAGGGGAGGAAGAGCCATAAATCTAAAAGAAATAGTGGGGCGGGACTAAAACTCGTGGTTACTGTTCACATGAACAGTAACCACGCCCTCAGGTGGGCCGCCGACAGATGGGCCAAGTTCAGTATGATTACAAAGCCTAGATTGGCCCAAACAAGTGATATAACGTCTTCTTTTGATGATTTCGATCAGTCCAGAAGGAATTTGGAGGTGAGGCTGGATCCGTTGGAAAGATGACGAAATAATCTTTCAATCAAGTACTTTTGGACCTCAAACGGACTCCGTATGTGAAAGTTATGTCTGTTTTAAGTTGGTGTTGTCAGGCTGATTCCAGGGGCCGAACTGGATTCCAAAACAGGTCCAGCTCAAACTGCTTGATTGTCTTGGACCAAAAATAACATGGTGCTGCACATATATATATTTCATCATTAGGTAGCATCATATAGTTCATATAATATAAAGACACAAGCTCACCTGATAATTTAAGTAAAGCGTACGAGCTCTTATACTTGGAACAGTAAGCATAGCAAATATGGATGTATCCATAGGGGTCATGTCCTCATCATATAGTCTACCAGTTAAGTCAACATAATTGTGTAAATCATAGCAATGCAATTTCATAATTTAAATCAATATAATTTTCATTCAAATATAGGTGCGAGATGATCAAAGTGTTGACTCACCTTGCTCAAAGTTTGGATAACCTTGGTCTTGTTCTTGCTCTAGCTCAAATTGCTCCTCCTCCATGACTTCAGATTCTTAATTACACAAAAATACGATCGAACCGAACCCAAGAATGTCTGAAAGCATCTAAATGAAATTCAATAAATCTAAACCCGGCAACCATGCTTTACCAGCATGTCACAAATCACAACCACCATGCTTTACCAGCATGTGTCAAAACTCGACAACCATGCTTTACCAGCACGTCGTCGTTCCCAACATGTTTTAGTTCACCATTTTAATTTAATAAAACTAACCAACATGACTTTCTTCACAATGCCCATTACGGGGGGCACGACTGTTCGAATAGATTTAAACCCTCTGCAGAGGTTGTACAACTTTACCTACAAGAGATATTCAGCTTATAATATCCATCTAGCACACTTCCTTTGTGTGCGATTAAGTGATTACCACAAAGCTTTTTTAATTCCCAGCTCCGACATTAAACCCGCTCCGTTGGGTGAAACCCCTCAAGGACTACAAGATAGTGGCTGTCTATAGGGCCACTTACCAGAATGTCCCTATTTACGTAGGACATCTTTTGTGAGCGACCTGCTATTGTTAGGCAGTTAGTAATAGGACAGGTCTATCCGTCGAAGGGGCACGGGTCTTCGCATTGAAGCTAACTGAAGTAATAGGCCAGGTCTATCCTATAACTAGACTTGTTGCATGACTTACTCGTTTAGAATGGAACACATGATTCGGTCCTTAATTGACTCAGGCGAGACAAACCACCAACCCACTGCATGCATATAGCACAGATCTCAACCAACCACTCGCCCAAGTCTCAACCATTTGCAATTACATTTTCCTATTTCTAGTGATAGCCCATGTTATCACACTATGGTTCAAAGTATTCAAGTTCTCATTGTAGCAATATTTGTATCTTATTCATTTTCAATTACCAAGCAGTGTCTAAGCACAACCAATAGTCATGTTCATTTAATCAATGAAAGAGTTTGCTCATGTAATAATTATCCTTAAGTTGATAAGGGATAAAGGGTATCACCATTCAAGGAGGGGATTCATGATAATCAAACTTTGGTATAACTAGGCATCAACATTTAACATATCATTTCATAATTAATAATAAGCATGCAAGTAATAACTTGAATTGAAATACTTTAGATTTGAAAAGTAGATTCAACATGATCAATGGTAAGGACTTGGCTTGCTCAAATGTGGCTATTTCTTAGTCTGTCTTGATTTGTAGCAGTGACGAAGTTTTCGATGATGTTTGAATTTATTTAACGCAAAAATGATGACTTTGAATAAATGCTATTAAAACAAAAAACAAAATTAAATTCAAATGAACTCCAAAAATTATGATTTTTGTACTTTTTGAAAGATCTTGAATTTATAAACAAAAATAAATTGATTTGGATTTAAATGAGGGAGAACGAGCTCTCCAAAGTTTGACCCGAGAGAAATTCCAGAAAATCTAAATTTTTTGATAGGAGGGTTCCACTAGGATTTTATTTTATTTTTAATTTATTTTTATTAATGAAAATCTACTGTGACTGATAGGTAGGGTCTTTTCTCTTTATTTTTAACTGAGAAAAAACCGAGCGACTGACAGGTAGGGCCACAGTCCATATGAACTCGGCCCACCCATGGTTCATGGGGGCTAGAGGGCCCACATGTGAGTGGCTTGCTCTACGGACTATGTATACACAACAGACTTTACTTGGTGGGTCTGGCATGTCATACTAAGGTTTAATAAGATTTTTAGCTACGCCAGGCTCACTTGACATACGATCATTAGCTCCAAGCTTAACTCTAACTAACCACATGCTTAATTGATAATTTACTCTCCGTGGGCCCCACCGCTTCTTCCAACTTGCTTAAGCGAAATAGAGAGGGAGAGTAGGGGATGCCATGGCCGGTCTCTGGCCAAGCTTGGTGCCTGCGCGGGGAGCCACAAAGGCACACAGAGACACCCAAAATGGGTTACGATGGAGACGGCGAGTCCACCGGTGGAAACAGCATGGATGAAGATGGACTAAGGAGGCGACGGCTATGGTAGGGGTGACGACGGCACACTGTGCACGATGGCTAACAAAAACTTGTTATTCAAACCTTGAATTGGAGCATGGCTTGAGCATCTTCACCCCTAGGTGACCCTAATCTTGCTAGCATTGCTCCAGATGGTGTTTCATACCCTGCTTTCGACAATGGCCTACGGTGGCGTAGCACGATGCTTCGACGCGGTAGCAATACAGTGGTCTAGGCGGCTCATTAACCCTCCTACTGAGTTTGTGACTATCAGGAACGCAAGGGAACGGAAGGACCCACCGGAGAACAGAGCGGCGAAGGAGATTGACGGTGGCGACGAGGTTGTCTGCTCCGGGTCGGCGACGGGGATGAAGAGTGTTCTGGCCATGCTAGCATGTGGAGGGGATTAAGAAGGGGTGTGTTAGAGAGAGGAGCCTAAGGCGAATTGGATGCACAAGGGAATGGCGGCGGGGGTTCACCTTGACGGCGGAAAATAACGGGCAAAGTCGACGGCTGGCGTTGGAGAGGACGGTGAAGAGTAGTAGCGTCTCTAGCGACCGAGCGAGGAGAAAGTGGGGCACAAGAGGGGAAATGGAGAGGGGATGAGACGAAGAAATTATGTATCGTGATAACCAAACAGTTATTATAAAAGTGACAAGTGCAAAGGATAATATAAAATCCTAAGACATGTGAAAAGGCGGTTAAAGTCTGTTAGAAAATTGAGAAACTCCAAAGTGATAGTTGTGGATTATATCTAAACAGCTAAAAATCTGGCAGATCCTTTTACAAAGGGACTATCATGAAATGTGATTGAAATTACATCAAAGGAGATGAGAATGAGACCTACATGAATTACACACAGTGGTAACTCAATCCTATGTGATTGGAGATACCGTGAAATAGGCCTGGGGAAAAGCAAACTGTTTGGGTAATAGTTGAGTACATTCTTACTTTATATCTCACTCCGTTGGAGATGTATTACTCTAATTACTGTAAGGCGAGATGACTTTCTCTTAATGTGTTCCGAGGTTTAACAACAAAATATCGTCCTACAGGGTATTCGTGTAAGAACACACCTATATGAGCCTGACTGTTGGTCACAGTCTATGAGATGTGGGTGATCTCTAAGAAGCTCATGAAGTGACACAAGAGTATGACCTATATGTTCCACCCGAAGAGTAGCCTATCAGCGGCCAAGTATCAACAAAGGTCATAGGTGAAACTTGTCCGCACAAAACTGTCAATTCAAGACTTAGTCCATTGTGTAGTTGTGGGGCGAGTGTAGCTTGAGGTTCTAGGTGGATGTTCAACCTTAACCAGTCTCCACCGAAAAACTGATATATCAACAACACTTTAAAATTATGGGCAAATTCGTGGTGTTTTTGGGACTTGGTGGGAGATTGTTGGAGTTTTTGGGGCTTGGCCCATTCAATACCCTAATTAAATCCTAGAAAAATTCTAAAGGCCCACTCATGCATGGTGGAAGGTGGGAAGTTTAGTACCATATTGCTATTCTAGGTGGGAGGAGACAAATATATAAGGTGGAGTTGACCCTACCTAGTTGAAGCAAGCAAAATAAGAACACACGTGCGCGCTCGCTCGCTCGCCACGCCACGCCACGCCTCGCCTCGCCTTCATCTGCCCGCACACGACATGAGCGTGAATGGTCTGACGTTTTCGTGTCCGGTTTGCTGTGGAGCTACAGCTTCCTTTTGCACCTAAAAACTATGCATGGCATATATATGTTTTTTGAAACTGTTTGAATTACACTGATTATGTGGGGCTTTCATGGCACACATTAATTGTAATTAATTATGTTTCAAAAATGTTTCTGTGAAATTAATTGCGGTACTTTTTTCTTTTGGTTGCTGCTAATTCTATAAGGAGTAGATCTCTTCTCTCTTCTCTCGACTGAAGCACCATAACAGAGAAAAGATAATTTTGGTTTTGCCCGGTTCCTTGGTGCTGCGCTACTTGGCTACTCCATCCCTTCCTCGGCATGCACCGACGTGGGGAGAGCAGTGTCTCCGAAGCCAGCGTCCCTTGCGATTTTGCACGGGTTGGGGTGAATCAAGTTTTTTGGGAAGCGTTCGCACGACTGCTCAGGGCTTTTTTCATCATCCGCTTTGCTTCATCTTCTTCAGATCAGACTCTACTCTGTAAGTTGCAGTGATATCATTTGATATGGCTAGACCTTGCTTACTAGATATTTATCATGTGATGATGTTGATACTTACTTCTGTTAATAGCGTTTTTGTTCTAGGATTTGCCTTTTAGTGCATATATACGAGAAAGATATATTTGAGTTGATGATCATGTTACTGTTTATAGGCTTAAATATACCGTATATATACTGCTGTTGATTCAATTATTATTTTAAAAATTATAATAATCACAAAAGTGTGCATATACTAACACCTTAGTCCAAAGGAGCAAAGCTATCAGAACTGTGAACAACTCACCAAATAACTAAAAAAGGAAGTGCGAAGCTGGACAAATAACAAGATGCTTTATAGTCCATACCTGCAAGAAGTGAGAACCGCATAAGGAAAGGAACAAATTCCGATGGATTAGATTCACTTTGCTGAACAGGCATCAGCTAGAGAGCAAGCGGGAGGATGAAGAGAGAATCTGATCAGAGAGAGGGAGAGAGAGTGAAGAGAATCTGATCAGAGAGAGAGAGAGAGTCCTCTCTTTTGCAAATATCGGTTGGGATCCTCACAATTGCCTATACATCGCCATGGTGATGAGCTGCAAAATAGATACCACGCTAAAAGGAAAGAGAGAGCACAATGATAACAGCAAAAGAGATCCAAATATGAAGAGTAACAGAGGAAACAAGGAAGGGATGCTCCAGAGTCCACACCCTCCGGCTGACCACTGTTCAGACTTCAAATTTTCATGCTTCACTTCACTCTTTTTTTGGTGATTTCTTCACTTCACTTCAGATATTCACGCTGTTGGATTTAATATGGGCTAGGCCCAAACTTTAATTCTAATTAAATCCTGGAAAATCCCAAAGGCCCATGTGCATGTGCTAAACCTTTTTAGTCCCACATGGAGAGTTAAAGGAGTTACACCAATTTATAAGGTGGAACGTGGAGTCCTCTTGTGGAATTGAGAGCCAATACACGCTTGCAGCGCGCTCGCCTCGCCGCCGAGCCGTGCCGAGCCGAGCCGAGCCGAGCCGAGCCGAGCGGTGCGCAGGCGCGTGTGCGCGTGTGCGTGTGCGTGCGCAGCGCAGCGCATACATACGCGCGTCGGCGCGCGCCGCTTTTCTTTATCTATTCAAAATCGAACGCACCGACTCGCAATAAACGGTTGGCAATAATTGCATCGTTTCGGTCTCTTGACTAGTGAATAATGGTGACCGTTCGCCTCTTGATCAGGCGCAGAATAGCCGCCGTTATTAGTGAGTGATGGTGGTCGCTTTCGTCCGGTTGTTATATATAGTCATTATCCGGAACAGTGATGTTCTCCAATTTCTCCACGAAAGACACCACGCTTCTTTGTTGTCGTCTCCGGCGATCTCCATCCCGGCAAGGCGCTGCACGATCATCGCGACCGAGAGCAGCCTCCGAACCCTCGCCCTTGAAGGCTTGCACGAGCAAGGGCGAATAAGGTTTTGGGAGCGCTTGCGCGATCGCCGCTTCCTCTCCATTCGACTCTCCCTACGCCTACAACCGCATTTACTACTACCGCGACGCCCATCGCACGACTACTTACCACTACGCCATGACAAACGATTCGATCTCACAAAGACTCAATGCCGCTTCTTCTACTACCGCTGCTCCTTCCACTGGATCCGGTATGTCTATTTCATATGTACTTCTTGGTTAGTAATATTACTAGTTGTTACCTTGAACACCGTGATAGATATGCTAGTTTCGTTCATCCGATATTAGTATGTCTATAGTGTTCTTGCTTACTTGCTTTATGAAAGTGGCTAGAATATTCATCATGTTTTATCTACTATATTTCGATTAAAGTAATTCAAAAATGCTATTATTCTCAACAATCCAAAACCTTATTGTAATAGGCATTTTTCAACAATCGCTTTTTCTTGCGCTTAAGCCCTCTCAATTCGATGGTGCGAATTATAAGAGGTGGCGCACCAAGATGGTGCTTTGGCTAATCGCCATGAACGTTTTCATGTGGCAAAGGCAGCTCGAAGGAACACTTACTCCCGAACAGAGCAAGCGTCGAGGTCGCGATAACCTTTTAAAGGTGCCGTGATCGCGTTCTTGGTGAGAAGTTAGTTGATGCATACATGGTGATTACAAATGGGAAAGATATGTGGATGCACTCGAGGCCAAGTTTGGGGTTTGGATGCGTGCAAGTGAATCAGATCTCATGGAGCAATACCATGACTATAGAATGGTTGATGGCCGTTTCAGAGTTGGAGCAGCTCATGAGATACAATCCATGGCCAAAGAACTTGAGCATTTCAAGTGTGTGTTACCTGACAAGTTTGTCGCGGAGGCATTATTGCCAAGCTTCCTCCTTCGTGGAGGAATTTTGCTACTTCTCAAACACAAGAGACAAGAGTTTTCTGTTGAAAATCTCATTGGGTCTCTTGATGTTGAAGAAAAGGCAAGGGCAAAAGATACACACACTAGAGGAAATGAGGGACATTCTAGTACCAATGTGGTGCAGAAAAGAATGGCCAAGCTCAAAAGTTCAAAGGCAAAAACAAGACTCGCACAAACAACAAGCTTTAAAAAGAAGAAGAAGAACACAAAGGATGGTCTTTGCTTTGTGTGTGGCGAATCTGGTCATTGGGCCAAGGATTGCAACAACGCAAGGGTGTGAAGAATCGCAAGGCGTAATTCCAAGTCCGCCAATATTGTTGTTGGTACTACCAGACGGAACTTGGTATGGTAATTTACCTCTTTTTTTCCGTATGTCAATCTACCGATTGGTGGATAGACACTGTGCTAATATACATGTGTGTGCGATATTTCATTGTTTTCTTCTTACCAGTCACTCGGGATTCAATTGCTCTAATGGGGAACGTCACATGCCATCGTTCATGGTGTTGGCACGGTCGATCCAAGTTTACTTGGGAAAGATTGTGCAACCAAGAACGTGCATCATGTGCCATCCATCAATAAGAATCTCGTGAGCGGATCTCTTCGTGTAGAGATGGCTTTAGACTAGTATTTGAGTCCAATAAATTTGTAATGTCCAAATGTGGACAATTTGTTGGTAAAGGCTATGTGTGGAGGCTTGTTCCGCCTATCTCTTTCAGATTTGTGTAATAATGTTGTGAATCATATTTTCATGGTAATGAGACTACTATTTGGCATTCACGACTTTGTCACATAAATTTTGGTTGCATGACGCGTTAGCTGGGCTTTAGAGTTAATCCTAAATTCACCCTTGCCAAAGGTTCTAAATGTCAAGTTTGTGTGCAATCAAAGCAGCCTCGTAAGCCTCACAAGGCGCATGAGGTAAGAAACTTGGCACCATTAGAACTCATACATTCAGATCTGTGTGAGATGAATGGTGTGTTGACAAAAGGTGGTAAGAGATATTTCATGACTTTGATTGATGATTCAACTAGGTTCGCTATGTGTATCTTTTAAAACTAAAGATGAAGCTTTTCACTACTTTAAAATCTATAAGGCGTAGTTGAGAACCAACTTGAAAAGAAAATCAAAAGGGTTAGGTCCGATCGTGGCGACAGTACTTTTCTAATGAGTTCAATTTATTCTGTGAGGAACATGGTATAATCCATGAGAGGACGCCCCTATTCACCCCAATCAAATGGGATTGCCAAAGAAAGAACCGTGACTCTAATCGATTTGGTTAACGCCATGTTAGACACATCGGGTCTTTCCAAGGCATGGTGGGGAGGCTATATTGACTTCATGTCATGTCCTAAATAGGGTTCCCACAAAGAATAAAGAGATAACTCCATTTGAACAATGGGAGAAGAAAAGACTATCACTTTCATACTTGCGCACTTGGGGTTGTTTGGCGAAAGTCAACGTGCCAATCTCCAAAAGCGTAAGCTTGGACCAAAAACCGTGGATTGCGTCTTTTTAGGCTATGCTCACCATAGCGTTGGATATAGATTTTTAGTGGTGAAATCTGAGTACCGACGTGCATGTCGGTACAATTATGGAGTCCAGAGATGCTACTTTCTTTGAGGATATTTTTTCGATGAAAGATATGCCTAGTTTATCGAGTCGAGCCCGATACAACTCCCGAACTGCCATTCCAATGGAATATTTTGAGCAAACCCTCGATCAAATTCCCGAGGAGGAAGACAATGAAACTCGAGGAAGAGTAAAAGACAAAGGACTGCAAAGTCTTTTGGTTCGATTTCATTGTGTACCTTGTGGATGATACTCCAAGTACCATTTTCAAGCATATGCTTCTCCGATGCGAATATCGAAGGAAGCGATCCAGAGTGAAATGGATTCCATTATCTCTAATGGAACTTGGGAGATCACCGAAGCGCCCTTATGGTTGTAAACCCAGAGGATGTAAGTGGGTGTTCAAAAGAAGCTTAGGCCCGATGGTACTATCGAGAAGTATAAGGCACGGCTTGTGGCCAAGGGTTATACCCAAAAGGAAGGCGAAGATTTCTTTGATACTTATTCACTGTGGCTAGATTGACCACTATTCGAGTACTACTATCTCTCGGTCGCTCACACGGTCTTCTCATTCATCAGATGGATGTTAAGACGGCTTTTCTAAATGGAGAGTTGGACGAGGAAATTTACATGGAACAATCAGATGGATTTGTAGTAAATGGTCAAGAAGGAAAGGTGTGCAAGTTGTTGAAATCTTTGTATGGTCTTAAACAAGCACCTAAGCAGTGGCATGAAAAATTCGACAGAACCTTAACATCTGCAGGCTTTATTGTAAATGAAGCTGACAGATGTGTGTATTATCGCCATGGTGGGGGCGAGGGAGTCATTCTATGTCTGTATGTTGATGACATATCGATCTTTGGGACCAACCTTAATGTGATTAAGGAGGTCAAGGATTTCTTGTCTCATAATTTTGAGATGAAAGATTTGGGAGTAGCCGATGTTATCTTGAACATCAAGTCGTTGAGAGGTGATGATGGTGGGATTACATTGTTGCAATCTCATTATGTGGAAAAGGTTCTGAGTCGTTTTGGTTATAGCGACTGCAAACCTTCTCCAACACCTTATGATCCTAGCGTGTTGCTTAGGAAGAATCGGAGAATAGCCAGAGACCAATTGAGATATTCTCGATAATTGGTTCACTTATGTATTTAGCTAGCGCACCGGGCTCGACATCTCGCTTTGTCGTGAGCAAACTAAGCCGGTTTGTTTCTAATCCGAGATGATCATTGGCATGCTCTTGAGAGGGTAATGCGCTATCTAAAGGGTAATATGAGTTATGGCATTCACTATACCGGTACCTAGGGTACTAGAGGGTTATAGTGATTCAAACCGATATCGATGTCGATGAGATTAAGGCCACAAGTGGATATGTCTTCACACTTGGAGGTGGCGCTGCTTTCATGGAAGTCTTGCAAGCGCACCATCTTAACGAGGTCAACAATGGAAGCGTAACTCACAAAGCATTAGATATCGCATCAAGAAGCGAATGGCTTCGTGAGCTTTGATGGACTCGCCGGTGGTTGATAAACCGGTACCGCTATTTCGATGAATCGTGACAATCGATCGTGATCGCAAGGTGAACAGTTCTAAGGATAATATGAAATCATCAAGACATGTGAAGAGAAGATCAAGTCTGTCAGAAAATGAGAAACTCCGAGTAATAGCTTTGGATTATATCCAAACAACTAAGAATCGCGCATCCTTCACAAAGGGTTTATCACGGAATGTGATAGACAATGCATCAAGGGAGATGGGTTTGAGACCCACGTGAGTTATACCATAGTGGTAACCCATCCTATATGATCTGAGATCCCGTGAAGTAGGATTGGCGTAAACAAGCTTTTGGTTAATCGGGAGGAGAGTACCTTTATAGACCCACTCCATTGGAGATGCAATTCTCTCCTAAATCAGTATGGTAGGTTGATTTTATCTTAATGTGTTCTGTGGCTTATTTAAGCAAAGATGTCATGTCCTACAGAGCAGCTCTTGAAAGAACACACCTATATGAGCCCGATCACTAGTCACATCCTATGAGATAGGTAATCTCTAGGAAGCTCATGAATAGGCCAGAGTATGACTTATATGCTCCAACCCGCGGGATGCTCGGCAACTTAGTATCGCTTAAGGACTTAAGTGAAACTTATTCACACAAATCACAATTCAAGGCTTAGTCCATTGTGCATTGTGGATAAGTGTAGCTTCGTTCTAGATGGATGTTCAACCTTAACCGGTCTCCATCGAAACACCGATATATTAAAACAATATGTGGATCAAGGAATTTGACATGTGCCCTTGGGATCTCGTGGGGATTGTTGATTTAATATGGGCTAGGCCCAAACTTTAATTCTAATTAAACTCGAAAATCCCAAAGGCCCATGTGCATGTGCTAAACCTTTTAGTCCCACATGGAGAGTTAAAGGGAGTTACACCAATTTATAAGGTGGAACGTGGGAGTCCTCTTGTGGAATTGGAGAGAGCCAATACACGCAAGCGCCGCCGCCTCGCCGCCCGAGCCGCGCCGAGCCGCGTGCCGCGCCGCGCCGCGCCGCGGCGGGCGCGGGTGCGCAGCGCGCAGCACACAGCGCGTCGGGTGCGCGCGCGCTTTTCTTTATCTATTCGAAAATAGAAACGCACCGACTCGCAATAAACGGTTGGCAATAATTGCGATCGCTTCGTCTCTTCATTTTTGCAAATTGAAAGAACAAAGGCAATCGATTCAAATAATGGTCGGCAGAACGGTTGTCATTACTAGTGAGTAATGGCGACCGCTTCGCCTCTTGACTAGGCAAGAATCATGCCGTTACTAGTGAATAATGGTGACCGCTTCGCCTCTTGACTAGGCGAAGAATTGCCGCACTAGTGAGTGATGGTGGTCAAGCTTTCGTCCGTTGTTATATATAGTCATTATCCGAACAGAGTGATGTTCTCCAATTCTTCCACGAAAGACACCACGCTTCTTTGTTGCCGTCTCCGCGATCTCCATCCCTGCAAGCGCGTGCATGATCGCGATCGGAGAGCGTGCCTCCGAACCTCGTCCTGAAGGCTTGCACGAGCAAGGGCGAATAAGGTTTTGGGAGCGCTTGCGCCGATCGCCGCCGCTTCCTCTCATTCGACTCGCTACGCCTACAACCGCATTTACTACTACCGCGACGCCCATCGCGACGACTACTTACCACTACGCCATGACAAACGACGATCTCACAAAGACTCAACCGCCGCTTCTTCTACTATCGCTCTCCTTCCATCGATCCGTATGTCTATTTCATATGTACTTCTTGGTTAGTAATATTACTAGTTGTTACCTTGAACACCGTGATAGATATGCTAGTTTCGTTCATCCGATATTAGTATGTCTATAGTGTTCTTGCTTACTTGCTTTATGAAAGTGGCTAGAATATTCATCATGTTTTATCTACTATATTTCTGGATTAAAGTAATTCGAAAAATGCTATTATTCTCAACACACGCGACAAAAAAGAACTCTGGATGAAGTGATTTCTGAGATTTAGGAGGAGGACTGAGTTAAATTAGGAGATATTTTGGTATGTAGAGAATTATTATTATACATCAATCAATGAAATCGATTTACCAATATAGCTTTTGCAACTCAACTAAAAAGAAAAAGAACAAACTTTATATGTAGTGAGATCATGTAGGGACTTTGATTGCATTGTCGCAAAAAAAGAGACACAGAGAAATAATATTTTCCTTTTAGATTAGCACAAGAGCTCACAGCACAGATGTCATTCGATCTTATATGGCATTATTGTGAGTCAGAATTACACAAGTAAACTACACACATACTGCCACATGACCCCAAAACATGGAACAACATGGTAACCCATAATACATACCACACAACATCGCAAGCAAACTCCTCGAGTGTTGGTACATCCAAAGCAAAAATATAGAACCTCCCCAACTTCACATGCACATGTTATATTATCTCTTGACATTTACCACATCACTAGAAAACAATAGCCACACTATTGCAAAAAATAAAATAAAAAGACGAAAGTCCTAAAGGAAACAAAAACACAATAGCTTATATTAACACACTGCACATCAATTCCCGATAATTCAGACAAGAATCACCAGAAAGGTTGCTCCAAGAAGAGTGAAAGTTGCCAGAGTGGAGTAGCTGAGGGCCCTGCTCGCCGCGCCGCGGTGGTGGTGACCCCGGGTGGCGACATTGTGAGGATCTACTGCCGGTGTGCTGGTGCCGCCCTCCGGCATGCCATTCGGGTTGTGTGCGCGGTGGCTGCTGTAACCGTGCCCATGGCCGGCGACACCCGTCCTCACCATGACCCTTTTTCTGTCGGCACCTGTAGCACGTACCCATTTACCAGCGAGTTATTTTGTTTCAAGTGTCACAGAATGCCAAACCAATTAATAATTCTGCTACTTTTTTCTTGTTTGTTCTTGATCGATCAGGTTTGTTGCTTTCTGTAGTAGTACAATGATGCCATGTCAGATTATTGGGGCCTGATCGCAACATGATATGGTGAGGCATTAGGAATAGGTATCCTTAACGTGTTGTCCTCAGTGAAATTTTTTTCCGAAATTTCGGCGGTTACCGGCGATTTTCGGTCTTACCGGTGGGGGCCGGTAGAAATACAAACCGGGCCCAAAATTCCGGTTTGGATGAATTTTGTCCAGAAAAATCAAAATTTGCTTGAATTTTGTTCGAATTTGATTTTTTTAAAAAATTAAAATCTAAAAAATTCATTTTTTAAAAAAAATTCATTTTTTTAAAAAAATTCCTGCTGAAAATTTTCGATTTTCTGCCTTGCCGCCCCCCGCCCCCCTAAATTTTTTTATCCGGTAACGAAAACCCTGGTTGTACTAATGTGGACGTCTTGCCGGCCGGCCAGCCGGCTAGCGTTGGTAGTCAGTAGTAGTTTATTAGGAAAGCTAGGAGTTAGAGATAAAGAGATAGTCATATGCAAAGGAGGGAGGGCACAGCAGCAGCTCAGGAGAAGAATTAGGAAAGAGATAGAACAGGAGTTAAGTTTGTTTACAAGTTAAGAGTCTTTAGGGTCAAGTAGCTCTATATAAGAGCATGCTTTGTATTCTTTCGGATCAAGCAAGAAAGAAGTAATCTATTCTCTTTCAAATATTCTCCTATCTCAATCTATGTCTATCTTCCCCTTCTAATACCCTAATCCCCTTCAAGCCATATCATCTGGCCATCTTCAGCATGATAGTTATCCCGTTGTGAACTACAACTTTTGGTATCACATGTTGGTCCAAACCGAAGACGAAAAAAAAAACGCAAAAAAGATTTTTGTGCCACCGGAACAACAATAACTTTTCTGATTCTCTTATTTTATTGCTCTTGTTCACAAAATCTGATTGCAGAGGTGCCCTTTTATTAAGAGCAAACAACTATTCGTATCCGGAAAGGATTCTACGTATCCTGAAGGGATACCACACAAATTCTAGTATCCATAATGAATATTGTCTAAATACTGTAGGACTACGTAAACAAACTCTCCCCACAATCTAAATATACCATATGTACAAAGATTACTAACAATCACTCCCTAATTTTCGTGCACTTACTTACTGAGGCAGTCGGTCTCAACTACGACTTGCCCAACTGTTACTCAATACAGGACGACGAAAATATCTCCTCAATGTCCCGGGCTCAACTCCACGGACTCGATTCAAGACGGCAAACACATCTCCTCAACATCCCGGACTCAACTCCATGGACACACACAAATACAGCACTGCAACCACTTAGTACCAACACAATACTTTCACCTTGGCAACACGCAATTCATCTTGCGTTCCACCGACGTGTGCCACTATCCACAGAAGGTCTCGTTCTCGACGTAGAGGAATAGCCTCTCGTACGCCAGCGACTCCACGTTGGGCGCGAACATGTAGCCGAACTCGTCATCCAGCACGATGCTACCCTTGATGCTCGGGAACCATGTGGCCACCACCGGCTTGCCGCACTGCATGCCCTCCATGAGCGTCTGGTCCAGGCCTTGCGGCCGCACGTCCAGCGCATTGTAGAACGCCTTAGCTTCCCAGGTGGCACAGCGCCCAGCACCTTGGCATTGTGTCCCAGGTCCATGTACCGCTGCTCTCATGGCCCCTTGCCGACAATGCAACACGAGCTTGGAGAAGGACTCGTAGAGCAGCGGGTGGCCATTGTGTTGGGTTGATCTCGGCTAACAATCCCGAGATCCAGGGGGCCACACCCCACTCGCGTCCTGATCGGAGGTGCAACCAACTCATTCTGATTTTGGTCCCGTTCATCTAGCGCAAAATAAAACAGGGGACTCGGTAGGCCTCTTTCCCATGTGGTTCTAGGCTACGAACAACCCAACAAATCTGATCCTTTTTTAGCGTTGTGGTGGGGCGAAGACCGAAGGCCATCACCGTCACCGCGATACCACTGGCCCCGTCCACGTCATCTCTGCGACCACCGACGGCTCTACATCGACGGATCTACAAGTCTAATGACATCTTCAAGTTCGGGTATGCAAATCTCGCTTCCGCTCTAAGGTTTAGGCTAGGTGTTATTCACTAAGCAAGGGTTCATGTCGTTTACATCTAGATTAGCCTTAGTTTATACCCACATTTGGTATCAGACCAACCCTAGTCTCGTTTTGAACCCGTATTAGTCCCAACCGAACTTGATTCTTGCCCGGATCTAATGATTAGTTGCTCGGTTTTAGCATTTAGAAGGGGGGGACTTGAGAAATCTTAAGAAATCCTAATGAAATACCGAGCCTTCAAACCCAAATTGGAACCCTAAATGCGGCGAATACTTACAATTTTGGAAGACCACCGGAGTCTCTCCGGTCACGAGCGCCACCGTAGCTCCACTCGACGGCTACGCGTGTGACCATAGTCGCATGCGCGTGCCGGCGAGCTGGCCGCGCCACGCCGCTTCGCCGCCGCCCGCGCTTCCCCCCGCAGTTGCATCGTGAGCCGCTCGCTTCCCCATGCATGCTGCCGTCGACGCCGCATCGTGCATTCTCCTTCCCGCGTGCCGCTGCCGATGCTCCATTTTTTCTGGGAGGAGAAGGGGAGAAATGACGCTAGGGTTAGCTGATTTGGGGCTTTTGTTTCTCTAGGATCCATCCACAGTCGTCCGATCAAATCCAACGGCTGTCGAGGCTCTCGGGCCCGGGGAGTGGAAATGGGCCGGGGAATGGTATTGGGCCGCGCACGTGGTTTTGGGCCGATTTCTTTTCTTTTGGTAGCCTGCACACAGTAGGCTCTTTTTCTTTTTCTAGTGCATTTTCCTTATATTTAAGTCTTTCTTTTATGCATTGATTTAATTAATGTTTGTTGCCCAATAACAATGTATTATTACCTCATTTTTATGTTTTATCTCTGATTAAAATTGAACCAACGAGATATTTTGATTAGAGATTTTATATTTTATTTTGGCGTTATGTATGCACATGATTATATTCTGACCAACGTTGTTTGTAGTCGTGTGTCACCATATTAATTATTAAGTTCTTTTTCAGTTTCTGCCCAACGATGATATGGATTAGAACTGTAGTTTTGCATGTTGTTAATCAGACCAACGTAGGATTAATTACATGCAATGCATCTTTATGTTATTTCTAATTTTGCCCTGTATTTTAAAATTCAGCAATAAACGCTTCGAATGTTGCCGCCGCAATTGACAATATTGAGCAGCTTACAAGAAGCAACTTTCCCACTTTGAAAGAAAGAATTCATGTTGTCCTTGGAGTTTTGGACCTTGACTATGCGTTAAGGGTGATCGCTCCCGTTCCCCCATCGACGGTGAGGATAATTATGATGAGAAAAAGAAAACTTACGATGTTAATGCTGGAAAATAGGAGTGGTCCAGCCACCTGTCACTAATGATCATAAGACCTCTATCTCAGTTGGGATCAGGGGAGCAATCCCCGATTCCGAAAATGCTAATGAGTACTTGGCTTCGGTTGAGGAGAAATTCAAAGGCTCCACTAAAGTTTATGCCAGTACTTTAATCCAAAGGCTCTTATCCGTTAAATATGATGGGTCCAGCAGCATAAGAGAGTATATCATGATGATGACTGATATAGCTGGAAAGCTCAAGGGCATGGACATGGAGATATCCGATGGTTTCCTAGTTCATTTTATCATAACTTCTCTTCCTTCTGATTACACTGTATTTAAGATAAATTATAATACTCAGAAAGAAAAATGAAGCATGAGCGATTTAATCACCATGTGTGTCCAGGAGGAAGAGAGAATAAGGGCCAAAAAGAAAGATTTTGTGCATCAAGTTGGCGGCCCTAACAAAAGGAAGTTCCAAGGGGACTTCAGATCCAAGAAAAAGCTGCAATTCTCCCCTAATTCAGATAAGTCAGGGCCTAAGGTGCACAATGCACCTAAGCCCCATGTTGCTCCTGCTGAAGCACTTAATGGGGATACATGTCACTTCTGCAAGCAGCCAGGGCATTTCTAGAAGGATTGTGTCGGTTTTCTAAAGTGGCTCACGAAAAGGGATAATGATACAATAATGTTCATAGATAAAACTCTTTATGCTGATTTCTCCCTTAATTCTTGGTGGATTGACCCAGGTGCAACTGTGCACGTTACCAACTCTTTACAGGGATTCCTTACCGTGAGAACACTAAGAAGGGGGGAGCGAAGTCTTAAAGTCACGGATGGAAAAGAAGCCGAAGTAGAATTAGTTATATCTATTTTATTAGTTTTAGATAGCGGCTTCATACTTCGTCTTAATAATGTAGTCTATGTTCTTTCCATTATGAGGAATTTGATTTCGGTTTCTTTATTGGACGATGATGGTTTTAAATATAATTTTGGTAATAATAAATATATTATTAGGTTTAATTCAAATGATGTTGGTTTTGCTTTTAGACAAGACAAGCTCTATATGCTTTCTCTTAATAAATCTCCTATATCTTTGAATGTGTGTGATGCTAAGCATAAAAAAATGATGAGACTTCTTTGAAACTATGACACTGTCGTTTAGGCCACATTTCGAGGCGGGAGAATGGAGCGTCTCATTAAGGAAGAAATTCTCCACCTATTAGATTTCTCTGACTCAGACCATTGCATTGATTGCATTAAACGAAAATATGTAAAGCAAATAAAGAAGAGAGCCACTCGCAGCATAGGACTCTTAGAATTAATTCATACTGATATTTGTGATCCTTGTCCTATGACATCAATGGATGGTTTTGATTCCTTCATCACATTCACTGATGATTTCACCGTTATGGTTATATCTTTCCCATTAAAGACCGATCTGAGTCACTTACAAATTCAAGATATTTAAGGCTGAAGTTGAAAATCAGAACAACCTAAGAATTAAAGTGGTAAGATCGGACCGTGGGGGAGAATATTATGAAAGATATGCCTCTTATGGGCAAATTCCTGGCCCTTTCGCTAAGTTCCTTCAGGAAAATGACATTGTTGCCCAGTATTCTACACCAGGTGAACCTCAGCAGAATGTGGTAGCTGAGAGATGCAACCATACACTTATGGATATGGTACGGAGCATGCTTAGCTATTCTAGTTTACCAACTGGTTTGTGGATGGAAGCACTAAAGACAGCCGCACATATTCTTAATCGAGTTCCCAGTAAATCAGTGCCTAAGATACCTTATGAATTATGGACTAGGGGGAAACTAAGTTTGAAATATTTACGAGTGTGGGGTTGTCGTGCTGAAGCTAAGATATTTAATCCACATATTGGGAAATTAGATCCTAAGACAGTAAGTTGCCATTTTATTGGGTACCCTGAGAGATCCAAAGGGTATCGTTTTTACTGTCCTGATAGGATAACTAAGTTTATAGAAACAAGGCACGCTGTGTTCTTAGAGAATGACGAGGACCTGGAGCCCAGAAAAATAGATCTTGAGGAGAAGCGGATTTATGTTCCTTCACCGCTCATCCCAGAGGCCTTTATTCCTGTGACTCAGGTGGTTGCACCTCTAGTACAAAATATTGTTGTTGCACTCACTGTTGAGGTCTCTGAAATTCCTAATGCCGCACCTAATGATGAGCCTCAGCAATCTCCTACAATAGTTGATGAACCTATTAGAAGATCATAGCGGGAGAGAAGATCTGCCATCTCAAATGATTATGTTGTTTATATGAATAAGGATATTAATGATATAGGGAAGGTAGAAGATCCCACCTCTTATAAAGAGGCCATGATGAGTGAACATTTTCTTAAGTGGCTTGATGCCATGAATGATGAACTAAAGTCTATGAGCACTAATGATGTATGGGACTTAGTAGAAATTCCTGATGGAGTTAAAACAGTAGGCTATAAATGGGTCTACAAAACCAAGCATGACTCTAAGGGACATGTCGAAAGGTTCAAAGCAAGGCTTGTAGCAAAAGGCTTCTCACAAAGAGAGAGGATTAACTATAATGACACTTTTTCTCCTGTCTCAACTAAAGATTCATTCATAATTGTTATGACACTCGTAGCTCATTATGATTTAGAGCTACATCAGATGGATGTTAATACAACATTCCTCAATGGCGAGTTGCAAGAAAACATCTACATGGCTCAACCGAAAGGTTTTGTTGTGGAAGGCAAGGAGCATATGGGATGTCAACTTAAGAAATCGATTTATGGCTAAAAGCAAGCGTCAAGGCAATGGTACCTCAAATTCGATAAGATCATAAGGAATTTTGGATTGAAGGAAAATGAAGTTGATAACTGCATATATTTTAAGTTCAAGGGGAGTAAATTCACCATCTTAGTGCTTTATGTGGACGACATCTTATTGGCTAGTAGTGATAAGGATATGCTGTTTGAGACCAAGAGATTTCTTTCATCTAATTTTGATATGAAGGATCTTGGTGATGCCTCTTACGTTCTTGGCATTGAGATTCACCGAGATAGGTCCAAAGGAGTATTAGGTTTATCTCAGAAGGTATACATTGATAGAGTATTGAAGAGATATAATATGCATAAGTGCTTTGGCTCACATGCTCCTATTGTTAAGGGCGATAAGTTTGGACATTTCACTACTACAAAACAGGCTATATTAGACGCCCCATCACAGATGGTTCCTTTGGAACTTGTGTTGGGTCTGTCCGGATGCGGCATTTGCACTGCTAGATTATCACAGACGGTTCTAATTTAGAACCGTCTGTGATAACTAATTATCACAGACGGTTTGTGAATAGAACCGTATGTGAATTATCACAGACGATTTTATTCAAAAAAAACGTCTATGATAATTTAGCTAATCACAGACGGTTCTTATAAGGAACTGTCTGTGAATTATCACAGATAGTTCTAATTAGGAATCGTCTGTGATTAGCTGGATTATCACAGACAGTTCTTAATGAGAACTGTCTGTGATAAGTACACAGACGATTCTTAATTAGAACCATATGTGATAATTAGTTATCACAGACAGTTCTAATTAAGAATCGTCTGTGATATCCTAGCATTATATAAATTACACCCGACACATCCTCTACCGCACTGCTGCTGCCTCTACCGCTCTGGAGTAACCCTGCCGCTGGCTCCACTTTGATTTGCTGCTCCTCCCCCATGCGCCACTTGCCTGCCCTAGCTCCTCCCCTCGTTGCGCTAGCTTAGAGAGGAGAAGGTTGACCTCGCCTAGCGCCTCCACCTCGCCGCTCCTCCCCATTGCGCCATCTGCACCTTGCTGTGCCTCCACCCCCATTGCGCCACCTTAGAGAGGAGAAGGAAAGGAGAGGAATCGTATTTTCTTTGTGAGCTCCGAGGGTAACGATCTATAACCCTTTATGTTTGCTATAAATTAATCGCTAATCAATTTAAGTATGTTTGGTAAATAGGAAGAGTACATACTTGTGGTTTATTAATCTAATTTGATACTAATTTGTTACATGCGTAGCGTAGATGGACCAAAACTGGATGTACGATGTGAACCGTGTGAGTCAAGAGTATATTAATAGCGTGGTTGCTTTTAGAAGAGCCACCGAGCAGGATATGTTGAAGAAGGGGATAAATTTTACGTACTGTCCATGCATTGATTGCGGTAATATGAAAATGTTTAACAACGTGGCGCAGATCGAAGCGCACTTGATTCGAAGGGGTTTCAAAAAAGGGTATACATGTTGAGCCAGTCACGGTGAAGAGCAGAATATACCGAAAGTTAATAATGATGACATTGCCGAGGAAGTGAACGATATGCTAGATGTGGACTGTGCTTTTGATGAGGTTAGGTCACACAATGACAATCTGGATCAGATGCTACGCGATGCAGAAGAGAACTACAGTGAGAGAGAGTTTTGTAAATTTGAGGGCTTAAGGGAGGACTCGGTGAGACCTTTGTTCCCTGGCTGTAAGCCAGAATACACAAGGTGGTCAATCGTGATTGAACTGCTTAAATTGAAGGCAAGCAATGATTGGTCCGATAAGAGTTTCACAGCATTGTTAGGTCTCCTAGCGGACATTCTTCCTGAGGGAAACGTATTGCCCAACACCACCTACCAAGCAAAGAAGGTTCTTAATCTATTGGAAATGGAAGTAGAAAGAATACATGCATGTTCGAACGATTGTATCCTCTACCGTAAAGAGTATGCAGACATGCATGTATGTCCCGTGTGCAAAGTATCTCGATACAAGCGTCAGAATACTATTAAGGTCAAGAAAGGACCTCCTGCTAAGATGTTGTGGTATCTGCCTATGATCCTACATTTGAAGCATTTATTTGCGAACCCAAAGGAGGCAAGATTGGTGTGTTGGCACTCGGAGGAGCGTAAGAAATATGGAAAGCTAAGACACCCTGCTGATTCTGCCCAATGGAGAAACTTCGATCGGAGCTTCGAAGAGTTCGGTGCAGAACCGAGTAACATAAGGTTAGCGTTGAGTACAGATGGAATGAATTCTTTCAGTAACATAAGTAGCCGACATAGCACCTGGCCCGTGAATCTATGCATGTACAACCTTCCTCCTTGGCTATGTATGAAGCGGAAGTACATTTTGATATCACTACTTATCCAAGGGCCAAAGCAACCTGGGAATGATATTGATGTGTACCTAGCACCATTGCTGGAAGATCTTGTGACACTGTGGAACGAAGGGGTACAGGTATGGGATGCGTACAAACAAGAGAACTTCACTTTACACGCCATGTTGTTCTGCACCATCAATGATTTTCCTGCCTTGGTAACCTGTTCAAGCCAGCATAAAAGGAGTCAAAGCTTGTTCGCACTGTTTAGATGCTACGGAGAGTGTATGGCTAAACAACTCGCGCAAAACTGTGTATACGCGTCACCGTAGGTTCCTTCCCAAGAGTCACCCATACCGAAAGATGAAGAAACAATTCGACGAAAATAAGAAGGACGATTTAGCTCCAAGGGCTTTTAGAGGGAAAGATGTCTATGATATGGTTAAGGATATCGATGTTGTGCTTGGGAAGGGACGTCAATTAAGAACCCGTCAGAAGAACATCTGGAAGAAGCGGTTAATTTTTTGGGCCTTGCCTTATTGGGAGCACTTAGAAGTTCGCCACTACATTGACGTCATACACGTGGAGAAGAATGTATGTGATAGCTTGATTGGTCTCTTACTAAACATTAGTGGCAAAACAAAGGATGGTGTTAACGCATGGCGTGACTTGGTCGATATGAACATAAGGGCCGAGTTAGCACCGCAAGAGACCAATACAGGACGGACATACCTTCCCCCAGCTTGCTACACTCTATCCAAGGCCGAGAGAAATGAACTGTGCCAGAGCTTGCATGGTGTGAAAGTCATGTCTGGTTACTCCGCTAACATTATGAATTGTGCCAGAGCTTTATTGTTTCTTTGTGAATGAGATCAAGGACATTCGAGGGAAGCTCTGTGGCTTTATCATATCAAAGATAATTAAGGACACCGGGGAATTTCACTTCGTCGCTGACCCAAGGCATCACCCCGTCGACACTTCTCAACCACCTGCAAACAATTGACTCAATTGTAATCCAATTTATTTTGTAACAATACTTGAACAAATGCGATCTTTTGTAATTTATTTTGAGTAATGATCGATTGAGTTGGTCGACAATTGATTATCCGTGATGTATCCGTAAATGTATCTGCTTTTCGCATGCTTGTTTTCTCGGGCATGTCTAGCAATTCCTAAGGCTAGCCAAAATCACTAAAATGTAGTTAGTGTAATGAACTATCACAGACGGTTTTGTATTAAACCCGCTCAGAAGGCCAAGATCACTGACGGTTCTATACACGAACCGCCCGTGAGTATCACAAACGGTTTGTCCATAGAACCGCTCTATGATACTATGCCTTCACGCACGTTCGTATAGAACCGTCGTGATATCGCCTTCACAGATTTGGTTTAATACAAAAACCATCGTGATATTCGTATCACAAACGGTTTTCAAACCATCTATGATATCCGCCTGTTATCAGAGACCAACTTATTCAGATGGTTCAAAAACCATCCGTGATGACCCTCTCTGTAGTAGTGTTTCAATGTCCAAGGAACCAATATGAAATCGATCGATGAAGTCGGTTCCTTATGCTTCACCGCCTAAGCATTATGTATGCTCAAGTATGCACGCTCCCTATTTTAGCTTTTGTAACTGGGATGTTTGGCAGATATCAGTCAAATCTAGGACCGGACCACTAGAAGACCGTTAAGAAGGTCTTGCACTATATGCAAGCTACTAAGCATTTCATGTTCACATATAAGAATTCTGATAACCTTGTTATTTAGATTCAGATTTTGCGGGATGTATTGATACTAAGAAATCCACATCAAGTTATATCTTCACACTCACTAGGGGAGTTCCAAACAAACCCTTACAGCATCTTCAATGATGAAAGCTGAGTTTGTGGCATATTATGAGGCTACCGGGCAGGCTGTATGGCTTAAGAACTTTATGCTGGGACTTAGAGTGGTAGACAGCATCTCTAAACCACTCACCTTATACTACAATAACAAACCCGCAGTCTTTTATGCGAGTAACAACAAGTCAAGTGGTGCTGCCAAACACATTGACATTAAGTATCATGTTGTGAAAGACATAATCCAGGATCAAGCCATTAGTATCAAGCATATTAGTACTAAGTCAATGCTTGCGGATCCGTTCACTAAAGGCTTACCACCCAATATCTTTCATGATCATGTTGCCAGCATGGGTTTATTGGAAAGCCTCTGATTCTGGATAAAGGACCTTAAAGCAAACCAACTCCCATTAAGTATAATGAATATCCATTTCAAGATGGGATAGTATACTATAGGTACTAGAGTTGTACGACACTTCATTGGCCACACGACGTATTATCTTGGTATACTGTTTTATTGAGAATGGGTTTATGATGTTAACCTTACGATCAAAGAGGAGAATGTTGGGTTAATCTTGGCTAACGATCCTGAGATCCAAGGGCCATGTCCCACTCATGCCCTGATCAAGGCCGCAACCAACTCATTCTGGTTTTAGTCCCGTTCATCTAACGCAAAATAAAATAGGGGACTCAGTAGGCCTCTTTCCCGTGTGGTTCTAGGCTATGACCAACCCAACAAACCCGATCCATTTTTAGCGCTGTGGTGGGCGAAGATCGAAGGCCACCGCTATCACCGCGACACCACCGGCCCCGTCCACGCCATCTCTGTGATGACCAACGGCTCTACATCGATGGATCTACAAGTCTAATGGCATCTTCAAGTTCGGGTATGTAAATCTCACTTCCGCTCTAAGGTTTAGGCTAGGTGTTCTTCATTGAGCTAGGGTTCGTGTCATTTAGATCTAGATTAGCCTTAGTTTATGCCCACATTTGGTATCAGAGCAACCCTAGTCTCGTTTTGAACCCGTATTAATCCCAACCGAACTTGATTCTTGCCCGGATCTAATGATTAGTGGCTCGGTTTTAGCATTTAGAAGGAGGGGACTTGAGAAATCTTAAGAAATCCTAATGAAATCCTAAGCCTTCAAACCCAAATCGGAACCCTAAATCCTAGTTATTTTCTCTTGCTCTATTGCTCTTGTTTACAAAATCTGATTACAGAGGTGCCCTTTTATTGAGAGCAAATGACTATTCATATCTGAAAGTGATTCTACGTATCTTGAAGGGATATCACATAAACTCTAGTATCCATAATGAATACTGCCTAAATACTGTAGGACTACGTAAACAAACTCTCTCTAAAATCTAGATATACCATATACACAAAGATTACTAACATCACAGCCGACAACCATGCCTTCTATTGTGCACGAGAAGAAGAGCGTCACCAATGCCTACGTGATAGTGGCAATTGCCGATCTTAGCAAAGCAGATGATATGGGGCTTTGCTGCACTTCATCAGAAGCTTGCAGCAATCCATCAGAATATCTCGACCCTCTAATGTCTTTCTGTCCACATCACCGGTGCATCTAAGGTCATTGCCGAGATCTACAACAGCAGCAGGGCTGCCAACCTTGCTGCACGACCCACCGACGTCGCTGCCACACCTACCAGCAGCATTGCCACAGCAGCCTCAACCAACACCTGCTACCACCGCAGCATTCAACGTTAGCCATGCGATCTTCTACTTCAAGCCGTCATCCATCATTGGAGCAACCAGCAGTAAAAAGGGTGTCTTTACTGATGCCATCCACAAGAACCTGATCTACGGTTGTTTATTGAGGTCTGCACTCACCACATAGATGTTGCTCGACAAGGTGCTGAATCATCCTAGCAAGGATAAGGACACTTCTGAGACGCTACATCTGTTGAAGGAAGTGTTTCTCGTGGTCCTTCTGATGAGGACATCACTCTTTCGGATACACGCACTACGCAAAATCCTCCAGATCTAGTTGCTAAACTACAAGGTCCTATGATGAGAGCTCGTGCACGTCACTTAAATTATGAGGCGAGCTCGTTTCTAGGTGCTAACAATTTATCCATGCAGAATGGTATACTACCTAATAGTTGTGATCTTTTGCACTTAGGAATAATGGGAAGGATGCATCAAGTCCTGGTCATCTACGCTGATAGCACCCAAGAAAAGGAAGTCCCTCTTATTGCGCCGAGAAATGATTTTTTGGATTGTAGAAGGAGGTCTACGACCAGTTCTCCGTGATTTACGACCAGTTCTACAAGCTCCACGACCAGGTGTGCCCGCTCTACGACCACGTTGGGAGTTAGTCAGAGTCGTTGAAATAAGGTGTTGCGTCACCGTTTTGGGCCTAATAGGTCTTTGTAAGCGTGTCGAGGTCAAATCCCAGGTTGTGTACGCCTCTCCCTATGGCCATACAACCCTAGGTTGACCTCCTCACACCCCTCCTATATATATACAACAGCCGCCACATTTTTGGGTTAGGTTTTTCTTAGATTATTCTGCCACTTTGCAGTTTCGCCATTTATCGGTTTGAGGAACCCCACATTGTGAGCTTCATCCATATTTGCAATACAATTCAGATTGCATCTATCTTGTTCTTGTGAGTTGCTTCGATTGCTTGCAGGAACCATAACCCTCGTGGTAAGGTCGGTCGTGTGTGAGCGTGGTCGATAACGACAGTCGTGCGGGTGTAGCGAATTGCGAGGTGACGATCTGCCGGTTGGAAGCCTCAACGTGTCAACGTCCTCACGACGAAATTAATCTAACCTATCAGAAGATCGGGCCGCCGTAGCCATCACCTTCGGCTCGAGAAAATTGAAAAATCCCATAAACAGCAGGGTTGTTCCAGCCGTGGTCACTGCCCAACAGCTTGAGGACGAGATGTTTCATCGGGAGGGGAGTAATGATGTGGACTTCTTACTGACCGGTCGGCTGGCTAGTGTTGGTAGTCAATAGTAGTTTATTAGGAAAGCTAGGAGTTAGAGTAGTCGTCTAATGCAGAGGAGGGAGGGCACAACAACAGTTCTGGAGAAGAATTAGGAAAGAGATAGAACAGGAGTCTAGTTTGTTTACAAGTAAGAGTCTTAGTTTTACGGGTAAGTTAAGTAGTTCCTGTTAGTGATATGCCCTAGAGGCAATTATGGAGATGATTGTATCACTTCTATGTTTATAATATTTTGAATAATATGTTATTTTGTCCCTTGAATAAATGTCTTTCATATTGATCAACAAGTATGTGACATGTTCGTGGAATTCTTTATTTATGTTTTGATGTTATTCTAAAATTATCTCTGATCTTATATCATTATGTGGGACTATTATGATTTATAGATCAACAAATGTATTGAATGATGATCATGTTCCACGAATCATGGATATGGGGATATCAAATCAATGATGTGAACACATGTTAGAGAACATAATGTTGGATTGACCTACCATGAAACACTGCGGGAATTGTTATATTCTTAAGTACCATTAGTTGGTCTCATGCATATTATATGTAGGATCCTTAGACCCGAGATCATCATAGTTTCCTACAAGTGTAATAGTTTACTTAGGGGTTACCAAACACTGCTCCATAACTGGGTGGACATAAAGGTAGCTTTCGGGTTTACTATGACACATGTGAAGGAATGTGAGCGATCAAGATGGAATTTTCTCCTCCTATATACTGGGAGAGAGATCTTTGGGCCCCTCGATGTGGTTGGATTATGGAAGTGCATGGCCATGCCGAATGTGGTTGAGGATTTAATCACAACTGAGTAATCCACTACAGATTCGAGTGAAGAATCGAGCTATCAAAGGATGGCACACTTCTCTCCTTGAGTTCGATCTGGTATCATGAGGTAAAGGGATCAATACATAAGCACTATATAGGTTCATCCGATAGGACCTTTATGCATATTTGGGAGTCGCTATGTCCTGCTAGGGACTACTACCGACTTATGGACTGGAAAGGAGTTTTCGGCCCATGGCCGAATATACATGAACCTACAGGGTCACACACACCTAATGGGTTGGAATGATAAGGGTCCAAATGATAGTCTCCGAGTGAGATACGATCTCTACTCGTATCAGATTAGGATCCGATTGGAGGCTATATAAAGAGAGATGCAGGGCTGGAGGAGTGATCCCGAGACACACCCATCGAAACCCTAGCCGCCACCTCTCAAAGCCTCTGTCGTGGGCGCTGGTGCTAGCACACCGACACACAGCGCTCCATCCTTGGATGCGTGGACTTTGGTAGAGGCGCCACAGGATCATGCGGCCGATCGGGTCGATCGCAAGGGGGAGACGGTTGGCTAGAGGACGATCGACTATTTCCACTACACCGACGTGCGCAACGTTGAACCAGCCACTTCAACTCAACTTTTGTTTGACAGTGCGTCTACTTGGTAACGATCTATGATCTCTTATTCGCATGGCTTCCTGGTTTAAGTGGTTGAAATTTTTAATTTGTGTTAGTGTAGCCTACTTTGCGTTAGTGTAGCCTACCCATATTCTTTCAGTGGTATTAGAGCCATCCTGTGTAGTATTTGATCTGGATTGGTCGCATATAGTTGATATGTGGTAGTAGTAGATTGGATCTATTATTGGTCTAATATGATAGCTTAGATTGGTTCATTTTAATGGATCGGTTTAGGCATTGGTTGATGAGATTAACTGGTTTCGGCGATAGTAGATGGGTTCGCAAGATGTATGAATTGATAGCACGGAGTTAATGTTTTTTCTAGAAACCTCTTGTGCCGATCAATGTGATTGATCAATGGGAAATTGGGTCGATCAGATTGGTTCAGAATTGGGTTAATGTAATTAATCCAATGAAATTTTCAAGGGTAAATTCGTGAATAGGATTCATGCCCCCCAAAAAAAATTCCAAGGGCGCTGCCCTCAACCTACGAATAATCATACCGCGCGTTGTAGGTTTTATGTGTTCATACTGTGTGATAGAATTGGATTCTATGTATGTAACAGCCCTAACGTAGGGTTTGTATTTCAAGTGTAAAATTTTGAGGAGAAATAAAAACTTTTGTTGTCTCTTCAAATCATTTGGAAGTTTTCCAAATTTTCCCTAGCAATTTCCAATTTTCTAGAAGATAATTCTTGTGATTTGAAGTGGTTGTCATCAAATTATTAGCCTTCAAACTTGTGATCATTATCTGCAAATATTTTTCCTAGCATCTTGGTCATCTTATCTACCTCCCTGAATTATTTCACAATTTTTAGATTTTATTTGCTATTTCAAATGGCCAAGTCAAACTAGTTGGAAATCTGGTCAAACCCTAGGTCAGCATGCTTGTGAATTTTCTGCAGAACTTCTAAGTGCATAAAAAGTTCTGGAAAATTTATGAAATCTTGCTCTCTGTCTCAAGTAGCTACCATAAAATTTCGGAATTTTTGGAGCTCGGAGCTATCTCTAAAAATTCCTAAAACTCTCACTTTTAAACTCAAAATCGAATCATCGCTTGTCCGCCAGAACCCGAGCCCGACTCAAACCAGATCGCACCACTTGACTCGGCCGCACCGCCTAGCCGCACCGCCGCGACGAGTCCATTCGATCGTGACCGTCCGATGCAAATCGAACGATCCACGCTATGCGCGCAACCGACTCGTCCAATGCATACACCAATCTCACCGCCCATTTCAGATCCAACGACGGTGTGTTGTCGATCAAATCAAACCACCGGATCGCACCGCTGTCGGGCCGATGTGGACCCCACCTGCCGCCTTCGTCCTCGCTCTTCTCCGCATCTCACCGGAGCTTCTCGCCAGACGCGCATGCTTGCCACGCCTCTCGCCGCCGCCACATTTCTCGCCCTCGTGTCACCCGAGAAGCATCGCCGGGTCTCATCTACCCACCGAACTCATTCATTCCTTCTACCCCATTCGTGCTTTCTCCGCCCGCTTTCTTTGTCTCGCCGAGTTGAACCCCAGAGCAAGCCGCGTCGCGCCTCTCTCAAGCCCGCGACCGCACCATCGTGATCCACTCTCTCGCCGCCCATTTTGCCCATCCCGATCATCGGCATCCATTGATCGCTCGAGCAACTTCATCGCTTTCGCTCGGCAAATTTCGCCCCGCGAGCTTGCTAGCGTTCTCGTGAGTCTCAAGCCTCGCTTGGTTCCACTTGATCGCAATGCTCCACCGATGCTCACGCGGGTTCGCTTTCGCTTTGGTGCATCGTGAAGCCGTGGCGACCGATTCTTCTCCGAGCTCGCAGCCACGCCGTGGTGATTCCGCCGCCTCTGACTCTCCTTCGCCGCCATCATCTTGTGCTTATTGTTCCCGGGATCAAGGCGGAGCTGAGGCGCATCTTCCGGGTCTTCGGCCCGTAGCGCCTTCTCCGCGAGCACCGCACCTTCTTCTCCGCCCGGCCGGCGTGAGCTCAACTCCGTGACCATCGGACTGCGCGCCGCCGTCGTTCGCGGTCTCGTGGAACCCGGCGTATCACTCACTCGCCTTGAAGCCCATCGTTAGCGATCCATCCGCGCGGCCGCGCCTTCGCGGCGCGCCGCGAGCCGCCGTGTCATCTCATCGCTAATCTTGTTTAGTGTAGTCACCGACTTGTGGGCCTTTGCCGTTAGTCATGTTTAGAAATCATTTAATCCAACCGCTTTATTTCACCTTGAGTCTCGCATGTGGGCCTCGGAATGTCGCTAGGTCTGTAGTTTCCTTAATGCGCTCGATGGGAAGCGATTTCGTGAGGGTATGTTAGGTTTGCACTTTAGTAAGTCAAGACGATTCTCGCAATATGCCTTCGACGCCACCTTAAGCCGTGGGTCGAGTCGAGCCGATCGGCCACCGCCGCGAACCCGCATGTCGCTGGCAGGCTAGTTAGTGGTGGTGCGAAATGAAATGCGTGCATTATAGATTTCGGAAATGATTTAGTATTTCGGTTTATGTTTTCTCGTTGAATGTTAATTCAATTAAACTTGTAAAATGCATAACTAATTCAATTTTTTATCCAAATTGCATGAATCCAAAGGCTGTTTATTTTCATTTCAAATGTATTATTTGCTAAAATTAGTTTCATCCATGTCTCTCGTAGTAAAAATCATAATTAATAAAATGGTGTCTTATGTATCTTCTAGATTAGAAAATGCATATCTCTTTCAATATTTGTCCAAATCCAAAGGAAACCAATTTTGTAATTTGTCATTTTAATGTACTAATTATTAGGATAGGTTTTATACACTGTTTCTGTTCATGAAAATTTGTTAAGTAATTAACTAGTGTTTTGATGTGTTTTAGCTTAGGAAATTCATAGAAAATTCTTAATAACTTAAAGTGAATTCGTTCTCTGCTTTCAAATTTTGTTATATCATGCTTAGGCTGCCGTGAAAAGTTTAGTGTGTTTTGTTGTTGTTGTATTGTTTGAGTTTGGTCGGTGTTATTCGCTCTATTCGCTGCTTTGTTCAATCGTTAGATTCGATATTTGCGCAACCCCGAGAACGATCCTCCGCAACATATTGAGCAACAAAGCCTGCAAGCAGCTTGATCATGTTTAATCCCAAGATTTTAAAGATTAATATTTTGTTTCAAATTGTATGTATGCATTGCTTAATTTGTGTTAAATTGATTAGTTAAACTGTAGTCGCATATCCTGTAGACAAAATATTGATCTCTACTACCGAGCTTAGGTTATTTGTCGTGATTAGAGATCGCCGATGATCTCTTGTCACTTAGTAGATCCGGTCAACTTGCTTAGACATGCTTAGCTATCGGTAGAATCAAGCGTTATCGACTTTAGTCAGTAGCCTTGATCACACAAAATCTACTATGACTTTACGCTTCAGCTTTTGCTATGTTTATCCGCAAAACTAAAAATGAAAACAAAATGATTTAGACTTGGGCACAATGGTAAGACTGTGTGATCTGTTGGGTGTGACCGAAAGGTGCCCAGCCGCTAAGGACCGAGTTACTTGCGCCACCGCATCGAGCATTTCGCGCTAACCACACCGTGAGTATATGGGACCTCTCTGACCTAGTACTTTGGCGTGTATTGGCCCGGTCGCAGGAGGTCGCAGAGGGATGGAGGTGGGAGCATGGTAGTTGTCCAAAAGCTTTATCCCGAGTGGATAGTTGTCTTTTCGGCTTTACCATGTAAGCGTATGGATTTCTATCCATACGAGCTGCTCGTAGTTAATACACAATATTGGAAAAAGTCTCAGAGGACTTAGCCGTACAAAGATACCTTCTAAGTGTGTTTTGGCTTAAAGGCTGGTCCAAGTGTGGGTACATTGGTACACCCTCGCAGTTTAAAACTATTCAATAGCCTCGCCCTAGGTTATGGACACGCTGATACGCCTGTAAGAACTAGACTACAACATTTAAATTAAAATTTGATGGGTGGTACTAATCGATTCGTATATTGTTGTGGTGACTATTGGGATAGTCACTTCTAGGTTGTTTTATCTTTCGCTTTGTTATTAATATCCGCATCGTTATTTCAATCTTAAAATGAATTGCAAACTTGCCTTCAAACTGTATACATTATTGCAAATAAAGTTGGCTTTATGCAAATAAAACATATGGCCTCCACTAAACAAGCCCGCATGTAGCATATGAATAGGTCCGCTAGTTCACACGCTGCCTTAAGTGTACAAAGACAATCTTTGTACTGTGTGCTTTGCTTAATGTTTTTGTTGCAGAGGAAGAAGGTGAGCCCCAAGGGCCTCACTTCGTGAGTCAGGTTGCCGCTTCGTGGACGACTAGACTTGGCGGTCCTGGCCGATGCCTTGTGGGTTGGAGGCACACCGATTGGCTTTGTTTATAGCCATCTTATGGCACTTTTTGCTTCACTGTCGCTCTTGTTTATTTGTGTATCTTGGCCCGCGGCCTTTGTCTGTAATAACTCTACTATTTGTTTATCTTCCGCTTGGTAGTGTGATGTTTGGACTCTATGTTCTAATGGAGTTGATGTCTAATTTTGTATCGAGGTGTATACCGCTCGGGAAGTATACATATCTCGAGGATCGGCTTATTTGATTTGTGATGCTAGGACCAGTGGTTGGTTAAGCATTACAAGTCAAATAAATTGGGGTCCTCACAAAGTTGGTATCGAGCCATTCTCGACCGTAGTAACCCAAGCATAGTCGCCCTAGGATATTTTGAAAGTCTTATTTTCAAATCATAAAAGGTTTATGAAAACCTAGGCAGATTCTCGATTTTATTCCTTACCTATCTTAGCTTTCTACTCTCATCTTACTCTAATTTAAGTTTTGAAACTTGGTTTCTCTCTTCACCTTTCAAAAGATAGTTACTACCTGGTGGAATTAGTTTGGGAGAACCATGAAGTTTAATCCAACTAAAACTTGTGGGGATAATAGGTAAGATGTAAAGGGAGTAGTTATGTGTCCTGATTTTTGTTGGTCGAACTTTATCCCGCTTTGTGTTTGTTTCTCGATCGCTTTCATGAATTTTGGGCTTTCTTGCTCTTAAATTTGTTGCTAACTTGTCTTAGTAAAACAGATGGCCGGAGAACGCTGCGGCGCCAAGCAGGCCGGTCATGATGAGGAGCTTCTCCTCCGACCATGGTCGAGGTGCTCGCCGATCGAGCGAAACCGCATGGACCAGACGCGCATCTTGGAGGTTATTGCTAGAATACCTCCACTCGCCGTGGTGGCGCCACCGCACTCGCTGGGGACTTGCAGAGTTCCTCCGCACGCACCGCCGACTTACTCCCGCCCGAGGACCTCTTGATGCGATGATTGGTCGCGCATGGTTGAGCGGAAGCTCAACATAGCTCTGCCAGCGCAGATAAGGCGCCGCGTCCCCACCACCTGAGGGCGCGGCACTCTCATGGTGGGAGAACTATCTCGCCATGCACCGCGCCATGTGGTCGCGTGGGAGGAGTTCAGTCGCTTTTGTCGGGCCCACATCCTCGACGGCCCGATGAAGTCAAGAAGAAGGAGTTCCTCGCGCCAAGCAAGGGCGCAACTGGTGATGGAGTACTTGTACGAGTTCAATCATCCGCCGTTATGCTCCGGAGAGGTGGCCTCGCATGAGGCTAAGCAGAGAAGTTTATGGATGGCTTGTCCGAGGAGCCGCAGACAAGCTATCTATTGTGGACTTCTCTCGACTTTCGTGCCTTGGTAGATAAGGCCATTGTTGCCGAAAGATAAGGCAAAGGCGCTGGCGAGTCCCGCAAGCGCAAATGGGAGGCACATCGCCTACTCACGCCACCTCGCTCGCTCTGGGCGGGCAAGACCAAAGGCCGTTGCTTTTGCTCCACCGCGCCGAGGCCATCTCGCACCAGCTCGTCCGCCGCAGCCGTGAGCCACGCACGCGCGCCGCGATCCAAAGAAGAGAGCGGCCTCCGCAATCCGGCGGCCGAGGTTACTTGTTTTCGCCGCCACAACAAGGGCCACTACGCCAACGCTTGCCTCGTGAGTGTTGCAGCACTCCCGCCCTAATGGAGGACGCGGCAGGGAGTGGTCATCCACCGACCGTAAGATGATCCGAAGCCCTGTGGTGCGAGCAATGGTCGAGTCAACCACCTTTCACCGAGGAGGCTCGGAGGTGCCGATGTCGTGATGGGTACACTTCTTGTTAATTCTCGCCCGCTGCAAGATATTTGATTCTCGAGCATCGATTCTTTATTTCAAGATCATTTGCCGCCGCTAGTGGTCTTCGCTGTGTTCCTTTGGGCGCCTTTGCTCATCCGCCTCCGGTCGGAAATGAGAGTCTGTTCTACAAAGGTCGTGATGTTCCTATCATAGTCCAAGGAGGGGTTTTGACAAACCTTATTCTCGCTCATTTCAACAGTCCGATGTGATTCTTGGCATGGATTGGTTGTCCCAACACTTGGGGCGATCGATTGCGCCAGAAGATTGTCTATCTCACCACCCTTCAGCGAGCAGGTCGGATTTTCGCCAGCACTTCAGGGCCACATCTATGTGTATTAGAGGCGGCCACCTTGCGTATTTAGGATGTTCCCATAGTATCTCGACTTTGGGGATGTCTTTCCAAGATTTGCCCGGATGCCTCAGCTCGAGACCTTGAGTTTGTCATTGAGTTGCTGCCCTGCATCGCCCGATTTCAAGGCGCCGATCGAATGCCTCCCAATGAGCTAGAAGAATTAAAGAAGCAGCTTGGTGAGCTCCAAGCAAAGGGTTTCATCCGCCCCACCATCTCCTTGGGGTTGTCCGTGATCTTTGTGAAGAAGAAGGACAAGACTTTGCGCATGTGTGTTGATTACCGCCCTCTCAATGAGGTGACGGTGAAGAACAAATATCCTTTGCCCCGCATCGATGATCTGCTCGATCACCGATCGAGCCTGTGTGTTCTCAAAGATTGATTTGAGAATGGGGTATCATCAGTCAAGATCGATCCGAGGATATTCAAGACGGCTTTCACTACTCGTTATGGGTCAGACGAGTACACCGTCATGTCCTTTGGCTTAACCAATGCTCCACTTTTGTTCATGAACTTAATGAATTCAGATTCATGGAGTTTTTGGACAGATTTGTGGTGGTCTTCATTGATGATATTCTTATTTATTCCAAGATCAAGAAGATCATGCCGAGCATCCAAGATTGTTTTGGGCAAATTATGGAACACCACTATACGCCAAGTTCAAAGAAATGCGAGTTCGTTGAGGGAAGTGGCATTCTTGGGCCATGTTCTTTCACCGAGGCATAGCTGTGGATCCCAAGAAGGTCAGCGATGTTCTATCTTGGGGCAGCCCAAATCACCACCGATGTGCGGAGTTTTCTGTTTAGCGGGCTACTACCGCCGCTTTATCGAGAATTTCTCCAAGATCGCGGCCGATGACCGAATTGCTCAAGAAGGACAAGAAGTTTGTGTGGTCCTCTCTGTGATGAGAGCTTTGAGCTCAAACAACATTGACTTCACCCCAGCCCTTACTCTTCCCGATATCCACAAGAGCTTCGATATTTATTGCGATGCCTCTCGTCGTGGACTTGGTGTGTCCTTATGCAGAAGGCAAGGCGCTGCCTATGCATCCAGTGCTTAAGACCTCACGAGCTCAATTATCCCACCCATGATTTAGAGTTGGTCTGTGGTGCATGCACTCAAGATTTGGCGGCATTATTTGATCTGAAACCGCCATGAGGTGTATTCCGATCACAAGAGCTTGAAATACTTGTTCACCCAAATGATCCAACCTCAGCAGAGGAGGTGGTTGGAATTGATCAAAGATTATGACATGGGTATTCGTGATCATCTCGGCAAGGCCAATGTAGTTGCCGATGCACTTAGCCGAAAGGTGTATTGCAATACTGATGATCCAAGAGCAAGAACCCGCACTTCTTGCAGAGTTTCAGCTGCCTCAACTTGGGTTTGGTTGAGCACGGTTCCTTTGTCGCTTTGGTTGTGCAACCAACCTTGGTGGATCAAATCAAGGCAAAGACAAGAATCGATGATGGGGTGGGTAAAATCGCGTAATATCAAGGATGGATCACCAAGTGTTTCATGTAAGATGAGCACGGTGTTGTATGGTTTGGGCAAGGCCTTGTGGTCCCAAAGGTCCCGAGTTGCGGGATTTGATTCTTCAGAGGCCCATGATTCGCCTTTGTCCATCCATCCCGGCCACTAAAATGTACCAAGATCTCGCGCCGAGATTCTCGTGGACTCGCATGAAGCGAGATTGCCGTGTTCGCGCCGATGCGACGATGTTGTCGCGTGAAGGCCGAGCATCGGCCCAAAGAAGTCTTCTTCACCCTTGCCTATACCGTAATGGAAGTGGGATCAGAGGCATGGATTTTATCACCGGTCCGCCTGCACCTGCGGGGAAGGATGCATTATGGGTTATCATTGATCGATTGAAGGTGGCCCATTTCTTCCAAAGGCGATCGAAAATTGATGTGAATCACCTAGCGGATCTTTACATATCCCGCATTGTGAGTCCGCATGGTGTGCCACGAACGATAGTGTCGATCGTGGTTCTCTTTTCACTTCCGATTTTGGCACACCGCAGGAGGCCATGGGTACCGCTTTCGCTCACCACCTATCATCCTCGGGATCGATGGTCGACGGAGCGCCAATCGTGTGCTTGAAGATATGCTCGTGCTTGTGTTCTTTCCTATGGAAAGAATTGGGAGAAGTGCTACCGCTGCCGAAGTTCTCCTACAACAACAGCTTTCCGTGCTAGTCTCGCATGGCACCATTTGAGGCCT
Source organism: Ampelocalamus luodianensis (assembly GCA_036346255.1). NCBI lineage: Eukaryota > Viridiplantae > Streptophyta > Magnoliopsida > Poales > Poaceae > Ampelocalamus > Ampelocalamus luodianensis. Next base: position 38,011,234 of record CM070630.1, read on the forward strand.
TGTATGGACGGCGCCGCAGAACACCATTGAACTGGTCGAACCGTGAAAGGCGCTTCTTTGCCCGGATTCGATCAATGAGGCCGAAAGTCAAGTGCGCTTGATTCGTGAGCACTTGCGCGTGGCTCACCCGCGTAAGAGCTATGCAGATCGGCGCGCCGTGAGTTGAGTTTCCACCCAATGACTTTGTGTATCTCAAAGTCTCACCTCCAAAGGTCATCGCCGCTTCTGCCAAGGGCAAATTGGCTCTCTGCATGCCTGACCCTACCGCATCATCGATAGAGTGAGCCGTTGCTTACAAGTTAGACTTGCCACCACACTTGAGGGGTGCATGATGTTTTCCATGTGTCGCAATTGAAGAAGTGCCTCCGTGTTCCGGCTGAGGAAACACCATTGGAAAATATCGATGTGCGTGAAGATCTGTCTTATCGTGAGCGCCCCGCTCAGATCCTCAAGAAGTGAACGCAGAACAAGGAACCATGTGATTAAGTTCCTTAAAGTTCAAGTGGTCGAACCACTCCGAGGATGAGGCCACTTGGGAGCGGGAAGATCGTCTCCGAGCAGATTACCCATCATTCTTCTCCGAGTGATCAGAATCTCGGGGCGAGATTCCTGTAAGGGGGGGGAGATTTGTAACAGCCCTAACGTAGGGTTTGTATTTCAAGTGTAAAATTTTGAGGAGAAATAAAAACTTTTGTTGTCTCTTCAAATCATTTGAAGTTTTCCAAATTTTCCTAGCAATTTCCAATTTTCTAGAAGATAATTCTTGTGATTTGAAGTGGTTGTCATCAAATTATTAGCCTTCAAACTTGTGATCATTATCTGCAAATATTTTTCCTAGCATCTTGGTCATCTTATGTACCTCCCTGAATTATTTCACAATTTTTAGATTTTATTTGCTATTTCAAATGGCCAAGTCAAACTAGTTGGAAATCTGGTCAAACCCTAGGTCAGCATGTTTGTGAATTTTCTGCAGAACTTCTCAGTGCATAAAAGTTCTGGAAAATTTATGAAATGTTGCTCTCTGTCTCAAGTAGCTACTATAAAAATTTCGGAATTTTTGGAGCTCGGGAGCTATCTCTAAAAATTCCCTAAAACTCTCTCGCTTTAAACTCAAAATCAGAATCATCGCTTGTCGCTCGAACCCGAGCCCGACTCAAACCAGATCGCACCACTTGACTCGTCGCACCGCCTAGCTGCACCGCGCGCGACGAGTCCATTCGATCGTGACCGTCCGATGCAAATCGAACGATCCACGCTATGCGGCGCAACCGACTCGTCCGAATGCATACACCAATCTCACCGCCCATTTCGGATCCAACGACGGTGTTGTCGATCAAATCAAACCACCGGATCGCACCGCTTGCCGGCCGCCGATGTGGACCCCACCGCCGCCTTCGCCTCGCTTCTCCGCTGCCTCACCGGAGCTCTCGCCAGACGCCGCGCATGCTTGCCACGCTCGCCGCCGCCACATTGCCCCTCGTGTCACCGAGAAGCATCGCCGGGTCTCATCTACCCACCGAACTCATTCATTCCTTCTCTACCCCATTCTCGTGCTTTCTCCGCCCGCTTTGTCTCACGAGTTGAACCCCGAGCAGCGCCGCCGCGTCGCTGCCTCTCTCAAGCCCGCGATCGCACCATCGTGATCCACTCTCCTCGCCGCCCCATTTTGCCCATCCCGATCATCGGCATCCATTGATCGCTCGAGCAACTTCATCGCTTCGCTCCGGCACTTCGCCCCGCGAGCTTGCTAGCTTCGTGAGTCTCAAGCCTCGCTTTGGTTCCACTTGATCGCAATGCTCCACCGATGCTCACGGTGGGTTCGTTTCGCTTTGGTGCATCGTGGAAGCCGCGGCGACCGATTCTTCTTCGAGCTCGCAGCCACGTGGTGATTCCGCCGCCTCGGACCTCCTTCGCCGCCATCATCTTGTGCTTATTGTTCCCGGATCAAGGCGAGCCGAGGCGCATCTTCCGGTCTTCTCGGCCCGTAGCGCCTTCTCCGCGAGCACCGCACCTTCTTCTCCACCTCCGGCCGCGTGAGCTCAACTCCGGTGACCATCGGACTCGCGCCGCCGCCATCGTTCGCGGTCTCTGCGGAACCCGAAGGTATCACTCACTCGCCTTGAAGCCCACCGTTAGCGAGATCCACCGCGCGCCGCGCCGCTGCCTTCGCGCGCGCGGCGAGCCGCGTGTCATCTCATCGCTAATCTTGTTTAGTGTAGTCACCGACTTGTGGGCCTTTGCCGTTAGTCATGTTTAGAAATCATTTAATCCAACCGCTTTATTTCACCTTGAGTCTCTCGCATGTGGGCCTGGAATGTCGCTAGGGTCTGTAGTTTCCTTAATGCGCTTTCTCGATGGGAAGCGATTCGTGAGGGTATGTTAGGTTTGCACTTTAGTAAGCCAAGACGATTCTCGTAATATGCCTTCGACGTCACCTTAAGCCGTGGGTCGAGTCGTAGCCGACTCGACCACACTTCGCGAACCCGCATGTCGCTGGCGTGGGCTAGCTAGTGGGTGCGAAATGAAATGCGTGCATTATAGATTTCGAAATGATTTAGTATTTCGGTTTATGTTTTCGTTGAATCGTTAATTCAATTAAACTTGTAAAATGCATAACTAATTCAATTTTTATCCAAATTGCATGAATCCAAAGTTCGTTTATTTTCATTTCAAATGTATTATTTGCTAAAATTAGTTTCATCCATGTCTCTCGTAGTAAAAATCATTAATTAATAAAATGGTGTCTTATGTATCTTCTAGATTAGAAAATGCATATCTCTTTCAATATTTGTCCAAATCCAAGTGAAACCAATTTTGTAATTTGTCATTTTAATGTACTAATTATTAGGATAGGTTTTATACACTGTTTCTGTTCATGAAAATTTGTTAAGTAATTAACTAGTGTTTTGATGTGTTTTTAGCTTAGGAAATTCATAGAAAATTCTTAATAACTTAAAGTGAATTCGTTCTCTGCTTCTGAAATTTTGTTATATCATGCTTAGGCTGCGTGAAAAGTTTAGTGTGTTTTGTTGTTGTTGTATTGTTTGAGTTTGGTCGGTGTTATTCGCTCTTATTCACTGCTTTGTTCAATCGTTAGGATTCGATATTTGCGCAACCCCGAGAACGATCCTCCGCAACATATTGAGCAACAAAGCAACAGCAAGCGCTTTGATCATGTTTAATCCCAAAGATTTTAAAGATTAATATTTTGTTTCAATTGTATGTATGCATTGCTTAATTTGTGTTAAATTGATTAGTTAAACTGTAGTCGCATATCCTCGTAGACAAAATATTGATCTCTACTACTCGAGCTTAGGTTATTTGTCGTGATTAGAGATCGCTGGATGATCTCTTGTCACTTAGTAGATCCGGTCAACTTGCTTAGACATGCTTAGCTATCGGTAGAATCAAGGTTATCGACTTTAGTCGGTAGCCTTGATCACACAAAATCTACTATGACTTTACGTTTCAGCTTTTGCTATGTTTATCCGCAAAACTAAAAATGAAAACAAAAATGATTTAGACTTGGGCACAATGGTAAGACCGGTGTGATCTGTTGGGTGTGACCGAAAGGTGCCCGAGCCGCTAAGGACCGAGTTACTTGGCGCCACCGCATCGAGCATTTCGCGTGCTAACCACACTAGAGTATATGGACCTCTCTGACCTAGTACTTTGGCGTATTGGCCCGGTCGCAGGAGGTCGCAGAGGGATGGAGGTGGGAGCATGGTAGTTGTCCAAAAGCTTTATCCCGAGTGGGTAGTTGTCTTTTCGGCTTTACCATGTAAGCGTATGGATTTCTATCCATACGAGCGCTCGTAGTTAATACACAATATTGGAAAAAGTCTCGAGGACTTAGCCGTACAAGATACCTTCGAAGTGTGTTTTGGCTTAAAGGCGTCTCAAGTGTGGGTACATTGGTACACCCGCAGGTTAAAACTATTCGAATAGCCTCGCCCTAGGTTATGGACACGCTCGGATACGCCTGTAAGAACTAGACTACAACATTTAAATTAAAATTTGATGGGTGGTACGAACTGGGATTCGTGTTATTGTTGTGGTGACTATTGGGATAGTCACTTCTAGGTTGTTTTATCTTTCGCTTTTGTTATTAATATCTGCATCGTTATTTCAATCTTAAAATGAATTGCAAACTTGCCTTCAAATCAGATTACATTATTGCAAATAAAGTTGGCTTTATGCAAATAAAACATATGGCCTCCACTAAACAAGCCTGCATGTAGCATATGAATAGGTCTGCTAGTTCACACGCTGCCTTAAGGTACAAAGACAATCTTTGTACTCAGTGCTTTGCTTATTGTTTTGTTGCAGAGGAAGAAGGTGAGCCCCAAGGGCCTCACTTCGTGAGTCGTGTTGCCGCTTTCGTGGACGACTAGACTTGGCGGTCCTGGCCGATGCCTTGTGGGTTGGAGGCACACCGATTGGCTTTGTTTATAGTCATCTTATGGCACTTTGCTTCACTGCTCGTTCTTGTTTATTTGCGTATCTTGGCCTGTCGGCCTTTGTCTGTAATAACTCTACTATTTGTTTATCTTCCGCTTGGTAGTGTGATGTTTGGACTCTATGTTCGAATGGAGTTGATGTCTAATTTTGTATCGAGGTGTGTATATCGCTTCGAAGTATACATATCTCGAGGATCAGTTTATTTGATTTGTGATGCTAGGACCAGGTGGTTGGTTAAGCATTACAAGTCAAATAAATTGGGGTCCTCACAATGTATTACTCGTTTTTGTAGGGTTTGTGTGAATAGTATGGCCCATTGTGTATGTGATGCATGTATGAGTTTTCATGACCAGCGCGTCATGTTTATTTATGGCCATAGGTTGCATATTATTGTATAACGGTCTGCGTGTTGACTTGTGATGCTTGATATTCTCATATGTAATTCATTATAAGCTGTTAGGAGTAATAGCTCAATAGATGCATGTGGTGACTTCAAGTGTGATGGCTCGGTGAACAGGAAGTGTGGTGATAAAGGTTGTCATACTAAGGGCCATACTATCTCACAGCTTAATTTGATTATCTGTGAATAATTTTTATGTTCCTATTATACTATTGTTTATATTATTATTTTGGGTGTTTTTAACATGATAAAATAGTATCCCTCTTAAAAAATTAAGTAAAACTTGATGCCCTTCCAATTGTTGCACCTATCAATATTTTGATCATTAATTGGTAGGTCTACCAAAGTAGGGTGCCATTAATTATCTTTATAAAATAGAAAATTGTTGGACACGTTCATGCATAATATTGGTTTAACTTGACTAGGCTATCAAAATGGTTTTGGACCTAGGGGTATGGTGTTGAGGCCGGGACATGTGGATGTCACTCAAGAAACAAGAGTTGCATGTGATGTAATTAGCAAGGGGTTGCTTACCTAAATCACTAGGTTTCTAGCAGTGATGTCAAAGCTCACTAGGACTTAATTATCTATGAATCTTGAACCCACTATATGAAGTTACAGGGAAACTTGGTTTAGAACATATAGTGAGAGTATCTTTTATTAAAGTGTTTAATAGAAGATCTTATATAAACATAGTGCTGATTTTTTTGCATATACATATTTTATGTGATAGATCATGGCACCTAGTACTTCCTCCACACCTACCTTTAACTTGTGATCTATTCTTGAGAAGGAAAAACTGAATGTAATAAAGTTCATTGACTGGTTTCGTAATTTGAGAATTGTTCTTAAACAACAAAAGAAGGAATATGTTTTAGTGGGTCCCAATCCCGAGAAACCAAATGCAGATGCTACATGTGCTAAAAAAAATGCATATGAGAAGCATTGCAATGACGCAGTCGATGTACACTGTCTTATGCTTGCCACCATGAACTCTAAGCTTCAGAAGCAATATGAGACCATGGACGTTTACAATATGATTGTGGGTCTGCAAAGCATGTTTCAGGATCAAGCAAGGGCGGAGAGGTACAATACCTGTAAGGCATTGTTTTCTTGTAGGCTGTTAGAAGGTAGCCCGATCAGTCCTTATGTGATCAAGATGATTTGTCACATTGAGAGCTTGGAAAAAGCTTGGTTTTCCCCTTAGCCAAGAGCGGGCTACTGATGTGATTCTCCAATCGCTCCCTGTGAGCATTGAACCCATCATATTGAATTTTCATATGAATGGCATGGAGAAGTCAATGACCAAGTTGTATGGCATGCTTAAAGATGCTGAGAAGAGCATCAAGAAAAGTTATAATCATGTGATGATGGATCAAAAGACTACTAGCTTAAAGAAGAAGGGTAAGTCTTGGGGAAATGAAAAAAGCAAATGAAAGACTTAAGATGAGATCAAGAGTCTCAAATCTAAGCTTAAGAAGCTCAAGCTAAGTCCTAAGTCTGATACAGAATACTACCATTGTCATGAGACTAGGCATTGAAAGAGGAACTGCAAAAAGTATTTGGCAGAACTGGAAAAGAAGAAGGGAAGTAAGACTTCTGCTTCAGTTATGAATGTTATAGAAATAAATCTGGCTACTTCTCATATTGGTTCTTGGGTATTTGATACTAGATCGGTTGCTCATATTTGCAATTCGATGCAGGGGCTAATGAGTAGAAGTTTAGCAAGAGGCGAGGTTGATCTTCGCGTGGGCAATGTGGCAAGAGTTGTTGCATTGACTATTGGAACTTTACCATTATCTTTACCCTCAGGATTAGTTTTGGAATTGAATAATTGTTATTATGTTCATGCCTTAAGCAAAAATATTATTTTTGCTTCATGCTTGGGAGCAGAAGGTTATGAGTTTAGAATAAAGAACAATTGTTGTTCAATTTATTTAAATGATATGCTTTATGGTCATGCTCCATTGGTGAATGGACTATATATTTTAAATCGTGAGGATGTGCCTGTTTATAACATTAATGCTAAGAGACTTCGGCCTAATGATTTGAATCTCACTTATATTTGGCATTGTCGTTTGGGTCACATAAATGAGAAGCGAATGGAGAAGCTCAATAAAGATGGTCTTCTAAACTCATTTGATTTTGAATCACTTGAAATGTGCGAGTCTTGCTTACTTGGCAAAATAACTAAGGCACCTTTCACTAGTCTAGGTGAGAGGGCAAATGACTTGTTGGCCTTAGTACATTCGGATGTATGTGGACCAATGGGCTCAACGGCCAGAGGTGGTTTTCAGTACTTCATAACTTTTAGCGATGACTTTAGTAGATATCGTTATATCTACTTAATGAGACATAAGTCTGAATCTTTTGAAAAGTTCAAGGAATTTCAAAATCAAGTATATAATCAACTTGGCAAGATAATTAAAGCCCTACGATCAGATCATGGAGGTGAATATTTGAGCCATGAGTTTGGTTATCATCTAAAGCAATGTGGAATTGTTCCACAACTAACTCCGCTAGGAACGCCTCAATGGAATAGGGTGTCTGAACGACGGAACCTAACCTTGTTAGACATGGTTCAGTCCATGATGAGAAAATCTAATCTGCCATTGTCTTTTTAGGGGTATGCTCTGGAAACAGTCGTGTTCACGTTAAATAAGGTTCCATCAAAAGTCGTAGAGAAGACACCATATGAGATATGGACTCTGAAGCATCCCGGGTTGTCTTTTCTCAAAATATGGGGATGTGAGGTATATGTAAAATGTTTGACGTCTGACAAACTCACACCTAAATCTGATAAATGCTTCTTCGTGGGGGTATCCTAATAAAACTAAAGGATATTACTTTTATAAAAGGGATGAGAACAAAGTGTTTGTTTCCCGAAATGGAGTCTTTTTTGGAGAAAGAGTTCCTCTCAAAAGGAGTTAATGGGAGCACAGTGCGACTCAAAGAAATTTGGGAACCATAAAAAAATGTTTCAACTACTACTGAATCTCTACAGGATGTACAAAATATTGTAGAACCTGTGGAAGAGGCATTAGCCCCACGTAGGTCTGAAAGGACACATCAATTGCCGATAAGGTATCGACATGACATTTTATTATTAGACAATGATGAACCAAAGACTTATGAGGAAGCGATGATGGGCCTAGACTTTGAGAAATGGCTTGGAGCCATGAGATCCGAAATACAATCCATGTATGACAATCAAGTTTGGAACTTGGTTGATCCACCTGATGGTATAAAAACCATGGAGTATAAGTGGGTTTTTTTAAAAAAGATAGACATGGATGGAAATGATCATATCCATAAGGCACGATTGGTGGCGAAGGGTTTCAAACAAATTCAAGGTGTTCACTATGATAAAACTTTCTCGCCCGTCGCTATGCTTAAGTCTGTCCGGATTGTTCTAGCTATTGATGCATATTTCGATTAAGAGATATGGCAGATGGATGTCAAAAAAACTTTCCTAAATGGAAACCTAAGTGAGGATGTTTACATGACAAATCCTGAGGGTTTGGTCGATCCACAAAATGCTAGAAAGATATGCAAGCTTCAAAAATCTATCTATGGATTGAAGCAAGCATCTCGAAGTTGAAACATTCGTTTTGATGAGGTAGTCAAAGGGTTTGGCTTCATCAAGAATAAAGAAGAGCCTTGTGTTTACAAAAAGGCTAGTGGGAGCGCACTTGTTTCTCCGATCCTATATGTGGATGGCATATTATTGATTGGAAATGATATTCCCATGCTTGAATCTGTCAAGTCTTCATTAAGAAATAGTTTCTCTATGAAAGACTTAGGAGAGGCATCATATATTTTGGGCATAAAAATCTATAGAGATAGAACTAAAAGGCTAATTTGATTAAGCCAAGATACGTATATTGAAAAAGTGTTGAAGCGGTTCAACATGCAAGATTTCAAGAAGGGTTTCTTGCCTATGTCACATAGTATTAGTCTTAGCAAGATTCAGTGTCCATCGACACCTGATGAGTGAGACCTGATGAGTAAGATTCCATATTCTTATCTATTGGGTCTATCATGTATGTCATGCTTTGTACACGCCCAGATGTGTCATATGCTCTTAGTGTTCTGAGCAGATATCAGTCAAATCCAGGTGAAGGTCACTCGATAGCTGTAAAAAATATCCTGAAATACTTAAGAAGGACTAGGGGTGCATTCCTTGTTTATGGAGGTGAGAAAGAGCTAGTTGTAAATTGTTACACTGATGCTAGCTTCCAAACCGATAAAGATGATTTTTTATCGTAGTCTAGGTTTGTGTTCTGTCATAATAGAGGAGTAATGAGCTGAAAAAGTTCCAAGCAAGAGACAGTTGCTGATTCTACAACGGAGGCTGAGTATATTGCGGCTTTTGAAGCTACAAGGAGGCAATTTGGATAAAGAAGTTCATCTCTGAGTTGGGTGTGGTCTCTAGTCCTTCTAGTCCAATGGATCTCTATTGTGATAATAGTGGAGCCATTGCGCAAGCCAAGGAGCCTAGATCACATAAAAAATCCAAGCACATACTTCGGCGTTTTCACCTCATTCGCGAGTTTGTTGATAGAGATGATGTGAAGATATGCAAAGTACGCATGAATTTAAATCATGCTGATCCGTTGATAAAGCCTCTCCCGCGACCAAAGCATCAGGCACACACAAGACCTATGGGGATTAGACACTTGCATAATGTTATATTCTTAAGTACCATCAGTTGGTCTCATGCATAGTGTATGTAGGATCCTTAGACCTGAGATTATCATAGTTTCCTATATGTGTAATAGTTTACTTATGGGTTGTCAAACATTACTCCTTAACTGGGTGGTCATAAAAGTAGCTTTCAAGTTTACTATAAAATATGTGAAGTGTGAGCGATCAAGATGGAATTTGCTCCTCCTATATAACGGGAGAGACATCTCTAGGCTCCTCGATGTGGTTGGATTAAGGAAGTGCATGGACATGCCAAATGTGGTTGAGGAGTCAATCACAACTGAGTAATCCACTACAGGTTCGAGTGAAGGATCGAGCTATCAAAGGATGGTACGCTTCTCGCCTTGAGTTCGATCTAGTATTGTGAGGCAAAGGGATCGGTACATAAGCACTATATAGGTTTGTCCGATATGATCTTTATGCATATTTGGGAGTCGCTATGTCCTGCTAGAGACTGCTACCAACTTCCTGCTAGAGACTGCTACCAACTTATGGACCGGAAAGAAGTTTTCAGCCCATGGCCGACTATACATGACCCTACAGGGTTACACACTTAACGGGTTAGAACGATATGGGTCCGGATGATACTCTCCGAGTGAGATACGATCTCTACTCGTATCGGATAAGGATCCGATTGGAGGCTATATAAAGAGAGACGCGGAGCTGAAGGAGTGATCCCGAGACACACCCATCAAAACCCTAGCCATCACCTCTCAATGCCCTTGTCGTGCACGCTAGTGCTAGCACACCGACACACGACGTTCCATCCCTAGACGTGTGGACTTCGGTGGAGGCACTGCTGCGACTACGGCGCTGATCGGGTTGATCGCAAGGAGGAGACGGTTGGCCAGAGGACGATCGACTACTTCCACTATACCGATGCGCACTACGTTGAATCGGCCACTTCCACTCAACATCCGCTGCACTGCGTGTCTAGTGGTAACGATCTATGATCTCTTACTCGCATGGTTTCTGGTTTACATGGTAGAAAATTTTAATCTGCGCTAGTGTAGCCTACCCGTATTCCTTCGGCTCCATATAAGAGCAGTAATCTTTTGGATCAAGCCAGAAAGTAACAATATATTCTCCTATCTCAATCTATATATATCTTCCATTTCTAATACCATAATCCCCTTAAAGCCATGTCGTCTAGTCATGTACCTCGGTTCCACGGTCTGTGAGCGTGGTACCCGGCTTTTATGGACTAGAAACGTGATACGTGACTTTTTTAACCTGTCGTGATGCTATTTTTACAATTTTATATGAGCAGATACTATATTTTCTATTTAAAATAAAAAATATATCAATTCAGCCGAGGACTTTCGCAGTCTACCCATTTCGGCACGGTAGTTATCCGGTTGTGAACCACGTGTCCCTCCTGAAATGTAGGCAATAAATATCTTGTTATGCTATATTTTCCCCACATGGACACGACGACAGAGCATCTGTTCTTGGGAAGGGGTCTCAGATGTCAGATCTGCATTTGTACACCGTGTTCAAGAAGTATATTCTTGCTTCTTCATTCCTTTCTGATTGGAGTCAAGGATTTTTGTGCACTCTAGAGAAATTACTTTTTTCTATGAATTTCCTGTATAATTTCTACGTTCTGAAGAAGCATGAAATTTTGAATCCACGAACAGGTGTATGCTTATTTTTTAATACATGTTTTAGGCGGATGTGCAGTTCAATCAGAGGGGAGAGATAATTTCTGAGAGACTAGACAAATATCATATTAAGATTCCATTTTATAAATGATACTCTGTAAAGAATCTTGCACTTAAACCTTTTCCTAAATATTTGCTGATTTACACTGAGTGGTAGTGCACCACTCTGTCATGACCTTCCTTTTTCTTTTTTTGAGATAAACTCTGTCATGGCCATTGCCCATTGCCCGATGGCTACCAACTAGAACCACGTCTCATGTTACTTGTTCTTCGACAAAATCATCACTTGATTATAAAGTTTGTAAACACAGAAAACCATGTGTCGGTTGTCTTTTCCCCCGAAAAATCAAGTTGGTTTGCAACCTATGCTTGCAAGTTAGGATTTAAACTAATCAAACTACAAAATGGTGATACCAGCATGACAAACAAAATCATGTTTGGAACAATTTTTCCAAACATTAATAAACTTAATTTGCTTCAATTCAACTGGTGGATTTTATCAGTTAAAAGAAGTGCTTTAATTTCGTTTCGAGCCACAGGCACTCGGATATTTGTTGACTGTTAACTAGAGAAACCTATTAGGCTGCTACTTTCCCAGGCCAATATTATGTCTTAGTACATATAGTCGACTGAACACTCCTTAAAGTTTCAAGAAAGAGAAGGACACTAAAAGAGCAGTCGTCCTTTGCTTCATAGCTAGAACAAAATCTTGTATTCAAAACTAGAAATTTGCAATTGCATAGAAAGATAAGAAAGGCATGGAAGACAGATGAACATAATACGTAACTAACTTGAATTTATAAAATCACTAGGCTGAGATAAGAACATGCAGAGATGAACATTACACACCGGTGTCCTTGGCATCTGCAACAAGCCGAGCTCCATGGGCAGTAGACACAAGGAGCAACAAGAGGAGGGAGATGAGAAGGCAGGATTTCTTTATGCTCGCCATGGCTGCCCTGCACAGAGCTACACTATACTCTAATAGACAAAGAGCAAAAACTCCTCTGCCTCGGGTACCAACTCTCATCACCCTTCCCTTAAAAATCCTTTAAAAGGAGATAGAATAAGTTCCTCAAGGAGCTTTCCACGTGGTCTTCCAAAAGCTGGCCCTGCCAACCTTATAATTTATTTGTTTGTTTATTTTGTAACAGCCAGCACTAATACCTGTCTTCGTTTTTTATACTCGAACTTCATTTTTTTATTTTCAGTGAGAGTATATCTTATCGAGCAACAACACAACAAAGATGGTTGAAACAAACCTTTATGTACCACATAGTTTATTCTTTGAGGAGTATATTGCACATTTGAAATGTGACATATTGGCCCTGTTGAAATTAGCGCATATTGTAAAAGGCATGATTGTATATTTTTCTATACCTGTTGTAGACATAATCAACTGAGGATAGAAAGAGATTAGACATAATCGGATAAAGATAAAAAGTTCATATCTCTGTTGTACGCACTACTATTTGTACTCCTGTAGCCAATACAACACATCATCAGAGTATATAAAAACACTCACTAGAACCTAGTTTTGGGTGTGGGCGACAATCTCTTTTCTTCCTCCTCTCTTTGTTCTAAGTTTCTATATGGTATCAGAGCCACAAACTCTCACGAGATGATGACCGTCAGTTCCTTGTCCTCGATGACTACAGGTTCCACCAACGTCGGCTCTTGCTCTACCACGGTCGACCTGCTTCTATCCCCATCCTTTGGGCATCTCATCAATGTAAATCTCTCCAAGGACAACTATCTCTTGTGGAGAGCGCAGTTCATGCCCTATCTTCGCAACCAACAGTTGCTTGGGTATGTTGATGGAACCATTGTTGCACTTGAGAAGCTAATTTCCCAGACGACAGAGTCTGGCACTATGCTGGTTGTCAACCCGGCATATCAAGCATGGCTAAAACAGGACCAACTGGTCCTTAGTGCCTTGTTGTCCTCCCTGTCCGAGGAGAATCTGACGCGTGTTCTCCTCCTCACAACTTCACACTAGGTATGGGCTGCCCTAGAATGCATGTTTTCCTTAGGATCATGTGCAAGAATCATGCAAATTCAACGGCAGTAGGCAAACGTGCGCAAGGAGGATGAATCTGTTGGTGACTACTTCAACAAAGTGAAGAGTCACCGAGACACTAGTATTAATCGGCAAACCTCTCCTTGATGAATAAGTGATCTCCTACATGCTTGCTGTCCTGGATACAGATTATGACTCCTTGGTCACTTTATTACTACCAGGTCCGACGAGCTCTCCTCAACAAGCTGTACGCACACATGGTCAGCCATGAGATGTGTCTCAACTACAACAATGTTGCTTTTCAAGCTCCTGGTGCTTCAGCCATCCTTGCATCAAGAGGCAACAAGGGTGGACGGTCGAACTACCGTGGTCATGGACTTGGTCGCGGCTATGGAGGACCACCGCGCACCAGCAGCCAAGGAGAAGGCAGCAAGCAGCGCTCAAATGAAGGGAGACCTGTCTGTCAGGTCTATGGAAAGGCAGGGCATGTCGCTCTAAAATGCTACCACAGATTTGACCAGTCTTATCAAGCCGAAGAGGGTCGTGTTGTAGCAGCTGCGTCATACTCCATCAACATCAACTGGCATGTTGATTCGGGAGCAACCGATCACATCACTAGTGAATTAGACAAGGTGAGCATCCAGTATTCAATATCAAGGTTGACCCTCGACGCGCCGCAGCCACTATTTTGACTCCTTTTATGCAATTACCTCGGTAAACAAGAGATAAGAAAGCATGAGTCTTTTTTCTTTATTTGAGCTTGACCTGTTTCCCGAGGCGTTGGAAATGAACCAAGAATTTCCTTCTTTACTACATAAAGCATCAGCTGCTGCAAATAAATTGAGGAACCTTTGGCATCAAGGGTCTTCGACTGGGGTCAAGTCGTAACAAGGTAGCCGTAGGGGAACCTGTGGCTGGATTGAATCCTTTGCGATGGAAATGCCCTCGCCTTCATCCTTTAGCTAGAAAACCCTAGATCGCATGCCGTAAAGGATGGGTGTGAAAATGTTCCCGGGATATGAATTCAAATCTTCATCATCTTCTTTCAGTCCCATGGTGGAATGCCTTTATGAGCCGCCTCTTCAAAGTATTTACCTCTGCCTTTCTTCTTTTAGAACATACACCGCTCCCTCCGTGCTCATGGCAGGCTGGCCTGCCAGCGGTAGTGGGAATTCTCCCATTCCCTGGTCAAAAAAGGGTGGCCATTTTCTTCGCATTCTATTCTGAAAACGACTATCACTCTGTCTCGACCACAAGAGCGGTTTAATTACTTGCACTCATCATTGAGAAATGTTACCCCCTTTCTCCTCGGTCCACAGAGAAAAAATGTAGGGCTGGTGCTGACAGTTGGTTCATCACAGAAGAAAGAACTCACAGAGCTGGGATCGCTAACTAATAGAATAGTACTACTAACTAATACTAATATATAGAAATAGATATCTAGAAATAGAAACGAACTAATATATAGATAATCAAAAATAGGATCTTGCAAGTCTGGAATAGGAAACGAAAGTCATCCTGAAAGATGCTAGGAGCTTCTTCCCCACATATCCATCCTAAGCTGGAAGTGGCTACTCGATCGGTCGGATTCCAAATTCTCTGCTCGGAGTGCCCCCCGAAAGGGGCATCGCCGAATCTAACTTCCTTGTTTAGATAGTGTATCACACAAAGCAGGAGGAAATCGGTACCCCGCGAGGCTGGCGAAGTCGGCACAAGAAATAGGCAGAGTAGAAGTAGCAGTTGCGGGTCTTCTTCACTCACGCGATATTGTTGGATCGGGTTCCACCATTTCTCTAGTTTGAATCTCGTTTAATCCATAAACACGTGCAATCCTAGGTTGGGGGGTAGGTGAAGGTGGGGGGTTCTATCTTGGAAGAGGATAGCTAGGACCCCTCCAATCATGTTTGAGCCTATGTTCACCCGGGGCCCAAAAAGGACGTGCAAGTTTCCCTGCATGTGGCTCATCCGTGCTTTTATCCGAGGCGCACTCATCAAGGGCCGATAGATAGAGCAGCTCTTGATCATGGGTTGAGCCGGGTAACTCGATGAAAGGGGCGACCCTAAGATGCGACAACAACCCAATTATCTTTCAAAGAAGCCCGATTTGACACAGTTAGACTTGAAACACTGCTTGTCAAGTTAAGTAGCGACCTGCATACAGAGTGGGCTAATCCAACCAATCTTGCTTGCACAATGGAAAGAGCCACGGGCTTATCTCTCTAGCGAATTAAATTAGCCAAAGGTGTAATTTGTTGGGAAACCATGGGCCTGACCCTGCAGTCGGCCCATTAGTAGGCGCCCCATCCCAAACCCTAGCAGGGTCGTAGCCTATAAATAGGGGTGCTATTCATTGTAAAAGATTGATCGATGGATGAAGGAATAAAGAGAAGCAAGAAGTCCCCCTACATCTCTGTGTTCTATCTCTTATTCTGTTCTTGTTGTTCATGCATTGTTCTTACGATTCTACGCTTGTCTACGAGGTAATCGCTCGGACTGGACTCGCCAGCGACGGTTCCTCAACACGTTATCAGCACGATCGACTCTCCTCGCATCGAAAAGGTAACCGTCGATGAACGACGCTCGTAGATTGAATCGTTTTCTAGTTTGCTTTCAATTCTGCAAATTTGGCTTTCTAGATTGGTTTCCTACGGTGCAAATCTGCTCTAATCTACCGCGAGCCGACTTGAAGTCGCCGGCCAAGCCGATCGGTGGATTGCATGAAAGAGTAGATGATGATTGTACCGTTGATAGTAGATGCAATCGCATGAAAGGCATCATGTGCATGGCATCGCCTGCAAGCGGCTGTCACTACCTCCGCGATACGTTACCGGTCGGCATAGTCCGCCATCACGTACCGCCACGGAGGCAACGACAGTGCCACGCCGCTAGCACGCGGCGAGCACGCACATGACGGCATGAAGCCGCGCCTCCGTTGCAATCTTGTACCACATTGCATTACATTACATTGTATCGCATCACATCTGCATATATAAACAGTAATCGCATAAAGAAAATCGCGGCCCGAACTTGCCGCATGCCCCTGTCGCACGCGCCTGAAATCGGCCGTCGCCCTCCCGACGCGCCGCGTCGCCCGTCACCGACCTCTCCCTCGCGCCCACATGCGCAACCGCTGGCGCCCGCATGCGCCGCCGGATCTCGGCCACACCGCACGGCGCGCCGCCAGATCCACGGCATGCGCCACCGACCCGACATCGCCCAAGAAAAAAGGAGGTGGAGCGCCGCCGCCGCTGCCGACGCTGAGCGCCGCCGAAACCGCCGCCGCGATGCCGCCACCTGTGTCGCCGCGCGCCACCGTCGAATGGTCATGTGCACCGCCAATGACATGGCTCCCATGGAGGGAGCCGCCGCCACCCACGCTTGATCCTGTGTCCGTAGCGCCAAGCGCACCGCCACCGGCCGAGCCTCTCGCCGCGACGGCATCGCCCGCCACGCGCGCACGCTTAGAGCGGCGCCCGCTTCAGCCCGTAGCGGCGACGCCGCCACCGCATCTCCCCGGTCGCCGTCGCCCGGAGCGATGCTGCCCCGCGCCATCGGAACCGCCGCTCCGCCATGCCTCACGTAAGCACCGCAAGTGCAGCCGCGCCGCCACCTGCAAAAGGAAAGGGGAAACCCTATATTCCCCTCCCCACCGGTTTGGGCCAAGAAGGCCGGCGCATTTTGCACGGGAAAATGCATGGGCTACAGTGGCCAGCCAAGCAATGGGCCAGAAAATGGCAAGGCCGGGGCAAAACCGTGAAAAGCAAAATGGGCCGAAAGCTTGAAATCGTGAAAGGATGAAAAGGCTCGGCCCAAGGGCAAGCCGTGAGAAAAAAAAGGGAATAAAAGGAAATTCCGAATTTTGCAAATAAGCCCTCAGAGTTTCTAGAAATTACGCGCAAATTATCTCAGAACTGAGATTTCACGTTTTAGCCCCTGAAACTTGCAGTTTTCGCCGAAAATAGCTTTTTCAGTAGAAAAGAGCCTCGGGAATCCAATTTTTGAATCAGTTTTTGCATTTGAAGTATGTTTATTCTTGTTATTGTTATTTCTATGCAATTTATGTATCGCATTTACTGCTTTTGATTATCGTGATTGTATATATTGCTTTAATCATCAAAATAGCAAGAATCATGAAAAATGCATAGAAAAATACGGGAATACGAACCTGGAGTTCGATGAGCATTATGAGAATTTTGCAACTATTTTATGCAGATTACCAGCAGTAGTCCTTTGAACTTTTTGCATGAATATGAAGATGACCGCATCACGAATCGTGAATTGAAAACCGACCCAAGATGGCCGATTTTGTATAAAATTTGTATCAGTCTTCAATTCTGTGGTAATGTAATCACGGATGAGCAGAAGATGGAGAAGACTCTCTACCTTTCACCCAAACGCGGTGCAATCCGCACGCAACTATCGTCAATACGGTTACAAGTAGTATGCCGAATTAATTGACATCATGCAAGTTGCGGAAACTCAAGATGATGTTCTAAGAAAGAACTACATCTCGTAGCCACCTAATAGCAATGTTGGCCATGAAGCCACTGCTAGCAGCTACAAGGTGATGAAGCCTCTCACGAATGAGAGGAACAAGAAGGGTAAGGTCGTGCGTCGTACATTATTGATGTTTTCCAGTCTAAGAAAAAGGGCAATGATAGCATGAGGCACACCTCGCCATTGCAGGCATAGAGGATTCACATCCATTAGTTGCACTTATGAATGTGGACAGCCCTGTAGCAGCCCCCATCATCCCTCCTTTGGACATCGCAGCGGCCACAGCCGTAGCTGCCCAAAAGGAGAAGATCGCGCATGAAGCCGATTGAGGCAGAAGTTCCTGAATACTTCGTCTATTAGATCTAGTGCACGCATTGCACTCGAATATTTTATAGTAACCTGCAGTTTGTAATTGAAGCAGAACTTTGAATTATTGAATAATGGTTGCAAGCTCCAGAAGAGCAAAGCATTAAATTCTTATTATGAGTCCGGCAAGGCTTATTTTTCCCGTTTTTATAATAGCAAGTTACGTTCTGATATCTGAAGTATTTTATTTATGTGTTGCTTGCTTTCTGCTACATATTAATAAAGTACATTATATTAGAACGCGTGTGACGCCCTATGGAGGAAGTGTGCTTAGCATGTAGCGGCACAACGAATACCATCCTAAGAGAAATGGAAACTTTTCGATCGATCAAAGAAGAATGTTGGCATCTTACGACAATCGCAGATAAATGATACTTGTATAATAGGCTCGGAAGGGCCATAATTATACTCCCAACGGCACAACTTTGGTCAATGAAGAAGACTTGTTGTACCTAGAATCGACTAGAACTCTCAAGGATATTTGCGCTACAGCTTCCATGTAGAGATCAAGAAGAGTACTGATGCAGAATACCCGCTCATTACAAAGCATGAAGAAAGTGAAAATAGCATTAGAATATCTTCTTTCATATGAAACTGGCTATACTACACTAATATTAAGGCACTGCACCTATATACGCCTTGAAAACCGTATTTAGAAGCTCGAACTTATCTATCTCGCATGATAGATTATGCCACCTAGGTCTTAGGATAATGAGAGATATAATTAACAATTCACAGGACATAATATGAATATAAAGAATTTCCCGAACTGAAGATTTTGTGTGCCCGCATGTGCCACCGGAAATTAATTATCAGACTTTTCGCTCAAAGCGAAGAATGAAGTCCCCGCATCCTCGGACCGTATCCAAGGAGAACTTTTGTCGTCCTATACAGCCTCGTAAGGGTCATTTAGGTATTTTATGGTGCTCATCGATGCTTCCTCGAATGGTCGCATATATGTTTATTGTCTATGAGAAACTATGCTTTGCAAAGCTAAATCTCGCAGATAATTAACAATTAAAAAAATAATTTCGATCATCACGTGAAGTCCATCCGAATGGACAACGCCGAGAATGTACTCAAGGCATCGATGATTATTGTATGAAAATGAGAATTAAAGTTGAGCATTCTATACCGCACATCCGCACCCGTAATGGACTAGCGTAATTTTGAAGAATTGTAATTTACCAACTATATGTTGAGGACACGCAGCTCCGCCGTAGCAGACTCTCATCAATTTTAGACCGTCGCCTATAACATCCATCCAATTATGCAACTAGCGCAAGGGTCAGTACTGAAAACTCCTCATCTTCGCAGGTTTGGTTGCAAGGGTTATATACCTATACCACCACCGCAGCGAACTGAAATGGGTCTTCTCCGAAAGTCTGGGATATACGTTGGTTATGAGACAAGATCCATAATCAAGTATTTGGACCATATGATCGGAGATTTGTATAATGCCCGATTCACGATAGTACATTAGATGAGGTTAGTTTCCGTCATTAGGGGAAATCAACTCTTGATGATAATGTCGGAAATAATTGAAGTCTAGAAGACAATCAAATCTATGCATATGACCCGCGCACTAGTGAAGCAAATAGAGAAGTCCGTAAGATATTTGCATCCGTAAGATAATTGAATTGAAGTCTAGAAGACAATTGAAGTCCGAAGATAATTGATTTGCAAGTATTAGCGAATCAACCGCGGACTACTTTAGTGATTTGAAGAGCGTGAATAAGTAGCATTTGCTCGCAAGCAATGCACCGAGAGGGTTGAAATACCATTGAAGGTATCCCTAATCCCGCCCTAAGGCCTCGAAAGGACGAGAACTCGAACCTCGAATCCAAAGTAACCGGGGCGCCTTGTGAAAAAGGATAAGAAGGACTTGACACACCGATCACCGAAGTGCCCGAATCGTAAGGGGAGCCGGTTGAGACTGGCATCGGTATGGAACCTTCGAAAAGGCATACCGAACTGAACATCCCCATGAAGGGAAACATCAGCATGGATGTGTGCGCACACATCGGAGCTGAAAAACTAAAGGGACTTGCCCGGCAATGAAGCAGCGGTGAGCAAGTAGAAGCATTAAAAGAATCGCCCCTTGAAGATATAAGTTATAAAACTTTATTACCTCGGGAGAACCTTTGAATATTACAACAGCCAATGTCGACACTTACTTTGCAAAGAAACTTGTCACAATCATCAATCTTGATCCAGAGCCTGCATCGCTCGATAAATGAAAGAAAAGATCATATTGGAAGAAGGCAATAGAAATTGAATTATTCTCTCCGAATAAAAGAAAGGTGTTTGGGCCTGTAAGCCGCACGCCTCCCCTTGTACACCCTGTAGGGCATAAGTGGGTATTTGTTCGAAAGAGAAATGAAAAGAAGCAAGGCTCGTTGAACAAGGTTTCACTGGACATCCAGAAGATGATTATGAAGAAACCTATTCCCCGGTCATGGGCGGAACTCCCTTTTAAATATTTATCTCAATGGCAGTGAACTTGAAGTTAGAAGTGAAATTGATGGATGATGTACCAGCATACCTTTATGAAATATTGGATTCGGACATTTATAGGAAGATACCTGAATGTATCACTGTCCCGAATCAAAACAGAGCAAATAGAAATATGTACAGTGTGAAACTCAGAAAGTCATTGTACGAACTTAAGCAATCAGGCAGAATGTGGTATAATCGCTTGAAGCGACTTTCTATGCAAGAAAGGCTACACGAAAAATGAGAATAATCTCTGTGTATTTATACGACGATCCCAGAATGGATTTTGTATAATCTCAGAGTATGAAGATGATCTGAATATCATCGAACCACGAAGGACATTAAGAAAGCAAGCTCTTACACGAGTCGGAGTTCAAATGAAATATTTGGGTAAAACCAAATATTGCCTAGGCTTGGAGCTTGAGCATGTCCTCAAGGAATATTAGTACATCACCAACCTACACTCGGAAGGTGTTAGAAAGGTTTGACTTTGCAATGGCATACCCTTTGAAAGTGCCAATGGTGGAGATCTTTGCGAGAAGACAAAGACCCGCATGCACCTAAAGAAGAGGGGAGGAAGTCCCGGGACCGAATTCTACACCAAGTGCAATAGAAGCACTAATGTATTGAACAAACTGTACTAGACCGGGCATTACATTTGCCGTGAACCTATTAGCAAGGTATAGTACAGAACCTACCAAAGGCATTGGCAGGGAATGAAGGACATCTTCCGATACCTCCAAGGAAGCAAAGAACTTGGTTTGTTCTACAGAAAGAACTAAGACTTAACTATGAATGACAATGCAGATAACGGGTACTTGTAGGACCCGCATACAGCCAAATAGCAAACAGGCTATGTATTCCTATGTGGTGGAACTGCAATTCCATGAAAATCATCTAAGCAGAGTCTTGTATCGACTTCGACGAACCACTCGGAAATAATGGCATTGTACGAGGCCTCACGAGAATGTGCTTGGCTTCGGCGGATGATTCACCACATCCAGCAGTCATGTGGATTGAATGCCGCACTAACCCCCACTATTATCTATGAAGATAATGCAGCTTGTGTTGCACAAGTGCAGATGGGTTATGTGAAGAGTCCTCTCACAAAGCATATCAACCCCAAGTTCTTCTATGCTCATGAAATGCAAAAGATGGACGAAATTAAGGTCTCAGATACTAAGTCATGTGAAAATCTTGCGATTTGTTCACTAAGTCACTTCCAAAGATCTAGCTTTAAAAGGTGCGTGCGTGGAATTGGGATGATGAGACTTAGAGAAGTGCAGATCTGTGGGGAGAATCTTCACAAACTCATTACTAAAGCTTGATCATGAAGATCGAGTACCCAAAGAGCAAATCTCGAGATTAAATGAAATTGGGTGGATTGTACTCTTTTCCCTTGACGAGTTTTCTGAAGTTTCTGCGGTTAAGGTTTTTAATGAGGCAATTCGTGCAAAGATAGCGTAACATGATTCGTGTACTCTTTCTCTAAATTTTTCCCACTGGGTTTTTATGGAGTTTTGACGAGACATGGACATGAAGGATGGGTGCCCAAGGGGAGTGTTGGGAAACCATGGGCTCGACCTGCAGATCGGCCCATTAGTGGGCGCCCATCCCAAACCCTAGCAGGTCGTAGCCTATAAATAGGGTGCTATTCATTGTAAAAGATTGATCGATGGATGAAGGAATAAAGAGAAGCAAGAAGTCCCCTACATCTCGTGTTCTATCTCTTATTCTGCTCTTGTTGTTCATGCATTGTTCTTACGATTCTACGCTTGTCACGAGGTAATCGCTTCGATCGACTCGCCAAATGACGGTTCCTCAACATAATTTACTTTTGATTTGGATAGTATCCGCAACTATTATATCTATTTGCACAACCCACCTAAACCGGAGGCGGTTATAGATGCCCTAACAAAACTTCGTAAGAAGATGATCGAATCCATTTCTTCTTGAATAATACTGCATTATGCTTGCTCTGCTCTTGCTCGTTTTCCCGCCTGCACGCAGCACCCTTTCGCGTTACCATCTACCGCCCTTTCTTTCCTCCCCTAAATGGAATGGCTCTCTTATGCCAGTCTCAGTGGGAGTTTTATTAGAGTTTCATTCTCATTAAATGTGTTGCCACATAGGCATTTTAGATGACATGGCAGTGTATTTAAGAAGAGAGAGGAGAAATGGGTTTCATCTAGATGAAACTCTCTTGGCACGAATACCAACTCCCTCTGAGCCATGAAATTAAATGCCTATGAAACTGTAGAATGAAACTCTCCATTGAGAGTGAGTATTTCATTCGAGTTTCATTTCATTTCATATGACATGGCAGTTTTGGAAACAACGCCATGAAACTCTCCATTGAGACTGGCCTTAGTTACGCTGTGCCCAGACCCGAGTCCCCACGTCCGCTTTTATCCGCCCGCAACCCGGCCAACACAACATTAGGGCCTCAAAATGGGATAACGGAAAAACGCTTTGTCCAAACACTAATTGGGTTCGTGGAATTTCTGTTTTGAATTGCGTTGGGCGTTTTGCTTTATTTGCTGGATTTTACTATTGGGTGGGTAAAATCTTTGGTCGACATATCCTGAAACTTTAGGCCAAATCCATTTTTGGATCACTTTTTCGTCGTGCAAGTTTATTTGCTTCTGCGTAGGCTTGGCTCTTCGACCAAGGAGGCATGAAGGTAGGAAGGTCGACCAGATAAGAGTCCGCTTCGAAAGACGACAATGGCAAGTCTCAATCAACTGTCATTAGATCAATAGTAAACAGGAGATTGCTTTGTGTATCACGGATCGATTACTAGTATGCCGATATTGCCAGAGGCCCTTCCCCTATGTTTGACTCATCCTAGATGGGTTCACACTGTCGATTTCGGTCAAAGAAAAAGCTACATTCATTCATTGAAGTTGGCTAACTAGGAAAAGGTATTTATCTATGTCTCCATTTACGCTCATAGAACCCGGAAAAAGAATATACCGTCCCGGAATGGACTGGGATGGAATAGAAAGAACGCGAAGCAACAAGCAAGGGATGAGCGCTTTGTTGCGCTGCGCATACGTTTTCTTCTTTGGTCGGTTTGTTTTGGCAAGTTGGCGCAAGCACTTTCTCCCAGGCTAGCTCCTCTGTAGCCAGTGGTAAGTTTGCATTTCAACGCCAATAGGAGCACACTTGTAGCTGCTGGTTGCCAACCTATCACTAAAATACCCGATAAGTCTAAGCGGAACGAAAAGGGTTTTCCATGAGATGGTAAATGAAAACGATTAGCCCATTGTAGATAGCATCTTCAATACGAGTGGCTGCTTCAATCAAAGAGTCATAAGTGGTCATCGTTTCACGCTTTCTCACAAACGGATTAAGAAATATATTGTATTATTTTATTTATTTGTTTGTTGAAGTTTGAATAAACCATTGCTTCGCGCCACAACCAACTCTTTTTATAGGTTCTACGGACCGTTGCCTCCTACTTCATCTGGTAAAAAAGAGGTACAACCACCCTCGAAAAATCGAACTTCCCTCCTTACCTTACTTACCTTAGTGTCTTTTACCTAACCTACTGTCTCGATGCGAAATGAAAAAAGCTTTCCTGGCGCGGTTCCATTTTTTTCTTAATCGGAGTTCTAGGTATGGGCTTATATGGTTCCAACGAACCAAGATTAGATTTGGAAAGATTAATTAATCGATCATACCCTGCAACATTGGAAATACTATTTTATTTTGGCTTCCTTATTGCTTATCTTTGTCAAATTGCCTATTATACCCCTACATACGTGGTTACGGATACCCATGGGGAAGCGCATAGCGGCGTCAAGAGGACAAAGCAAAACTCGCTATAAGCTCCTTAAAACGAGCTAGAACCACGCCAATCGAATTGAAGGAATGCTACTCGCTTAAAAAGACAATAACGCCAACGGATGTTTGAATTCTACAACATCCTCCGTCATTGTCCGAACGAGAATGAATTATTCGACTTATTCATGAACCGGAAAAGCGGGCTTTCGATAACTAATCGGTGGAAGCACCCGATTCTCTCTACTCGCACTTGGCGGGATAGCGAACTTAGGTGGGAGTGCTTCGCTCTTTAAAGGAGTTTTGCGTTGGGCTTTCCTCTGCGGGAGCTGCGTCCGACCTTTTGTGCAATAAACCCTCCGCCAAGACTAGTGATAGGTGGTCTGCGGAACTTTCGAGAAGCGCTTGCTTTTTCGGGCAATTAGTTGTATTTGAGTATTGACCGCCGATCATGACCACCTCTAATCGGTTACCAGGTTCTAGGTAACGAGTGGATAACCTCCTAGAGTGTTCTGGGGAGATTCGCCTTGGGCTTTGATATGAGCAAGGGTAAAGGATTCATCACTTGCTGGGCTTTCAGGGAGTAATTACACATAATAGAAAAATGGACTCAGGCTCAAGTTCTGAAGTAATTACACGTATAGAAATTCAAAAAGAAATCACCCGTTGCGTAGTCCATGTCGAGTTGTCCAATCCTTTATCAATAGGTACAACGGCAATCAACGTCCTTCAATTCATGCTAGTCGTTCAGAACTCAGCATGTCGTCGTATTCTGGCTAACTCCGAACCATTGTTCCGAGTCAAGTAGCAAAGCTAAGGGTAGGACGAATTATCAAAAATGGAGCATTGGCCATGCATATAGAGAATTGGATCTGCCACATTAGAGTTCACGACCAAAGGTGTCTCCGCATCCAATCAACACATAACTCCCCTACCTAGGAAGGATAGGCTGGTTCACTTGAGAACTAGAGGAGATTCAAAGGCCTAGTTGACAACAGAAAGCGTACAATCAATCGATGTATGGAAGTTCGGTGAAGCTATATGAAAACAAAAGATTGAGGGCACAATTAGTTACGGCCGAGACCGCTAGTCCATCAACTCGCCTCCCTAGGCTACTGGCGCTTTTCATTCCGCTTTCACTACCGGTTCGAGCAAGTAAACTATTTTTCGGACCCCAAGAATGGATTGGATCGAAATGACTTTCCCTTTTCTTGATCCAGCCTTTTCTTCGCTTTGGTAGTTAATCACCTAAAAGCCACGCATTAAAACACACTACTTTGCGTCGACAGACTACTTATTTCAATCTTATAGAAAGAGTTGACAGACTCTTCTAGTCTCCCCCCAGGCAGAGTTTGTGAGCCGTGTAATAGGCGACCATTTCGCGCGGTTCGAGGGGATTCACCGCAAATACTACTTTGGCTCATTATTGCCACGATAATGGCCTACTTCTTCACATTCACTGGGCAATGCATGTAGTTATTGATAGACAGAAAAATCATGGAGCAAAGCCCAAAATGGCATAACCAAATGATCGTTTAGCCAATGATGGATTTCGCACAATGGAATGAATCGAGAATCGGCGGTGTTGGCCTCAAGAACGTTGATGGAATGATCCAGGCGTCAACTATGCGTTTGCTCCTCAAACCAATCATATACTTTTTAAGATAGGTAACTACCCTCCCCCTCTGAGAACCGTATATGAAAATGAAATCTCGTGCGGCTCAAGCGGTCTCAAACAAGCACCTAGAGTGTCGGTTGCAAAATTCAAGATGGCCATGGTGAATGAAGCTAGATTGACAGAGCCAAAACTCTCATTTGTTGAAGCGGAGCATAGTGCGGGCATTGTCTTTTGGTTCAACTCTATTGAGAAAGAATAGAAGGAAAGCATGCTTTGTTTTTGTTAGAATAAAAAGAGTATAGAATAAATGTATTACCTTTGCATGTGGATAGACAATCTATTTATATAAGCAATCTGTTAACACCATAAAAATACCAAAAATACAACTTCTAATAGCAAAGACAATTTTTAGATGTTTCAAACAAGTGATTTTACACTTTTTCCTTCTGTCTTTCCCGATAGAGGAGTTTGACCCTCAACTCGCCTCGGTCTTTTCGCCACATCGCGTATAAAGGGAATCGAACCCAACTCTTCCACGAACCCCACGAATGGTCCTCCCTTAACTCGACTTCAGGATCACAGGAGGGGAATGAGTGGCTGATTTCGCGAAGCAAGCAAGATGATGAAGCGAAGCTTAGAGACAAGGCTCGTTCCATGCTTGACTTACGAGCTCGTGTAGTACCATTTGGCATCCAACAAAAACAAACTCATTATCCGATATGCACTAGCGATGGCGTCTTGGTTAATAGGTACTTTTAACACCATACCTATACCCATACAGTGCCAGGCACGCGGTGGACTCATTTTTGGATTAGGGAAGGGAAGAAGGGGCCTAAGCACGGCAGATGCCGTACACTTGAGTGGCAAAGGAAAGCGAGCGTCTATGTTACCCCTTCCCCGGAAAGGTGATTATACGTATAGTATAAAAAACTAGAAAAAAATGGCTAAGCATCTTTCGGCGGAGGAAAGGAGGCGACTAGTTGCTTCTGGCGAAGCAGCGAGTTCATGAGCAAGTGAATGAACGAGCTACAGTGAAGTGCAACAACCCTTTGAAAGAGGCACCCTACTTCAATTGTCATCGGACGACTCTTCCCTAGTGTGGACTTAGACCTCTTTTTCATGCTTGCTTGCGAGCATTGGAATGGCTGAATGGAATGAATATTAAGATAAATAAAAGAAAAAAAGAAACCAATGTCCGCTCAAATGCGGCAAGTTGGCGACAATTCATGGAAAGGGATTCATAGATAGGCATTCATGGGCATGGCAAAGTCAAGTTATGTATGCAACAAGCCTGGTTCAATCCTGCTACTTCGGGCCTTATCACGAAAGAGGTCAACAATGATTTTGTGCCGTAGGAAGGGCTCTTTCCTTCAACAAATGGAACGGTGGATTAGGAAGAAGGAGATATTCGCGACTACTGGCGGTTTCATTATGGGGCAGCTCATGATCTTCATATCGATCTATTATCCAGCTCTGCATCTATTCTTTCTTAGCTAAACGGGTGGAATATCCATCCAAGGGAAAGTATTTTGTTTCGGATCAACCTGCAGTCTATTTTTTTATTAGATTATTACATAGTATTCTTTTTTACTTATTGAATTTTTGCAATTCATTGATATTGCTCATCCTTATTTTGACCCAGATTCTCAACAGTAACATTATCGTGGTCAATAGACCCCTTACAGCCCAGTTCAGGGCATAAACCTTTTAGATTTTTTTTCTATTTTTTTATACTATACGTATAATAAAAAACAAGTGAATAATTGGAATAGAACGCAATCGTCAACCAAAATCGGAAAGAGCCAGCTTATTGAATAGAGCTGTCACTCCTTACCTTACCTAAGACCCCTTCGGGATATCTTTTGAAAACCTTTTCTCTGAAAAGAAAAGATGTTTGCGAACCTTGCGAAGGAAACCTTTGGTTTTCAGGCCAATTCTTCCATTCCATTCAATTTTAGAATTTTCACATCGATAAACAAAGCCCCAAGATACATGTTTCCATCAATGACACCCTTTGGTGGCTTGCGCCACGTGGTACGACGGGCACTCAAAGACCTGGCGAATGAGGGCCCACCCCACCTTAGGGTGAAAGAACATTTGCGTTAAAACAAGGTACGTTTATATAAACTATGAGAGAGGGATGCGTTTGGGAGGGATGGATGTTCGAGAGAAGGGGGCTGTTTCTGTTTACATTTACTTTTCAAGCGACGAGAGAGGCGGACGCTGCGAGTCATAAGGAAAAAGAAGGATTTAGTACCCCAGATATGGATCCTTGCAATACTCCCGCTCAATCAAATCCTCTAATCCTACATTCTCATTCTCAAGATTGAAGGCTATTCCTTTCACACCGCTGGCAAATTCCACCATTTCTCTAGCTTGATCTATAAATGTTATCAATGACATCAAGAAACAAGAGAGCCTCTGTTGTGATACGGGTAGTCTACGCTAGCAACAATTCAAAAATTTCTACCACGTAAACCAGGGATGCCAAGCAAGATAGATGATCACGATCATTACCACCGACGCGTAGTGCAATGGAAATAGAGTCGGGCGACCTAGTCCGACGATGAGCGCACCGATGTAGTGGTCGTAGATGATCGTCCAATCGTCCTCTTAGTCGATCGTCTCCTCCAGCAGCCTCCACGGTTCTAGTGAAGATCACGGATCGTCCTTAGCGCAACGGCGACGCATAGCGTCTCTACGGTATCCACACGCCCGGAGAAGGAACAACCGCGCGGTGTGCTAGCACCAAGTCGCACGGAAGGCTCTCTCAAGAAGATGGCGGCTAAGGTTTCGGTGGAAACAACTCACGTGTCTCACTTGTCCCTAAACTAGCCTCAAGCATCTCCTTATATAGTGCCCGTGTCGGATCCTATCCGAACACATTTAACGAATTGTATTCGTCTCGGTTTGTTCCATCCCATTAAGTGTGTGACCCGTTAGGTTTATGTGTAATCGGTTGTGACTGGAAACCCTTTCGACCACGAGTCGTAGCGGTCCCTAGCAAGACATAACGATTTACGAATACACACAAATTATATCGGACGAACCTTAATGCAATATGATCTACGACTAGGTCCTCATCACTTACGACCGTGTCCTATCTTTATCGACCGATTAAGACTGATCACGACTAGTTCGTAACTCCTTACGACGTGTTTCACCACTCGTGATTTCGTTCAATCGGTCTCGACTTGCTCGTATCACCATACGACTTGTCCGGATCCGATCTAACTAAGCGACTTATTCTAGTATTTTCCCTTTGCCTCACGATATCTGGTTTGAACTCCAGGTGAGATAATGTGTCATCCATGGACTGCTCAATATTTTCTCGATCGAGTTGTCGGATAACCTTACGTGGCCGAACACTTGATCACTAGTGGCATGACCATGCACTTTCTTTATCCGACTACTTGAGGCCCAAAGACATCTCTCCGTTATGTTAGGAGGGCAAATCCATATCCGACCAGTCACATCCTCTCGCATGTTTCATAACATACCCAAAGCTACCTTTATAACTACCCGCCATTCTGAGTAGCGTTTGGCAACCCCTAAGAGTGCTATTACACATGTAGGGAACCATGCTGATATCAGGTCTAAGGATTATACATCATCATTGCTTGATACCAACTAATGACACACAGGATCATAACAATCTCAATAGTATCTCAAAGTGGGACGATCCAACCCCATGTTCTCTAATATGTGTTCACATTACTGATTCAATATCCCGATATCCATGACCGGTGAAACATGGTCATCAATCAATATATGCGCTGGTCGTTGAGTCACTGGTGTTCCGATCAGTGACATTCGACCAGGGATACTTTTAGAACGACATCATACAAGTCGAAGAGTTTCACCAACAAGTCACATACTCGTTGATCTTCAGAACTAACGATTCATTTAATGAACAGAATAACATTTATTCAAAAACTCATAAATATAGACGTGATACAATCATCTCCATGATTGCCTCTAGGGCATATCACCAACACCTCCAGCACCCAACATTGCTAATAGTGGACCACAACTGCAAGTGAGAAAGGTCTCTTTTTTCGTAAAAAAATGGGATATCCAAAGCTACCCGCCCTACTAAAGAAGTTCGCAAGAAAGGGACATGCCGGCTCCACTAGCTAGCGTACTCTTCTGCTATCAATGAAACCGAAAGAAAAAAACTAGTGCCATTTTGTATAGCTCGTATTGAAGATGCTATCTACAATGGGACTCATGGATCACAGGTCAAAGAGGCAGATCCAAAATGATCTAGCCTGGGAATGGTAATTGGCAATTCCAGGAGATTCAAAAATGGCAAGGACAAGATCCAAACTGCTAGTGGTTCAAGTATGACTATTCAACATGTTGGTCATTCTTTATTTCACACTTCTACTTATTCTTTGTGTCTAAACAATGTCCTTCGTGTTCCACAAGCCAGTAAAAATCTTGTCTCCGTCCAAAAGCTTGCTTATCATAACAATATTTTCTTTGAATTTCACCCAAGTTTCTTTCTTGTTAAGGATCAAACCAGAGGAAAGTTCACCTTAGAGGCGAGAGCAAGGACGGCCTATACCCTCTGTCATCCAACCATACTCCATCTAGGAAGAACATCATTCCTAGTGTCAAGATCACACCCAAGATATGGCATTCATGCCTTGGTCATTCATCATTCTCCATAGTCTATCGAGTTATCGAGTCCAATAATCTTTTATGTTCAGTAGAGTGAAATAAAAATGTGTGTGATGCTTGTCACAAAGAAAAGAGTCACCAGTTGCCTTTTCATTCTTCTAATAATATTACTGTAGCTCCTCTTGAACTTGTTTATTCAGATGTTTGGGGCCCTGCTCGTACATATGTTGGTGGCTATAGATATTATGTGAGTTTCATAGATGACTACAATAAATTTACTTGGCTATATGTTCTGAAGCGCTAATATTATGTCTTGAACATTTTCATCCAATTTCAAACCCATGTAGAAAGACCGTTGAACAAGAAAATAATTAGTATTCAAACGGACTGGGGTGGAGAGTATAAAAAATACAATACCTTTTTTGATAAAATTGGTATATCACATCAGGTGTCTTGCTCCTACACACATCAACAGAACGGACCGGTGGAACAAAAGCACCGGCATGTTGTCCAAGATGGGCTTTCTCTTCTTGCATATGCTACCATTCCTCTTCATTTCTGAGATGAAGCTTTCCAGTCTACTTGCTTTCTCATTAATTGACTTCCTAGTAGAGTCATTGATGCAGATATCCTAAGCTATGTTGTTCCATCTAGTGTTTTCAACCCATCAAGTACCTCAGAACAATATGAGCTCAGTAAAAGAGATGAAGAGCAAGAGAAACATAAAGGATTTTACCACAACAGTAGGCATGCGAATCACTACTGGATGTCATCTTCTCGGCCACTCGTCCGCGTCCGCTATAGTCATCGCCAGTTTCGCGTCCTGCTCACCCTCTCGTCCGTGTCCGCGTCCACCATAGTCGTCGCCGGTTCTATGTCTCGCCGACCTCGTCCGTGTCCTTGTCGGCATCGCGCCATGCGGCCATGCACCACCGCATGCACGGCTCTGGCCACATGCGCATGCATATCCACTGAGCTGCTACATGCATGCACGGTGCCTGTCACCGTACCACGCACTACCAAACCATTGTCGTGGCCACAGCGAGCCACCACGACCGCTTCTCTGGGTCTTCCTCTCCCATTTCTTGAAATGTTCAAATGAACTCGCATGCGAACTCGCACTGGATTTAGCCAATCCAAATCCTCTATGAAACCATTATACTATTCCTCGGATCGAGTAGATAGTGCTCACAAATACCTTATCAATCATTTCATACCGCACATAAACCAAACCATTCATTTATTACAACACATCATACTCAAATAGACCACATAGGGTCGAAGTTTACAATAGGGTCGTTTAGGCCAAATGAGTGCATTACATAAATTACTAAGTGGTAGTGGAAGCAAAGAGGTAGGGCACATCTCTCCACGGGCAAGTGACTAGGGTGTCCTAATGAGGACATCAACCCTAATGGTGCAACCACCGCTCGACCCACCGCATCGCATCCTCTACTTCAACCACATCTTCTCTTAAAGGACTTTCACCATCAGACCGCCATATTCTTCTGGTTGGACCGAGCTACGTCTACTCATATGAGTCGAGATTCGCCGACATGCCATGGTGCTACATCTACATGCTATGGTGCTGCATCTACATGCCTTGGTGTTGTGTCACCAATTGTTGGCCCATAGGCTTTGTAATGAATAGGTGATTTGGCCATATGGCCCATATGTGATTCCACCTAGGGTTTGGCACTGTTCATGTAATCTTGTCCACCCTCCCTTCTCCTATACATAGTGTCCGCCATCCCTATAGTTCTTTGGGTTTTGTTGATTGAAGTTTAGCTTTGCTACTTTATACTTTGTCCTCTTGTTCGGCGAGATCAACAACGATATTATTTTTCGGAACCCCACTTATTAATACAATATTAATTCCTATTCGCAATTTCAAAATGCTTATTTATCTTATTCTTTCATGCTTCTGCGGTGTATGCAGGAATTGATCTTCGTGATCAGGTTATCCGGGTATTCGTGGACAGTTGATAACGACTTGTCGAGCAGTTCAACGATTGCATGGTTTCGAGCCTTGTGAGTTCGTATCTAGGATCATGATAGTTGAGCGACTATTACCGAATTTACCTTCTCATTGAAAGATCGGGCCAGAGCAGGACCTTCGTGGTTCATCAAGTGGTATCAAAGCTACAGTTCATCAGTGAGAATTTTTTTCCTACACTCCACAAAGCCACAAAAATTAAAAAAAAGGTTTAGTTCATCGTCCAAACCAATTTATGCCTCGCATTGTTCTTTTCAATTTTTGCATCCTTGAATTGTAGATTGCATCGTCGTGTCTAGTTGCTGGTCTTAGTGTCTAGATCGGTTCTAGTTTTTAGTTTTGCTCGAGTTGGTATGTTCCAGGGTTTTTGCCGGCGCCTTGTTCATTCGCTTGCCACATCAATCCCGACAACTTTGCTCCTGTCGCATCCACCTCATCCCAGTTGGCCATAAGAATTTTCGATCGGTTCCACCACCTAGCGGATCGGTTTGGTTGTTGTTGTTAAATAAAAAAAATATATATATCCAGAAACGACACAGAGTTCCAGTTGGCCACGGCAACAAGTCCAAGTTCACATCTTCAGCTCGAAACAGATTTCGGTTTCGCGCACTATCCAATAAATCAGCCATAACTTTTGCATATGAACTCGAATTACGACGTTCTTTGGCTCATTTGAATGCTAACAAAAAGTTGAATCCAAAAATCCATAAGTGTGATTCATTTAGATAGGGCCTCTACAAAAGGTCGGAAGTTGCAAATCCAAAAAAGTGAAAAATCCAAAAAAGGTCGTTTAGGGTCTCAAAATAGCCTCCGAAGTTTCAGCACCCGTTTTCACCATTCATTCGCCTTCCAGTTTTAGTTTTTCTTTCATTCTAGATCATGTAATCTTTGTTTTCTTGGCCATATTTTTTTTATGTGTGTTCTAATATACGTGCTGCTCTACTCTGAATTGAAAAAGAGAGATAAGCAAGTGTAGAAAAGAAAAAAAAGAAAAGAGCCGCATAAAAAAAAGGAAAAAAAAGAACAGAGAGAGCCACAGCACAAGAAAAGCGTCTTGTTCCTTTCAGAATTGCATTCATCAAGTGGTGCTTTAGTGTCTTGGTAGTTCCTTGTGCTTGACCCTAGTGCTTTCTTTCTCGGCTTGCTTTAGCTAGTTTCCAGTTTAGTCTAGAGCCAGCAATGCAGTGACTAGTAATTTGAACTATTTTTTAGCTTTGCATACTGATTTGAACAATAGCTACTCCTTTGCTACATACTAGCCTTCCGAGCTCCACTTCCTACTAACTTAGTAGGTATCGTTCCTTGCAATCGTTGGGCTATTCACAAGTGAGAGTATCACAAACCAGCCACCGGTTGTACCACCTCCTTGCTGCATTGGTAAGAGCTTGTAAGAACTTGGTAAGGCATTGTGAGAGAGTGATTGTGAAACTCCAGAACCTAATAGTTGATAGGGACATATATATTGTGATTTGTTCTTTGTTTTCTACTAACAATGGTAGGGCCACAGATCTACACATGGTGGGAACAACAACGACCACTCTTTGGAGCATGTGCGTGAAGGATCTCTCACACCTCGCATGAGAGAGCTCATGCGGCACATTGAGCACTCGCACGGAGAGAGCGTTTGCAATGCCTTGGATAAGATCAATGACAACCTCGCGGTGCTCCACACACGCGTTGCGCTCCTTGAACATTAGCCACTTGTTGAAAACACGATCCAGGATGAGCCAAGGGTGGACGATCCTCCTACTCTCCGCACACCACCTGCTGCTCGCTCTTGGGCAAATGAGGTGGAAGAAGAGGACATGAACAACTACATTGTTGAGATGGAGTCCGATGGAGGCTTTAACCCCAATAATGATCATAACCATCGTTGGCTTCATCACAATCGTTAAGGTATGGGAAGAAATCAACGTGAGGTACGTGATCATAATGATGCATTTGGTAAAATTAAATTCACTATGCCTCCTTTTGCTGGAAAATATGATCGTGATGCTTATCTCACGTGGGAGTTAATTGTAGAACAAAAATTTGTTTATCATGAATTCCCTAAAGATAAAAAAGTTAGGGCTGCTACTAGTGAGTTTTCTGATTTTGCATCTATTTGGTGGAGTGAATATGGTCATACTCATCAGAACATACCTAGAACATGGAATACTTTGAAGAGAGCAATGAGACATAGATTTGAACCTTCATATTATTCTCATGATTTACTTAATAAATTACAACACTTAAGACAAGGTAGTAGTTCTGTAGAGGATTATTATCAAGAATTACAAACTGATATTTGCGTGTGGCTTAGATGAAACTGAAGATGCTAAGATGGCTAGATTTTTTGGGAGGTTTAAACCATGAAATTCAGGATATACTTGATTATAAAGAATACAATTATATCACTCATTTGTTTCATCTTACTTGCAAAGTAGAAAGAGAAGTGCAGGGTCAACAATCTCGCTCTAGCGGTAATTTTGGAGGATCTTTTACAGATCGGACAAGTCAGCAACAACATGTGGCACCTTCCTCCACTTCTGGCCGAGATGCACCCTCCTCAAGCCGTGCACCCCCTACTGCTCCTTCTACTCCTACGCATGTCCCTGATTCAAGTAAATCAATAAAGGTACAAGTCCCTATAAAAAATGCTTCTTTCGTTGCTTCTACAGGGCGATCTAGGGATGTACAATGTCACCATTGCAAAGAATTTGGGCACTTGATGCGCAATTGTCCAAGTCAGCGAGCTTTGCTTGTTAAGGACAATAGTGAGTATACTTCAGCTAGCGATATTGAGGAAGAACATGTTTTGGTTACAACTAACAATGCAGGTGATGAAACTGAGAAAGAACAATTAGGCCATGAGACATTTGACAAGTACTAAAGCCTAGTTGTCCAGCGTGTGCTAAGTGCTCAAATGGAGCTTGCTGAACTATCAATGCCACACGTTGTTTCAATCCAAGTTCGTTAACGTAGAATCATCATCGATGGTGGAAGTTGCAAAAATCTTGCTAGCATAGACATGGTCGAGAAGCTTGTCTTGACCACCACGCAACACCCTCATCCTTACTACATTCAATGGTTTAATTCTTATGGTAAGTTGAAGGTGACTAAACTTGTACGCATACATTTTTCTATTGGATCATATCATGATTATGTTGATTACGATGTCGTACCTATGCAAGCATGCTCGTTATTGTTAGGTAGACATTGGAAATATGATAAATTATATGAAAATCATGGTAGATCTAATCATTATACTTTCACATATAAAGAAAAGAAAATTACTTTGCTTCCAATGTCTCTTGCTGCCATTTTAAAGGATGAATTAGAAAGAACTGAGAGAACAAGTAAGGACAAGACAAAAGATGATCATAAGATTATAGCTCCAAGTGAAATTAAATTGAAAGATCCTGTTATGTTAGCTACAAAATCTTATTACATTGACTTGGAGAAACATGAATGGAGAAACATGAATTTGAATGCTATACTATGGTTTGCAAAGAATCGTTGTGTCCATTAGAAGATATGCATGTTTCTTTGCCTCCTGTTGCTACTAATCTTTTGCGGGAAAGTGATAATTTAGAGACAACGATTGAGTCGAGGACGACTCAAATTCAAGAAAGGGGGATGATGAGGACATCAACCCTAAGGATGCAACCACTGCTTCGACCCGCTGCACTACATCCTCTACTTCAACCACATCTTCTCTGTAAGGACTTTCGGCAACTTCACTACCATTTTCTCTAGTTGGACCGAGCTACGTCTACTCATACGAGCCGAGCTTCGTCTACATGCCATGGTGCTACATCTACATGCCATGGTGCTGCGTCTACATGCCTCGGTGCTGCGTCACCAATTGTTGGGCCATGGGCTTAGTAATGAATGGGCTAATTTGGCCCATATGATCGTTCCACCTACGGTTTTGGTACTGTTCATCCATGAACAGTACCCACGGCCACCTCTCCCTTGTCCTATACATAGTGGCTACCACCCTATAGTTCCTTGGGTTTTGTTAATTGAAGTTTAGCTTTGCTACTTTATACTTTGTCCTCTTATTCAGCGAGATCAAAAGCGACATTGTTGTTCGGAACCCCACTTATCAATACAATTTCAATTCCTATTCTCAATTTTAGATTGTTTATTTATCTTGTTCTTGCATGCTTCTTTGGTGTATATAGGAATTGATCTTCGTTATAGTCATCCAGGTATTTGTGCACAGTTGATAACGACTTGTCGAGTAGTTCAATGATTGCGTGGTTTCGAGTCTAGCGAGTTCATAGCCAAGATCGTGAGAGTTGAGCGACTGTATCGAATTTACCTTCTCATTGAAAGACCAGGCCAGAACAGGACCTTCGTGGTTCATCACATCCCCTAGTGTAAGTTACACCCGCTAAAGTTTCGCCTGAGGGTGGATACGTCCACTGCACCCAGACCCCCTCTTGCGCCACATGGCAGCTTACACCAGCGACACGACCTGTGTCTACGACGGCTTACACCAGCGATACGACTTGTGGGTCACTCCAATGGTGCAACTCGCACTGATGGATACAAATTATTTAGCCAGGTTAACACCATTATAGACTTGTGGTTGCACTATTTTACATTGGGAAGTCATCACAGGATTAAATCCTTAAAGTTATCTGGGCGACACAAACCACATACCACCAATTCTCGTGCTACATCCGCACCATCGATCATACCATCCGCCTAGATGTGGTAATAGCAAGTTATTAGGGATTGGAGAAGCATAAATTAAATTATCTCAAATATTCCAATTATTTAACTCCAATGACTACCCAAAATAATTTCATGCTTAAAAGATGATGATTAGGGCAATTAATGCCCTCGTACTTAAGCAAGACTAGCATGACGCTTAAGTACGAACTAAAGCTAGTATAGTTACCACAAAATTATCTAGGGTGGCAAGGATTAACTGTTTCAATTGTTAAAGGATGGTATAATA
Source organism: Ampelocalamus luodianensis (assembly GCA_036346255.1). NCBI lineage: Eukaryota > Viridiplantae > Streptophyta > Magnoliopsida > Poales > Poaceae > Ampelocalamus > Ampelocalamus luodianensis. Next base: position 38,048,825 of record CM070630.1, read on the forward strand.
ATACTAAAGCATCAAATTGGCATTTAACTACCTTAAGATTTGACATACATTTGCATTTTGAATTTGAGTTGAACAAGGTAGGGGAACTCACTCAGACCGAGAGGGAGGACAGAGGTGGCCTGAGGAGTCCGCAAGTGATGAGGATGGTTTCGGCGAGTTGAGGAAGAAGGGGAAATCTAACAACGTATGTGGACCAAAAGCAAAATTGTAACATCCCAATTTTCCGAGCTTCAAAATCTTTTAAATAGTCAGTAGGGAAAAAGTCACCATTTGGATTTATTTGAATTTAATTCAAAAGCTTAATATTGGACTTTACAATCAAAAACATTTAATGTGAATAATCCCAACATGAACAATAGCCAAAACTATTTTAGTTGGGTTCTATGTGCTCAGACATATTTTCTAGAATTTGTCTGAGTTCATTTGCTATTTTCTATTGCTTATTTGAATTTCTGGTAATTTATAAAATAGAAAAGCTAATTAAAATCTCAGAAAAAGCTTTGGCCCGAATTCTTTGAAGCCGGCCCAGTCCTATTGCCCTTCCGGCCCAACCCCCGCGCGCAGCCCAGCTCGCCCGCGTGTGCGCCGCCTCCGACTGACATACGGGCCCCGCAAGTCAGCCTCATCTCTCTCTCTCTTCGAGCGCCCCGCTCATCCTCCACCGTTCGATCAAGAATGGATGGCTAGATGCGGCATGATCTGTTCGGAGGTCCGAACGTCCCATTGATTTTGGGCCGTTCGATCTTGGATGGACGGTCAGATCCTTCGAGTTTGTTTCGCAGCCGCGCCGTTTCGCACGCGCCTGCGTCCAAGCCCTAGCCGCTGACGTGTGGGTCCTATCCCGCCACATCATCGTCGTCTCCGAAGAGGACTCCACCTTCCTTCCCGATTTCTCCGCCGCCGCGCAGTGTTCTTCACGGACACGCCTCCCGGGGCTATTTAAGGCCCCGAGTACCCCCGTGACGCGCCGCCCTCGAAACCCTAGGCGCCGCCGTCTTGGCCACCGCCGAGGACCTCTTCGCTATCGCCGCCGTTCGCACCTCCTCCTCGTCGGTGGAGGCCATCTTGAGACCGCTGCGTCGCTCGCATCTCGTAACCACCGCCGCCTTGTTTGGGAACCCCTCGGCGTCATCGCCGTCGAGCCCGAAGATCCTACACCGCCTAAACCTCGCCGCCGGCACGCTCGTCACCCTCGTGCACCCGTGAGCACACCTCCGAAGTTCGCCGCACCTCTTCACGCGGCACCACCCACCGCCGACGAGGGCCGCCGATCGCTAGGACCTTCGGTTCCCGAGCCCCCACCTTCGCCGTAGACGCGTCAGCGCCACCTTGCCGCCACCTCATCGCCGCATCAGCCCGTCGCCTACATGTCACCTAGGTGGCATCCCGTCAGTGCCGCGTCAGTACCGCGTGGCACGGTCTACGGTCTCCAGATCCCGAGGCTCGGTGGGCTTAGTCCACCGTGAGCCGTGTCTCTGACATGTGGGAACATGTCAGTGTTTTCTTTTTATTTATCTCTTTTCCGAAATCCCTGTGCTGACGTTAGCATTGCGCAATAATCCGATTTTTCTTTTAAGAAATAATTCAAAAATTTCACAAAATCCAAATTTAGGGTTTCTTTAGATTTTAAGTCTTCCAGAGCCCATAACTTTTCATCCGAACTCCGATTGAGCCCATTCAAGTTCGAAAATATATCTAAATTTGAGCTCTATTTATCTAAGATTTTTATTTAAGTTTTGGAGTTTGTTTTGCCTTTGTTATTTATTTATTTTGTTTATTTGTTTCGTTTGCAGTAGACATCGATTAGTCGGGGAATTTTGGAGAAGAAGGAGCACCTCAAGATCAAGACCAGTACTTAGACCTTTTGCAAGGCAAGTCATACCTTTGATCATCTTGAACCCAGTTTTCAAATTACTTTGTTTCAAAGTATTGCATTCTACTTTAATTATGTATTTAAATACTTTTGGGCATAGTTATCATCCAATTTGTTAATACACCTTGGCCTTGTATGTCATAATACCTTGTCACCCTAGATTGGTTATTAGTTGGTAATATTATAGCACCAACGTGGGTTGGTTAGATGCGAGTACAATTGCTTAGCCATGCTACGAGTCTCATCTCTCATTTGAGTTGTAAATATTAAATTTGACTAAGTGACTATGGAACTTTGTGTAAAACGGTGTGCTATGTGTTATTACTTCGTGATAGCATGTGTTGCACTAAAACCAACTGGGTGAGAAAGGATTTAGACTGAGTCAAGTGGTGGATACTTCGTGATATGGTGGACTTTGTGAATGTGAATGATAATCTTTGTGGCATAGTTAGAGAATGAAAGTCTTGCCTTGGTCAATTAAGGACTTAACTTTGTGCGCCATTGAACTGAGCCTTACTGTACGACCACGTGCCTGATGGGACGGGCCTAACTTAGTAGGTTATGGATTCTTGGCATTGATTACTCAGGTGGTAGGTTAGGCTATGGGTGGAGGTGTGTACTACAAGGTAGTCGCATCACGGGGCGGTTCGCCGTGTCCCTGTCCAGCGGTGTGTGTTATGCCAAAGCGCTTCGTTTGGGTTGGCATAGAGGTTCGTAAGCACATCGAGAGTGTCAATGTTAAGATGAAGTTTCTGAACCGTTTTGTTATGATTAGTGCTTGCAACACTAGTTGTATCGTGTGGGTAAAGTGTACAACCTCTGCAGAGTGTTAAATCAATCTATTCGAATAGCCGCGTCCACAGTCATGGACATGCTCGGGGATTTCACACGAGGGGTAGTTTTCATAAATTGTTGGGATGGGAGCTATGTGATCTAAGTCATGTGGCTATGTGAAATAATCTGTTTAGCTTTGTGTCTTTGTGGAAAATAATCATTAAATTAATATTGTCTATTTGTTTTGAACTGCATTTCAATCTATTATTGTATTCAATTGCAAATATTGCTTTTATGCAAAAGAGCCATAGAAACCTTTTCTTTTGGAATAAGCCTGCATCTATAAATTGCATTATGTGGTATGATTTGCGAGTACGGTTGTGTACTCATGCTTGTTGTAAAACTTGCGCCAAACCTACGTAAGAGGAGGAGTCTACGCCGCTTTGAGAGGAGGAGTTCGTCGAAGGTTGCTGATCATTATGGTCTGAATCCCAGTCGGTTCCCTGTGGTGAATTGATGGGATCTACGTTGAAGTTATTTCTTTTTCGCTGCTATTTTATTCTCTGTTAGCCCTGCGTGGCTCATTAAGTGTAAACTCGACCATAAGGTCAAAACCCTTATTTATTATTCAAACTAATCGTTTACTTTATTTATCGTTTGTGTGGATTGATATTAACCTATGTTGACACTGTGTTCACTAGTGTGATCCTGGACTAGTGCATTATACACAGAGGGTTCTAGAATCGTAATTTTGGGTCCCGACAGAGGTGGTATCAGAGCCATACTGACTATAGGTCTTGACCTTAGTTAGATCGGCCGTCTTTAGAGTGTCCAAACTATTTTCTAAAGGAAAAACTAACTTGCAAGGCTAATTAATTGCTTAACTCTTCTCATATCTCTCTCGACTCAACTATTGCTATAATCTTCTCTCCTCGCTGTTTTAAGTTGCTCTTACCCCTTCATCTGTCTTGACAGATGCCTCGTCTCTAGGGCTATGGTGAGCGCACAGGAGGATACGCCGTTGAGCTTTGGAAGCTGCTACAGGTTCTTGGAGGCTTTGATCGTCCGTTGTACGTCGGCAACAACTGGATAGCAAATGGGCAAAACCGTGGAGTGATCTGTCGTCTGACGATCTACGCCAGGAGGAACGACAAGGCAAGCCAACCTTCGCACATCTCTGTGAGGAAGATCACTTGGCTGGAGGGCATCCAGGAGTCATCGCGTTTGGCTATGCTTCGTATCTGCAACATCTACGCACGGGAGCTTTAGGACACCGTCTTCTGTTATCACCCCAAAGCTGCGTGAGTGGATTTGCCGGTACGCCGCGATCGTAAGAAGAGAGCAACGCTACGATCGTGCACCTTGCCGGTTGCGACCACCGGAGGAAGCATTGGAGAGGACTATCACGAGTGGATCATGTCTATGAGGCTTTACAATGAAATGAAGAAAAGGTTGCTACTCGCAAGAGATTCTCTGACGACTGGATGACGAAGAAGAGAAGACCGAGGAGGATCGAAGAAGATCCAGAGGAAGGTCGATTGAGCGAGAAGAAGTCGCATAGCCCGAGGAGCAGTGACCCGGTTGCCGGGATGCTGTTCTGCCGCACGATTCGAGGCATCGGGATCGGTTGCCAAGATGCTGGCTCACTTAGAGTCTACACCGTCGGGCGTCGCCAAGGCCGTGGAGGCTTTCTTGAGTAGTTTCGTTTTAGGCTTGATTTTGAGCTTAGCGATTTGATTAGTAAGTCGCCCTTTAGGTGGTAGTTTTGTGTGCTTAGGTCGTTGTTTCTTTGGTGTGCAAGTATGAGCTGCAAGGGCCCTTAGGCATTTGTTGCAGGCATGCTAAGACGTTAATTAATAAAAGTAATTCGTTGGAGTTTCTTGAGCTGTGTTTTGTTGGGTTTAACCTACCCCCTGCTTAGTTCTTAACTCATCTTGTGCTTGCTACCTTATCTAACCCATGGAGTTTCACTAGATGGTTCAAACTCGTCAGACTGCTGCAAGCGGTTCTGGTACCCCAGCACCAGGAGGCAGTGAGCAACCAGCCGCAGGAGCAGTTCCGCCACAAGCACCCCCGATTGACTTGCAAAACTTTGGAGCTTTCATGGCAGCACAGACTCAGCTGGTGAATACCATGATGAATCAGATGCAAGCTATGAGAAACCAGGTCAGCAACAACGACAATCAACAGCACAGAGCCCTAGTTGCCCAAGGTCACCATGGACCATCTAAACTTGCAGAGTTTATGAGGACCCGTCCACCAATATTTTCTGGACACGTCTCCCAGTGGAAGCAGATGATTGGCTTCGGGTCATTGAAAGGAAGCTGCTGATCACCCAGTGCAGCGACCGTGAAAAGGTTCTGTACGCCACTCACCAAATGGAGGGCATAGCTGCTGAATGGTGGGAGAACTTCTGTGCCGCTCATGAGGAACCATAGGATATCACCTGGGAAGAATTTTCTGCAGCATTTCTGTGAGGACCCCAATTTATTTGGCTTGTGATGCTTAACCAACCACCTGGTCCTAGCATCACAAATCAAATAAACTGATCCTCGAGATATGTATACTTCCCAGAAAGCAGTATACACACCTCGGTACAAAATTAGACATCAACTCCATTCCAAACATAGAGTCCAAACACTACACTACCAAACGGAAGATAAACAAATAGTAGGGTTATTACAGACAAAGGCCGACAGGCCAAGATACACAAATAAACAAGACGGACAGCGGAAGCAAAAGTGTCATAAGATGGCTATAAACAAAGCCAATCAGCGTGCCTCCAACCCACAAGGCATCTGACCGGACCGCCAAGTCTAGTCGTCCACGAAACGGCAACACAGCTCACAGAAGTGAGGCCCTTGGGGCTCACCTTCTTCCTCTGCAACAAAAAATTAAGCAAAGCACACAGTACAAAGATTGTCTTTGTACCCTTAAGAGGCGACGTGTGAACTAGCGGACTGTTCATAAGCTACATGCGAGCTTATTTGGTGGAGGCCATATGTTTCATTTGCACAAAGCTAGATTTGTTTGCAATAATGTAATCTGATTTAAAGGCAAGTTTGCAATTCATTTTCTTGTTGAAATAATCATGAAATAAAGATAGATACAAGTAACCACCTAGAAGTGACTATCCCAATAGTCACTACAATATAGCACTAATCCCGAGTTCGTACCACCTACAAGTTTTAATTTTAAATGGTTTGTAGACTAACTCTTGAAAAGCTTACCCAAGCGTGTCCATAACCTAGGGCGAGGCTATTCGAATAGTTTTAATCCTGCAGGGGTGTACCACTTGTACCCACACCTCGGACCGCCTTTAAGCGAAACACACTACAGAAGGTATCTTGGCCTGACTAAGTCCTCGAGACTTTTTCCAATATTGTGTATTAACTACGAGCAGCTCGTATGGATAGAAATCCATACGCTTACATGGTAAAGCCGAAAAGACAACTACCCACTCGGGATAAAGCTTTTGCACAACTACCATGCTCCCAACACCATCCCTCCTGCGACCTCCTGCGACCGGAGCCAATACACGCCAAAGTACTAGGTCAAGAGAGGTCCCATACCCTCTAGTGTGGTTAGCGCAAAAATGCAGGATAACAATCCACTCACAAGATGTTCGGTCCTTAATTGACCGGGCACCTTTCGATCACACCCAATAGATCACACCAATCTTACCATTGTGCGCGTCTAAATCATTTTTGTTTTCATTTTTAGTTTTGCAATTAAACATAGCGAAATCTTTGAAATATAAAGTTATAGCAAATTTTGTGTGATCAAGGTTACTGACTAAAGTCGATAACCGCCCGATTCTACCGATAGCTAAGCAAGTCTAAGCGATTGACCGGATCTACTAAGTGACAAGAGATCATCCAATGATCTCTAATCACGACAAATAACCTAGGCTCGGTAGTAGAGATCAATATTTTGTCTACGGGATATGCGACTACGGATTTAACTAATCAATTCAACACAAATTAAGCGATGCATACATACGGTTGAAACAAAATATTAGACTTTAAAATACTGGGATAAACATGATCAAGCGCTTGCACATTCTTTGTTGCTCAATTTGTTGCGGAGGGTCGTTCTCAGGGTTGCCGCAAATATCGAATCCTAACGATTGAACAAAACAGCGAATAAGAACGAATAACACCGGCAAAACTCAATAATCAAACACAAACACCAATTTATACACAGAGGTTAGACCAACACAAAAGGAGTAACAATTAACTGCTACAGAGATGCTTCAAAAAGACATGCTTTCAAGTGATTGATCTGTCCACTCACTTATTATCAGGTTGACCACAAAATCAATCCTCTTATATGATTTAAACTTTGGACAGACTTTGATGGTGATTGTGTGCACACCTATTATTTAATCATCAAGTTAGTATATCAAAAACAGCTAGCTACTCTAAAACAACCATTATCAGGTGAGAGCACAGAACCTACAAGGAGCTACTGAAAACACTAACTAGTCAAGTATTCAACTGTGAGATGCTAACAACCTTTTCTATCCAAGATAGGATTTTAAAGATACTCACTATTCATACTCCTAAGCATCACACCAAGATCTCTGCAATGCTAACGATTTTCAACATGCGGCTACTACAAAACCTTACCTTCTTGAAAATACACCACAAGCACAGGAGGCAAAACCTCAAATTCGATAATGACTTCATAGATCAAAAGCCAACTAGTGATTTGAAACCTATAGAGATTATCTAATTAACTTCTTGCTAAGCACCACTTCTAAGGAGTCACCAAGCACTAACGGATATGAATAGCATAAGAATGAACCCAATTTGGTTTCTCGACAACGAAAAAACGACAACAACAAGCATACAGAGAACTAAAATATTTTCAAACTTCCAATACCAACCTTTGATCATGCAATGAGAGTGAACTAATGAACAATCATAAGCATGATAAGCGACTAACTACCAAGCCTCGGGAGGTGGGCCCCACTGTCGACCACAACAAAGACAGGGAGCACAAGGAAGAATAGAGAGCTCGGACTGGATTCGGCGCGGTGAAGGAGTGGCGGCGCGGTCGTGCGACGGCCAAAATGGGTCGCCGAGATTACGAAGCTAAGGGTGGTCGCGGGTTCGACGGAGAAGACGGTGGCGGCGCGGCGGCGAGCGCGGCGGTCGGCGCGGGGTGACAAGGTGCGGCTGCACGAGAGGTAGACAATGAAAATTAGCGCGCGATGGGCATCGATGAGTTACCGAGAACTCACCGAATGACGCGAGCTCAAAGGCTGCCGGAGATGGCGGCGACGAAACCGGCGGCTACCAAGGGGTCACCGAGGAAGGAGCAACTTTGAGCAAAAATAGGGAAAAGAGAGACGGAGATAGCTCGGTGAGTGCACTAGATGGTGCTAGCGCGAGCAATTGCTCTAGGAACTAACTCACGGGTGAGGACGAAGAACCCAACTTTCGGCCAAGAAGAGGGACACCTAAATTCAACGGCCCCTGCGAGTGAAACTCAAAATTAGCCGAGGGGAAAACATGATAGGGATCGGAACACGATATGACGCGAAAAGGAGAAGATGAGCTTCACTGTTGTGGTGCCGACATGGAGCGACACGGCCGTGAACGAGTTTGAGCACTACTATGATTTGAGCTCGGAAGGAGCAATGGGTGATAGGGGATTGTCTAATGGTGTCTAAAGAAGAAAGAGGAGCTTTGGGTGAGCTTAAGTAGGGGCGGGCGGAGGAAAGCGGCGGCGACGGCACCGAGGAGCTCAAGAACGGTGGCGACAAGGTGGTGAAAGGAATGGTGGGTGATTAATGCTGCGCAGGCATGGCCTCTCGGCGGAAGATGCGGCGGGGGCAATGCGCGCGCGAAAAACCGGAAGCGGTGGCGAACAATGAGGCGAGTGGCGACCATGCGCGATGTCGCCGGCACTCAGCACTCATGCGAAAGGTAGGTGACGACCTAACAAGTGGGGCCCGCCCGTCGTCGGCAAAGCCAGCGGCGCGCGAACGTAGACCGCACGGTGCGGTTAGGTGGTTTGACTCGATCAGGAACGCGTCGACCGTTGGATCTGAGATGGACGGTCGAGATCTCTGTATGCATTCGGACCGGTCGATTGCATACGCGCACGTGGATCGTTCGATTTGCATCGGACGGTCACGGTCGATTGGAATCGGGCGGTGCGATTAGTTGACGCGACCGAGTCCATTAGTGCGGTCGGACTCGAGCCCAAGTGGGGTTCGGGCCCGACAAACAGTGTTTCCTGATTTGAATCAGAAAGACAGAGAAGGTTTGGGAAATTTTTAGAGATAGCTCCAGGGCTCCAAAAATTTCGAATTTTTTATGGAAGCTAACTGGAACAGAGGACAACATTGTGTAATTTTTCCAGGAGTTTTTATGCTCTACATTTTTCCCACTAAAATTCACAAGCTGCTGAACAGAAGTTTGACCAGATTTCAAACTAGGTTGACTTGGTCATTTGAAACAGCAAATAAAATCTAAAAATTGTGAAATAATTCAGGGAGGTAGATAGGATGATCAAGATGATAGGAAAAATAATTTCAGAGGATGATCACAAGTTTGAAAGCTAAGAATTTGCTGACAACAATTTCCATTCATAAGAATTCAATTCTAGAAAATGGAAATTGCTAGGAAAAATTGGAAAACTTCCAAATGATTTGATGAGACAACAAAAGTTTTATTTCTCCTCAAAATTTACATTTGAAATACAAACCTAAGTCGTAACATTACAATTTCGCGATATCATGTACCTGGAAGGTATTATCGATCTGAAGAAGGATGAGTTCCGCTCTTAAGCAAGGAGCTATGTCGATGTCGACTATCTCAACAAGTTTTCTCAGCTAGCTTGCTATGCGATGAGGATGTAGCCATAGACAAGGCTCGCTTGAGTCGCTCGAAGGGGTGAACATCGATCGCAAGTCGGTCTAATTGCCCATACTTTCCACGATTTCGAGTGGTCAATAAAGCCTTTATTCTAGAGGACAAACGCAAGGAACTGGAGGACAACCGCAAGCGCCGGATGGCTCAGCAAGGAAGCCATCAATCATAGCAGAGGGCAAGGATCGTTCCATCACAGTTCAACCGGTTCCCACCCCAGACTTCGTTCAGAGCACCTGCACCAACTTCAGCACCCCGTCCAGCTGCTCAGAACTTCCGCAACCCTGCACCTACCAATCCCAATCCAGGGAGCAACCAGCAGAACGTACCACGGGTATGTTATACCTGTCGCCAGCCAGGACATTTTGCTAACCAATGTCTGCAGAAGGGTATAATCACTCCAGTACGCTTCAACCTTGGAGCTACACCATCCAAGACACCAGCGCCAAGCATCAACCAAGGAGCTTCACAAGTTGCCGGTCAAGCCGGAGGAGCACCGCAATCGGTGATCAAAGGCCGTGTCAACCATGTCACTCTGGAAGGAGCCCAGGAAGCACCGGACGTCGTACTGGGTAAGTTTATGGTTAACTCAGTACCTGCATCAGTTTTGTTTGATTCTGGAGCTTCGCATTCGTTTGTTTCTGGGATGTTTGCAACCAAGAATAATTTGAAAGTTATGCATCTTAGCATACTCTTCTAGTCCAGTCGCCTAGAGCAAAGCTAAGCTCTAAAGTTGGATGTTTAAGAGCTAAGTTACTCATAGCTGGAGTTGAGTTTCTAGCCAACCTAATCGTACTAGATACCCAAACCTTAGATGTCATTCTTGGCATGGATTGGTTATCCAAGCACAAAGTCGTGCTAGATTGTGGCCGCAGAGCCGTAACAGTCGAGGATACCTAGGGAAACAAAGTAGAATTTCTATCCACCTCAGTTCGTGATGGACATCTGTTAGTAAACAGCCTAAAGACCCTTTCCTTAGAAGAGGTACCAGTCGTCAATGAATACCGGATGTGTTCCCAAAAGAATTACAGAATGCCACCGGACCGTGACATTGAGTTTGTCATCGATCTAGTGCCGTGGACAGCACCAATTTCAAAGAGACCTTATCGGATGCCACCATGAATTGGTAGAGATGAAGAAACACATAGAGGAACTTCTTGAGAAAGGTTTCGTGAGACCTAGTTAAATCGTCATGGGGAGCACCGGTGTTGTTTGTCAAGAAGAAAGATGGAAGCATGAGGATGTGCATTGATTATTGTTCGCTCAATGAGGTCACTATCAAGAACAAGTACCCACTACCGGATTGATGATTTGTTTGATCGGATGAAAGGAGACGGAGTATTCTCAAAAATCGACCGCGATCGGGTTACCATCGACTAAAGATTTGTCCTAAGGATATACGGAAGACCGCTTTCTCAACGCGTATGGACATTATGAGTTCTTAGTCATGTCCTTTGGTGCGACTAATGCCCCCGCATATTTCATGAACATGATGAATAAAGTATTCATGGAATATTTGGACAAGTTTGTAGTCGTGTTCATTGATGATATTTTGGTTTACTCCAAGACGGAGGAAGAACACGCCGAACATTTAAGGATAGTATTGGAAAAACTCGAGAGCATCGGTTGTATGCCAAGTTCGATAAGTGTGATTTTTGGAAGAAGGAAGTTGATTTCCTTGGTCATGTGATGACAAATGAGGAGTAGCAATTGACCTCGTAAGGTTAAAGCGATATTACATTGGGAGCGGCCCAAGATCAGAACTCGAGTTCGCATTTCTTGGGAATGGCGGGTTATTATCGCCGTTTCATCGAGGATTCTCATCAATTGCTAAGCCTCTTACGCAATTGTTAAAGAAGGAGAAAAGTTCACTTGGACTCCAAAGATGTGAAGAATGTTTTCAAGAGTTAAAGAAGCATTTGACATCACCCAGTGTTGATTTTGCGAGATATTCGGAAAGATTTCGATATCTATTGTGATGCTTCGCGTCAAGGACTAGGATGTGTCCTAATGCAAGAAGGAAGAGCTGTCGCTTCTGCGTCAAGGCAATTAAGACCTCACGAGGAGAATTACCCTACCCATGATCCGAAATTAGCTGTCGTAGTGTAACATCCCAATATTTAGACTTGTGTTTCAAATGTAAGAAAATGAGTAGAAATTAAAACTTTTTCTTACATCGTGTATTTCCTATTATACCAAACAATTCTTGTACAAAAGTTATGGAAATACAAAGTCATAAGTCTTCTTAATCCAAAATCTCAGCTTCCAAAAACAATCTTGTCTAACATTTTGATCATATCCTGGAAATATTTTTCCTAAGTTCTAGGATTGATGTGGAACCCCTTTGAAAAGTTTCACAATTTTTGGAAATTGTTTGAACACTTTGGAGGCAAGTCAACCCAATTTAAATCTTGGTCAGACCTTGGATCAGCACCTTGTTAAAATTTTAGAGGAAGTTGTGCAGCACCAAAGCCTCTGAAAATTTTATGCGAGGTCCATAGTTGAGTCGGCAAGCTCCTGTAAAAATTTTAGAATTTTCGGAGTTATTTTACTACCTCAATTAAATCCTTAAAGTCTAGTTCAATATAAAAACCTAAAAGTCAACTCTGGTCTGAACCAAACTCAGGCTCAGTCAAAACCCGAGCCCAACAATCTTGACCCGGTTGGATCAAGGCGTTGAGCCTCACTCAGACGCGAGGTGTGAGCCGTTAGATTTTGATCCAACGCTCCCGACCTCCCCCTTGTACTCTAGACCTCTCGAGCTCTTGAGCACCTTAAGCCATCCGATTTTAATCAAAGGGCCCACGACCTCCCCTACTCCTTGAACACTAGGAGCTCTGGGACAATCTCGATCGTCGGATCATAATCTAACCGTCGCAAGCACCCTAGCTCCTCTGGTCATCTTCTACCTCACACCGTGCACTTCAACAGTGAGAGGTATGGCCTGTCACTTCGTGCACCCCGTCAACGTCTCGCTGGTAGCGCGATGGCGGCGTGGCGATGCTTTCAAAGCCGTGTCTCACGCTGCTCCCGCTCGGCTCGATCCACGGTTTTGAGTTCGTCATAGCTCACCTCGGGCCCCTCCCATGCTTCCCGTTACTCGCGAGTTTCATTGTAACATCCCAATCTTGGGCTTGTGTTTCAAATGTAAGAAAATGAGTAGAAATTAAAACTTTTTCTTACATCATGTATTTCTTGTATGTACTAAACAATTATTGTACAAGAGTTATGGAAATACAAAGTCACAAGTCCGCTTATTCAAATCTTGATCCTTCAAAAACATTCTTGTCAAATGTTATGATCATCTCTGGGAAATATTTTTCCTAAGTTCTTGGGTTGATGTGTAACCCCTCTGAAAAATTTCACAATTTTTAGAAATTGTTTGAATATTTTTGGAGGCCAGTCAAACCTACTTAAATTCTGGTCAAGCTGGGACCAGCACCTTGTGGAATTTTGGAGGAAAAGTATAGCACAAAACCTCTGCAAAATTTATACAAGGTCAATAACTCAGCTGGCAAGCTCCTGTAAAAAATTTATAATTTTTGGAGTTAGTCTGCTACTTCAATTAAATTCCCAAACCTCAGGTTATTTTAAAACTCAAACTCAGGTCTGAGTCTGACTCGGACTCGAGTCAGACCCAGCCTTTGGACTCGGTCGGACCAGCCGACTAGACCTCCTCGGGCTCGATCTCGTGCGTGCGGGTGTTGGGCCCTTGGATTTCAATCCGGCGGCCTGGACCTCCCCAGGACCTCCTCATCCGCTTAAGACCTCCCCACCTCGGGTGATCTGGGACGTCCAGGACCACCCCGAGAGCACATCAGGGACGTCTAGGACCTCCTTCGGCTCTATCTCTCTTTCACCCGACCTCCCTGAGGTCTGGTCGTCATGGTTTTCACGTGCCCGTGCGTGTGTCAGGGTCAGAGCAGTTGGGAGCAGTGGCATGTCACTTTTGGTCCTTCCCAACGTCTCTTTCTGCCATGCATTAATTGCGGCAGAGCTTTGCCCTAAAAAGAAGTCACCCCCTACCTGCCTTGTCAAATCTAGCAGGTCCATGGCAGGGCATGGTTCTTGGTCACAGTAGACTTTTGCCCACACCATTACCAAGCTCCCAGGCTATGAATAGCCTGAGACCTCCCTTCTTATTTTCTTTCTCCGTTCTTTGTTGTGTTTGAGCTCCCTCAGTGTGAGCTGGTCCTCAAACTCAAGCACCCAAGAACACCACCCTCTCTCCACCATTGTCGGCTTTGAAGCTCCTTGAAGACCTCCGAGCTCCAGTGGTTCTTTATTGCATTTTGGCTGCCATTTTGCTCTCTTGGTGTAATACCCAGATCGTTGGTTCGGCGTAGGTTTTAATTTTTATAAGTGATAACACAGAGTCGCCGGTTAATCAATTTATCGCGGGAAAGAAAGAAAGAAAAAAAGTTATTAAAATTGTGAGTCAGCTTTAAGTTGAAATAAACAATTAAATAACTATTAGTAAATAAAAAAAAACAGTTAGGGAGGGTGGGCTTGCCACCTTGGGCCAAGGGGGCCCAAGGGGTGGCCACACCCCCTTTTCTTGCCCTAGCCGCCCCCATTCCTTCTTCGACCACCCCCTCCCCTTTCCCTTACCCCCAAGCCGCCACACCTCCTCCCTTGCGCCCCTCTGCCCAGTTGCTGCCTTGCGCAAGAAGAAAAAAGGAGAAGAAGGAGAAGAAGGGAAGAGGAAGGAGAGGAAGGAGAAGAAGGAGAGGAAGGAAGGAGAAGAGGAGGAAGAAGGGTGATCCCCATCCCTAGGTGACTCTTTTTCCCCTCAATCCCTTTGTTTCCTGCTGTTTTTAGAGTTCTTGGTCTTAGTTTTGAGGGAATTAGCTTTTAGAACCCCGATTAGAGAAACCCTCGCTGCTCCGTAGATCGATTCAGCAGTACTGCTGTTCGTCCAGTTTAGTTCCTAAAACGATTTTTCCAGAGGACCTCCCACAAGGAAAAACGTAGAGGACGACGATATTCATCTACTGTATTTTTTTCAGATTTTTTGGCCGCAGACTTTAGGCGTTCCAGGGGCTGGATTATTGCTGTCCGTCAGGGTTGCAGTCAGGGGTAGTTTGATGTTTAGTTGGGTTTTAGGGGTAGTAGATGATTTTTATATTTTTGATCACCATTGAGAATTATGTCGGGAATTTAGTAAGAAGGCTGGTGTATAAAAATCAATATTTGTAGAGCCATAATTTGTGGTTGAGCTGCGTTTGAACTTGCCTGCCCAGCTGCGGATCGAGAGGATGTCCTCTGTTTTGAGCACTGAGTTACACCTTACAAAAACCAAAATTAAAATATGTGATCTACACGAAAAATGAAGGTATATGAGTAAGGAAACCAGAAATATATCTCCCTCTGAAAAAGGGTTAGTAGTCTTTAAGATACAAAAAAATTAAGCAGCGTTGCTGCAGTGAGTCGAAGGTAGAACCGTAAGTGGAGATGGTCGTTGTGAGGTTTAGGATTGTGGCGTTGCTTTTCTTTGAGAGTTAAGTTTGTACTGCTGTTTTGTTGTACTGAGAGTGATTTTTGGACAGGTGGCTACGCTCCTGATCGCGCGTGATTTCATCGCTTCGCCGGTAGAGGCAAGTAATTGTAGCAGTGTTACTACCGTTTAATTGGTTGTTCTTACTACTTGCAATCTATATGATTCTCGTATTTTGAAGTATTATGCCATGGTTGGTTGACTTACAAATGAGGTGATAACAGCAATTAATAATTGAATGTTTTACCTTGGATATCTTGCGTGTAGTCATGAGGTGGTTGCTTTATGTGCCGAATGTGGATCATGGATATATTTTCTATAGTGGCTATGTGGTAGTAATAAAAGTTAATCTTGTTGGTGCCCTTATGGGGATGACACTTATGTGGTTTATGAGTATCATATCATTCATAACATATCATGACATTGCATTGTGGATGTCGCCGCTTGTGGCCGCGATCGTACCGGTACAGCATCGTACATTGCCGTAGTACGATGCACACTCTTATCTTGATGGGTAGGAGTGCAGTGGAGCATGGCATGCATTTGCATTAAAATTGTGGATGGAGGAATTGCATACTTATGCCAATGTTTGAAATCTTATGAGGCAGGACTCATGTTAGTCCATGTGGTTTATTGAATGAGAAAGTGGAATGTGGTTGCGGTCATGCAATAATATAAATTGTGATGTAGCTTGCTTGTTATTTGAATAACCTGTTAATCAATATACTTGCTGAGATTTTATCTCACCCTTGTTGTTTCTTTTCCCCTTTCAGGTGATTCTTAAGCATTCCTGGGATGGGTAGAGCGGCACTACAATTATGCACTCAATTCATCGATTTATGCTGTAATAAAGTTGAGAGGAATCTAGCCTAATGACTAGCTAATCGCGAGTGTTCTTTAGATTTATTAATGATGAATTTGTGGACTACTCTTGGATTAAATTGCTAGTAGTTGTTTTAATTTATTGAACTCTATCCGTTAATATTGTGTCCATTAGTTGTTTTTGCTTCCGCTTATGTTCAGTTGTAGAGTGGTTTAGTGGCATTCCAGGGTATTGTGGGTCCTGAGGTGTTACAGTTGGTATCAGAGCCTTGGCTTTAGGTTCTAGGAGAAGTAAGAAAATTGACACACTTGCACATGTAGGATGGGGAAGGGTTTGCATATCTTGCATATACCTTGTTGAATTCTTTAATTTATTACTTGTGCTTTACTTGTCCGAGAATAATGTTTTGCTTGCTTGTGGGATGCGGTGTCTGCAGGAATGCCACCTAAGGGTAGTGGCCGTGGTCGTCTTTGCTCTGTGAGCACAACCGGCAGTGGAGGAGGCTGAGGATGCTCAGCCAGTGGGCGGTACCCAAGAGGAGCTGTTGGCTGTGATCAGGGCCATGCAGCAAGAGTTGAGGGCTTTGAAACAGGGGCGGTGGCCCAGTGCCGATGCCGCTCCGCACTGAGGTTGCGGCACCGGAGCGAGCGCGGCATCTCACCGTGAGTGGGTAGGGTTGAGGCCGGCGCTTTGTGGCGGCGCCACTCCCGTCGTGCCACCGACCGGTCAGTCCCATGTGGAGGACAAGATGGAGGCTTTTGAGGTAGTGGTTTCCGATCGCGTGCGCTTTGTGGCGCAACTGCTGAAGGGAGAGGCCCAGATCTGGTGGAAAGGAGTGCAGTCTGCTCGCACGGCTGCACATGGACTCCTACCGTGGGCGGAGTTCGTCCGGCAGTTTGAGAGGCTGTTCTATCCAGAGACCTTTCTGGACAAGATGAAAAATTACTTGGGCAAATACACACAAGACAAGCAGTCTGTGGAAGAGTATGATGTGGGCTTCAATCAGATAGTCCACTTCGTCCCACATGTGGCTCGGGACGATGCGGAGAAGGCTAGACAGTTTCGTCAGGGGCTTAGGCCTTCGATCCGCCACTGGCTGGTGCCTTCCGATCACGCACTTAGCACTCGTGGAGCAGGCCTTGGGGATCGAGATGCAGCAGGCGTACACAGAGGACACTCGCAAGGCCTCTGGAGGAGATCAGCCTCGAGGTCATAGCGAGAGGAGGGGCCATTCTGGGGGCCCTATGAATAAGAAGGCAAAGGGTCGTCGTCACCAGCCCTACCGTGGTAGTGCGGGGCAGACCAGCTCTCGAGGGGAGCTCGCAGCGATGCGTGCCACTTCGAAGCCCGGACTGGGCTTGGTGTGCTTTCGTTGTGGGGATCCACACAAGCGGAGTGACTGCTCTTGGAAGGGGCAGTGTACTATCTGTGGTCAAAACCACAAGGATGTGGTGTGCAGGCAGAATCCCAAGGGGAAGCTGCAGTGGGAGTTGGCGCCTACACCTTGGCCGGATTCTCTCGCCCGATGGCACCGCATGAGATGATGGTTGTGGCTCCTACCCGCGAGCTCCTACCGCGTCCATACACGCGTTACTGCCGGCGCCGCACCTTCATCGATCGCCTTGGCGCCCCACCGGAGGATACTGGTTCAGACCTACTACTCCATCAACCCCACCTCGGTGGACACCGCGCGCGACCTACCGAGAGTGGGAGGTCCTTCTTCTTCAGCTGTCCCTGCGGCATTCTCCATGCCGGCATCGGATGACAGGGATCGTGGAGACATTGTGACAGGTACCTTATCCGTTGACTCTTTCGATGCCTGCGTACTTTTTGATTCTGGAGCCAGTTTCTCTTTTGTCTCGGAGAATTTTGTTGAGCGGGCAGGGCTTTCGGTGCAGTTGATTGGGAGGGCAGTGGTTGTTAGTTCTCCCAGCAGGCTTATTTCCAGTTCCCGTGTTTGCCCTGGTTGTGTGGTGATTCTAGCAGATGAGGAGTTCGTGGCGAATTTGGTGGTTATACCCCTGGAGCCCTTCGATGTGATCCTTGGCATGGATTGGCTCACGCGGTATCAAGCTGTTATTTCTTGCTTCTCGAAGACGGTCACCTTGCGTTCTCTGTCTGGGCATGAAGTTGTCTTCCAAGGGAGTGCCCCGCGGTACTCTCTCTTGTTGCTGTGCCAGTTGTTTCCTAATCGGCGGATGCAGAAGTCAGGGTTGTTGTGGGCTTTGGTTGAGGGTCACGAGGCTGCCTTGAGGTTAGAGGACATACCGGTAGTGTGCAAGTACCCGGATTTTTTTCCCAGTGAGCTCCCCGACTTGCCACCAGAGCGGGAGCCGATCTTCCGTATTGAGCTTGTTCCGGGTACACGGCCTATTTTTAAGTCCCCGTACCGGATGGCACCAGTTGAGCAGGTGGAATTAAAGAAGCAGTTGGATGAACTCTTAGCTAAGGGGTTCATTAGACCGAGCACGTCACCTTGGGCTGCTCCGGTTCTGTTTGTGGGAAAGAAGGATGGCACCAAGAGGCTTTGTGTGGATTATCGAGCACTCAATCAAGTGACAATCAAGAACAAGTATCCTCTGCCTCGTATTGAAGATCTCTTCGATCAGTTGAGAGGTGCCAAAATATTTTCCAAGATTGATTTGCAGTCTGGTTACCATCAACTACGGATCAGGGAGGAGGATATAGAGAAGACAACATTTAGCACAAGGTATGGGCATTACGAGTATGTCGTTATGTCTTTTGGACTGACTAATGCCCCTGCTGTCTTTATGGAAGCTATGAACAGGATGCTCCATGAGTACCTGGATTCTTTTGTGGTGGTCTTCATCGACGACATCCTGGTTTATTCCAAAACGGAGGAGGACCACGAGTTGCATCTCAACCTGGTCCTAGATACTCTTCGGAGGAATAAATACTATGCGAAGCTAAAAAAATGTGCCTTCTGGTTATCCGAAGTAGGATTTTTGGGTCATACCATTAGTCAGCATGGTATTACAGTGGATCCGAAGAATGTGGCAGCAGTGGTGCAGTGGCGGAGGCCAACCAATGTGTTAGAGATCCGGAGTTTCCTTGGTCTTGCCGGGTATTGCCGGCGCTTTGTGCAGGACTTTTCTATCATTGCTAAACCAATGACCCGACTCACGCAAAAGGGGGTTCCTTTTGTGTGGACGGACGCTTGTGAGGCTAGGTTTCAGACTTTGAAGAACAAGCTGGTGAATGCACCTATCCTATCCTTGCTCGGGAGTGGCAAGCGCTTCACAGTGTACACGGATGCTTCTCGGATTGGACTCGGATGTGTGCTGATGCAAGAGGGCCGAGTAATCGCTTATGCTTCTAGACAGTTGAAGACTCATGAGCAGAATTATCCCAGTCATGATCTCGAGTTGGCGGCGATTGTCTTTGCTCAAGACATGGAGGCATTACTTGTATGGGGAACGATCGATATCTTTACCGATCACAAGAGCCTTAAGTATATATTCACTCAGCGAGAGCTGAATTTGAGGCAGCGGAGGTGGTTGGAGTTAATCAAAGATTATGACCTGACTATCCAGTATCACCCTGGTAAGGCTAATGTGGTGGCTGATGCCCTAAGCAGGACAGGGGTACCTAAGGTAGCATTGTCCTTGATCTCGGAGTTTGAGAAGATGGGTATCTCTTTCTGTCTTACTGGATCTGCGTAGGCAGAGACACAGATGATCATCCAGTCTGCCATTCCTGAGCGCGTTCGTGAAGCTCAACAAAGACGATCGGCTCCTTTGAGTGCGGAAGAGGATCTCGGAGGCGTTCGAGACTTTAGTGTGGATGAACACGGTGCGGTTCGTTTCAAAGGCCGGCTGTGTGTACCCCAGAAATCACCGGTGAAGGATGATATTCTTCATGAGGCTCACCGGACCCCATATTTGGTACATCCAGGAGAGACCAAGATGTATCGTGATCTGAAACAAATCTTTTGGTGGAAGCGGATGAGGGTGGACATTGCTAAATATGTCGCTGCATGTGGCGTCTGTCAACAGGTAAAGGCCGAGCACAAACGTCCTGCTGGTTTGTTGCATCCCTTGGAGGTACCTGAGTGGAAGTGGGAGCATATCACTATGGACTTTGTGGTTGGGTTGCCACGCTCGCCCCGAGGGCGAGATGCAGTATGGGTCGTGGTGGACAGGCTTACCAAGTCCGCACACTTCATTCCGATAAAAACGACCAACACAAAACAGACCTAGCCCCGTTGTACATCCGAGAGGTGGTGAGGCGCACGGTGTACCCAAGTCCATTGTTTCTGACCGAGATGCCAAGTTCGTCTCTAAGTTCTGGCAGAGTCTTCAGGCTGCGTTGGGCACGACAGTTTCCCTCAGTACAACTTTTCACCCTCAGACGGATGGTCAGTCAGAGCGGACCATTCAGACCCTGGAGGACATGCTTCGTGCTTGCGTACTATCTTGGAAGGGCAGTTGTGAGGACCATCTGGCTTTGGCAGAGTTCGCTTATAACAATAGTTATCAGGCGAGTATCAAGATGGCTCCTTTTGAGGCTTTGTATGGTCGGAGGTGTGTTTCCCTCTTTGTTGGGATGCGATAGGTGAGAGGTCGTTGCTTGGTCCGGATCTTGTTCAACAGATCGTGGAGAAAGTGCGGGAGGTTCGTCGAAACTCATTGGTTGCTCAGAGCCGACAAAAGAGTTATGCGGATGTTCGCGCGAGAGTTGGAGTTTGCGGTGGGTAGCCTTGTGCTCCTTCTTGGTGTCTCAACCAAGGGTATTGTTCGCTTTGGTACCACCGAAGCTTAGCCCGCGGTACATCGGTCCTTTCCGGTGGTTGCTCGGGTGAGTAGTTTGGCTTATCGTTTGGAGTTGCCAAACTCATTGAGTGGTGTGCACAATGTTTTCCATGTGTCTATCTTTGAGAAATACTTGCGGGATCCCGAACACAAGATTGACCTAGAACAGGTCACAGTGGAGCAGGATCTCACTGTGGAGAGTCGGCCAGATCGTATCTTGGATACGTCGGAGCGGGTCTTGAGGAATAAGACCATCAAGTATGTGAAGGTCCTTTGGATGAATCAGTCTGAGAGAGAAGCTACGTGGGAGCTAGAGGATCTTTTGCGAAAGAAGTACCCCGAGCTCTTCGAGGCTGGTGAGTACTCGTAGTTTGGGTTGCTCTTTTCTTGTTGTTCAATCCTTTGTGGTCTAAAGAGTTGGATTCGAGGGCGAATCCTTTTAAGGTGGGAAGAATGTAATACCCAGATCGTTGGTTCGGCGTAGGTTTTAATTTTTATAAGTGATAACACAGAGTCGCCGGTTAATCAATTTATCGCGGGAAAGAAAGAAAGAAAAAAAGTTATTAAAATTGTGAGTCAGCTTTAAGTTGAAATAAACAATTAAATAACTATTAGTAAATATAAAAAAACAGTTAGGGAGGGTGGGCTTGCCACCTTGGGCCAAGGGGGCCCAAGGGGTGTGGCCACACCCCCCTTTTTCTTGCCCTAGCCGCCCCCCATTCCCTTGGCCGACCACCCCCTCCCCCTTTCCCCTTACCCCCCCAAGCCGCCACACCTCCTCCCTTGTGCCCCCCCTCTGCCCAGGTTGCTGCCCCCTTGCGCAAGAAGAAAAAAAAGGAGAAGAAGGAGAAGAAGGGAAGAGGAAGGAGAGGAAGGAGAAGAAGGAGAGGAAGGGAAGGAGAAGAGGGGAAGAAGGGGTGATCCCCATCCCTAGGTGACTCTTTTTCCCCTCAATCCCTTTGTTTCCTGCTGTTTTTAGAGTTCTTGGTCTTAGTTTTGTGGGAATTAGCTTTTAGAACCCCGATTAGAGAAACCCTGCTCTGCCGTAGATCGATTCGCATATCTGCTGCTCGTCGGTTTAGTTCCCTAAAACGATTTTCCAGAGGACCTCCCAAAAGGAAAACGTGAGGGCGCACGATATTCATCTACTGTATTTTTTCAGATTTTTGGCGCGAGACTTTAGGCGTTCCAGGCTGGATTATTGTTGTCCGTCGGGGTTGCGATCGAAGCGCTTTGATGTTGATTGGGTTTTGGGGTAGTAGATGATTTTTATATTTTTGATCACCATTGAGAATTCAGTAGGGAATTTAGTAAGCAGGCTGGTGTATAAAAATCAATATTTGTAGAGCCATAATTTGTGGTTGAGCTGCGTTTGAACTTGCTCGCCAGTGCGGATCGAGGATGTCCTCTGTTTTGAGCACTGAGTTACACCTTACAAAACCAAAATTAAAATACGTGATCTACACGAAAAATGAAGGTATATGAGTAAGGAAACCAGAAATATATCTCCCTCTGAAAAAGGGTTAGTAGTCTTTAAGATACAAAAAAATTAAGCAGCATTGCTGCAGTGAGTCGAAGGTAGAACCGTAAGTGGAGATGGTCGTTGTGAGGTTTAGGATTGTGGCGTTGCTTTTCTTCGAGAGTTAAGTTTGTACTGCTGTTTTGTTGTACTGAGAGTGGTTTTTGGACAGGTGGCTACGCTCCTGATCGCGCGTGATTTCATCGCTTCGCCGGTAGAGGCAAGTAATTGTAGCAGTGTTACTACCGTTTAATTGGTTGTTCTTACTACTTGCAATCTATATGATTCTCGTATTTTGAAGTATTATGCCATGGTTGGTTGACTTACAAATGAGGTGATAACAGCAATTAATAATTGAATGTTTTACCTTGGATATCTTGCGTGTAGTCATGAGGTGGTTGCTTTATGTGCCGAATGTGGATCATGGATATATTTTCTATAGTGGTTATGTGGTAGTAATAAAAGTTAATCTTGTTGGTGCCCTTATGGGGATGACACTTATGTGGTTTATGAGTATCATATCATTCATAACATATCATGACATTGCATTGTGGATGTCGCCGCTTGGTCGCGATCAGACTGCAGTCAAACATCGTACATTGTCGTGTACGATGCACACTCTTACCTTGATGGGTAGGAGTGCAGTGGAGCATGGCATGCATTTGCATTAAAATTGTGGATGGAGGAATTGCATACTTATGCCAATGTTTGAAATCTTATGAGGCAGGACTCATGTTAGTCCATGTGGTTTATTGAATGAGAAAGTGGAATGTGGTTGCGGTCATGCAATAATATAAATTGTGATGTAGCTTGCTTGTTATTTGAATAACACATTAATCAATATACTTGCTGAGATTTTATCTCACCCTTGTTGTTTCTTTTCCCTTTCGTGATTCTTAAGCATTCTGGGATGGGTAGAGCGGCACTACAATTATGCACTCAATTCATCGATTTATCTTTGTAATAAAGTTGAGAGGAATCTAGCCTAATGACTAGCTAATCGCGAGTGTTCTTTAGATTTATTAATGATGAATTTGTGTACTACTCTTGGATTAAATTGCTAGTAGTTGTTTTAATTTATTGAACTCTATCCGTTAATATTGTGTCCATTAGTTGTTTTGCTTAGCTTATGTTCACCAGAGAGTGGTTTAGTGGCATTCCAGGGTATTGTGGGTCCTGGGGTGTTACACTTGGTCAACTCAAGTCTCCGTAACTTGTTTTGTTTAACCTTCTCAGAAGTGGACAATTCGGGGAGCTTGTTTTCGGAGCCGTGCTGGTCGTCTTCCCCAACTCCGGCGAGCACCACCGTCACCGGAGCTCCTGCGACCATTCTTGGACCTCCTTCATTCCCAGGTTAGTGCTTAGTGTTGGAAACCCGGTCGTTTTGAACCTCGTTAGCTTTTCTTTTTGTCGTATTTAGTCTCCTTCATCCATCTCCGGCTCGCCGGCGTTCAAGGCCGTCACCGCCGTCGAGAGTGTCCCTGGTAGGTCCGCGACGTTATTGTGAGTGTAATGGTGCCCTTGGTCGGCGCCGGCGAGGCCCCCATCGCCGGCGGTGAACTGGAAACCAAACTCGTGTTTTGTCGTGTCGTACTCGGACAGGAATCATGGTATTATGATTAGCATTAATGTTGTCTAAGGTTGCTTATTAATGTTGTATTGCCGGCAAAACGCGCGTGCCGCTAAGTCCTAGGACCTCCTTGGGTTATTCGTGGCCGTCCAAGACCTCCCCAGGTTTAGATCCAAGCCTTTGGCTCCTTTCCGAAAAACTTAAGCCTCTGGACCTCCCCCTAGTTTGATCTCAGCCATTTTAGATCACCTCCAAGTAGATCTATACTATAGAGGGTTTTTCGTGTATTTTTTAAGTGCCAGGACCTCCCCGCTGAAATCCTGGCCATTAAAGACCACCATAGGTTAAATCCCAACCGTTAGGATCACCCTCTGCCTTGGGGTCCTCTATGCAAAAGACCTCCTTGAGGTCCTCTTTGTTAAAGACCACCCCTGGACCTCCACCGAGGTCCTATTTGCAAAAATACCTCCCCTTGGTCATTTTGCAAAGACCACCCCTAGACCACCCTCGGGGTCCTCCTTGTAAAAAGCCACCCCTGGTCTTTTACAAAGAAAACCCCGCTCATACCTCTTCGGCTCAATCCTAGTCGTTCACGACCTCCCCAGATTTAGATATGAGCGTTAGATCTCCTTTGTAAAATCCTTAGTCTCAGGACCTCCCTCCGCGTCGATCTGGACCGTTCAGGACCTCCCTAGGCCTAACCTGAGCCGTCCAGATCTCCTCCCATTAAAACCACATGCTAGGACCTCCCCGAGTAGATCTTGGCCATCCAAGACCTCCTCGTGTAAATCCCAGCCGATCAAGACCTCCCCCTGGAGATCTTGACCATCTAGGACCTCCTCCTTTAGATCCGTAGCTTTAGGACCTCCTCCTCAGGTCTCAACCGTTAGATTTAGATCTAACGGGCTGGACCTCCCTCATTTGATCTAGACCGTTAAAGACCTCCCTCTGGAGATCTAGACCGTTGAAGACCTCCTCCATGAGATCTTAGCCGTCCAGACCTCCCTCTGTAAGTTTAGCCTTAGGACCTCCCCTAGTGCTCGGGACCGCCAGATCTCGATCTGACGGTCACGACCTCCATTAGGCGCGAGGACCTCCTTTGCGTGCGCTGTGCATGCACTGGTCGTGGCTGTTGGATCCAATCTCAACGGTCCAGACCTCCCCAGAGCGGGAGGAGGTCTTTTGTGCGCTGTGCTTCGAGGTCCATGGCCCTGCGATTTAAGATCAACGGCCCACGACCTCTCCTTTGTCTTTCAGTTCATTTGGACCTCCCGAGAGCTCAAATCTTCTAAGTCTTTTAATGTTTCAAATTTCAAAAGTGCATAACTTTGTCATTTTAGCTCCTTTTTGAATGATTCCAGTTGTTGTAGCTCTGTTATAGTATGAACTTTAATTTGAGATTGGATTTAAGCACTATTATGTAGCAGAAAATGTTATAAACTGCATGAACTTGTTTAATATGAAATGGTTGTTTAGAAATTATCTCAAATTTGTAAAATACATAACTTTTTCTCTGTAAATCCAAACTGAGCAAACTCAACTTGGTAAAATTTATCGGTAGACATACTTTAAATATGAACTAGGCCTTGTCTTTACTCATGTTCTTGAAAAGTGTTATATGCTAGTTTTAGAACTTAGAAAGATCATAACTAACTCATTATAACTCCAAATATTATGAACTCAGTTTTGCTGTTGTTAGGATAACCATATCTAACTACCATAAAAATTTCAAGTTCCAGATCATTCTAGAAATTTTCACCATGAACAGTAACCGAAATTAATTTATTTAGGATTTTTCAGGCTGAGAGAAATTGTTTAGGGCATAACTTTTTCATACTAAGTCCAAATGAAGTGTTTCTTGTTTCTAAAATTGTCTAAAATCAACCTTTAGCTGCTGTAGAAATTTCATGGGATTTGGATGTTCTTTGCTGTTGAGTTCCTTTTGGTGTTCTTCGTTCTTATCGGTTTTTATCGTCTTTTCGCGTTAGGTTCCGAAGAAAACTTTGAACCTGAGCACTCCCCTCTGCAGCAAGACCAATCCCAGCAAGGCAAGTAGTTTAATCATGTTAATCCCAGTATTTTAAGTATTTATGTTGATTACAAATTCTATGTATGCATTGCTACTTTGTGTTAAACTATTGTCGTTAGTGTGAGGACCCGGAATATTTAACTAGTAACACTTAACCTCCAAATGGTTCTAGCATTACTAATTAAACATTCTAAGCCTCGATGGACATATGTTTCCCAGAATTGCAACATATGCACATCATCACAAAATTACACATCATTTCCATACAACATATATCACTAAGTTCAACAACGACATAAAGTAAAGTTATTACAAAAGAGAGCCGACCGGCCAAATAGAACAATATACAAGAATGACAGCGGAAGCAAAAGCGCCATAAGATGGCTAGAACAAAAGTCGACCGGTTAGCCACACACCCACAAGGCAACCGACCGGGCCGCCAAGCTAGTCGCCCAAGCTACCACAACACAGCTCACAAAAGTGAGGCCCTCGGGCTCACCTTCTTCCTCTGCAACAAAACAATTAAGCATAGCAACTGAGTACAAAGATTGTCTTTGTACCAAGAAGGCGACGTGTGGAATAGCGACCTATTCATAAACTACATGCAAGCTTATTTAGGTGGAGGTTGTATGTCTCTTTTGCATGAAGCCAACTTTATTTGCAATAAGGTAATACATTTTAAAAGCAAGTTTGCAAATCTGTTTTGTTATCAAAGTAACAAGATGAAATACAGATACATACAAGTAACCACACAGAAGTGACTATCCCAATAGCCACCACAACATAGCACGAATCCCGATTCGTACCACCCATCAAGTTTTAATTTAAAAGGTTGTAGTCTAACTCTTGAAAGACCTTGCCAAGCGTGTCCATAACCTAGGGCGAGGCTATTCGAATAGTTTTAACCTGCAGGTGTACCAATGTACCCACACTTGGACCGCCTTCAAGCCACAAGCACACTACCAGAAGGTATGCCGCCCGGCTAAGTCCTACGAGACATTTCCAATCTTGTGTATTAACTACGAGCCTCGTATGGGTAGAAACACCATACGCTTACATTGCAAGCCGAAAGACAACAAATCCCATCACGGGTGAAGTCTTTCGACACTACAATGCTCCCAACACCATCCCTCCTGCGACCTCCTGCGACCGGAGCCAATACACGCCAAAGTACTAAGTCAAGAGAGGTCCCATACCCTCTAATGTGGTTATGCGCTAAAATGCTTGGTTTAGTGTAACAAGATGTTCGGTCCTTGTTGACCGGGCACCATTCGATCACACCCAAAAATCACACCATCATACCATTGTGCCCAAGTCTAAATCATTTTGTTTTCAGTTTTAGTTTTCATAAGTAGACATGGCACAAGATGGAAATCATAATACATAATAAGTTTGTGTGATCAAGGTTATCGACAAGTCGATAACCGCCCATTTCTACCAAACTAAGCATGGCTAAGCAATTCATTAAGTAAACTACTAAGTGACAAGAGCCCATCCATGAACTCTAAATCACAGCAAGTAACCTAGGCTCATGGTAGTAGAGGATAATCATTTGCTAAGGAAATGCATCTACTAGGCCAACTATTAACACAAAATAGCAATGCATACATAGAATTTGTAATCAACATAAATACTTAAAATCTGGGATTAACATGATCAAACCGCTTGCCTTCTTCTTTGTTGCTCAAACTGTTGTGGAGGGTCGCTCTGGGATTACCGCAAATGTCGAATCCTAAGCGAGAGGCAAAAGAACCAAGAACAACCAATAAGACGAGCCACAAATAAACCAATGAGCAAGCAACAATTATCCAAATACGACTGAAATTTATACACAAGGTAGAATACAAATATACCTAGTCATAGAAACTGGAAAAACCTAATTTGAATTTGTGGTGCAAAGATATTGCCTAAAAACACATTTTCTACCATAATTAGCACTGTAGCAAAAATATTTTCTAGAAAGATTTTGAAGCTGAAATTTTTATGGTAGCTACCTACTGGTATAGAGGTAACCCATATAAAATTTCAGGTCATTTGGAGTTAAAATGATTTAGTTATGATTTTCCTAAGATGCAAAACTAGCATAATGCACTTTCGAAATATAAACATGTGCAAAACCTATTTCACATTATAGTATGATATGAGAGGATTTCCTAACGTCAAATTTCTATTTTTAGGATTTACAGGAATTACTGTGTCTATTACCTCATTAAATGAATTTTTAATTGCTACTAATAAGGTTAAATCTACTAACATATTTTTAGTGTGATATAGACCTTCCACCATTTTTAGATTAAAGTTTAGTTAATGACAAATTTATCAAAGTTAAAATCATTCAATTAGCAGATATACTGAAAAAGATATGCATTTTCCAAGTTTTAATACAATTCGGAATATATAAAAATAGCGAAAACCAACTATTAAAGATTACAAATTTTCTACTACTGAAGCATAGCTAAATGCATTTTTATATTAAACCATAGTGGAATACAAATTTATTGCAATTGGTTTCATGTAAAAGGATTTATCTAGAATTAGTTATGAGTTTCTAAAGTTTTAGATCATTTTGGTTGATAAACAATTGCTTACCAAATACGTAACAATCCAATAAAAGGAAATGGCGTGGACAACCCCACAACCCTTGATCTAACATCCTACGACTTACGCTACGTAAAAATAGCGCCTGCGCGCTTACCCAATGAAACCACCGTTGGATCAAGATCCACGGCTCACACGAGTGTATGCAGCCGGACGGTGCGGTTGCTTGGGCCAATCCCACCGCGGTCGGCGGATGGGCGGCCCGAACGCACCAACAACCGGATTGTCCGATTGCACACACGATCTCGACCATTGATCGCAAGATCGGCGGCCCGGGGCGGCGAGGGAACCGGATGGTCGAATGCATGCAAGATCCGGGCGCGAGATCACAAAATGGACGGCGCTATAGATCGAAGTTCAAAAAGAGGTACTGACGAGTGGGACCGCATGTCAGTGACTACGAGTCACGACCGCAACGATTTAACCCACGCGCACAGTGCACTGGGCCCACAAGTCAGCGACTAAGCAAGGCGGTTAAGACCGAATTAGTGATTCTAATGATTGACATTAAATAGATTCTAATGACTGCTGAGATTTGATTTTAAACCCTCGGGCCCACAAGTCAGCGACCGAGGTTAATTAAACGGCGATTAAATGCCGACTCACTTAATTAAGCAATGATCGGGCATTAATGATGTCGAACGATCTGAGTGAAACAGATTGATTTAAGGAGATTGGGCCCACTAGTCGGTGGCTCAACAATAATGATTAAGACACAATTAACAACTAATGATTAGCAATTAATGTGCCTAAGCGGATGACGAAACGGAGCTTCTCAGCGGCAAAACCCGAGTGGCTTTGACGGCTTGTCGCCGGCGACTCGATGCGCGCGCGAACAAGACCCAAAATGGATTCGCAATAACGATGCGAACCTAATGGTAGCATTCTCGCGCGGCGAGGACTAGAACGCCGGCTGGCCGGAAAGCGAAACGGAACCCTACGGCTAAACACGAAAATAGCGAAAAGCTTAGCTGCACCTAGGATGCGGGTGCCATGACTTCTAGGGACTATATAGAAGCTACCTTATCAGAGAGGAGCTTCAAAGATGGTCGGGAAGACTTGAACACGATGAAGTCCACGGGAGAAGAAGATGAAGTGGCGGATGAGGTTACGAGCAAAATGAGTGGAACCAAATCATCACCACACTTCATTATAGCTCAAAGAGGTTCCAAAAGCAGCGATTGCAAAAGAATCACTTACTGAGTTTGGAGAAGAAAGGGGTGAAACCACACGAAAATCTCCAAACTTAAAATTGAGTGATTCTGTGAGCATAACCCAAAATCAAGTTAGGAGAAATATAAAGGAGGTTGAGGAGTTCAAAGGGTGCAAGAAATGTTGAAGATAAACCACTTGGGCGCCAAGGCCGCCATTGGAGCTCTACGCCAACAATGGTGTTTTGAGGGTGAGAGGTGTTCTCGAGCTCAAACACAGAGAAGAGCAAAGTGTGGTGTAAAGGAACACCGGGAGGACCTAGAGGGCAATTATATAGGGAAGGATTAGGGTTTCGATCAAGGACATGAGCCCATGGTGAGCTCGGTTCATGCTCGGTTGTAGACCAAGAAAAGATGAGAGCAAGTGAGACTCGGGACAATGGAGGAGAAAGCTTTGGCGCATTAAATGCTCCACAGAGAGCGTTGACGAAAGCAACTTTGAGGTGACCCATCAAAGCCACCCACTCAACCTCTCTCTTTACGCCATTGCCGCTTGCGCTCGAAGCGAGAGGAGGAAGAAGAACGGCGAAAACAAACCACGGCCGTTGGATTAGAAATGGACGGTCACGATTAAACGAGTTCGCCGGACAGTCCGGTTGCCCTCAGGAATCTGGACGGTTGGATTGAGATCCAACGGTCCCAATTGATTAACGCAACCGGATGGTCCGAATGCTCACACGAACGTGGGCCACGCGATCTGAATCCAACGGCTGAGATTGCACGCGCGTTTTAAACCGCGGCTCGGTGCAGTTAGGTGGTTCAACCGAGTCAAGTGGCTCGGACTCGAGTCCGACTCGAACCCAATGAATAGTGAATTTGGTTTTTAGGTTTTAATTAAGCTGAGACTTTTGAGGATTTATTTGTGGTAGCAAAATAACTCCAAAAATTCTGAAATTTTTACAGGAGCTTGCTGACTGAGACATTGACCTTGTGAAAAATTTTCAGAGAGTTTTATGCTGCGAATAAATCTCCAAAATTCTGCAAGGCTCTGTTTTAATGTTTGGTGAGAGTCAAACAGGTTTGATCGCCTCTAAAAATATTCAAACAATTTCTAAAAATTGTGAAATTTTTCAGAGGGTCACATACCACCACAGATTTAGGAAAAATATATCAGAGGATGATCATAAGATTTGACAAGATTGTTTTTGGAAGAACAAGATTTGGATCAAAAGACTTGTGACTTTGTACTTCCATAACCTTTTGTACAATACTTGTTCAAGACACAAGGAAACACATGATGTAAGAAAAAGTTTTAATTTCTACTCATTTTCTTACATTTGAAACACAAGCCCAAAATTGGGATGTTACAACTCTCCCCCTTACAAGAATCTCGACCGAGATTAGTTTACTCGGAGAAGAAAGAAGGAAAATCTGCACGAAGGCGATCTTCTCGCTCCCAAGTTGCTTCATCTTGAATGGTTTGACCATTGAACCTTAAGGAACTTGATGGCACGGTTCCTTGTTCTCCGTTCGATTCCTCAAGAATCTGAGCAGGATGCTCGCGGTAGGTCAAATTCTCCGCACATCGAGCTTCCAACGGAGTTTCCTCGGTTGGGACACGGAGGCACTTCTTCAAGTGTGAAACATGGAACACATCATGCACCCCTCAAGTGCGGTGGCAGCTCCAATCTATATGCAATCGCTCCAACTCTCGGCGATACGATAAGGCCCAACATATCGAGGAGCCAACTTGCCCTTGATGCCAAAACGCGGATGGCCCTTCAAGGGTGAGACTTTGAGATACACAAAGTCATTGGGCTCAAGCTCAACTCACGGCGACGACGATGCGCATAGCTCTTTTATGCGGGTGGGCGTGCGCGCAGATGCTCGCGGATCAAGCGAACTTGACTTTCGCCTCATTGATCGAATCGGGCGAAATCGCCGCTCACGATCTCGACCGGTTCAACGGGGTTACGCACCTTCTCCCATACAAAGCCTCAAATGGTGCCATGCCAAGATCGGCTCGAAAGTCTGTTGTTGTAGGAGAACTCGGCAAATGGTAGGCATTTCTCCCACTTCTTCCCATAGGAAAGAACACAAGCACGGAGCATATCTTCCAACACTTGGTTGACTCGCTCCGTCGGCCATCGATCCCGAGGATGAAAGGTCATGCTTGAAGTGAAGGCGGTTCCCATAGCCTCTTGCGGACTATGCCAAAACCGCGAGGTGAAAAGTGCACCACGATCAGAAATAATCGTCTTCGGTACACCGTGAAGACTCACAATCCTCGAGACATAAAGTTCGGCTAAAGGCCCCACACGGTGAGTCTTGACAGGAAGGAAATGTGCCACTTTAGTCAACCTGTCGATCACGACCCAAATAGCATCATTCCCTTTCGACGAGCGGGGCAATCCGGTGATAAAGTCCATGCCAACGGAATCCCACTTCCATTCTGGCACTGGCAACGGCTGAAGAAGACCTGCTGGACGCTGATGTTCGGCCTTCACACGACAACACACGTCGCACTCGGCGACGAACTTGGCAATCTCGCGCTTCATTCGGGTCCACCAGAATCTCTGGCGAAGGTCCTGATACATCTTGGTAGCCCCGGGATGGATGGACAAAGGAGAATCATGGGCTTCGCGAAGAATCAATTCCCGCAATTCCATGACCTTAGGAACCACAAGGCGCTGCCCAAACCACACAACGCCATGCTCATCCTCTGAAAAGCACTTGGCTATCCCATCCTTGATGTTACGCTGATCCGCTCACACCGCATCATGCTGTCACATGCGCCTTGATTTGGTCCACCAAGGTTGGTTGCACAACCAATGAAGCAAGGGAACCGTGCTCGATCAAACCCAAATTGAGTATTGGAACTCGAAATGAGGGTAGGTTGCTGCTCTTGGAGCATCAACATGTTGCAATACACCTTCCGATCGAGTGCATCCGCAACGACATTGGCCTTGCCGGATGGTGCTGAATACCCATGTCATAGTCCTTGATTAATTCCAACCATCTTCTTTGTCCGAGGTTCAGATCCGGTGGGTGAACAAGTACTTCAAGCTCTTGTGGTGGAATACACCTCACAACGGTTGCCAATCGGATAATGCCGCGGATCTTGAGTGCATGGACCACAGAGCTAACTCCAAGTCATGAGTAGGATAGTTGAGTTCATGAGGCCTCAAGCGCCGCGATGCATAGGCCACGACCTTGCCCTCTGCATAAGAACACAACCAAGACCACGACGAGAAGCATCACAAAAGATATCAAAACTCTTGTGAATATCGGGAGAACAAGCAGCTGGTGAGGTCAACCGCTTCTTGAGTTCTGAAAACTCACATCACAAGCAATGGACCACTCAAACTTCTTGTCTTTCTTGAGTAGTTCGGTCATAGGCTTTGCAATCTTGGAGAAATTCTCGATAAAGCGGCGATAGTAGCCACCAAACCAAGAAAACTCCGCACATCGGTGGTGATTTGGTGATCCTAAGATAGCACATCACCGACCTTGCTAGGATCCACACCACACCTCTGCTTTGAAAGAACATGGCCCAAGAATGCCACTTCCTTCAACGAACTCGCACTTGCTGAATTTGGCATACGGTGGTGCTCACGCACTGCCCAATACAAGCTTAAGATGCTCGACATGCTCTTCTTCACTCTTGGAGTAGATAAGGATATCATCGATGAATACCACCACGAACCTATCCAAATACTCCATGAATACCGAGTTCATAAGATTCATGAATAAAGCGGGAGCATTAGTCAAACCAAAAGACATGACGGTGTACTCGTAAAGGCCATAACGAGTAGCAAAAGCCGTCTTAGGAATATCCTCGGCCGATCGACTTGATGATAGCCCGACCTCAAGTCAATCTTGGAGAAGACACGTGCTCGGTCAATGATCGAAAAGATCATCAATACGGGCAAAGGATACTTGTTCTTTACCGTCACCTCATTAAGCGGACGGTAATCAACGCACATGCGCAAGGTCTTGTCCTTCTTCTTCGCAAAGATAATGGACAACCCCAAGGAGATGAGCTAG
The DNA here is from genome assembly GCA_036346255.1 of Ampelocalamus luodianensis. Lineage (NCBI taxonomy): Eukaryota > Viridiplantae > Streptophyta > Magnoliopsida > Poales > Poaceae > Ampelocalamus > Ampelocalamus luodianensis. Next base: position 38,082,362 of record CM070630.1, read on the forward strand.
GGCGGATAAAACCCTTCTCTTGCAGCTCACCCGGTTGCTTCTTGACTCCTCCAACTCATTAGGAGGCATGCGTCGGCCTCTTAGAAATAGGGCGATGCAGGGCAGCAACTCTATCACAAACTCGGATCTCGAGCAGGTGGCATGCCGAGCAAGTCTCCGAAAGACATCGCGAAGTCACACCGGTGGGGCGTCGTGAATCTCCAATCGGCTTTGCTTCAAGGACATAAAGATGGGGCTCTACTTGGCGTGGCGAAAACCCAACCTGTTCACCGGAAGGGTGGTGAGGTAGACAATCTTCTGGCACAATCGATTTGCCCGGTGTTGGGACAACCAATCCATGCCAAGAATCACATCCAAGCGCGCGAGTCGAGTAGGATAAGATTCGCCAAGAATCCCACTCCTTCGGCGTGGATAGGAACATCCGGCATACTTGGTCGCTCTCATTCGAACCGGAGAGCGAATCGGCGGTGGAATCCCAGGAGGAACACGGTGAAGCCCACAATCAACGACAAAAGACCTCGAAATAAAAGAATGCGAGGCCCGAGTCAAATAAAGCGTAGCGGGGCGCAAATTAACAAGGAGCGTACCCAACACCACGTCGGGTGCCTCTGTGCCTCCTCGGCCGAGATATGATTGACTCGGCGCTCCCCAAGCCCGGTCTTACGGTCGGTGGTGACCACTCCCTTGCCGCGTCCTCCATTAGGGCGAGGGCGCTCGATCTTCTTAGGACAACTACTCGCGTAGTGGCCCTTGTTGTGGTAGTAAGCGGTGGCGTCGGCGCGGGGTTGCGGGAACACCTGCTCTTTGGTCGCGAGTGCACGCGATCGAGTCACGGATCGCGGAGGCGTGGAGCTGGTCTTGAAGGCCTCGGCGGTGGTGAAGCCAAAGAAGCGGGCCACCGTGCGAGCCCAACTTCGGGGGCGAACGAGGCCACCTGCGCGACCGGCCGGGCCTCCCACTTGCGCTGCGGGACTCGCCAGCGCTCGCCTTGTGCTCGGCGATGATGGCCTTGTCCACCAAGGTGCGAAGTCGGGAAGTCCACAATAGAGAGCTTGTCCTGAAGCTCCTCGGACAAACCCTCCATGAACTTTTCTGCTTGGCCTCATCGGTGGTCACCTCGGCGAGGCGTACCTCGCCAAATGGTTGAACTCGTGGAGGTACTCGATCACCGATCTGCGCCTGTTTGGCGCAAGGAACTCCTTCTTCTTGACTTCATCGGCGGCGGGGACATGGGCCCGACGGAAAGCGGCGAACTCCTCCCACGAGACCACGTGTCCGCGGCCTGCATGGCGAGAAATTCTCCCACCATGAGAGTGCCGCACCCTCCGGTGATGAGATGCGAAAAGTGCGCTCTGCTCCCGGCATCGAGCAGCGTGGAGCTTCCGCTCAACCGACGCGACCGATCGTCGCGTCCAAGGATCCTCGGGCCGGAGAAGGTGGGAGGCGAGTGCGGAGGAACTCCGCAAGTCCCCACGAGTCCGATGTCCACCCTCCGGATCCGGAGGCACGGAGGAGTGGAGGTGTTCTGGCGATGACCTCCAACACCCTACGGTCCTCCGAGCGATTGCGTTCGATGCGCATGAGGACTTCGCCATGGTCGGAGGAGGGGAAGATCCTCATCGGGACTACGGTGATTCGCCGCTCGTGTCCCACCACCATCACGATTTACTAAGACAAGTTAGATCTGATTCAAGACCCAAGAGCACGAAATCCAAACTTAGTTAAAGCGACCAAAGAATAGTCACAAGAGAACATGAGACCATAAGTCACGAATCAACTTCCCAAACGACTAACCCGTATGGAAGAACGAGTGTCGTTTGAAGACCCAAAATTTCAGCACCAATCTTCCGCTCAAACCAGTCCAAAATTCAAGGTATACCCACCTAATAGAGTATAGGCATTAGCTAATTTCATATCACTTCTTACCCTTTCATCCCCACAAATTTTTAGTTGCATTTACCTCTCAGGCCCTACCTTAATTACTACCCACTAGCTAGCTGTCCAAATTCCTTTCTCCAAGCTCTCATGTTTCTCCCAAAACCAAGTTAATCGATAAAGGCTAATTTTTGAAAGGAAGAGAGGAACAACTTTCTCAAAACTTAAGTGAGAGTAAGGTGAGATGAGCAAGCTAAGATAGGTAAGGAGTAAAATCTGAGAACTTACTTAAGTTTTTACAACCTTTTTAAAGTAAGTTTTCAAAATATTCTAAGCGACCAAGCTAGGGGTTTCTACAGTCGGTATGGCTCGATACCAACTTTGTGAGGACCGGAATATTTAACTAGTAACACTTAACCTCCAAATGGTTCTAGCATTACTAATTAAACATTCTAAGCCTCGATGGACATATGTTTCCCAATTGCAACATATGCACATCATCACAAAATTACACATCATTTCCATACAACATATATCACTAAGTTCAACAACGACATAAAGTAAAGTTATTACAAAAGAGAGCCGACCGGCCAAATAGAACAATATACAAGAATGACAATGAAGCAAAAGCGCCATAAGATGGCTAGAACAAAAGTCGACCGGTTAGCCACACACCCACAATGCAACCGAGGGGCCGCCAAGCTAGTCGCCCATAGCTACCACAACCTGACTCACAAAAGTGAGGCCCCTCGCTCACCTTCTTCCTCTGCAACAAAACAATTAAGCATAGCAACCGAGTACAAAGATTGTCTTTGTACCCGCAAGATCGACGTGTGGAATAGCGGACCTATTCATAAACTACATGCAAGCTTATTTAGGTGGAGGTTGTATGTCTCTTTTGCATGAAGCCAACTTTATTTGCAATAAGGTAATACATTTTAAAAGCAAGTTTGCAAATCTGTTTTGTTATCAAAGTAACAGAAGTCTGATACATACAAGTAACCACACAGGAAGTGACTATCCCAATAGCCACCACAACATAGCACGAATCCCGATTCGTACCACCCATCAAGTTTTAATTTAAAGGTTGTAGTCTAACTCTTGAAAGACCTTGCCAAGCGTGTCCATAACCTAGGGCGAGGCTATTCGAATAGTTTTAACCTGCGGGGTGTACCAATGTACCCACACTTGGACCGCCTTCAAGCCACAAGCACACTACAGAAGGTATGCCGGCCCGCTAAATCCTCTGAGACATTTCCAATCTTGTGTATTAACTACGAGCCGCTCGTATGGGTAGAAACACCATACGCTTACATTGCAAGCGAAAGACAACAAATCCCATCACGGGTGAAGTCTTTCGGACACTACAATCTCCCAACACCATCCCTCCTGCGACCTCCTGCGACCGAGCCAATACACGCCAAAGTACTAAGTCAAGAGAGGTCCCATACCCTCTAATGTGGTTATGCACGCTAAAATGCTTGGTTTAGTGTAACAAGATGTTCGGTCCTTGTTGACCGGGCACCATTCGATCACACCAAAAATCACACCATCATACCATTGTGCCCAAGTCTAAATCATTTTGTTTTCAGTTTTAGTTTTCATAAGTAGACATGGCACAAGATGGAAATCATAATACATAATAAGTTTGTGTGATCAAGGTTATCGACAAGTCGATAACCGCCCATTTCTACCAAACTAAGCATGGCTAAGCAATTCATTAAGTAAACTACTAAGTGACAAGAGCCCATCCATGAACTCTAAATCACGACAAGTAACCTAGGCTCATGGTAGTAGAGGATAATCATTTGCTAAGGAAATGCATCTACTAGGCCAACTATTAACAAAAAATAGCAATGCATACATAGAATTTGTAATCAACATAAATACTTAAAATCTTGGGATTAACATGATCAAACTGCTTGCCTTCTTGCTGTTGCTCAAGCTGTTGTGGAGGGTCGCTCTCGGGATTACCGCAAATGTCGAATCCTAAGCGAGAGGCAAAAGAACCAAGAACAACCAATAAGGCGAGCCACAAATAAACCAATGAGCAAGCAACAATTATCCAAATACGACTAAATTTATACACAAGGTAGAATACAAATATACCTAGTCATAGAAACTGGAAAAACCTAATTTGGATTTGTGGTGCAAAAGATATTGCCTAAAAACACATTTTCTACCATAATTAGCAATCAGTAGCAAAAATATTTTCTAGAAAGCTTTTGAAGCTGAAATTTTTATGGTAGCTACCTACTGGTATAGAGGTAACCCATATAAAATTTCAGGTCATTTGGAGTTAAAATGATTTAGTTATGATTTTCCTAAGATGCAAAACTAGCATAATGCACTTTCGAAATATAAACATGTGCAAAACCTATTTCACATTATAGTATGATAACAGAGGATTTCCTAACGTCAAATTTCTATTTTTAGGATTTACAGGAATTACGGTGTCTATTACCTCATTAAATGAATTTTTAATGCTACTAATAAGGTTAAATCTACTAACATATTTTTCAGTGTGATATAGACCTTCCACCATTTTTAGATTAAAGTTTAGTTAATGACAAATTTATCAAAGTTAAAATCATTCAATTAGCAGATATCTGAGAAAAGATATGCATTTTCCAAGTTTTAATACAATTCGGAATATATAAAAATAGCGAGAAAACCAACTATTAAAGATTACAGAATTTTCTACTACTGAAGCATAGCTAAAAGCATTTTTATATTAAACCATAGTGGAATACAAATTTATTGCATTGGTTTCATGTAAAAGGATTTATCTAAATTAGTTATGAGTTTCTAAAGTTTTTAGATCATTTTGGTTGATAAACAATTGCTTACGAAATACGAGAACAATCCAATAAAAGGAAATGGCGTGGACAACCCCACAACCCTTGATCTAACATCCTACGGCTTACGCGCGCGAAAAAATAGCGCCTGCGCGCAAACTTAAATGAAACCCACCGTTGGATCAAGATCCACGGCTCACACGAGTGTATGCAGCCGGACGGTGCGGTTGCTTGGGCCAATCGGCCGCGGTCGGCGGATGGGCGGCGAAACGCACTAACAACCGGATTGTCCGATTGCACACACGATCTCGACCATTGATCGCAAGATCGGCGGCCCGGGGCGGCGAGGAAACCGGATGGTCGAATGCATGCAAGATCGGGCGCGGATCACAAAATGGACGGCTATAGATCGAAGTTCAAAAGAGGTGCGGCGAGTGGGACCGCATGTCAGTGACTACGAGTCACGACCGCAACGATTTAACCCACGCGCACAGTGCACTGGGCCCACAAGTCAGCGACTAAGCAGGGCGGTTAAGACCGAATTAGTGATTCTAATGATTGACATTAAATAGATTCTAATGACTGCTGAGATTTGATTTTAAACCCTCGGGCCCACAAGTCAGCGACCCAGAGGTTAATTCCGACAGCGATTAAATGCCGACTCACTTAATTAAGCAATGATCAGGCATTAATGATGTCGGAGCGATCAGAGTGAAACGAGATTGATTTAAGGAGATTGGGCCCACTAGTCGGTGGCTCAACAATAATGATTAAGACACAATTAACAACTAATGATTAGCAATTAATGTGCCTAAGCGGATGACCAGCGGAGCTTCTCAGCGGCAAAACCCGAGTGGCTTTGGCGGCTTGTCGCCGGCGACTCGGTCGCGGCGCGCGAACAAGACCCAAAATGGATTCGCAATAACGATGCGAACCTAATGGTAGCATTCTCGCCGGCGAGGACTAGAAACGGCTGGCCGGAAAACAAAACGGAACCCTACGGCTAAACACGAAAATAGCGAAAAGCTTAGCCGCGGACCTAGGATGCGGGTGCCATGACTTCTAGGGACTATATAGAAGCTACCTTATCAGAGAGGAGCTTCAAAGATGGCGGGGAAGACTTGAACACGATGAAGTCCACCGAGCCAAGAAGATGAAGTGGCGGATGAGGTTACGAGCAAAATGAGTGGAACCAAATCATCACCACGACTTCATTATAGCTCAAAGAGGTTCCAAAAGCAAGCGATTGCAAAAGAATCACTTACGGAGTTGGAGAAGAAAGGGGTGAAACCACACGAAAATCTCAAACTTAAAATTGAGTGATTCTGTGAGCAACCCAAAATCAAGTTAGGAGAAATATAAAGGAGGTTGAGGAGTTCAAAGGGTGCAAGAAATGTTGAAGATAAACCACTTGGGCCTTAGGCCGCCATTGGAGCTCTCTGGCCAACAATGGTGTTTTGAGGGTGAGAGGTGTTCTCGAGCTCAAACACGAGAAGAGCAAAGTGTGGTGTAAAGGAACACGGGGAGGACCTAGAGGGCAATTATATAGGGAAGGATTAGGGTTTCGATCAGGACATGAGCCCATGGTGAGCTCGGTTCATGCTCGGTTGTAGACCAAGAAAAGATGGGAGCAAGTGAGACTCGGGACAATGGAGGAGAAAGCTGGCGCATTAAATGCTCCACAGAGAGCGTTGGCGAAAGCAACTTTGAGGTGACCCATCAAAGCCACCCACTCAACCTCTCTCTTTACGCCATTGCCGCTCGCGCGCTTCGAAGAAGCGAGAGGAGGAAGAAGAACAGCGAAAACAAACCACGACCGTTGGATTAAAATGGGCGGTCACGATTAAACGAGTTCGCCGGACGATCAGGTTGCCCTCGAGAATCGGGCGGTTGGATTGAGATCCAACGGTCCCAATTGATTAACGCAACCGGATGGTCCGAATGCTCACACGAGCGTGGGCCACGCGATCTGAATCAGCGGTGAGATTGCAGCGCGTTTTAAACGCGGCTCGGTGCGATTAGGTGGTTCAACCGAGTCAAGTGGCTCGGACTCGAGTCGACTTCGAACCCAATGAATAGTGAATTTGGTTTTAGGTTTTAATTAAGTGATACTTTTGAGGATTTATTTGGGGTAGCAAAATAACTCCAAAAATTCTGAAATTTTACAGGAGCTTGCTGACTGAGACATTGACCTTGTGAAAAATTTTCAGAGAGTTTTATGCTGCGAATAAATCTCCAAAAATTCTGCAAGGCTCTGTTTTAATGTTTGGTGAGAGTCAAACAGGTTTGATCGCTCTAAAAATATTCAAACAATTTCTAAAAATTGTGAAATTTTTCAGAGGGGTCACATACCACCACAGAGATTTAGGAAAAATATATCCAGAGGATGATCATAAGATTTGACAAGATTGTTTTTGGAAGAACAAGATTTGGATCAAAAGACTTGTGACTTTGTACTTCCATAACCTTTTGTACAATACTTGTTCAGTACACAAGGGAAACACATGATGTAAGAAAAAGTTTTAATTTCTACTCATTTTCTTACATTTGAAACACAAGCCCAAAATTGGGATGTTACAGTTAGTTGGCCTAGTAGATGCATTTCCTTAGCAAACGATTATTCTCTACTACCGTGAGCCTAGGTTATTGCTGTGATTAGGGCTCGTGGATGAGCTCTTGTCACTTAGTAGTTGCGAATAAATTGCTTAGCCATGCTTAGCTTCCGGTAGAAATGGGCGGTTATCAACTTGTCGATAACCTTGATCACATAAAACTTATTATGATTATGATTTCCACCTTGTGCCATGTCTATTTATGAAAACTAAAAACTAAAAATAAAATGATTTAGATTTGGGCACAATGGTAAGACGGTGTGATTCTCGGGTGTGACTGGATTGGTGCCCAAGTCAATTAAGGACCGAACATCTTATGAGTACCTGTTATCCAGGCAATTTGTGCGTGCTAACCACACTAGAGGGTATGGGACCTCTCTTGACTTAGTACTTTGTTGTGTATTGGCTCCGGGTCGCGGGGGGTCGCAGGAGGGATGGTGTGGGAGCATTGCAATGTCCAAAAGGCTTCCCCCGTGATGGCTGGTTGTCTTTCGGCTTGCAATGTAAGCGTATGGGTTTCTATCCATACGAGCGGCTCGTAGTTAATACACAATATTGGAAAACGTCTCGTAGGACTTAGCGTGCAGGCATACCTTGGAAGTGTGCTTTGTGGCTTAAAGGCGATGCGAAGTGTGGGTACATTGGTACACCTGCGAGGTTAAAACTATTCGAATAGCCTCGTCCTAGGTTATGGACACGCTTGGGTAAGCTTTTCAAGAGGTAGACTACAACCATTTTAAACTAAAACTTGATGGGTGGTACGAATCGGGGATTCGTGCTATGTTGTGGTGGCTATTGGGATAGTCACTTCCAGGTGGTTACTTGTATTTATCATTATTTCGCTGATATTTCTTCAATAAAACAGATTTGCAAACTTGCTTTTAAATGTATTACATTATTGCAAATAAAGTTGGCTTTGTGCAAAATGAGACATACAACCTCCACCTAAATAAGCTTACATGTAGTTTATGAATAGGTCTGCTATTCCACACGTCAGTCTTGCGAGTACCTTTGTGTACTCAGTTATCTTGCTTAAATGTATTTGTTGCAGAGGAAGAAGGTGAGCTCGTTGGGCCTCACTTCTGTGAGTTGTGCTGTGGTAGCCTTAGAGGCGTCTAACTTGGCGGCCCGGTCGGTTGCCTTGTGGGTTGTGTGGCTAACCGATCGACTTTTGTTCTAGCTATCTTATGGCACATTTTGCTTCCGCTGTCGTTCTTGTATATTGTGTTATTTGGCCGGTCGGCTCTTTTGTAATAACTTACTTTATCCATGTCCTTTACTAGACTTGTTAATGTATGTTGTATGGAAAAGATGTGTAATTTTGTGATGATGTGCATGTGCTGCAATTCTGGGAAGTATATGCCCATCGAGGCTTAGAATGTTTAATTAGTAATGCTAGAACTATTTGGAGGTTAAGTGTTACTAGTTAAATATTCCGGGTCCTCACATTCATAAAACCCCCGAGGACCCCCTTTGGCTCTTCTTCCACTCACAAACGCTCCTAGCTCACCCTCTTTGGGATAAACCCGAACCACTGTAAACACTCCTTATTCCGCCACTATCGGCCGCGCAAGCTCTTCACAATCGACGGTGTTCCAGTGGACCTCTTTCCCTGTTCTTTACTCCTCCGAGCACCTCTGCTCGTCGTCAAGATGTGTCCTAACCCCATTTTCGGTCTGCTTCTACAGGAGCAGCTGAATCGGAGATTTCACATTTTGCGGCCGTAGGGAGGACTTCGTCGTTTCCAGCTCCGGTGAGTATCCTCCATCCAATCTCCTGGTCTTGGACCACCTCTAGGCCTGTGCGAAGCTATCCTGACCCTCCTCTCCGCTTCTGGTTTCTCAAGGTGCATTATCGTTGTCATCTTCTCCGCCTCCGGCGAACTACTCCACCGTCGGCACTCCTCCGACTTCCCTTGGTCCACTCCTGTGCCCTGGTAAGTTACTTTTAGCCCTGTAGAGCTTAATCACTAGCTAAGTTAGCTCGTAGCGCGCGTTTTTGCCGTTTTCGGTTTTTTCCGAAAAACATCTTCCGCCCCTCTCCGGCTCGTCGGCGTTACAGGCCTGCTCCGCCGTTGAGAACACCCCCGATAGGTTCGCAATAGTATTTGGAACATTTCTGTTTAAGTAGTTAGCACCGCCGTAGCTTTGGGCGCTTGTGACGTGCCGGCGAGTTCATCGCCGTGCTCTGTCCCTTGTCGCGTTTTTGTCAAGTCATACGACCTCCTCGGGTTAATCTTGACCGTTCGCGACCTCTCCAGATTTAGATCTGGGCCTTAGGTTCCTTTTCGAAAGATCTTAACTCCCAGGACCTTTCCTTAGTAAATCTCAGCCATTTAGGATTACCCTTGGTTAGATCTGCGCCGTTGGGCGTTTTCTTTGAAAACTCTAAATTCCCGGGGCCTCCTAGGGCCATCCCTGTCGTCTAAGACCTCCTCAAGGCTAGATTTGGACCCTTAGATCCTTTTTTGTAAAATCCTTAAGTGCAGGACCTCCTCCGATGTCCTCTTTGCAAAAAGACCTCCCCTGGTCATTTTTGCAAAGACCACCTCAGAACCTCCCTCGGGGTCCTCTTTGCAAAAAGACCTCCCCGAGGACCTCTTTGTAAAAACCACCCTCAAGACCTCCTCTGAGGACCTCTTTGCAAAAGACCACCCATTAGTCTTTTGCAAAGAAAACCTAAGGACCTCCCTTTCCTGTGTATCTGGACTGTTCAGGACCACCCCTGTTGAAATCTCGGCCGTTCTGGACCTCCCAGCGGAGATCTGGACCGTCAGGACCTCCCTCTGTTAAGTCCTTATCTTTGAGGACCTCCCCAGCTCAGATCCTAACCGTTAAGACCTCCCCTGATGAGATCTTAGCCGTTAAGGACCTCCCTCCGTTAGACCTCGTCGCGTAGGACCTCCCTGTGAAATCCTAACCGCTAGGACCTCCTTCCAGTTCATCTCGACCGTTGAGATCTTCCTCCGTGAAGACCTCTGCTGCCAGGACCTCCCCCACCTCGATCTGGACCGTTCAGGACCTCACCAGATCCATCTTAGCCATCCAGACCTCCTCCCGCTAAAACCCTGTCGCATCGGACCTCCCTCGATTAAATCTGGATCGTTCAAGACCTCCCCAGTAGATCTTGACCGTCCCGACCTCCTCCGATTAGATAGTTCGCTTGAGAACCTCCCCGTAGCTCTGGACCGTTGGATCTCCATCTAACGGCCTAGACCTCCTCAGCGCTTTAGATCTGTCGGTAGAGATCTTGGCTGTTAAGACCTCCTCGGTAAATCTTAGCCGTCAAAGACATCCCCTTCTTTAGATCTCACCATTCAGACCTCCTTCGCTTAATCGTGACCGTTAAGACCTCCCTTGTGAGATCCTAGCCGTCGGGACCTCCTCGGTGGACTTAAGCCGTAGGACCTCCCCCTGAAGATCTAGACCGTGAGGACCTCCCCCAAGAAATCCCGACCGGCCAGACCTCCTCCATGGGTTTGAAGCTCTAGGACCTCCGCTAGTACTCGGGACCGCCAGATCTTGATCTGACGGCCACGACCTCCTATGTGCGCGAGGAGCTCCTTTCGCGTGCGCTATGCGTCCATCTCGTCGGGACTGTTAGATCCAATCTTAACGGCCACGACCTCCCCGAGTTCGTCTGTTCAGTTGGACCTCCCCGAGAGCTCCAATTTTCTAAGTATTTCAGTGTTTTAAATTTCAAAAGTGCATTACTTTGTCATTTTAGCTCCTTTTGATTGATTCAAATTGCATTAGCTTTGCGATAAAATGAACTTCAATCTGAGAATGAACATAGGCACTTTTCTATGGCAGAAAATGGAATAAACTGTAGTAACCGGTTTCAATATAAAATGTTGTTAGAAACTCATAAAAATTTATAAAATGCATAACCTCTTCTCTGTAGTTCCAACCTGAGCAAACTAAACTTTGTTAAAATCCTCTAGTAATGTACATTAGTGTAGAATTGGTTTTAATACAGTCTTTCCCACTGAAATTCAGGATATACTAGTTTTACAACTTAGAAAAATCATAACTAATTCATTTTAACTCCAAATTGTGCAAACTCAATTTTGCTGTTCTTAGAATGTCTTAACCTACCTACCATAGAAATTTCAGACTCTAGATCATTTTGAAAATTTGTGCCATGAACAGTAATAGATAGGAATTAATCTGGAATTTAACAGGCTGATAGAAATTGTTTTAGCCATAACTTTTCCATGCTTAGTCCAAATGACCTGATTCTTGTTTCTAAAATTGTCTAAAATCATAATATTTCTGCTGTATAAATTTCATGGTATTTGGAAAATTTATTCTGTTGAGTTTTATTTGGAGTTCTTGTTCTTATTTGGTTATCGCCTTTTCGCGTTAGGTTCCGAAGGAATTATTGATTACGTGAGTGAATCCTCTGTAGTAAGAAAGTGATCTACAGCAAGGCAAGCAGTGTAACATCATTTGATCATATTGCTCCTATTACTTTAAAAGTCTAATATCTTATTTGCAAAACCTAATTATGCATGCTTCTTGTGTCAAGATTTATTTATCGATTAGAGGTAGCTAATCCTATCGCATGGTTGCCCTTAAATTGGTTATCCCCTGCCACAAAACATAAGCTATTAATATTGCTGGTGAATTAGAGCTCGGTGATTTAATTATGCTCTTTTATTGTCCTTACGGTGTCATGCTTAGCAATGCTTAGTTATCGGTAGAATTGGGCGGTTATCGACTTAGTCGATGATCTTGATCACACAAATGATTATTATGACTCTACATTTCAGATTTGTGCTATGTTTACTTGTAAAAACTAAAAATGAAAGAAAAATGATTTGGACTTGGGCACAATGGTAAGATGGTGTGAGTTTGGGTGTGAATGGAATGGTGCCCAGGTCAGTTAAGGACCGAACATCTTGTGAGTATCTGTTATCCAGGAAATTTGTGCGTGCTAACCACATTAGAGGGAAATGGGACCTCTCTTGACTAAGTATTTTGGGAGGTGTTAATTATGAGCTGGTCGGTGGGTGTGTTAAAAATGTGTGTGTGTGTGTGGTGTTGGGAGGGGAGCATTAGCAGACCGGTTAGGTTGTTTAATGTATCCTTATTCCCGTGGGTTGCGGCTCTTAATTAGCATCATTCATTGGAAATGTCTCATAAGACTTAGCCGTGCCTGCATACCAAAGGAAGTATGCTAACCGTGGCTGGTGGAAAGGAGGTCTGAAGTGTGGGTACATTGGTACACCCCTGCAGGGTTTAAAACTATTCGAATAGCCTCGTCCTAGGTTATGGACACGCTTGGGTAAGCTTTTCAAGAGTTAGACTACAACCTTTTTAATTAAAACTTGACATGGGTGGTACGAATGGGTAATTCATGCTATTGTTGTGATGGCTATTGGGTTAGTCATCTCTAGGTTGTTGTTACATTATTACTTATTGTATCGTTGCTATTTATGCAAATAAAATTCAGATTGTTAAACAGCCTTCAATCTATTATCTATTGCAAATAAAATCTGCTTTATGCTGAAAATCAACCTTGAGCCTTCTCCTTTGATGAAAACCTGCATATAGTAGTAACTAGGTTTTGTTACCCGTAAGTCTTGCGAGTACATTTTTGTACTCATTTGCTTTGCTTAATTGTTGCAGAGGAAGAAGGTTGATCCCCAAGGGATCAACTTTGGTGAGTTTTGCTACGGTATGGACGACTAGCTTGGCGGCCCGGTCGGTTGCCCTGTGGTTATGTGGCTAACCGGTTGGTTTTACCTTAGCCATCTTATGGCATTTTTGCTTCCGCTATTATTGAATACTTGTTATTTGGCCAGTCGCCCCTTTGTTGTAATAACTTTATATTATGTATGTCTTTTGCTAGACTCGTTGTATTGTGATATATGGAATTGATGCATGATTTTGTAACGGGGTGTGTATACTGCATTTCTGGGAAGTATACATATCTCGAGACTTGGTTTATTTGTTTTGTGATGCTAGGGTCAATGGAAGGCTAACCATTACAAGTCGAATAAATAGGGGTCCTCACACGTAGTGCATGCTCTAAACATTTGACGTCATTATCTCATCGGTAATCGCTGTGAAGTCTACACAGATCATAAGAGTCTGAAGTACATCTTCACCCAGTCAGATTTGAACATGAGACATAGGAGATGGTTAGAATTGATCAAGGATTATAATCTTGGAATCCACTACCATCCCGGAAAAGTCAATGTAGTTGCAGATGCTCTTAGTCGTAAGAGTTCCTGCAATGCTCTGGAAGTGGAAGAGTTTTGTTTAGAACTTCAAGACGAATTTTAGAAGCTAAGACTAGAAGTCGTATCGGAAGGATTTGTGGCCAGTTTGGAAGTACAGTGTACCCTGGAGAAGCAGATCCGTGAAGCGCAACCAAAGGATCCCGTGTTGTCATACATCAAGCTCAAAATGGCAGAAGGAAAATTCAAAGATTTTACCAAAGATGATCAAGACATACTCTGGATTAATGGTCGTATCTGTGTACCAGATATGGATGGGTTAAAACAACTAATCTTAAAGGAAGCCCATGACTCAAAGTATTCGATTCACCCTAGAAGTACTAAGATGTACCAGGATGTTAAGAACAAATTTTGGTGGCCAAATTTGAAGCGAGAAGTCGCAGAGTTCGTTGCCCTATGCGACGTCTGTCAAAAAGTAAAGGCAGAACACCAGAGACCAGCAGGTTTGTTGCAACCGCTGAAGATTCCAGAGTGGAAGTGGGAAGAGATCGGAATGGATTTCATTATCGGTTTACCCAAGACTCAATCGGGTTATGATTCGATCTGGGTAATAGTCGATCGTTTGACCAAGGTCGCCCATTTCCTACCAGTCAAAATCACGTACTCAGGTGATCGCCTTGCGGAGTTGTACATGGCCAGAATTGTTAGTTTGCACGGTGTGCCCAAGAAGATAGTGTCAGATCGAGGATCTCAGTTTACCTCTCATTTTTGGCAAAGTTTGCATGAAGCATTGGGTACCCATCTGAATTTCAGTACTGCGTATCATCCACAGATAGATGGACAGACAGAAAGAATTAATCATATATTGGAGGATATGCTGAGAGCTTGTGCTCTAGCTAATGCTACCCGTTGGGATAAAAGTTTACCATATGCAGAATTTTCGTACAACAACAGTTACCAAGCTAGTCTGCAAATGTCACCACTTGAAGCTTTGTATGGCCATGCCTGTAGAACCCCATTGAATTGGTCAGAAACAGCGGAACGTTTGGTATTCGGTCCAGACATCATTCAAGAAGCAGAAGAGCAAGTGGCCATGATCAGAGAAAGAATGAGGATAGCTCAGTCCAGGCAGAAGAGCTATGCTAATAATCGTCGTCGCGATCTCAGCTTCGAACCTGAGGATTTTGTTTATCTGTGAGTTACCCCGCTCAGAGGTGTCAAAAGGTTTCATGCCAAAGGGAAGCTTGCCCCGAGGGAAGCTTATCAGTTGGAGCTACCGCAGTCGTGAGCAGGAGTGCATGATGTCTTTCATGTCTCGTAGTTGAAGAAGTGCCTTCATGTGCTAGAAGAGCAAGCTCCGTTGGAATCGATTGACCTGAAGGAGGATCTTACCTACAAGGAGCAGCCAGTCAAGATTTTGGATGTCACAGAGCGCCACACAAGAAGCAAGATTGTTCGTTTTTGCAAGGTTCAGTGGAGCAACCACTCAGAAGGAGAAGCAACGTGGGAGCGGGAAGAAGAGCTGAAAGCCGAGTTTCCTAGCCTTTTCCCTAGCTAGCCTGAATCTCGGGGTCGAGATTCCTTTAAGGGGGAGAGGTTTGTAACATCCCAATTTTCTGAGCTTGAAAATCTTTTAAACAGTTAGTAGGGAAAAAGTCACCATTTGGATTTATTTGAATTTAATTCAAAAGCTTAACATTGGACTTTACAATAAAAAACATTTAATGTGAATAATCCCAACATGAACAATAGCCAAAACTATTTTAGTTGGATTCTATGTGCTCAGACATATTTTCTAGATTTTTCTAGAATTTTTTTGAGTTCATTTGCTATTTTCTATTGCTTATTTGAATTTCTGGTAATTTATAAAATAGAAAAGCTAATTAAAATCTCAGAAAAAGCTTTGGGCCGAATTTCTTGAAGCTGGCGCAGTCCTATTGCCCTTCCGCCCAACCCGTGCGCGGCCATTTCGCCTTGTGCATGGCGCCTCTGGCCCGACATGCGGGCCCCGCATGCCAGCCTCGTCTCTCTCTCTTCGAGTGCCCCGCTCATCCTCCACCATTCAATCAAGATTGGATGGCTAGATGCGGCGTGATCTGTTCGGAGGTCCGAACGTCCCATTTATTTTGGGTCGTTCGATCTTGGATGGACGGTCACATCCTTCGAGTCTGTTTCGCAGCAGCGCCATTTCGCACGCGCCCACGTCCGAGCCCTAGCCGCTGACGTGTGGGTCCCATCCCGCCACATCATCGTCGTCTCCGAAGCGGACTCCACCTTCCTTCCCGATTTCTCCGCCGCCGCGCCGTGTTCTTCGCGGACACGCCTCCCGGGGCTATTTAAGGCCCCGAGTACCCCCGTGAGATGCACCCCGTGACGCGCCGCCCTCGAAACCCTAGGCGCCACCTTCGTCTTCAGCGCTGGCCGAGGGACCTCTTCGCCATTGTCGTCATTCCAGACCACCTCGTCGTCAGTGGAGGCCATCTTCGGGACCGCCGCGTCGCCCACATCTCAGAACAACCGTCGCCTTCGCCGGGGAACCCCTCCAGCGTCGTCGCCGTCGAGCCCGAAGATCCTTCGCCGCCTAAACCTCGCCGCCGGCTACCCTCGTCACCCCCGTGCACCCATGAGCACACCTCCGAGTTCGCCTTCGCACCCTCTTCATGCCGGTACCACCCACCGCCGACGAGGGGCCGCCGATCGCCGGGACCTTCAGTTCCCGAGCCTGCGCCGCCCTCACCGTAGCCGCATCAGTGCAACCTCGCCGCCACCTCAACGCCGCATCAGCCCGTTGCCTACGTGTCACCTACGTGGCATCCCCGTCAGTGCGGCGTCAGCACCCGCGTGGCACGGTCCACGGTCTCCAGATCCCGAGGCTCGGTGGGCTTAGTCCACCGTGAACCGTGTCTCTAACATGTGGGTCCCACATGTCAGTGTTTTCTTTTTATTTATCTCTTTTCCGAAATCCCTGTGCTGACGTCAGCATTGCACAATAATCCGATTTTTATTTTAAGAAATAATTCGGAAATTTCAGAAAATCCAAAATTAGGGTTTCTTTAGATTTTCAATCTTCCAGAGCCCATAACTTTTGCATTCGAACTCCGATTGAGCCCATTCAAGTTCCAAAATTTATCTAAATTCGAGCTCTATTTATCTAAGATTTTTATTTAATTTTTGGAGTTTGTTTTGCCTCTGTTATTTATTTGTTTTATTTTTTTTTGTTTGCGAGTAGACGTCGATTCATCGGGGAATTTTGGAGAAGAAGGAGCACCTCAAGATCAAGACCAGTACTTAGACCTTTTACAAGGCAAGTCATACCTTTGATCATCTTGAACCTAGTTTTCAAATTACTTTGTTTCAAAGTATTGCATTATACTTTCATTATGTATTTAAATACTTTTGGGCATAGTTATCATCCAATTTGTTAATACACCTTGGCCTTGTATGTCATAATACCTTGTCACCCTAGATTGGTTATTAGTTGGTAATATTAAATGGAAGTTTGTGTAAAATGGTGTGCTATGTGTTAGTACTTCGTGATAACAAAAATTGAGATAGGGAAAAAGATCCTTGCACTCTAGAACACAACGTGACGCCAGTAGCAAGGGAGGGGTCGCACCGGAGCGAAGAAATGGTAATGGCAGTGCGACGACTAAAAACAAAGCTTGTTTTTCCTTCGGTGTTGCGCTCGGTGGTTGAGGGAGGCAATGCGGAAGGGAAATGGCGAGGGGGCCTGGGCTCTTATAGCCAAGGGGAAAGGAAGAGAACCGTTGGGATGGCTTGAAGGCTACACAAAGTCCCGAGGGCTGCGCTGCTCCATGAACAGCGCGGTGTGCACGGAGGTCACGATGAGCATGGGGAGAGGGGAGCGAGGGGCTCCGGGTGGAGGCATAGGTGCACGCGGTGTGCTATGACGCAGGCGGCACTAGCAAGTGTGGCTCTGACACAGTATGGGCGAGGTGGCATGCCAGCGAGAGTGGGAGCACCGGGTGCGCTCCAGAGCGATCTGGGTGGCATGGGCCACAGCGGGTCGGGCCAGGAAAGGAGGGGAAGGAAAAGGGCTGGGGTAGGCTGGGTTGGGCCAAGCCTACAAGGAGGATTTAAGAAATTTGAAATCTTTTGAGATATTTTGATTTGTATTTTGAATTTGAGTTGAGATTTGAAATAAAAAAACAAACTTTGAAAACCTTTATAGAAACTAAAAACGGGATGTTACAGTTCCATAGTGATAAGATTCACATGACATCTCCTGGTCATGTCATAACGGATGGTGTTGTCCTTGAAAACCTTCGGTTGTTGTACACGGTCCTTCAAACAGGTTTGTGTGGGATGTTCAGATGGCACCGGTGCAGGCACAGAGACAAAAATATCACTATTGTTGAGTGTGTCACCGCTGGACGATGTCGGCGAAGAAATATTGTCCTGACTGTCTTGCAACTCATCATGAACATCTTGCAAAACCGGATCAGTATGCAAAACACGATTGCGAGATTTATGCTGAGCTATATGGTCACCCCCATCATCCACAGCGTCCATGATTGAAAAAGAGGAAGGATTAGACAATGGTGGAAGAAGGACTTGGTTAAGAAGAGACCGGTTTCATAAGATTGTGACATCTCGGAGAAAGGAAAAATATGCTCATCAAAGATGACATCTCGAGAGATATATATTATATTAGTAGAAGGATAGAGACACTTATTGTTGGAAATATGCCCTAGAGGCAATCATAGAGATGATTATATTACATTATGTTCATAACATTGGATAATGTGTTATCTTGTTCCTAGAATTATATCGTTAATATTTGTCATCAAGTATGTGACTTGATTGTGAAACTCTGTATTTCTGCGATAATTATTCTTAAACGTTCCCTGGTCGGAAACATATGAGGACACATATGAATAGACTAGCATATGTATTGGTTGATGACCATGTTTCACAAGTCATAGATATGGTGATATCAAATCAGTAATATGGACACATGTTAGAGAACATGGTGTTGGATAAGACCCACCTTGAGACACTATTGAGATTGTTATGATTCTATGTGTTGTTAGTTGGTCTCAAGCAATGATGATGTATAATCCTTAGACCTGAGATCAGCATAGTTTCCTGCATGTCTACTAGCACTCTTAGGGGTTGCCAAACGCTACTTCGTAACTGGGTAGTTATAAAGGTAGCTTTCGGGTATGCTATGAAACATACGAAGGAATGTGACTGGTCGGATATGGGATTTGCCCCTCCTAACATAACAGGAGAGATGTCTCTGGGCCCCTCGTTGTGGTCGAATAAAGAAAGTGCATGGCCATGCCACTAGTGGTCGAAGTGTCGACCACATGAAGTTATTCAAAACTTGATCGAGAAAGTTTTGAACAGTCCATGGAGGACATGTTATCTCACCTGGAGTTCAACCAGATGTCATGAGGCAAAGGGAGAATACACAAGCAGGTCGTTAAGTTCCCGAAGTCGTAGGTAGGCCAAGTCGAGGTAGTCGAAGTCGTATGGAGATGCCACACGTGAAGACTCTCAACATAATCACCAATCGGTCGTGAGGAGTTGCAAACTAGTCGTAGTTAGGTACTAGCGGTCGTAAAGAGTTATGAATTGGTTGTAACTAATTATGAACTGGTCGTGACTAAGTCTGGCCGGTCGTAAGTGATAAGGACACAGTGGTAGATCATATTGCATTAAGGTTCGTCCAAATATTACTGTGTGTTCGGAGTCGTTATGTGCCGCTAGGTACCATCGACGACTCGTGATCGTGAAAGAGTCACTACTACAAAACAGGCAATAGCAGACACCTCATCACGAGCGGTTCCAAAGGAGCGTCGTGTTGAATCTCTCTGACGGTTCCCTTTGGAATGCTCGAGGCTCGTCGTGATATGTCCTCATCACGAGCGGTTCTTATTACCAACCGTTTGTGATACTTCACGCACGGTTCGTAATATGACCCGTGCGTGATGAGGACATATCACGCAGGCGGTTCATATTACCAACCGTCAGGAAGTATCACGACGGTTGGTAATAAGAACCGCTCGTGATGAGGACGCTTATCACGAGCGGTTTGGAAATAAAACCGTCATGAAATATCACGAGCGGTTCAATTGAAGCATGCGTAATATACTAGTATCACGAGCGGCTCTATTAAATAACCGTCGGTGATATTATTATCACGAGCGGTTCCCCCTATAGAGCCATCGTGATATCCGCTCCGCGCGATGTGTCTCTTCACCATCGCTGCAACCGTCTCTTCGTCTCGCACGCCGCGATACATGCGTCTCTTCGTCTCACGTGCGATTACTCCTAATTCTTGATATAAGGCGGAATAATCACGAAGATTAAACTCCTCCCATCGCTCTTCGTCTCACGGTTTTGAGTACGTCAATCGCCAAGGTTAGCATGCGAGCGATCGAGGCCCGGCACCAAGGCGAGGAGGTCGGTGATCGCCGCTCTTTCTCACGATGTCGTCGTCGACATCGTCGGCCGTGTGGCCGCGAGCTCTCCTCAGCCATGGAGGACCTATGCAGCCTACGATTAACGTCGTACATCTTTATGTCTACAATATACGTGCGTACATACTACTATTTATTCTAACATCTTGAATGTATGTACGATAGTTGTAAGGCCTTGTACAAGGTGTCCAAGGAACGCGTCGTGGGGCGCGTGGCGCCGGAGCGAGAGGAGGCGATGAAGTGGCGAGACAACGGCGCTACCTCGCCGTCGTCAACCACGGCGCCGCGGCAACCCGGGGCTTGTTTCATCGTCGGCCTCGGGCTTGTCTTCGCGCCCAAGACATGCGGCGCGGCCTCATGTTCCTTGAGCGGCGGCCATGGCGGCCACAAGGCGCGACCTCGTGCTCGGTCTCCTCCTCTACACGGTAGACGAGACACGCGGCGTTGGGAAGCACTACATCGGCCAGTCGAGGACGAGCCGACCGGCGGCGGGTGCGAGACGGCCAAGACCAGCCGAGAGTGCGGCGGTGCGAGGCTCGCGCGGACATGGTCGAGCGGCGTGGGGAAGAAGGCGCCATCGGGCGGGTGTGGCGCTGTCGGAGGATGGCCACCGTGCACGAGCATTGGTGCGGTGTGGAAGGGTGGGGCGACTACGTCGTCTTCTGCGACGATCGCAGGATTAGGCATGAGTATACCGTTTCTTTGCAAAGGTGTTAGACTATTTGCCATAAAATTTTAGTTTTTAGGTTTCTAGAAAGGTGGTGCGGTGGACTATTTTCCAAATGAAATGAATTTTTAATGCACCAAAATATACGGTCCACAAGGACGGAGCGATTACAATTCCACGTTGACATCAAAATATCGTCGACATATTACAAGTTCATAACACATGATGTTATGGAATAAATTAATTACAATGGAGTAATTTCTTAATTAAAATATAGTCCTTCACGATGATCGACGCGCATATAGCTAGCTTCCTCATTGGTTCTTCCTCGAGCCCGATGCCGTCTCCGAAAGGAGGCAACTCGTCAAATTGATTGTATTCTTCCTCGTCCACTACATTCTCAACTCCGACAATCCTTCTTTTTCCATGAAGAACTACGTGGCGCTTCTTATTTGCCGGTCGGTTACATAGAAGACTTGAACAACTTGGTTAGCTTGATGCGAATGGTTCGTCTTTGTATCCGACACGATCGAGGTCCACAGTAGTGACGCCGTGCTTGTCGACCTTCACATGTGGGAGATGGACCCAACGCACCAAATAGGGGATCTTGAAAAGCATGTAGTCGAGCTCCCATATCTCCTCTATTTGCCCATAGTACGAGCTCCTCGGCCCATCGGCATCGAATGCATCTATGCGGACACCGCATTACGGATCAGCTCTTCCTATCTGAGCTGCCGTATAAAATGTGTACCCATTTATGTCGTATCCTTGCCATGTGACAATTGTAAATTGTGGCCCTTTTGCCAACCATAGCAGCGTATCATCACTTGATGACCTCCTACCATGATTCGCACCTTTACCCATTCGTTGAACCGACGGTTGTGCTCTCGTGATCCAAACCTCCGACCGTGCGGATTACATTGGCGTACCATGTCTTTGTGCTCGTCGATGTACGGGGGCGGTTGGGTCATGTGTTGCAAGACCGTGAAATGGGCTTGAGCGTGCGTATCGGATCGGGAGTGATTGATTTCCTTCCGATGGTCCCGATACCATCGGCCTTCCCTCATGACGAGATAGAGGCACACCTATCGGTTCCACTCGAGCCATGTAGTCGACGCAGAACTCAATGACCTCTTCGGTTGCATAACCTTCGATGATCGCCCTCGGTCGAGATCGATTCCGTGCGTAGGACTTGAGAATTCCCATATACCTCTCGAGCGGGTACATATGGCGTAGGAACACAGGACCGCATATCTTTATCTCTTTCACAAGATGAACAATGAGATGGACCATAATATCGAAAAATGACGGAGGAAATACATCTCAAGTTGACATAGAGTCGTCACCACCTCGGCCTGTAGAGCATCTAGTCCTTCGGGATGGATGACCTTCTGAGCAATTAAGTTGAAGAAATAACACAGCCTCAAGATTGTCACTCGGACCTTGTTCGGCAAGATACCCCTAATAGCAACAGGAAGCATTTGTGTCATCAGCACATGACAATCATGAGACTTCATACCAATTAATTTCAAATCTTGCATAGAAACAAGTTTCTTAATGTTAGCGGAGTAACCAGACGGGACTTTGACACCATGCAAGCTTTGGCACAATTCATTTCTCTCGGCCTTGGACATAGTGTAGCAAGCTGGTGGAAGGTATGTTCGTCCTTTATCGGTCTCTTTCGGTGCTAACTCGGTCCTTATGTTCATATCAACCAAGTCGCGTCGTGCGTTAACACCATCCTTTGTTTTGCCACTAATGTTCAGTAAGAGACCAATCAAGCTTTCACATACATTCTTCTCCACGTGCATGACGTCGATGCAGTGACGAACTTCTAAGTGCTCCCAATAAGGCAAGTCCCAAAAAATTGACCGCTTCTTCGAGATGTTCTTCTGATGGGTTTTTAATTTACATCCCTTCCCAAGCACAACATGGATATCCTTAACCATATCATAGACCTCTTTCCTCTAAAAGCCCTTGGAGCCGAATCTGTCCTCCTTATTTCCGTCGAATTGTTTTTCATCTTGCGGTATGGGTGACTCTGGAAGGAACCTACGGTGACGCATATACACGCTTTCTTGCGAGTTGTTCACCATACACTCTCCGTAGCATCTAAGCGATGCGGACAGCTTTGGCTCCTTTCGCATCAAGCCCGACGAGTTACCAAGGGCAGGAAAATCATTGATAGTGCGAGAACAACATGACGCGTAAAGAGAAGTTCTCTCGCTTGTACGCATCCCATACTTGTACCCGCCGTTCCACAAAGGTGTCACAAGATCATCCAAAGAATGGTGCTAGGTACACATCAATATCGTTCCCAGGTTGCTTCGGCCCTTGGATAAGTAGTGACATCAAAATGTACTTCCGCTTCATACACAGCCAAGGAGGAAGGTTGTACATACATAGGTTCACGGGCCATGTGCTATGTCGGTTGCTCATGTTACCGAAAGGATTCATTCCATCTGTACTCAACCCTAACCTTATGTTCCTCGGTTCCGCACCGAACTCTTTGAAGGTCCGATCGAAGTTTCTCCACTGGGCAGAATCAGCAGGGTGTCTTAGTTTTCCATCTTTCTTACGCTCCTCCGAGTGCCAACGCAGCAATCTTGCCTCCTTTCGGTTCGCAAATAAACGCTTCAAACGTGGGATCACGAGCGATACCACAACACCTTAGCGAGAGGTCCTTGCTTCACCTTAGTAGTATTCTTACGCTTGTATCGGGATGCTTTGCACACGGACATACATGCAAGTCTGCATACTCTTTACGATCTGAGGATACAATCGTTCGGACATGCATGTATTCTTTCTACTTCCATTCCCAATGGACAAAGAACCTTCTTGGCTTGGTAGGTGGTCTTTGGGCAACACGTTTCCCTCCGGAAGAATGTCCGCTAGGAGACCTAACAACGCCGTGAAACTCTTGTCGGACCAACCATTGCTCGCCTTCAATTTCAGCGCTTCAAGTACGGTTGACAATCTTGTGTATTCCGGCTTGCGGCCGAGGAACAAAGGTTTCCCGAGTCCTCCATTAAGCGCTCGAATTTACAAAACTCTCTCTCACTCAGTAGTTTCATACGCATCGCGTAGCATCCGATCCAGATTGTCATCGCACGACCTATCGTCATCAAAAACACGACCACATCCGGCATATCGTTGAATTCCTCGTCGATGTCATCATTATTAACTTCTGTATAATCTACTCTTCACGTGGATGGTCCAACATGTATACCCTTTTTGAAACCCCTTCAATCAAGTGCCCTACGATCTGCGCGGTTGTTAAAAATCTTGATTATCGCAATCAATGCATGGACGAGACATAAATTCTATCCTTATTCAAGATATCCCGCTCGCGGCTCTTTTAAAAGCAATCACGCCATTAATGTACTCTTCACTCACACTGTTCGCACTGCACATCCATTCGGTCCATCTACGCTACACATGTAACAATTAGTAGTGTTAAATTATATTAATAAACTGCAAATACGTTACTCCTCCTATTAATCGCAAATCGTTACTCCTCCTATTAAGCAAATATAAAGAGTTAAAGATCGTTACCCTCGGAGCTCACGACGAAAATTCCTAATATCATGAGATTCCTCACTGTCCTTCTCCTTGGGCCAATGAGCAGGCAAGAGAGCCACAATCGAAATACACCACTTATCCCACTCACAAAAACACTCATTCACAACACCCAAACCGAGAGCTACCACCAAAGCCTCACAAAGCAAGCATGCATGCAAGCCAAATGACCATAAGTTGCTAGGGCAACCCACAACCAAGAACAAGGCAAGCCAAATAAACAAGCCTCCTACACCAACACAGAGCAAAAGCTTCTCAAGCCCTCTATTCCAAAGAAGAGATCGAGGCGCGCTAGGGCGAGGGCCTCTGTCGGTCTTTATATTTATAGGGTGAAATATCACGAGCGGTTCTTATTTCCAACCGTCGTGATACGAGTATATCACGACGGTTCTACACAAACCGCTGCGTGTTGAACTTTCATAGACGGCTCCATGTGGGCAACCGCTCGTGATATACTCAATATCACGAGCGGTTATACTTATTAACCGCTCGCGTGATATGGAGGATATCACCGACGGTTCCACATGGAGCCGTGCGTGATGGTCAACACTGAGCGGTTAGTGAGAGGAACCGCTCATGATGATATATTATCACGCACGGTTCTTTATTCAACCGCTCGTGATAGCGCACTGGATTTGCCTCAGAATAATTAGATGATAAAAAGACCATATCATCACGCATTTATAAAAAGACCATATCATCAATGACAAAAGACTATATTTACATCACGCATGCGGACAATAGATCGCCTTATCGCTTTTACATCACGCATTTATAAAAAGGATGAGCGATCCTATCTTAGTCTTCAAATCTTCGTGACGCATTCTCGTCGGCTTGGTGGGAGCGGGATCACCGATCGTCTCACCAAACGCCTCCACCGTGACCTTGCACGCCAATTTCCTCTTGTAGATGTTCGGACTCGTAATCAAGTCCCATATAGCCCGAGGCCATCAACCCTGGTCTCCACGGTCTCGGCTAGGCGGACCCGCTCTCATGCAATGTCGATGTCGTCCTCGACTCTCTGGCTGCATCCTCGGTGCGGACCAAAGAGTTCCATAGGACAATCTCCACGACGAGGTTTACTCGCGGATCTTTGGAGCCTCGCCCGGTCTGTTGGAGGAGGAGCTCCAATCGACCGATGAGCGCCGTTATGGTCTCCGTAGATGGGAGGGTCTACAACGGATTGCATTGCGAACGGGCGCCTTGGTCGCAGCTTGGGCGAGTTGCGATCGAGAGGTGCGAGTACACAACCAAAATGTAGGCGATCTGTTGGGACGAGAGAGAAGCCATTTGGAATTTGAGGAGAGAGGGGATGATCAAGGAGCTTCGTGAGAAATCCCTTTGATAAGGGTTGTCTATTTATATAAAAGCCGAGCAGAGACGAAGAGACACTCGCGCGGGAGATGAAGGGAATGAGATCCATAGCACGACGGCTCTATAATGGATTAAATGCGTGATATATTATCACAGACGGCTCTATTAAAGAACCGCGAGATATCATCAATATCACGAGCGGCTCTATTTAAGCACCGTGCGTGATAATATCACAGACGGTTTGCTTAAAGAACCGCTCGAGATATCCTCAATATCACGACGGTGCCATTCAAGAACCGTCAGCGATATTGAGGATATCTCGACGATTCTTTAAGCAAACCGTCAGGATATCATCACGCACGGTGCTTAAATATAGCCGTGCGTGATATTGATGATATCTCGAGCGGTTCATTAATAGAGCCGTCTGTGATATTCTTTATCAAAGCGCACCTAGGGTTTTGCTCTTTACTCGTCACTTCTCCCGCGCCCTTTAGGCTCTCGCGCGCTCTCGGCTCCTCTAGGGTTCGCCTGCTCACCTCCCGTCCGTAAGACCCGACGCCGCCCCTTCATCGACGACGCGCCTCGCCTCGGCGCGGCCTCCTCCCGTGTCGGCCTCCTCCCTCTGCACCGGCCTCCTCCCGTGTCGGCCTCCTCCCTCTCTGCACCGCCTCCTCCCGCGCCGTCCTCCTCCCGCGTCGGCCTCCTCCCGCGCCTCTCCCTCCTCCCGCGTCGGCCTCCTCCCTGCACCGGCCTCCTCCTTGCACCGTGAGTTGTTGTGCGGCATCCTCTGTGAGTATTCCTAAAGATCCGCAAATTGATCGAGTGGGCTTTGTTGACATGCTCGTGATGAACTCATCTTATACTGAGATTGAATGTGATAGTTAGTTGATTCTTGAGCTCTATTGTACAAATTACTTGCTCTTGTCAATTTCATATCTTTTAATTTGTTACTTTCGGTTGAATGCTAGTTATCACAGACGGTTGAATGCATCCGTCAATTTGATATCTTGTTAGTTCATTCATGAGCTCTATTGTATTGACGAACCCTCGTGATGTGACTTTGATAGTCTTTGATAATGTGAACTGAAATTGATCGATGGGCTTTGTTACAGTTCGCTCTGTGATGAACTTTTCTCTTATCACGAGATTGAATGTTTTAAGAGATCATTTTGATATGATTGAGATCATTTGACGATTAAGCAAAGTATTGTTTAGAGCTCATAGTTTGAATTTATACTATCATATTCATTTAATGAAGAGTATAGACAATAGGATTGAGATGGCAAAGACTTGTTCTTTTGCAACTCTCATACGAGAGCACAAACTACCATCAATCCTTCTTTATATATTATACGCTTGTGCATCATTTTCGGTTAAGTTGAGTAAATGCGCTTGAATCAGTGATTAGAGCTTACGATATTGCTTCGTGCATATATAGATAGCAAGTAGCGACATGGCGTCCGCACCATCTTCGCGCCGCCCGGATCTCCGAGAAAGTGGTACGACGCGAGATGGCGAGAGGAACATCGAGAATTCCTCGGGCATAATGACCGCCACGGAGGTCAATGCCAATGGGATCCTGTGAGTCCCCCAAAGCGGCGAGATTCAACCTTGTGCGGATACTTGGAAGGAACGGTCCCCATCACCACACCGAGCCGGACACCGTGGTCGGATGTTCGGAGAAGCCACCGTGGGGGCGAAGTTTTAAAATCGCTCACTTTCGGCCACCGCACTGGCGCGCGTGGAACAACGGCGTTGCTCTCGATCGGAAGGCGTGGAGGACCTTCAAGAGCGTGCTTGTCACAAGGCACGTGAACACGGTCGAACGCCCTTCACGGCGATAAATTCTTGTCGCGGGATATATGGGACGCCTTTGTGCAAATGAAGACGACGCCCGAATTTCGTGAGGAAAGTGCGACGCACAAGGCTCTCGGACACTTAACACTCACCCCACAAACTCGGCACGGCTGGTACGCGTAAAACCGCGCAATGGGCGCGAGGACGCGAACGAAACAAGGCCATTTGTCGAGATCACGCATCAGCGCGCTCTCTCGGTTAAGAGCGAGGGCATCGATTCGTCTTGGGCGAAATCTCTTTCACAAACCCGTGAGGCCAGGATGTGGCCAACCATGTGGTAAATGTCTTCGAACTACCTAGTTGTTAATAAGTCTATAACTTCATAATGTATATAATAACATGATGACCTCTTGCGGCAAGAATTGAGTTCCGCATGTTCAAGGCTCCTTCCAAGCGCATGGGAGAAGGATATACTAACCACGGCCCCGGGAAACAAGGAGCACCCTGGTCGCACGCGAGGCAAAGGGGTTAACGATCTTGGAGGATGGATTCCCAGGCGACTCATCGCACGTATAGGAGCAGGAAGAGATCCAAGGCGAGTACGACACGTTGTTGGAACATGTGCTTACTTCAAAATTTGAAGGAAGAGAACGGTGCTTCTCGCAAAATTTGAAGAAAAGATAGCAAGATTGCGGGACCAAGTGAATCAACTACTACTCCTCAACAACCGATCGCAGCCGCCCGTTGTTTTGGTGGCGATCCTCCTCAACATCGGAGTAGCGTCGCGTCCGCAAAATTGTGAACACGATGATGTCCAATTACCTATCGACGACATCAAGGTAATGTACATCTCGGAATGCTCCAAAGATAGACCTATAGGACGCCTTAGCTAATTGCGTGTCGCTTTGTAGGAGCCGACGCCTTGCACACTCCAAGTGAGGATGGTTGGGATGTCTATTGAGGTCAAGGGGGTGGTGTATCCATGCAATGAAGGGATAGTGCGACAAGGTGCCCAGTGACGCAGGTTACGCCAGGTCCAGTGGACATGGTACATGATAATTTTAGGGCCGTCCGTGGAGATTCGCCTCGAACGACGAAATCATAACACTAGGGGATGCCTGCATGCTTTTATTCGGTGGCCAAAGAAGGACAACGCCTCGACCTGCGGTGCGCCTCAACCTTCGATGACTCCACCCCAACCATCTCCACACGACCATGCCCTCCAATTCAACTTTTGAAGGACATCGTCCCGACCTGCATCGCCGCAACCTTTGATGACTCTACCCCAACCACCTCGACACGACCATGTCTCTCCAACAGACCCTCCATGATCGCACCTCAACCTTCGCTTGAAGCCCGCCTCATCGGTTCCGTGGAGAAGACACCGAACGAACAAAAAGCGTGCGCGCCGACGGTTCCCGAGTCGTCTGACAGGAGGAAGACGCGTAGCGCGCAAGTCGTTCAGAACAAATCGAAATCGAAGAACATTAAGGCACTTCCGCCTCCTAACCCTAAGAAATACTCTTTCGGAAGTCCGTTGGCGACGAGCACGATGATAGCCTACGCCGGATTAGGTTGTCAGAGTTTGCATAGCTGGTACTTGAAGAAGACCAAAGAGAAAGGGTGCGCTGATGGAATCACCGTCGATACACGGAGGACTATTTCCTCCACGAGCCGCCCCTTCATCGTGGGCTTCACGACTTGTTCGACCTATTCAACCTCAAAGCCCTCGATGCCTCACTTCTACGATCTTTGGACCGTAAGTGTGTACAATCAAGTTCTACATTCACGCATATTCACGTAATATAACAACTCATTGCTTATGTATAGATACATGATTAAAACTGCCTCACGATTGAAAGAACCGGTGGGTTTCCTCGACCCACACGTGGTCTCTGAGCAAACCATCTTGGCGCATACATCCTACGCCGAGAAATACATAACGGCAGGATTGCTTGCTCAAAACTACGTGGACTACATAATGGTGCCCTACAACCGAGTAAGTGCTTCACTACTTGCTATACAAATTTCATTTGTACTTTATACGCAGATGAACTTAGGTTTAATGACTATAGCGACATACATGAGTAGGCATCACTCGATCCTTCTAGTCATTATACCAAAGAGGAATCGGTACTATACCTTGATTCCCTAATGAAAAAGGCCACGACTTCACCCTTGTGCAAGAAGTAGTCGCAGTGTGCTCATTTCCTCCATACATAACTCTATTGTAGTCTTCCTTCGTTTGAAATGGCCGAGGTTAACTTTTTGGAAACATGTAGGTCGTTCATCTCCTATATTGCCGAGGAGGGCTATACAAGGAACGAACGCCACACTTAATCACGGGACGCGATTTCCAGACGTGCTACAACACAATAATCCTATATCATACTTCGTAATAATGCGCCTCGAACCGACTATACCTATATATGTAATTCTATTTTTTCAGTGCACAAAGAAAAGCGTAAGAATGTGCATTCTACGCTTGCCATCATATGCGATTCTCATGAGTGCTAGGTTGCTTGATCCCGAGGTTGGTCAATCTCGCAATAATTGCTAATTATAAATTTAAATATATATGTGTAACACTTTACTCTTGTTTGTAGGTTTTGAATATAGATTTAGATTCACTCGTTCGAAAGAGATCTCGGATGTTCGAGGAGGCTTTGCACCTTCATCACGACGGATATCATTGCGCCAACGGAGAGTTTCACTCTTGAACGACCTTGAAACAATTAATATATTTGATATAGTTGAAATTCACTTTGAATAGTTGTGATTCAATGGTAAACTTTGGGTTGTCACTTTGGGTTGTATGACAATATTTTACGAACGAGTTGATATTACAATGTTTGATGTATTTTTGATATATGTTCGTTTGTATGACAATGATCACTTTGGGTTGTCAACGATTGATATCCGTGATGTATCTATTTTCGCCGCTTATTTTCAGAGGGCATGGCTAGCAATCCCGAGGCTAGCGAAATTTTTAAAAAATAGTTATCTGAAATAACTATCACACACGGTTTATCAATCAAACCGCTCGTGATATGTATAATCCCGAGCGGCTCTATTATATAACCGTCGCATATACACGTATCCCGCATTTGGTTAGTAAATATAACCGCTCGAGATATCCTTTTATCACGAGCGGTTCTATTTACGAAAATGCAGGATATGTGTATATCATAGACGGTTCGTAAATAGAGCCGCTCGTGATATGCGTCTATAACGACGGTTCTTGAATAGAGCCGTCGTGATAATTAGATATCACGACGGTTTTATAATTAGAACCGCTCGTGTTGTGACTTATCACGACGGATGTTTAGCGAACTGCTCGTGATAACCGCACTTATCACGACGTATAAAAACACGAGCGGTTCGGAACCGCTGCGTGATGATGACCGAACCGCTGCGTGATGAGGCTGTGTGTAGTAGTGAGTTTCCGAGTCACAACCGATTACACACGAACCTATAGGGTCACACACTTAAAGGGCTAGGATTTGATTTGGATGGAGATCCGAATTCTTATAGGCCACGAGTTCCTAATGGGCCACAGGTTGAGGACCCAATATGGATGCCTATATACATAGGGGCGGTGGCATGGGGTATGATTGATCAATCTTTCTGGAAGAAATCCCGAAACCCTAATAGCCACGCTCTCCTCAACAACGCTGCCGGCGCTAGCACTCTTGCGTGTGGTGTCCCTACCCCGTATGTGTGGATACCTTGGAGGTGTTGTTGCGAAGCATCAGCACTAGGACGATCCGCGACTCACGACGTTCATCGGAGTAGGAGGAGAAGGCGCGCGGCAAGTACGACTATGACTACTTCAACTCGCTACATCGACTCTACTTCCGCTACGAGTCGGTGCGTCTAGTGGTAATCTCGTGATCTATTACTAGCGGAGGTTCCTTGGTTGCGTGGTAAATTTTTTGTTTGAGCTATCGTAGCCTTCCCACGATCCTTCACTTATACCCATTGGGAAGATTGCTATACCCAAGGAACACGCAACGCTTAGACCGAAACTGAAGCCTTCGGTCATTATATGGGCGAAGACATGGCCAACAAGCACAACCAAAACTTTTCAAGACTGTGTAGTCTGATTTGTACCAAGTAGTCATTCTATTGGTGTGGACAAGTGAATTACTTTGCTATGGAGTCTGTTGATGAGTAAACACACGGTTTGGAATGCTTCATCCCAAAACCGTACAGGCATCTTAGAATTTTTATCCCAGGTACTGAGAACCATCTGCTCTTGTTGAAGCCAGATGTTGTAATCAGGGTTCGACACTTGGGATGCGCCTGCTTCTGTAGTTTGGGTAATCATTATTGCTAGAGCTCTCCTTGATCCATCTACAAAGCCCAACAATTGTTGGCCTCAAAGAAACGGAAGTAGATGTGCCTTCCAGAGGAGATAGTTATCTCGTGCTAGTTTAACGTTGACAAGATGCCCGAATGATGCCAATGACAGAAACATCTTGGCGGTCATAGTTGTGCCGATTGGAGATGTTCCAGTCCCTGAACTTGAGGAAGAAAAGCTTGGCGATGTCATGGAAGAAGAGGTGGCTCTGATACCATGTGAAAATATCTGGAAAATTTCGCATTTCATAATGATGCAATGCTCTTGTTTATATAAACAAGTGTCTAAGATTGCCAAACATGTACAGAGAGAGTTGAATACAAAGTTGAGTCTATGTCAGATGGTGAACAGTACATTGGATGGTGAACATTCCGATCGGGACTCCACTACTAGCTAGACTTGTCGTGTGTAATACAATGTCATCTACAACATACGGCAGGAAGAGATTAACTAGCTCCACGCTGCTACTACTTTGGCTAGATCTCTTTTCTTCGCGTCGTCCTTCCTATGGTGTATCATGAATTACACGATGCAACTTCAGATTTTTGATCACGCACAAGTTTTAAGCAACACAAATTAGGAGAGGAAAAGAATGTAAATCATGTATTCGCTTTGGATCTCCTGCCGACTTGCATCTTGTAGCTTAAAACTTCCCATCTAATCTCAGATGATGACATGTATAGCATTGTGGTAATTCTTTTTGTTTACCTAAAGGATCTTGTGATCCTTCTATGGAGATGAAAGATAGAAACTTATGAACACAGGGACTCTTTTGCTACTAATCCATATCTTTGTAATCGTCTTAGATGTCTTTGTTTTTTAATAAGATCTGGGCCGTCATAACTACAGGGTCATCAGATGGATGGACAGATCTTTCTAGTTAACGTGAGAGCTTCCTCATTGTGTCTAATTAGTATAGGTATAGATTTGAGATTACACAAATTAATTTGACCCACTTTCACACAGGGTGAGAAACTGACAATGACGAGACAGGAATAGAAGTAGAAGGATAAAAAGTGTCCTAACACTTCGATCCCATATTTGATAATTTTTCATGCTTAAAGGGCTTCTTCTTTTTGCTTAGCACTACATATATACCATCGAGTCTCGCTGCCTGACCATTGATATCGTGGATGTTGGGACCCAAAATGCAATTCTGGACCCTCTGTGTATTCTGCACTAGTCCAGGATCACACTAGTGCACATAGTATCAACATAGATGAATATCAATCCACACAAGTCGAATAATAACATAAACGATTAATTTGAATAGCAAATAGTTGTTTTTACCTTATGGTCGAGTTTATATTTATTAAGCTTTGCAGGGCTGGCAATAATTAAATAAGCAGCAGCGGAACAAATAAACTCCAGCGGAAACCCATTGATTCGCCACAGTCGACCGATTAGGATAAGACCCTAACTATCAACACCGTCATAGAACTCTTCCTCGAAAGCAGGTGCTGACTCCTCCCCTTTTATTGAATGATTTTAGCATGTATGAGTACACAACCGTACTCGCAAGTCATACCACATAATGCAAAGTATACATGATGGCATATTCCGAAAGAATGGCTTCTTTGGTTCTTTTGGAGAAATGCAATATTTGCAATTGAATATGAATAATAGATTAAAACATAATTTAAAACAATTAAACAATATTAATTTAATAGTTGTTTTCACAAAGAACACAAAGCCTAAATAAATTATTCACACAGCCACATGACTTGGATCACACAACTCCCTTCCCAAATGTTTTATGAAAATCTAACCCTTGTGTGAAATCCCTGAGCATGTCCATGACCGCGAACGTGGCAATTCGAATAGATTATTTAACACTCTGGAGAGGTTGTATACTTTACCCACACGATATAACCAGTGTTGCAAGCACTAATCATAGCAAAATATTTCAGAAACTTCATCTCGAACATTGACACTCCTGATGTGCTTTACTACCAGTACTAACGCCCACTGAGCAAATTAGTCCAATGCACACCATTGTACAGGGAAGCGGCGAACCGTCCCGCGATGTGATCTACCTAGTAGTCCACACCTCCACCCATCACTGAGCACCTAACATATAATCTGAGTTGTCAATGTCAAGACTCCATAACTTACTAAGTTAGGTCGGTCCCATACCAGGCATGTGGTCATACAGTTGTAGCTCAGTTCAATGGCGCACAAAGTTAAGTCCTAAATTGACCAAGACGAGACTTCTAATTTCTAACTATGCCACAAAGATTATCATTCCCATTCACAAAGCTCCACCATATCACAAAGTATCCACCACTCACCTCAGTCTAAATCTTTTCCCACCATGTTGTGATATCACAAAGTAATAACACATAGCACACAGTTTTACACAAAATTTCATAATCACTAAGTAAAATTCATAATTACAACTCAAATGATATGTGTGACTCGTACCATGGCTAAGCAATACTTTTCGTATAACCAACCCATGTTCGTGCTATAATAATATCGACTAATAATTAACCAAACTAGGGTGACAAAAGATTAAGATGATACAATAGGCAAGGCGGATAAAAACAAATAGGATAATAAGTAATCCCAAAAGCATTTAAATAAATACTTAAAGTAAATGCATTAATTGAATCAAAGTAATTTTGAAAACTGGGTTCAACATGATCAAAGGTATAACTTGTATTGGAATAGATCCTAGTACTGATCTTGATCTTGGTGCACTCCTTCTTCAAAGTTCGCCGAAGAATTAACGTTTACTTGCAAACGAAGCAAATAAACAAAATAAATAAATAACAGAGAGAAAACCTACTCCAAAAAACTAAATAAAAAACTCAATAAAATAGAGCTCGAATTTAGACAAATTTGGAAATTTGAATAGGCTCAATCGAAGTTCGGATGAAGAAGATATGGCTTTTGGAAGATCTAATCTAAAGAAAACATAATTTGGAACTCTTCAACTAGGTGCAGTCGAAAGTTCTATGACCAGGGCAGTCAAAATCATCTACGACAAAGGTAGTCGAAATCTTCTACGACTAGGGCAGTCAAAATCGTCCATGACCAGTGTAGTCGAAAAATGATGAATAGTACTCGATAAACAGTACTCGATACACAATACTTGAATGAATAGTACTAAGATAAATAGTACTCAATACAAACACGAGTGGGCTCAGGTTTCGGTGGTCTATGGCGAATGGTGACGATTCACTGGCGGTGAATGGTACCGGCGTGCAGAGGTTGTTATTGCGAACCTATAGGTGCACACCCCGGGTGGTCAAGGATGATGGTGATGGCCAGCGATTAGCTTCAAGCGGAGAAGAAGGTGCGGGTATTGTCAGACTTGAGCTCCAACGAGTCTTCGACGATATGGATTGGTTCTGGAGGTAGCCTAGCCCACACTGAAGATGATGGCGTGGTCGACAACGACGAGATGACAATGTCGACGGTGCAATTCGAAAAACAAGAGGCTCGGCCGAAACCCTAAAACCTTGGATTGCGGCGACGCTAGAGCCTTAGGGTCGAGGTGGCTTAAGGATTTGGGATGAGGGCATTGAGGCGAACCTCAGGGTGCTATTTATAGGGTAGGGCGTGGCCAAGAGGGTGTATAGGTGGTGGAACCCTAGAATAGTCCGAGATGAACCCGAGTGAAATCCCGAGTTTGAAGGGGATACGGGATTTGATTTTGGGAGATATGGATGCGGGGAGATACGGGAGACCAAATGACATGATTTAGCTAAGATTTTATCGATAGAATCCCAGTTGTCGGATGGAACTTCTAGAAGTAGCAATGGCGGACGACACCAACTCGGGTGCGGCGATGACGAAGGCGACGAGGACGAAGGCGACGAGGTCCACGCGTCAGCGGCGGAACGTGCGGGTGGAGAAAAGGCTGAAGGAATGGGTTGGGCTTTGGAAAGAGTTGGGTTTCGGTCCAAGAGGATTTACTGATATTTAAATATGTTTTCTATTTTAGGAAATAGCAGAAAATCCAAATAGCCAATAGAAAATACAAATTATCTCAAAAAAATTCTATAAAATATATCCAAGCACATAGAACCCAAATAAAATAGTTTTGATGTTGACATTAATTAAATTAAATTGTTTTGATACTGAAAGTCCATGTTAAGCTTTTGAATTAAAAATCAAATAAACTTCAAAGGTGAATTTTCCAACTACTAATCATTCAAAAGATTTTTAAAAGCTCAGAAAATTGGGATGTTACAAACCTCCCCCCTTAAAGGAATCTCGACCCCGAGATTTAGGCTAGCTAGAGAAAAAGCTAGGGAACTCGGCTTTCAGCTCCTATTCACGCTCCCACATTGCTTCTCCTTCTGAGTGGTTTCACCACTGAACTTTGCAAAAACAAACAGTCTTACTTCTAGTTTGATGCTCTGTGACATCCAAAATCTTGACTAGCTACTCCTTGTAGGTGAGATCTTCTTTTAATTCAATTTAATCCAAAGGTGTTTGTCCTGTCGGCACACGGAGACACTTCTTCTACTAGGAGACATGAAAGACATCATACACTCCTGCTAACGACTGCGGTAGCTCAAGCTGATAATGTAACATCCCAAGTTTCAGACTTGTGTTTCAAATGTAAGAAAATGAGTAGAAATTAAAACATTTCTTACATCACGTATTTCCTGTGTGTACTAAACAATTCTTGTACAAGAGTTATGGAAATACAAAGTCACAAGTCTTTTGATCCAAATCTTGATCCTTTAAAAACAATCTTGTCTAATCTTTCGATCATCTCCTGGAAATATTTTCCTAAGTTCTTGGGATGGTATGTGGCTCCTCTGAAAAATTTCACAATTTTTAGAAATTGTTTGAATATTTTTAGAGGGCAGTCAAACCTGTTTGACCATCAGTCAAACCATGAACCAGTACCTTGCAGAATTTTTGGAGAAAAATGCACTGCATAAAAACCTCCAAAAATTTTACACAAGGTCAATATCTAAGTCAGAAAGCTCCTGTAAAAATTTCAGAATTTTTGGAGTTATTTTGCTACCTCTTATAAATCCTCAAAAGCCTCTGTCTATTTAAAACCTAAAACCTGGTTCACTGTTCCTTGGGTTCGAGTCGGGCTCGAGCTCGAGCCACTTGACTCGGTCGAACCCACTAACTACACCGAGCCTCGTTTTAAAGCGCGCGTCCAATCTCAACCGTTGGATCTTAATCGCTCGGCCCACGTTCGCGTGAGCATTCGGACCGTGCGGATGCACTATTCAATTTGGACCGTTGGATCTCAATCCAACCGTCCAGATTTCTGAGAGCATTCGGACTGTCCGGCGGACCCATTTAATCACAGCCGTCCATTTTCAATCCAACGGTCACCGTTTTCTTTTCTGTTCTTCTTCCTCCTCTACCTCTCCGTGCAGTGCGGGTGAGCAATGGCAGAAAGAGAGAGAGAGAGGGCAGCTTCGCATTGTCTTTTCGAGCTTGCTCTCGTCAACGTCTCTCTGTGGGGCATTAATCGCCCGAGCTTTGGCTCCTCCATCCCGAGTCTCACTTGCCCCCATCATTTCTTGGTCCATGGCCGTAGCATGAACTGAGCTCACCGTGAGCTCTTGTTCTTGCTCGAAAACCTAATCCTTCTTCTATATAAACCCTTCTAGGTCCTCCTGGTGTTTCTTTACACCACACCTTGCTCACTCTCTGTGTTTGAGCTCAAAACCACTTCAAATCCTCAAAGCACCATTGTTGACCCGGGAAGCTCCATTGGTGATCTTGGTGTCCAGTGGTTCATCTTCAATCTTTCTTGTACCCTTTCGAGCTCCTCAACTTCCTTTACATTTCCCCTAACTTAATTTTGGGTTGCATTCACAGGAATCACTCAATTTTAAGTTTGGAGATTTTCGGCCGATTTCACCCCTTTTCTTCTCCAACTCCGGTAAGTGGTTCACTTTGCAATTACTTGCTGTTAGAGTTTCTCTGAGCTATAATGAAGTTATGGTAATGAGTTGGTCCCACTCATTTTGCTCAGAACCTCATTTTCTACTTCGTCTTCCTCGGCTCCGGTGAACTTCATCGTGTTCAAGTCTTCCCCGGCCATCTTTGAGGCTCATCTGCGTTAAGGTAGCTTCTATTTAGTCCCTAGAAGTGATGGCACTCGCTTTCCTGGACCGCAGCGGAGCATTTTGCTATTTTCATGTTTTACCGAAATGGCCTCCTTCTGTGTTTTCTGGCTCGCCGGCGTTCTAGACCTCCACCGCTGGCGAGGTCATCACCATTAGGTCCGCATCGCTATTGTGAGTCCATTTTGGTATTTGGTTGGCGTCGTCGCGGCCGGAGTCGCCGGCGACAAGCCGTTGTTCTCGCTCGGGGTTTTGTCGGGCGTAACCTCCCGTTGTCGTCAAATAATTAGGACGCAGTCAATGCTTAATCATTGCCAAACATTAGAAGTATTAATTGTGTCCTAATCCGGCCTAATGTCTCACTAACATGTGGGTCCAACCCCCTGTAATCCCCTCTGCTGGTGCTAATCAGTGCGTTTAGGACATCATTAATGTCTAATCATTGATTAGTTAAGTGTCGGTATAAAGGGCTGTCGGAAATAACCCCCTGTGCCACTGCCAGGTGGGCCCTCAGTCCTTAAATCACCTCTGCACAAAATCTTTAGGACACATTAGTTGCTAATCATCACTAATCATTGGTCATTAGTAATTAATTATCTGTCCTAAAATCTCCATGTGTCTCGCTGCCATGTGGGCCCCGAGCCCTGTGCACGTGTGTTAGAGCTTGTGTTTGTGACTCGCAGTCACTGACATGTGGCCCCACGTCGGCGCTCCATCTTGCCGATCAAAGGCCACCGTCCATTTTGCGATCTGCGGCCCAGTTCTGAGAAACATTCGGACCATCCGGTTCCCCTCTTCATTCTGGACCGTCCATCTCACGATCTGCGGCTGAGATCGTGTGTGCAATCAGACTCTCCGATTAGAGGTGTGCTCAGAGCCATTCATCTTTAGATCTGCGGTCGTGGTTGGCCGAGGCAACCGCACCGTCCGAATGCATCCTTCCTCGTGAGCCGTTGGATCTTGATCCAACGGTGGGCTCCTTTTACAGATCGCGCGCGTGCGCTGTTCCCGACGCGCGTGGGCCGTAGGATGTTATATCGAGGGCTCTCGAGCGTCCACGTCATTTATTTCCGGTTGAGTTGGATTTCATTTCTGTAAGTATTTATTTATCAACTGAAAATTGTATCAAAACTTTAGAAACTCATAACTAATTCGTTTTAAATCCTTTTTAGATGTTTCCAACTGTAATAAATTTTTGTGCCTCTGTAGTTTTATATTAAAAATGCATTTGGGCATGTTTCTGTCACAGAAAATTGTGTAACTCAAATAATTTGATTTCTGCCAATTTTGAATATCCCAAAAATAGAATTTAACTTGTAAAATGCATATCTTTTTCTGTATAACTCCAAATTGTGCAAAATCAATTTTGTTAGATTCCTCTGTTAGTGTGCTTTAATATGAAATAGGTTTTGAACATGTTTATATTTCTGGAAAATGTAATGTGCTAGGTTTACGACTTAGAAAAATCATAAGTAAATCATTATAACTCCGAATTTAGTAAACTCAACTTTGCTGTGATTAGGATGACATAACCTACCTACCATAAAAATTTTGAGTCCTAGATCATTATAGAAATTTTCGCCATGAACAGTACCAATAATTAATTTAGTTGATTTAATAGGCTGAGAAAGAGTATTTTGGTTGTAACTTTTGCATCCTAGATCCAAATTGCATGATTCTTGTTCCTAAAATTGTATAAAATCATCCTCTAGCTGCTGTGTAAATTTCTTGGGATTTGGATGCCTTTTGCTGTTGAGTTTTGTTGGTGTTCTTTGTTCTTATTGGTTTTATCGCATTTTCGCGTTAGGTTCCGAAGATTATATTGAGCCTGAGAATCCTCCTCTGCAGCAAGAACAATTCCAGAAAGGCAAGCAGTTTGATCATGTTAATCCCTGTATTTTTAAGTATTTATGTTGTTTACAAATTCTATGTATGCATTGCTAGTTTGTGTTAAACTATTGTCGATAGTTAACCTAGTAGATGCATTTCCTTAGGCAAATGATTATCCTTTACTACCATTGAGCCTAGGTTATTGCTGTGATTTAGAGTTCGTGGATGAGCTCTTGTCACTTAGTAGTTTTACGGATTAATTTCTTAGCCATGCTTAGCTTCCGGTAGAAATGGGTGGTTATCGACTTGTCGATAACCTTGATCACACAAATGTTTACTATGTATCTATATTTCGGCTTGATGTTGGGTTCAAAATTGCAAAAAAATAAAAGCAAAAGGATTTGGACTTGGGCACAATGGTATGATGGTGTGATTTTGGGTGTGACCGGAATGGTGCCCGGGTCAATAAGGACCGAACATCTTGTTACACTAAACCAAGCATTCTAGCGTGCTAACCACACTAGAGGGTATGGGACCTCTCTTGACTGAGTACTTTGGCGTGTATTGGCTTCGGGTCGCAGGAGGTCGCAGGAGGGATGGTGTTGGGAGCATTGTAGTGTCCGAAAGACTTCACCCGTGATGGGATTTGTTGTCTTTCGGCTTGCAATGTAAGCGTATGGGTTTCTATCCATACGAGCGGCTCGTAGTTGATACACAAAATTGGAAAACATCTCGTAGGACTTAGCTGTGCCGGCATACCTTCGGAAGTGTGCTTTTGTGGCTTAAAGGCGGTCTGAAGTGTGGGTACATTGGTACACCCCTGCAGGGTTTAAAACTATTCGAATAGTCACATCCTAGGTTATGGACACGCTTGGCAAGGTCTTTCAAGAGTTAGACTACAACCTTTTAATTAAAACTTGATGGGTGGTACGAATCGGGGATTCGTGCTATGTTGTGGTGGCTATTGGGATAGTCACTTCCAGGTGGTTACTTGTATTTATCAGTAATTCGCTGTTATTTCAACAACAAAATAGATTTGCAAACTTGCTTTTAAATGTATTACATTATTGCAAATAAAGTCGGCTTTGTGCAAAATGAGACATACAACCTCCACTTAAATGAGCCTGCATGTAGTTTATGAGCAGTGCGCTATTCCACACGTCGATCTTGCAGTACCTTGTGTACTCATTGTTCTTCTTAAATGTAAATTGTTGCAGAGGAAGAAGGTGAGCTCGATGGGCCTCACTTTTGTGAGCTGTGTTGTGGTAGTCTTCGGGGCGACTAGCTTGGCGGACCGGTCGGTTGCCTTGTGGGTTGTGTTGGCTAACCGGTCGACTTTTGTTCTTAGCCATCTTATGGCACTTTTGCTTTCGCTGTCATTCTTGTATATTGTGTTATTTGGCCGGTCGTATCTTTTGTAATAACTTTACTTTATGTATGTCGTTGTTGAACTTAGTGTTAAATGTGGTATGGAAATGATGTATGATTTTGTGATGATGAGCATGTGCTGCAATTCTGGGAAGCACATGTCCATCGAGGCTTTGGATATTTGATTAGTAATGCTAGAACCATATGGAGATTAAGTATTACTAGTTAAATACCCGGGTCCTCACAGATAAGCAACTTCTCCATGATGACTCACAATCCTGAACGGACCAACATATCTTGGGGAAAGCTTCCCTTTGGCATGAAACCTTTTGACACCACTAAGCGAGATAACTCAAAGATAAACAAAATCCTCTGGCTCAAAACTGAGATCATGACAACGATTATCAGCATAGCTCTTCTACCTAGACTGCGTTGTATTTAATCTCTTCCTGATCATAGCCACCTGGTCTTCTACTTCTTGAATAATATCTGGTCCGAACACCTTTCGTTCAGCTGTCTCTGACCAATTCAAAGGGGTTCTACAAGCACGACCATACAATGCCTCAAATGGTGACATCTGTAGACAGGTTTGGTAACTATTGTTGTATGACAACTCTGCATACGACAATGTCTTATCCCAACTAGTGACATTAGCCAGAGCACAAGCTCTCAACATATCTTCTAATATTTAGTTAACTTTTTCAGTCTGCCCATCTGTCTAAGGGTGGTAAGCAGTACTAAAATTTAGATGAGTTCCCAAAGCTTCATGTAGACTCTGCCAAAAACGAGAGGTGAATTGAGATCCTCGATCTCATACTATCTTCTTAGGAACACCATGCAAACTGACAATTCTTGACATATATAACTCTGCAAGGTGATCTCCTGAGTAGGTGGTTTTGATGGGCAAGAAATGGGCAACTTTAGTCAAATGATCAACTATTACCCAAATCGAATCGTAACCTGATTGAGTCCTGTGCAAACCGGCAATAAAATCCATTCCGATCTCTTCCCATTTCCACTCTAGAATCTTCAGGGGTTGCAACAAACCTACTGGCCTTTGGAGTTCTGCCTTTACTTTCTGACATACATCAAATAAGGCAACGAACTCTGTGACTTCTTGGTTTACATTCAGCCACCAAAATTTATTCTTAACATCCTGATATATCTTAGTACTTCCCGGGTGAATAGAATACTTGGAGTCATGAGCTTCCTTTAAGATTAGTTGTCTTAGACCATCAACATCTGGTACACAGATATGTCCATTTATCCAAAGTATACCTTGATCATCCTTGGTCAAATTTTTGAATTTTTCTTCTTCCATCTTGAGCTTGATATCATTAAACTCCGGATCATTTGGTTGGGCATCATGAATCTTTTCCTCCAAGGTAGATTGTACTTCCAAACTGACCATAAATCCTTC
The DNA here is from genome assembly GCA_036346255.1 of Ampelocalamus luodianensis. Classification (NCBI taxonomy): domain Eukaryota; kingdom Viridiplantae; phylum Streptophyta; class Magnoliopsida; order Poales; family Poaceae; genus Ampelocalamus; species Ampelocalamus luodianensis. The sequence continues at coordinate 38,124,677 of CM070630.1, forward strand.
GGATACTACCTCTAACTTTAGCTTCCGAAACTCCTCGTGAAGCTCTGGACAATTCTCCTTTACTTCCAAGGTATTGTAGTAATTCTTGCGACTTAACGCATCAGCAACAATATTAGCTTTACCAGGATGGTAATGGATTCCAAAGTTATAATCCTTTATCAATTCCAACCATCTTCCTACCTCTTGTTCAGGTGTCGAGACCGCGGATATGCAACTCTGAGACCCTCTGTGTATTCTGAGCTAGTCCCAAATCAGTAGCTAGCTTACACAGTTGCAACATTGATGTAATCATAACGATGCAACAAGATAAGGATGAAGCAGACAAATTAACATTACTTAGTAGCAAAAGGACCTTATGGTCAAGTTTTACAAGGTTTGCCACGCAGGGCTTAACAACAAAAGATAACTTGCAGTGAAATCAAAATAACTCGTGGTGGCCAACCGACATACCCACAGGCAATCAAGTGGAGGACGTGACCTAGTTCGCATAATCTTCGAAGTACTCCTCTTCATAGAACTCCAAGTTTGTTGGTTCTTTTTCAGTGACTGATCAACAAATGGTGTAAAGTTGTGAGCACTTTAAAGTACTCAGCAAGTTGTAGGGAAAAGTATACAAATAGTATTCATGCAAGGCTTGGCAAGAATAGCTTTATGGCTACTTTGTAGAAAGCAGTATTGACAGTAATTACAGTAAATAGATTGAAAAGCATAATTTAAAAGATTAATACATAAGTAAACAAGTTCTTTTGCAACAACTAGGGAACACTGTTCACTGCCAAACCATTCCATCCAAACCACCGTTCCAACAGTTTTTATAAAAATCTACCCCTCGTGTGAAATCACCAGGCATTGTCCATAACCGTGGACATGGCTATTCGAATAGTTTTACACTCTGCAGAGGTTGTACAGCCTAACCCACAAGAGATAATCATCTTATACTGTCAGGCATTTCACACTTCTGAAAGCGTGTGACTAAGTGATTATCATAAGGCTTTTACAAAGCTTTGTCCTGACCCGATTTTGCTCGCTAAGGATTCGCCACACCAGCCCCCTCTTGCGCCTATTCAACAACCTAAACAGAACTGAACCAACACATTACTAATTATTCAGCTAGGTTCACCCCATCTTGGATATGTGGTTGTACGGTATGGCCCAGATCAATGGCGCACAAAGTTAAGTCCTTAATGACTACTCAGGCGAAGCATCCTCATCCTAGTGTGCTTCCTGCACACCCTTTACTGCACGATCATTCGCCTGAGTATGAAATCATTTTTGGGTTCAACCCGGCTAAATGGCAACACTTGCCAGGGCACAACAAACTTTTATCAACAGTGGCCGTGCCACAATTTTATATTTCATTAAGTCAAGTTTAAACATATGAGCATGTGATCAAGAACCCTGTTGGAGAGCTAAAGCATGGCTAAGCATATACGATACCCAAGTTGGTACTAAAATATGTCCAACTAAAATAACCCATCCTATGGTGTTCAAGGGTACATGTCATTCAAATTTTCTAATAAGGCATAATGGCAATTAGGTAATTACTGTAATACTCCGAGTTTCGATTAGAGGGTTTTTAATCGGGAAAAGGTTGCTAGTGTTTTCTTTCCGATTTTGGAGCAGTCTAGCGGGTTGGGCCCCTGGCCAGGCCATCCAGGCCATGTGGCCGGCCAGGATGTCCCCCATGGGCCTAGGCCCATGCACCCTACCCCCCTCCTAACCCTAACCAGCCCCTTTTTCTTTCCCCGCCTTTTGGCCGAGCCCCCTTTCCCCCTCTTGGCCGCCGCCCCTACCACCCTCCTTTCTTCCCCCTCACGCCCCTGCCAATAGGAGCCGCCCCCATCCTCCCTGGTTGCTGGTCCCTGCTGGGTTGCCTCCCCATCCTGCCTTCGGACCTTCCCCCGCTGCCGGTTGCGCAAGGATTTGAGGAGGACAGCAGCTTGCTTGGGGCAAAGAAGGTGAGAAGGAGGAAGATCAGCTTCTCCGAGGTTCTTCCGCCTACTTCCTGGTTGCTGCAAAGGTATTGGATGCCGACCCTCATCTTTTGATTAGTGGTAGAGGCGATTTGATTCATATTTGATGAGATCGTATTGCTGCGAGTAGAAAGTCGGTTCTGTCTAGATTGTTGCGTGGCTTGTTTCGTCATGTTAGAGACCGATTTTGAGTTGTCCATCTCCTAGATATTTGTAGGCCCTGTTCTTAGCTTTCGGTGGCCGCCAAGAACACTGAATTCCGTCGAGCGGATCAAAAGTTATGGTAGTTTTCGTCTCTGCTGTCCAGAATCCTGACGAGAATAAACTGTCAAGCTTTCTTTTAAATTTTGGATGTGTTAATGGAAAATTTAGGGCTTTCACCCAACTAGGTTATTGTAGGCCTCGGTCGTAGCTTTTGATATTGATAAATAATGCAAAGTTTGGTGTAGCCAATTAAAAGTTATGGCGCTTTCCGTGCTGCTGTCCAGAAATTGCAGAAGTTCTGACAGTCAGGGTTGTTGGTCTTGGGGAGTTTGATATATATAGAATTCGAGATTTCCATCAACTAGGTTGTTGTAGATAATTGTATTACCTTTCAATCAAACCTGAGAACACCCCTTTTCGAGTTTTAGATTAAAAGTTATGTTATTTTTTACCGTTGCTGTCCGAATAAACTTTCTGGTAGAATGTGGTTTAATTCAAGTGACGGGTTAAGGTGGATGGTGGGTTTGGGGTTATAAGTTAGTGCGATGCGAGTAGTTTCTCGATGACTTGGTTCTTATTGAGTAACTTTGGTGTAGGGGGTGAGGCACCAAGGTTAGCGGTTTCTTCGTTGCCTTCCAACGCACCGCTACGCTAAAGGCAAGTACAGTGACTTATGTGTGGTTTGTGAACCCCGGATGCTCGTTGTTTTGTATAGTGTTATGTTGATGTGTGAGATGCTTAAATATTCATGTGCCGTCCACGGGAGTGGAATGTTGTGATGTCTATGTTCTTTATGTAAGATATTTCATATGGCTAGAGATGTTATTATTCATTATTCATAAATTCATTCTTGCAATCATGCTCATGTTCCGTCCACGGGAGTGGAGTCTAAAGTCCCATCAATTCCAGTATGGGCAAGTGCAGTCCCACCATTCCAATGTGGGCGCTTGGACACCGTATGAAACGTTCTTCATACGGTATTTGGATCCGTATTTGATAAATACGGGCTTAGGTGAACACCGACGGGTGTGTCACTTGCTATACCGGTATAAGTTTGAGTGCAGTCCATCCAGTTCATGGCATTCATGCATTATAGTTATATCTTTCAGTTATTTCTTATGTGCTATGTCTCTACTTGAAGTATGTTCTTGTAATCGTTGTACTTGCGAGTCCGGACTCACACTTGTTTCTTGTTTTGTTTTAGGTGGCCATGGATGATGATTCTAGCGGGAGGGAGTAGACATGCACTAAACACTCATCACCTTATTTTCGTTTCAATAAAAGAACTTGGTTGAAATCCTCTATTTGATTAGAGTTAAACTGTAATAATTGAGGTGTTATGTAGATGATGCCTCCTATTTGGTTATGGATGTTTATTTTCCGCTGTGGAACTTGTCCTGCTTAAGTTCATATTATATTTGTGCGATTATGCCTTATGTGAGATTCATCTTTCTGTCGTTATAACTTGGAGTTTTGCTTCAATTCTCATGATTATGGTTGTATGTTAGAGTCTTTAGGTAACATTTTGGCTTCTGGATAGCCAGGGTGTTACAGTTGGTATCAGAGCGGGCTTTAGGTCCGTGAATGAAAATTATAAATTAAACTGACACACTATGCACAGTAGGTGGGGTTGGGTCATTCTTTGTTTCTACAAGTTCCGCTGTTATGTTTCGTTTCATGAGCAGTTGTGATATTGATTCTGTGTTTTCGTTTAGATGTTGAGCTGATTGTTTAGTTAATTTGTTGTGGTGTTCTTAGTTGGCGAGAGGAGCGGGTCGTGGCCGTGGCCGTCCACCGAGCCGTGGCCGCGGTCGTGGACGTGGTCCGGCTGTCTCTTCACCTCCGATTGAGGAAGCTGCTGGTACTACCGCTGAGGAGGTTGCCTCAGCTGCTCAATCGGCCGGCTGAGCTCGAGCCACGCCGGTTGTGATCATTCAAAACCTTGAGAGGAGGTTCAGCGTCTTCGTCGCAGATTGCAAGCCGCCCCACCGCGCACTGCACTGTGGCGAGCCGGTCGTTGCTGCGGCTCCACGAGGCCGGATGAGCCTCCGTGAGTGGATGTCGCTCCGTTTGGACACTTTGAAGAGTGGGTACTCCGGTTCAGCCGCAGATTGGTTACGTTACATGGAGAGGCAATTTGGAGCTCTAGAGATGACTTCGGCGCAGAAGCGCGGTTTGTGGCCTTTCAATTGAAGGGCGGTGATATTTGGTGGGAAGGGTTACATGCGCTAGGACCCCATTGCGAGAACCAATCACCGGGAAGACTTTGTGGAACAATTTAGGGTGAAGTTCTATCGATTCATTCCTTGAGAGGATGGAGCGGTCATTGCGACTTTGGCTCAAGGAAAGAAGACGATGGCGAGTATGAGACTAAGTTCAACAATGCACGCGTTTTGTACCAGCAGTAGCTAATGATGATCGAGAGAAGGCTAAGAGGTTCGCGAGGCCTCAACCAGAAATATCGCCATGTTTTGGGTGCGGCGGCATGCGTGACTTCAGCTCCGTGGTTGATCAGGCCAGGGGAATGGTGTTGGAGAGGGATCTTTCTTCCCGAGCGGCGATCGGTGGTTCTATCATCATTGGTGGTTACGGCTTTGGCGGCGGAGTTTCGGTGGTGGGGCGGTCGTCTCAGCAACCTGCTTCCAAGAGGGTTCAGGGAAGTCAGCACTCTCGTCCTTCTCAGCAGTGGCAGTCTTCTTCGTCGGCGCCACGTTCTTCATCGTCCGCACTGCAGATGCGCCCTGTTCCAGGCCAAGGAATGAAATGCTTCAAGTGTGGTGACGGACACCGGGCTTCAGAATGTTCGTTTAAGGGGACTTGCCGTCAGTGTGGTCGGGATGGTCACAAGCGGTCAGTGTGCAAGCAGAACCCGGCGAGCATCATCAAGTGGGAACCGGTCCCAGTGGTTCCTTCCTCTAGCACTCCACAGGGTTCAGTTCAGACTCTGGCAGCTGTTCCTGCATCCCAGCTACCCTTCACTTGGGTTCCTCCTGCGGCGCCTTCACCTACGCCTCCTCCGGGTTTCTACTGGAGTCCGGTACCATCGGCACCACCCTCGTTCGTTTCATCTGTAGCTGCTCCTGTCCTTCCTGCGCCCAGCGTCAGCGCATCCTCTGCACCGGTACCAGCAAGAGTCTACGCCATGCCTACTCGGAGACTGCGGGCCGCCCTGATGTGGTGATAGGTACTCTGCTAGTTGATTCAGTTGAGGCCTTTGTTCTTTTTGATTCAGGGGCCACTTATTCTTTTGTGTCCCTAGAGTTTGCTAGAAGGGCGGGTTTGAGTTTGCAACATATTTCTGAGTCTGTGGTAGTCGGTTCTCCGGGGAGTCTCATATCTAGTTCTACAGCGTGTCCTGGGTGTTCTATCATTATTGATGATGAAAGTTTCACTGCTAACCTCATGGTAATCCAGATGTCACCTTTTGATGTTATTTTGGGCATGGACTGGTTGTTCAGTTACCGTGCCAGGATTTGTTGTTTCTGGAAGACGGTGACCTTGTAGACACCATCCGGTGGAGAATTGGTGTTTCAGGGCAGTGCACCGTTCGACTCCTTGTTCGTGTTAGCCAGCCTGTTCCCTAGTCGTCGGCCCTCAACCTTTGGGGTGTTTTGGTCTCTCAGTGAGAAGACGGATTTCACGCTGCGTATTGAGCAGATCCCCGTGGTGAACGAGTTCCCTGATGTTTTCCCTGCGGAGCTTCCTGGGATGCCACCGGAGCGAAAGGTGGAATTCCGGATTGATCTTATTCCAGGGACTCGACCTATCTCGATGTCTCCGTACCGGTTGGCTCGTCCATTTCAGGAGGAGTTGAAGAAGCAATTGGATGATCTTTTGTCCAAGGGTTTGATCAGGCGAAGTGTTTCGCCGTGGGGCGCACCTGTTTTATTCACCAAGAAGAAAGATGGTAGTTGGCGTATGTGTGTAGATTACCGGGCTCTCAACCAGGCTACCGTGAAAAATAAATATCCTTTGCCTCGCATCGAGGATCTCTTTGATCAACTAAAGGGGGCTAAGATATTCTCCAAGATCGACCTTCAGTCAGGTTATAATCAGATTCGAGTCCGGGAGCAAGATATCGAGAAGACGGCTTTCTCTACGAGGTATGGCCACTTTGAGTATAAAGTGATGTCTTTTGGACTAACTAACGCTCCTGCAGTTTTCATGGAAGCCATGAATAGTATGCTACATCGGTACCTTGATAACCGTTGTAGTATTCATCGATGATATTCGATTTATTCAAAGACGAAAGAAGATCTTGTCCAAATCGAGGTTGGTCCTTGAAACGCGAGGAAGAAACAGATTCTATGCCAAGTCAAGAAGTGCAGTCGGATTTACGAGGTTGGGTTTTGGGCCATGTAATCAATCAAGAAGGTATTTCATTGATCCTAGCAAGATTTCGCGGTGGTATAGTGAAACGGCCAACCAATGTCAAAGAAGTGAGGAGTTTTAGGCTTAGCCGTTATTATCGGCGTTTTGTGGAGGGATTCTCAACCATTGCTAGACCGTTGTCCCAGTTGACACAGAAGGGTATCAAATTTCAGTGGTCTGATGCATGTGAGCACAGTTTTTGTACCCTGAAGGAGAGGTTGGTAACCGCTCCGGTTCTTTCCCTCCCCGAGCCGGGGAAGCGTTTCACGATTTATTCTGATGCGTTGAAAGTTGGACTTGGGTGTGTACTCATGTAGGATGGCAAGGTGATTGCTTATGCATCGAGACAGTTGAGGAAACATGAGCAGAATTACCCTACCCATGATTTAGAGCTTGCAGCAGTGGTTCTTGCTTTGAAGATCTGGCGCCATTATTTGTACGGAGAGGCCTGCGATATATTCACTGACCATAAGAGCCTGAAATACATCTTTACCCAGAAGGATCTGAATCTGAGACAGAGGAGGTGGTTAGAACTGATCAAGGACTATGATCTTACCATCCAGTATCACCCCGGCAAGGCGAATGTTGTAGCTGATGCCCTGAGCCGCAAGGCGACACCTGCTACTCTCAGTTGTCTTATTGCTGACTTCGAGCGAATGGATATCTCTTTCTGCTATGCGGGTACCGCCTAGACTGAGACTCGATTGATTCTTGAGACAGCCATTCCAGAACGAGTACGAGAAGCACAACAGCATGATCAAATGCTCCTGCGAGTGAAGAAGCGAATTGATGAGGGTAAGCAAGGCCATTTCAGCGTAGATGTATCAGGTGCATTGCGATTTAAAGGTTGCCTCTGTGTTCCGCAGACAGCACAAGTGAAGGAAGAGATCCTAAGGGAAGCTCACCGTACTCCGTACACCGTACACCCTGGTGAGACCAAGATGTACAAGGATTTGAAGAAGAGTTTCTGGTGGAAAAGGATGAAGGTCGATATCGCCCAGTATGTGGCGTCTTGTGGTATATGTCAGAAAGTCAAGGCTGAACATAAGCGACCAGCAGGATTGTTGCAACCGTTGGAGGTACCAGTTTGGCCATGGGACGATGTCTCTATGGATTTTATAGTTGGTTTACCCCGCACGCAGCGAGGGAAGGACGCTATCTGGGTCATAGTGGACCGGTTTAGCAAGTCTGCACATTTCATCCCTGTTCGTACGACCAACTCGGCGAGTGATTTGGCTCCTCTCTATGTGCGAGAGGTAGTGCGGTTGCACGGGTGCAAAGACTATTATTTCAGATCGAGATGCTAAGTTTGTCTCCAAGTTTTGGGAGAGCTTGCAGAATGCTTTGGGCACACAGCTTCGTCTTAGCACCGCATTTCATCCCCAAACAAATGGTCAGTCTGAGCGCACAATTCAGACCCTAGAGGACATGCTTAGATGTTGTATTTTGTCCTGGAAGGGAAGTTGGGAAGACCACCTACCTTTGGCAGAGTTCGCTTATAATAACAGTTATCACTCTAGCGTTCGAGCCGCTCCATTTGAGGTTCTTTATGGGAGGAAGTGTAGATCTCCGTTGTGTTGGGATGCAGTTGGAGAACGAGCAGTTTTGGGTCCCGATTGGGTTCAACAAACCGTGGCCAGGGTAGCGGAGATAAGGAAAAACCTGTTAGCTGCTCAGAGCCGACAGAAGAGCTACGCCGATGTGAGACGGCGAGACTTGGAGTTTGAGGTGGGGGACCAGGTTCTATTGAGGGTTTCGCCTACCAAAGGTGTGGTGCGTTTTGGTACCAAAGGTAAGCTTAGCCCGCAGTATATTGGACCTTTTCTAATCTTGGCACGAGTTGGGAAGTTGGCTTACCGCTTGGATCTTCCAGAATCCATGCAAGGAGTTCATAATGTGTTCCACGTATCAATGTTGAGGAAGTTCTTGAGAGACCCGGAGCATGCTATTCCGCTGGAGCCCTTGAGCATTGAGCAGGACCTTACTTTTGAGTCCCGACCGTGAAAATTCGGAAGAGTCGAGGCGGGTTACGAGGAGCAAGACATTGAAGTATGTCAAGGTTCTTTGGTCTCATCAGTCCGAGAGGGAAGCCACTTGGGAGTTAGAGTCTCGCATGCGCGAGCAGTATCCTGACCTATTCATTTCCGGTACGTGCTAACCCTTTGCTTCCAATCTGTTAGTATTCCGTTCTTGTGTTCGTCTCGTTGGTTAGAATTCGGGGTCGAATTCTGTTAAGGGGGTTAGAATGTAATACTCCGAGTTTCGATTAGAGGGTTTTTAATCGGGAAAAGGCTGCTAGCGTTTTCTTTCCGATTTTGGAGCAGTCTAGCGGGTTGGGCCCCTGGCCAGGCCATCCAGGCCTTGTGGCCGGCCAGGATGTCCCCCATGGGCCTAGGCCCATGCGCCCCACCCCCCTCCTAACCCTAACCAGCCCCTTTTTCTTTCCCCCCCTTTTGGCCGAGCCCCCTTTCCCCCTCTTGGCGGCCGCCCCTACCACCCTCCTCTCTTCCCCCTCACGCCCCTGCCCCTAGGAGCCGCCCCCATCCTCCCTGGTTGCTGGTCCCTGCTGGGTTGCCTCCCCATCCTGCCTTCGGACCTTCCCCCGCTGCCGGTTGCGCAAGGATTTGAGGAGGACAGCAGCTTGCTTGGGGCAAAGAAGGTGAGAAGGAGGAAGATCAGCTTCTCCGAGGTTCTTCTGCCTACTTCCTGGTTGCTGCAAAGGTATTGGATGCCGACCTTCGTCTTTTGATTAGTGGTAGAGGCGATTTGATTCATATTTGATGAGATCGTATTGCTGCGAGTAGAACGTCGGTTCTGTCCAGATTGTTGCGTGGCTTGTTTCGTCATGTTAGAGACCTATTTTGAGTTGTCCATCTCCTAGAGATTTGTAGGCCTTGTTCTTAGCTTTCGGTGGCCGCCAAGAACACTGAATTCCGTCGAGCGGATCAAAAGTTATGGTAGTTTTCGTCTCTTCTGTCCAGAATCCTGACGAGAATAAACTGTCAAGTTGTCTTTTAAATTTTGGTTGTGTTAATGGAAAATTTAGGGCTTTCACCCAACTAGGTTATTGTAGGCCTCGGTCGTAGCTTTTGATATTGATAAAGAACGCAAAGTTTGGTGTAGCCAATTAAAAGCTATGGCGCTTTCCGTGCTGCTGTCCAGAAATTGCAGAAGTTCTGACAGTCAGGGTTGTTGGTCTTGGGGAGTTTGATATATATAGAATTCGAGATTTCCATCAACTAGGTTGTTGTAGATAATTGTATTACCTTTCAATCAAACCTGAGAACACCCCTTTTCGAGTTTTAGATTAAAAGTTATGTTATTTTTTACCGCTGCTGTCCGAATAAACTTTCTGGTAGAATGTGGTTTAATTCAAGTGACGGGTTAAGGTGGATGGTGGGTTTGGGATTATAAGTTAGTGCGATGCGAGTAGTTTCTTGATGACTTGGTTCTTATTGAGTAACTTTGGTGTAGGGGGTGAGGCACCAAGGTTAGCGGCTTTTTCGTTGCCTTCCAACGCACCGCTACGCTAAAGGCAAGTACAGTGACTTATGTGTGGTTTGTGAACCCCGGATGCTCGTTGTTTGGTATAGTGTTATGTTGATGTGTGAGATGCTTAAATATTCATGTGCTGTCCATGGGAGTGGAATGTTGTGACGTCTATGTTCTTTATGTAAGATATTTCATATGGGTAGAGATGTTATTATTCATTATTCATAAATTCATTCTTGCAATCATGCTCATGTTCCGTCCACGGGAGTGGAGTCTAAAGTCCCATCAATTCCAGTATGGGCAAGTGCAGTCCCACCATTCCAATGTGGGCAGTTTTGGACACCCGTATGAAACGTTCTTCATACGGTATTTGGATCCCCGTATTTCGATAAATACGGGCTTAGGTGAACACCGACGGGTGTGTCACTTGCTATACCGGTATAAGTTTGAGTGCAGTCCATTCAGTTCATGGCATTCATGCATTATAGTTCTATCTTTCAGTTATTTCTTATGTGCTATGTCTCTACTTGAAGTATGTTCTTGTAATCGTTGTACTTGCTGAGTCCCGGACTTACACTTGTTTGCTGTTTTGTTTTAGGTGGCCATGGATGATGATTCTAGCGGGAGGGAGTAGACATGCACTAAACACTCATCACCTTATTTTCGTTTCAATAAAAGAACTTGGTTGAAATCCTCTATTTGATTAGAGTTAAACTGTAATAATTGAGGTGTTATGTAGATGATGCCTCCTATTTGGTTGTGGATGTTTATTTTCCGTTGTGGAACTTGTCCTGCTTAAGTTCATATTATATTTGTGCGATTATGCCTTATGTGAGATTCATCTTTCTGTCGTTATAACTTGGAGTTTTGCTTCAATTCTCATGATTATGGTTGTATGTTAGAGTATTTATGTAACATTTTGGCTTCTGGATAGCCAGGGTGTTACAATTACCTATTCCCAAAACCATTTAATATAAAACTAGCAATGCATGTTGATATAAAATAATATAATTTTATAAAATAGGTACGACATGATTAAAGGTCTACGACTTTCCTTCATTGAAGAGTTGAGATGCTTAGTCATCGGGTCCAAGAATTCATCCGAAACGCCAGAATCTATACATGCGAGCAAAGTCAAATAAAAAAATCCAAATAAAATCCAAAAATTTACCAAATTAGTACCAATAGAAAGATAATGAATTTAGATAAATTTAAAAATTTGAATCACTCAAATCAGAGCTCGAATGGAGGAGAACATGCTCTCAGAAGTTTGGAAACACATCAAATGAAGAAAATCAGGGTTTTCTAGGTTTTTAGATTTATTTTTGTAAAGGAAAATCAAATTAATGCATCATGCCCACGTCAGCCCTGAAGGTTTTAGATTTTTAGCTGAGTTTCTTTTCTAAAGGAAAAAATAAATGCCACGTGGGCTTCCACGTGGACAGCCACGCATGCAAAAGGATGATGTGGCGCTGACGGAGCGCTAGGTAGCGCTACCACGTTGGCATCCAAAGCGACAGCGTGCACGGATCGAGGGTCGCCGGCGAACAGTGGCAATGCAGTCGGTGGCAAGGGCACCAATGAGAAGAGGAAGTTGAGGCGGTCCTGATGCTCACGGATTTGGTGATGCAACGCCAAGGGAAGGCCAGCAGTGAGGACGAAGAGCGGTGGCGGAAGCGGGTGAAGGCAGCAATAAGGATGAAGAGCGGCTGCGGCGACGGGTGAAGGCAGCGGCGATGCTCCAGTGGGGCTCCGGCCGAGAGGAGGTGCGCACGAGGAAGGCGGTGAGTGCGTGATGTCATAGGTAGTGACAGAGGCGGTAGAGGAGCTCTGACGAGGGTGCTAGTGGCAGCGGAGCGCTCCACGGCTGATGGCAAAATTCTTGAAATACGGCTGAGCTAGGGCGAGATGGAGAGGGGGGTTCGAGGGGGAAGGAAGAGGAGCTCATGGGCTCACTAGTGCTCGCTTTATAGAGCTTGGAAAGTGCTAGAGGGTGAGATCGCACGCGAGGCGCCGGCGGCTTTCGCGGCGGAGCTTGCGTGCTCCGGCAAAACCGGGCGAAAAAGGAGGGATGTGAAAGATGGAATGGGGTCGACGAGACTTTGGGAATTCAAGGTGCGTGATTTCATGCAAGGAAGGGGAGGAAATCACGTTATTTGATGGACCTTGTGTCAACAAAAATGGTAGATGCGGCTCTGCGCGAGAAAGAAGAAACAAACGGGGAAGAAAGGTCATGCTCACAGGTGGGCCCACATGGCAGTGAGAAAGAGGAAGGTTCGGACTGTCCGAATGTGAGTGGCCAGGAGGGCTAGAGCGTGGGGAGCTGGGCCGAGGGGGGATTTGGCCAAAAACCAAAAGAGGATTAAAAAACCATTTTTGAATTACAAAAAAGAAAATTAAAGCAAAGGCTTTTTAGAAAATAGCTAATATAGTCCAAAAATTCTAGAAAAATGCAAAGAAATTTCTAGAACTATTTGGAACATATTAAAAATATGTTTGACTTAACTTTGGCTTTTAATTTTGTGAATAAAATCTTTTTAATTTCAGAAAATTAGAAAAAGCCTTTATAAAATCCAGAAATTACTTAGAATAACCTTTTTGACTTTTAAATCCAATACAATCCAAGAAAACTCCCTTAAACCATATTTTAAATTAATTGAAGTTGGGTTAATTCAAATTAAATTATTTTTTATTTCTAAATTTCTAGTTAAGCTTTAGCAATTTAATAAAATCAAAGAGTTAACTTTAAAATTTAGAAAATTTTCAAAAAGCACTGAAAATTGGGATGTTACATCAGGTTAGACTGAGTGAAAATATACTTCAAACTCTTACAATCTGTGTATATTTCACAGCGATTTCCAATGAGGTAATGATGCCAAGTCTCTAAAGCATGCACCACGGCAGCAAATTCCAGATCATGGGTAGGGTAACCCTCCTCATGAGGTCTCAATTGTCTTGAAGCATAAGCGACAACTCTTCCTTCTTGTATTAAGACACAACCTAATTCTTGATGCAAAGCATCATAGTAGATATCAAAATCCTTCTGAATATCTGGCAAAATTAGCACCGGGGCTGTTGCAAATGTTTCTTTAATTCCTGAAAACTTTCTTCACATGCGGGGTTCCAAGTGAACTTTTTCTCCTTCTTCAAAAATTATGTAAGAGGCTTAGCAATCGTAGAGAATCCTTCAATAAAACGACGATAATATCCCGCAATTCTTAAGAAATTGCAAATCTGAGCAACTATCTTGGGCTGCTCCCATTGTAATACTGCTTTAACTTTTCCGAGGTCAACTGCTACTCCTTCAGCTGTCATCACATGACCAAGAAAATCGACTTCCTTTTTCCAGAAAACACACTTGCTGAACTTGGCATACAATTGATGCTCTCTGAGTTTCTCTAGTATTAACCTCAAGTGCTTAGCGTGTTCTTCTTTGATCTTGGAATAAACCAAAATATCATCGATGAACACAACTATAAACTTGTCCAAGTATTCCATGAATACTTTATTCATCATATTCATGAAATATGTAGGGGCATTAGTCGTACCAAAGGACATGGCTAAGAACTCATAATGTCCATACCGCGTGGTGAAAGCGGTCTTCGGTATATCCTTCGGACAAATTTTCAACTAATGATATCCTAACCATAGATCAATCTTTGAGAACACTCTGGCTCCTTTCATCTGATCAAATGTAATGTCCCAAAATTTGGCTTTTCAAAAATCTTTTGAGTAGTTTAGGTCCCTGGAAAATTTCACCAATTTTATTTGAATTAATAAAGCTTAATTGGGAATTTTCTAAATTAAAAATATTTAATTTGACTAATATAAACATTAATTAAACAAAAATTTGTGTTATTTGGCTTCCTTGTCCTTCAAGGAATTTTTGGGTATTTTCTGAGATTTTTCTTTGTTTGCTATTTATTTGACCTCCTTGATTTTTGGAATTTCTTTTAATTCCGAAAATCCAGATTTTCTCTCTCCTACCGATGCTCAAATTTGCGTTTTCTCGTGTTCCTCCGAACAACCGATCGCATACAAGGAACTCAAAATTGAAATTTCCATATCTTTCTCTACGGTGCATATAAATGCGTGTTTTGCGCCACGCGTCCGTGTTGATCCCTCTTCCAATCCCTGAATTGGTTTCCTCCAAACCGATCTAATTTCGTCGCAATCTCCAAAAACCGAGCTCCAACCAAAGGTTTTCTGGCGAACTCGGCTTCATCGTCCCGTGTCTCGGCGTTGGCGCATCGTCGTGTTCTACGTCATGGTTCCTTCCTCTTCGCGAAGATCACCGAACACCGTCGGCCATGTCAAGCCCTAAAAGCGAAACGTGTTCATCGCGTTCCTCGCTTCCTCGGTGAGTTTTCCAAAATCCGATCGTGTCATCTTGTGCCTCTCGTCGATACCTATTTTCCCCTCTTGTAGATTCAAGTTTCATCCACCGTCGCGCCGAGAATTTGGCGTTCTCTCGCCTCTTGTTTGTCGTCCTTCTCCGGTCAATTACTCATAACCGTTGATCCCCGCCTTCAACTCCACCACCGTTGAGTTCGCGTCGCGCGTTCTCGCCGTGCTCACCTCCTTTCGCGAGCATCACCGGAAGTGTTACGCGCCCGTGAGGCCGCCGTCGTCGACGTTCTTTGTGTCGTTGCCGTCGCATGGAGCAAAATCTTGATGTCCGGACCGCGTCATCATCTCCGGCTCGTCGTTTCCTTTCCGTTTTGCCCCTTCGCCAACGTTGTTTCGCCTCCGTTCATCTACACCTACCTGAGCAAGATTTAGCCTAAACTCTGTTCACTATTCCTGCCTGACCAGAACGTAGCTTCCTTTTGGGTGGTGTTATCTAGTTCGTTGATTCTCTGTTGTATGGTTCTTTTGCCCTCCAACCAAGCCAATAATTCAAGTGCAAGCATATCTCTGTGATCCTTCTCTTAATTCTTTCTCTATTGTTTTTGCTTGCCAATTCCATGCCACAAGATCAAGTTATGAAGACCTATTCTATGATTCTTCTACTGAGCCTAGACCAATGTGCAGCCTTCTGAGATCTGTCCTCTGTTCTTTGTAAACCATTGCATGTAGTATTTCTTCAATGCATGCTTCACTGTTGATTCTTTATTTCTCTATGTCATGCAAGAAAATATAAATCTCTATCACTTTCATGTTGACCCCACATGTCGTCCTCCTAATTAAAATCCTAATTATTTATCTCTCTTACATACGGGTTCCGTATGTCAGTCAATCTTGGTCAAACCCTATTCATGAGCTTGGTCCACCGTGGACTAGCATATCTCCGTGGACCCGGTCCATAGACCAGTGGCCTACATGTCAACCCCTAATCTTATTTTCGGGAATTAATTTAATTCTTGAAAATCCTTTTATCTTATTGGTCCCGCTTGTCACTCTCTCTACCTTATTTCTGGAATTATTTTAATTCTAGAAATCCATAAATACCTGTCGGTCCCACCTATCATATACTCGTTCTTTTTCTAAATATTTTCGGAATAGAATATTCGAGAATATTCCGTGAAACTTTTCATCATTTCATGTTAATTCCAATCTTCCAAAGCTATATCTTCTTCATCCAATTCGATTGAACCCATTCAAGTTTCTAAATTCATATAAATTCAATATCTACCTTCCAGTACCATTCAATTTCAATTTGGAGTTTATTTGATTTGTCTTTTGAATTTAGTTTGTTTTGCTTTCTTTCTCGTTAGGCAGAAGTCCGGAATCGTCAGAAGGAGCGGAAGATCAAGCAAGTAGAAGATTGAAGATAAAATAAGATCATCATTGCTATAGCAAGGCAAGTTATACCTTTGATCATATTGAATCCCGTTTTAAAATTACTTTGATTTAAATTATTGCATTTACTTTAAGTAATTATTTAAATACTTTTAGGTTTAGCTATTAATCCAATTTGTTATATCCACTTTGTCTATTGTATGTCATAATCTTTTGTCACCTAGATTGGTTCATATTTAGTTGGTGCTATGGTATTATCAACGTGGGTTGGTTAGTGCGAGTAGATTGCTTAGCCATGCTACGAGTCTCACATCTCATGTAAGTTGCAATTATAAATTTGACTATGTGATTATGGAAATTTGTGTAAAAGCTGTGTGCTATGTGTTATTACTTCGTGATGGCATGTGTTGCACTAAAACCAACTGGGTGGTAAAGGATTTGGGTGAGGCAAGTGGTGGAGACGTGTGACATGGTGGACTATGTGATGGGAATGATAATCTTTGTGACTTAGTTAGAAAATGGAAGTCTTGCCTTGGTCAATTAAGGACTTAACTTTGTGCGCCATTGAGCCGAGCCTTCTTGTGCGACCACATGTCTGATAAAACGGGCCTAACTTAGTAAGTTATGGATTCTCGGCATTGATGTTCAGGTGGATAGGTTAGGCTATGTGATATGGGTACTATGTGAATAAGAATGTCAATGTTGAGATGAAGTTTACGAACCGTTTTGTTATGATCGGTGCGGCCACCGTTTATATCGTGTGGGTAAAGTGTACAACCTCTGCAGAGTGTTAAACAATCTATTCGAATAGCCGCGTCCGCGGTCATGGACAATGCTCAGGGATTTCACACGAGGGGTAGATTTTCATAAAACCTTTGGGAAGGGACAGCTGTGTGATTTAAGTCATATGGCTGTGTGAAAGAATTTGATTAGGCTATGTGTGTAACACCCTGGCTATTCGGAAGCCAAGATGTCACCTAAAACATCTAACATACATCCATAATGCGGAAGAATTTGAATAAAATCAACTAATGATAGTATCAAAACAACCAAGACATGATGAAGGTATCCTTCCTTCACCATCTAATCTATTTATTTCAGTTCATTGATAATGAAAGTTCACATGCAGTAATAATTCAACATTAATGTGGAGAAGGTATCCTTCCTTCACCAATTATAAATTTATTATTACAGTTCATCATTTACGAATGTAAGATAGAACTAAATTTAATCTTGAACATGAATTGGATGATGTGAACAATTAGTGCGTGTCTACTCCCTCCCAAGTGAGCCAACATCAGGGGTTACCTAAAATAAACAAACAACGCAAGAGTGAGCCCACGACTCAGCAAGTACAGTAAAAGGGACATAACACACATATGAACAAGTCATCATCATAAGAGAATATGAGCATACATCGAATGAAAACTTAGGAATGCATGGCATGAATGAATGTACTCAAGGATGGACTGCACACATGCTTATACCGGTATAGCGAGTGACACACCCGTCGGTGTTCACTTAAGCCCGCACCATAACAAAAGTGCGGGATCCAAGTCCTATATGAAGAACGTTTCATATAGGTGTCCAAAGCTGCCCATCTTTGGAATTGATGGGTCTTACGTGCCCATCTTTGGAATTGATGGGTCTTTCAATCCACTCCGTGGGCGGACATGACAATGTCCAAACACGCCCACATTGGAATGGTGGGACTTACAGTCCACTCCGTGGACATAGCATGAATAAAAGGATGCATGATATGAACATGAACAATGCTAATATCATCTTTCGGCATTTACTCCACATATTGATAGAACATAACCAATTCAGCATTTCGGGTATCACAAGATGTCACATCATATTCATGTAAACATTCACAATCACAACACTTAAAACCAACAAAGTACTTGCCTTCCGCGTTGCGACGCGTTAGCAGGCAACGATGGCGCTCCCAAACCCGTAGACTCGCGGCCTAAACAATTAAATAACCGAAATAAGAACAACATAGAGCCCATCATGAGTTAATATTCTACACTACCCTCTTGCACACCCAAAATATAGTCATAACCCGAATCTGAAATTCCAGCAGCAACATGGAATCCCATCAGGACAGCAGCACGGTAAAGACCAAAACTAATGATCTGGGACTCCAAAAGAGATGAGCCCAGATCCTACACGAGCTTAACAAATATATCTACAACTTTGTAGTTGACGAGATAACCCAATTCGGTCAAACTAAATTGCTAACTGTCAAACGAAACAGCAGAACATAATCTGACTGAGCAATTAGAACAGCAGAACTAAAACGTCCATAACTTTTAAACTACAAATCCAAATTGAGTGTTATTTAACAATCTGAAAAGGTTATGAAATTACCTACAATAACCTAGTTGGCACGACATTCATATTTTGCCTTTAACAAAAAGTGGCACACGGGTCAAAACTAAAGATAGAAACTGACATACAATCTGGACAGACTGACCTACAATGTGGACAGTCACAATGAAAAGTGCATAACTTTTGATCTATAAATCCAAATGAGGTGTTCTTTATCAATCCTGAAAGCTAGTGATATCACCTTCAAAATTTGTTATGGGCAAGACCTCTGAATCACCCTCTAACTAGGCCATATATCAACCTATACAGAGACTACTAATTCTCGTCAGGATTCTGGACAGCAGATAATAAATCTATCATAACTTTTGACTCGAAAGTCGGAATTTAGTGTTCTTGGCGGCCACCGAAATCTAAGAACAAAACCTACAATACTCTAGGAGATGGGATCCTCTGATTCGGCTTCTAAGATTGCGAAAACAGCCGCGCAAACTACTGGACAGAATTGAATTTCCAACAGACAGACTTCGATCTAATCAAATTTAATCGGTTTCACTTCTACGACTAATCAAACAACAACAACCGGCAATCGTTACCCTTGGAGACACGCGTGCCCGCTGAAATACCCCCGCTAGATGCTCATCTCCTCTTCTTCTCCTCTCTCCCTCCACCTTTCTCCTTGGCAGCGACAATAGGAGAGCACCACCAGAGAGAGCAACGGAGTGCAAGGATGGCGCGCCTTTGTGGCGGCATCAGAAGCGGCGGCGGAACACTGTAGCAATGCGTGCTACAGTGGTGGGCTAGGGTTTCCCCCTCTTTTATTAGTGGCGGCCCCTCATGGGCCTCCTAGGCCAAAGCCCAAGCCAGGTTGTCAAAGAATTGCAGATTTTCCTCGTCTAAAGTTTAATTTCTCTTTTCTTTGCTTCCTTCATTACAATAAGTTTGAGTATTACAGAAAAACCCTTTTTCGTTTACTCTCCTTCCGTAGAAACATTCGGGTATTACATTCTACCCCCTTAACGAGATTCGACCGAATCTAAACACATAGCGAAAGAACAATCACGATGAGAACGAACAACGGTAACCACGTGCCGTTGTGAACAACACCGCTAAAGCTCATGCACGCGAAACTCCAACTTCCCGGTAGCCTCTCCTCGGATGAAAATACCACAACACAACGACGTAACACGGCGTGCGATCTAACACTCAACCGGTACTTCGGTACACTCATCGGACAAAACTCGAAGGTAAGATCTCACTCGATGGTCAGCGGCGCAAGCGAAACCTCAAACTCGGATCTCGGTGGTCACTCAACACGAGAACATACAAGGCGTTACGTACTCGCGTAAGGACTCGAGACGATCTGGCGATCGCCAACTAGCGAAAACAACCCAATATATCTTGGGTTAACCTTCCCAATGATACGAACCACACGACAAGCACAAAGAACAAGGAACTCGTGTTCCACCTCTCAATCGAACTCTTCACTAAAGCAAGGATCACCTCCTTTAACGAAACATACGACAAAACTCTCTTTAAGCAAACTCTTTTACCAACAAAACCCATCTGAAAGCGAAAGATTCACATCGCAACTAAGCATTACCATTTCGGTACTAAAGAGTCAAATCCAAATCGAATTTCATCACGAAAACCTTTCCACCTTCCAAGTGGCGGTTTGCGAATAAACATCACGAAAACTAAAGGAGGAATAATTTTAAATGCCCAAATCAAAAACTTCCTTTATTCTTCTGAACCGATAAGAACCACACATACCAAAATTGAGTCAAACTCAACTTACGAAAGACATTGGTCAACGACACAAAGCTCATGCGAGAATAAAGAAAATGCTTCACTAATCAAGAAGACATCTTTTCCTTGGTTTCACTTTTTGGAATAAAATATCTCTCAACCTTGGAATTCGAATTCATCGCATACCACACGGTCTCAAACCTCTTAATTTAACATCCTCAAATTAGGCTTAAACCGAAATACATCATCACCTCCAACTTTCAAGAATAACACGTCGAATCCTCAGTATACCGCTCATGAACTACATCGAAGGGTTCTATCGACAATCATTCCACTACTCGAGAATACTCCAGTTTTCTATCTCCTCTACACACAAATCTTTGGCGACCAAAAGTCTAGCATGAAAATGGAAAGCCCAAATTTAACCTCCAAGACCCTACAACGAATTCCTCTTATAACACATGGTGAAATCATCGGATTAAATCTCTAACATCCCCACAATTCCGACATAATCACTCATTAACATCATCAGGAATCACTCACACAACATCAAAATACTTTCCAATTGTGTTACTCTATAAAATTAATTAAGGTTTCCATACATTTGATAATCTCCAACATTTCAACATGAACCAAAGTTCTGGAACTACACTATACCATAGGTCCTACTTAGTCGAACACTATACAGTTTTACTTCGAAGCCATACATTCCATCTGAATCAACTTCCTCCAAGAGGTTCGAGTCAAAACCAACTCATCTTCTATTACTCCTCCAATAGCTTGGTAGCAAAAATCTCACCCCTACAATCACTTAACCACCACCGAACAATTGACCACTTACGCTTTGTAAAACTTTGCAACACAAAATTGTTGATCCTTTCTCAAAAGAAAGAGGCGAACAAGGGCAAGTTTCACCACACAGGAAAAATGTTGCTGCTCACAGTGAGCACGAAACCAAAAGAAATAATCTGATAGTGAAGATATGGAAAACGAAGTTGAGTTCACAATGAGGGTGCGCATCCTCAAAAGGGAATAGCAAATAACCACCAATAAGAGAAAAAATGACATTGCGATTGAAACTCGACAACTCTTGAGTGAAAAGAGCAAAAAGTTTATGAACAATTCGAATAACTACAAGTTACAAAGCTGGACTCAAATTCTCAAATATTCCCTCTGCACTCTTTCCTTTAACACTGAAATTAATTCTTTGACTAACATCGCTTTGCCACAACGTACAAGATAATATCTTTAGTCCAAACCACAAGGACTAATTAAGAACCAATGAAATTCTTCAATCGTCATATTTGTTGAACTGTTCAACTACACAAGAAACATGAGATCCAAATAATCTCAATCACCAAACTCAAAACTTTTCCAATTACGGATTTCATGAAAAGCAAGCAGATTAATCTCCTTTTAAGGGAACCAACATAATTTTCTTTAATTGCGACTTCACGTTGCCAACTCAAACCAATCGTTAAGATTCAATCACATGAATCTCTTAAGAAGCAACAAGACAATTCAATACCTCAATTTATTTAAAATAATTTCAGCTACCAGCTGATTCAATAGCTCAAAGAAAATATCACGAAAGCTAAACTTGAAATATTCTCATCTGAACGATATCACCAAAGGCGATCAAATTACTATAGGTATTAACATCAATTTCACAACAACAATTAGAAAACACTTCGAAAGACCCACGTGAAAAGAATGGGTTGATTCTTTCTCAAAAGAAGAGATAAATGGAAACAACTTTCACCAACTAGAAAACTCATCTACCACTTGCACTGAACACGGGACCAAGGAAGAAACTAATTAAGCAATGAACTTATAGAACATAAGTGAAGTCCACAGTTGAAAGCATAAGCCTCACAAGAAGAGAATATCGAATCTTAACAGATAAGAACAAATAAGTATTCAAAATCAAGCACTTGCATCATCAAGAAACATTATAACTTTGCAACATATCGTTACTCGATAAACTTCATTTACCACATAAAAGCCTAAACCCTCAAAAGATCATGAACATAAAACTTGAAATTTGATCATTTAGAGAATATCACCATAGGTGATCAAATTACTACGAGAATTAACCTCATTCTCACAATTTTGACGATTTAATAACATCGACAACATACACTAATCTTGAGAATCATCAAACTTTATTACTCAGTCCTAAAACTTCCCAAAGGAATACAAACCACAAGGTTGAAACAAATTTATTATAACAAGATTATGCTAAGCAATATCAATATCACAAGGCACGATAGCAAAGACTACTTACGAAATTAATCTACTCAACTATTGGTGTTGCTTAACACCTTCTTGAATACTCATTAACAATCGATGATGGTATTAATCATGTGTGTACATACGATTACTAATTCCATTTGTAATCACATAACCATATGTAAACATAGATTCACATTTCACCTTTGTTGAAATCATTTCAAAACATGATTAAATATTCACTAACATAATTTTCTATAAACAAGGTTTCACGAATCGATACACCAAAGACCCATCGGTCCTTTATGCAAGTTTCAACAATTTTAGCATACCAGAAATAGACAAATCTAGCTCTTACGTAAGATCTATAGGTTACGAGCGGATATGGGCAGTCTTTATTTAACCTACACCATGTATCAAATACAAGGACATTTCAAATTAATCAATTTCACTTTCATGGATGGTAGTTAAGAATAATTGATTTGCACCATGCTAATAACCCAACTTGGTAACTCATATCGTAACAATTTATTCGTTTAGTTATAACTTCTCATTTTAAGCATGGCAAGACATCACAAAAGGATTCTAACACTTTACTACACAAAGAGAGACTTCAAACCTCAACGCTCAAGTAATCCAAAAGAAACGCATAAAGCCAAAGCTTTCCCATGCAAACGAACTTCTGTGGAAAACTCTTACTAACCAAGCTATCAAGCGAGTAAATGAGTCATTCTTTTTCAATGAGAAAGAAGGAGCAACCATGAAAACATCAATCTTGTCAATTGACAACGACCACAAGTGGTAAAAGCAACTCAACAGTTGAAAAGCAATATTTGTTTCAGAGAACCAAGAGGGATCTATTGAAAACCATAAACTATCATGAACCACAAACCCATGAGAAATTCATCAACCACCATAGGACAAGAATTGCCAAATTCAGAAATCAAGAAAGAGAACAACTTTCTAAAGAAACTCACGCTTAACACCTGAAACTATGGTACTCGGAGTAACTACTCCTCTAACCACGTTCTGCGAACAGTGGTGTAACCTGGTGAATCCCAGAGTAACAACCACGACCCCCACTTCTTATCATCCATTAGCAACACGCTTCACCAAAATACTCCATTATGAATATACAGGATCATCTCATGACAATCATATAATTAGTTCATAGATATTGAATATCACAATGAGATCATAGATTAACCACGAGAATGATAGTGCGGAAGCAATTCAAGAACAGTTCAACATGATGAATCACATCACTAGAAATACGGATATCTTTGGATTACCCAAACCCCACCTCATGCACGATGTGTCATTTTAATATCTTAATTACCACGGACCTAAAGCCCGCTCTGATACCAAATGTAACACCCTGGCTATTCGGAAGCCAAGATGTCACCTAAAACATCTAACATACATCCATAATGCGGAAGAATTTGAATAAAATCAACTAATGATAGTATCAAAACAACCAAGACATGATGAAGGTATCCTTCCTTCACCATCTAATCTATTTATTTCAGTTCATTGATAATGAAAGTTCACATGCAGTAATAATTCAACATTAATGTGGAGAAGGTATCCTTCCTTCACCAATTATAAATTTATTATTACAGTTCATCATTTACGAATGTAAGATAGAACTAAATTTAATCTTGAACATGAATTGGATGATGTGAACAATTAGTGCGTGTCTACTCCCTCCCAAGTGAGCCAACATCAGGGGTTACCTAAAATAAACAAACAACGCAAGAGTGAGCCCACGACTCGCAAAAATCTGATAAAGGGACATAACACACATATGAACAAGTCATCATCATAAGAGAATATGAGCATACATCGAATGAAAACTTAGGAATGCATGGCATGAATGAATGTACTCAGGATGGATGCACACATGCTTATACTGGTATAGCGAGTGACACACCGTCGGTGTTCACTTAAGCCCGCACCTTAACAAAAGTGCGGGGATCCAAGTCCTATATGAAGAACGTTTCATATAGGTGTCCAAAGCTGCCCATCTTGGAATTGATGGGTCTTACGTGCCCATCTTTGGAATTGATGGGTCTTTCAATCCACTCCGTGGGCGGGACATGACAATGTCCAAACACTGCCCACATTGGAATGGTGGGACTTACAGTCCACTCCGTGGACATAGCATGAATAAAAGGATGCATGATATGAACATGAACAATGCTAATATCATCTTTCGGCATTTACTCCACATATTGATAGAACATAACCAATTCAGCATTTGGGTATCACAAGATGTCACATCATATTCATGTAAACATTCACAATCACAACACTTAAAACCAACAAAGTACTTGCCTTCGCGTTGCGGCGCGTTAGCGAACAACGATGGCGCTCCCAAACCCGTAGACTCGCGGCCTAAACAATTAAATAACCGAAATAAGAACAACATAGAGCCCATCATGAGTTAATATTCTACACTACCCTCTTGCACACCCAAAATATAGTCATAACCCGAATCTGAAATTCCAGCAGCAACATGGAATCCCATCAGGACAGCAGCACGGTAAAGACCAAAACTAATGATCTGGGACTCCAAAGAGATGAGCCCAGATCCTACACGAGCTTAACAAATATATCTACAACTTTGTAGTTGTGAGATAACCCAATTCGGTCAAACTAAATTGCTAACTGTCAAACGAAACAGCAGAACATAATCTGACTGAGCAATTAGAACAGCAGAACTAAAACGTCCATAACTTTTAAACTACAAATCCAAATTGAGTGTTATTTAACAATCTGAAAAGGTTATGAAATTACCTACAATAACCTAGTTGTACGACATTCATATTTTGCCTTTAACAAAAAGTGGCACACGGGTCAAAACTAAAGATAGAAACTGACATACAATCTGGACAGACTGACCTACAATGTGGACAGTCACAATGAAAAGTGCATAACTTTTGATCTATAAATCCAAATGAGGTGTTCTTTATCAATCCTGAAAGCTAGTGATATCACCTTCAAAATTTGTTATGGGCAAGACCTCTGAATCACCCTCTAACTAGGCCATATATCAACCTATACAGAGACTACTAATTCTCGTCAGGATTCTGGACAGCAGATAATAAATCTATCATAACTTTTGACTCGAAAGTCGAATTTAGTGTTCTTGGCGGCCACGAAATCTAAGAACAAAACCTACAATACTCTAGGAGATGGGATCCTCTGATTCGGCTTCTAAGATTGCGAAAACAGCCGCGCAAACTACTGGACAGAATTGAATTTCCAACAGACAGACTTGATCTAATCAAATTTAATCGGTTTCACTTCTCGACTAATCAAACAACAACAACCGGCAATCGTTACCCTTGGAGACACGCGTGCCGCTGAAATACCCCGCTAGATGCTCATCTCCTCTTCTTCTCCTCTCTCCCTCCACCTTTCTCCTTGGCCGACACAATAGGAGAGCACCACCAGAGAAGCAACGGAGTGCAAGGATGGCGCGCCTCTGTAGCGGCAGCAGTGGCGGCGGCGGAACACTGTAGCAATGCGTGCTACAGTGGTGGGCTAGGGTTTCCCCCTCTTTTATTAGTGGCCGGCCCCTCATGGGCCTCCTAGGCCAAAGCCCAAGCCAGTTGTCAAAGAATTGCAGATTTTCCCTCGTCTAAAGTTTAATTTCTCTTTTCACTGCTTCCTTCATTACAATAAGTTTGAGTATTACAGAAAAACCCCTTTTTCGTTTACTCTCCTTCCGTAGAAACATTCGGGGTATTACAATGTGTCTTTGTGAAAACAAATGTTAAATTAATATTGTCTATTTGTTTTGAATTATGCTTTCAATCTATTACTTGTATTCAATTGCAAATGTTGCATTTATGCAAAATAACCACAGAAGCCATTTCCTTTGGAATAAGCCTGCATCTATAAATTGCATTCTGTGGTATGACTTGCGAGTACGGTTGTGTACTCACGCTTGTTGTAAAACTTGTGCCCAAACCTACAGAGTGAAGGAATCGTCGGTCAACAAGGTCTACTTCAAGGATCGAGAAGAACTAGGTCGCGCACCCCAGCCGATTGCCTGTGGGCATATGGATGGGCTTCACTGAAGTTATTCCGTTTCGTTCATTGTAGCTTCATTGAGCTATTAAACTTCGAGGCATTAATTGTAAGCTTTGACCTTAAGGTCTTTACTCTGATATTTATTGTTATTTGCCTATTTATTAGTCACCTTTGTATATGGAAATGATATTTCATTGATGTTGCCACTGTGTGCACTAGCGTGATCCTGGACTAGTGCAGTATACACAGAGGGTCCATAATTGTATTTTTGGGTCCCGACATCAAACAAATCATTGATTCAGGGTAGTGGATACTTGTTCTTGATGGTGACTTCATTAAGAGCATGATAATCGATGTACATTCTCATGCTTCCATCCTTCTTCTTGACAAACAAAACTGGTGCTCCCCATGGTGACGAACTAGGTCTCGCGAAACCCTTCTCAAGAAGTTCTTCAATTTACTTTTTCATTTCAACTAACTCATCGGCTGGCATCCGATAAGGTCTTTTAGAGATTTGTGTTGTTCTCGGCACTAGATCGATGACAAACTCAATGTCACAGTTCGATGGCAATCTTGGAAAATCTTCTAGAAACACATCTGGATATTCCCACACAATAGGCACATCCTCCAAAGAAACGGTCTTCATACTATTGATTAACGGGTGTCCATCACGCACTGAGGTGGCTAGAAACTCTACCTTCCTTCCATTAGTATCTTCCACTGTTACGTCTCTTCAGCCACAATCTAGCACAACTTTGTGCTTAGATAGCCAATCCATGCCAAGGATAACATCTAAAGCTTGGGTGTCTAAGACAATAAGGTTGGCTACAAATTTAACTCCAACTATGAGTAACTTAGCTCCTAAACATCCCACTCTAGAGCTTAACTGTACTCCAAGCGATTGGACTAGCAGGGTATGCTTAAGATGCATAACTTCCAAATTGTTCTTGGTTGCGAAAATTTTAGAAACAAATGAATGCGAAGCTCTAGAATAAACAAAACTGATGCAGGTGCTAAGTTAACCAGAA
Source organism: Ampelocalamus luodianensis (assembly GCA_036346255.1). Lineage (NCBI taxonomy): Eukaryota > Viridiplantae > Streptophyta > Magnoliopsida > Poales > Poaceae > Ampelocalamus > Ampelocalamus luodianensis. Next base: position 38,151,843 of record CM070630.1, read on the forward strand.
ACATACCTAGTATGACGTCAGGTGCTTCCTGGGCTCCTTCCAGAGTGACGTTGTTGACACGGCATCTGACCACATACTGTGGCACTCCTCCTGATTTACAGGCAACTTACGGTGTCCCACAGTTGGTACTTGGCTCTAGCGTCTTGGCTGGTGTAGCTCCCAAGTTGAAATGAATAGGGGTCATTGTTCCCCTCTGCGGACAATTGTTCGCGAAGTGTCCTAGTTGACGGCAGGTATAGCAAACTCTTGGTCCATTTTACTAATTGTCTCCTAGATTAGGGTTGACTGGTGCAGGGTTGTGAAAGCTCTGAGCAGCTGGACGGGGTGCTGAAGTAGGTGCAGGTGTCCTGAATGAACTCTGCGGTGGAAAACGAGTGAACTGCTGAGGGGCGGTCTCGATCTTTGCTGAGACTGGTGGCTTACTTGCTAAGCCATTTTGCGCTTACGATAGTTCTCCAATTCTTTGCGCTTATCCTCAGGGACCAAAGCCTTATTGACTAGCTCCTGAAAGTCTGGAAAGGTATGGGCAATTAGACTGACTTACAGTCCAGAATTTAGTCCTTTCAGGAAGTGACTCTGACGAGTCTTATCAATGGCGACATCTTTTGCAGCATAGCGGGCAAACTGAGAAAGCTTGTTGAGGTAGTTAGTCACTGACATGCCTCCCTGCTTGAGAGCACGAAATTCATATTTCTTTAGATCAATGATTCCTTCTAGCAAATGATACTGGTGGAATGCTGTGGAAAACTCTTCCCAAGTGATATTCTGAGGCATCTCATATGCAGCACATAAATTCTCCCACCATTCGGCGGCAATGACTTCCATCTGATGGGTGGCATATAGAACTGGTGACACTTTCCGAGAGAACGTCGGCGGCTGGGTTCTCATGAACTCTGTGAGCTTGGATGGTCCATGGTGACCATGAGTAGCTGGTGCAGCATTATTGTTGTGGTTGTTGTTCTGATTATTGTTCATGCTCTGGATTTGGTTCATCATGGTGTACATCATCTACGTTTGAGCTACCATGAATGCTCCAAAATTCTGCAAATCAATTGAAGGTGCTTGCGATGGAACTGCTCCTGCTGGTGTCTACTCATTCTCTTCTGACCCAGGGGTTCCTGAGCCACTAGCAGCAGCATGACGAGTCTGAACCATCTGGCGAATGCTCCATGGGTTAGATAAGGTAGTGAGTACAAGATGAGTTAAGAACTAAGCAGGGGTAGGTTAACCCCAAAAACACTTGCACAAAAAATTCAACTGAAACACTTATATTATTTAGGGTTTTAGCATGGCTATAACAAATGCCTAAGGGCCTTTGCAGCTCATACTTGCACACCAGAAATAAAAGCGAACCTAAACACACAAAATACCGCCTAAAGGGCGACACTCCTAACCTTAGACTGACGCGCCTCCAAGACACTAAGCCTCAACTGACGCGCCCTAAACCTGAGCGAACTTAGTCACTGAGGTAGCCTCCACAACCACGGCGGTGCTCCTGCCTGCTGTAAACCTAGAAGTGCACTGGCACCTTTGCAAACTAGTCTTGATGCCCCGGAACTGGTGCAACAGGAGCAAGCATCCCTGGTGTAGGCATAACCAGCTCTGTTGGCTCCTCGGCCTCTTCCGGGTCTTCCTCTGGATCTTCTTCTTCAGGGTCTTCCTCATGCTCATGCTGGCTATAGAGTGCCACTTCCAGCACTACAATCCTCTCTTCTGCCCTTTGCAAAGCCTCATGGATGCACTCCAGCTCTATGGCAGTCGCATCGAGTGATTCCTCCTGAGCACCAGTGAACTAGGCAAGGTGCACCATGGTAGCATTGTGTAACATCCCAAAGTGCTGTTACCAAAATAAAATAAATAAAGTTATTGCTTATTTGGAAGTTCTGAAATTTGAAAGAGTTTGATTACTTTATTTGAATTTCAGAAGTTTTAAAAGTCAAAATTTAAAATTCATTTGAGGTTCTTGAAGTTTTATTTGGTTTGACCTGAAAAAAATAAAATTTAATTAATTTCTAGAATTTTCTGGAATTTTAAGAGCTTTTTCCTAAATATTTTAAAGTCAAAACAATTTATTTATTCAAAATTAATAGCTAATTATGAATTGGAACTATTTTATTAAGACAAAAATAAATAAGGGAATTTCTGTGAATTTTCTCATAATTTTCCGAATTATTTTGCTATTTTCTAAAGCCCTTTCTAATTATCTGGAATTAAATCAATTGGAAAATCAATTAAAGATCCAGAAAACCTTTTGGGCCAAATCTCCTCAGCCCAACCCATCTCCTCCCGCGGCCCGCTTTCCTTTCGGCCCACTCGGCCCGCACGCGCCGCACCCCTCTCCCTCTCTCTCCCCCACCGTCCGATTTGAATCGGACGGACAAGAAAACCCCACGAGCTTTGCACTTCAATCTGTGTCAGCTGTTGGACCGAAGATTAATGGTCGATATTGATGGCACTCTCGAACGACTGAACGTCTTAACCAACGACGACTGTTGGATCTAAATCCAACAGCCAACAAATCACCACGCCACCTCACTCCTCCCCACCGTCGGATCCCCATCCGACGGCCCCGTTCCCTTCTTCTTCCCTGCTTTCTTCTCCGCAAAGCCACGCCCAACCCCGCCATTACCGCGCGCACGAAGCTCGCCTTCGCCGCAATCCCCGCCTCTTCTCCTCGCGCGGGCGTGCCGGTCAAACCACCCATGCATATCGCGCCTGTTCCCGCCCGTTGACCCTCCATCACGCGCGAGATCACAGGGAACTCACAAACGGCAGCCACCTTCCCCGTGCGCGATCCCCTCGCTCTGGCCTCCTCCGCCGATATAAAAGGGAGCACGAGGAGCCCCTTGACTCACTCAACCTCTCGCCACAACCCACTCCCTCTCTCCCCCTCCGAGCTCGCCGGAATTCAATTTCTCGTCGCCGCCAGCCGCAAACATGCCGCCGCCTCTAGGGCCGCCACCATCGACGCCGCGTCCTCGCCGCCGCCACCATCGGCTTCGCCACCTTCTCGCGATCCTGGTGCGCACCTTGACTTCGTCGGGACCCCGCCGGAGCTCCTTCGCCACCGCGAGCCGAACCGCTCCGCCGCCTTCACCCTCGCCACCGGCGAATCCTTCGTGCCCTAGCACCACCAAGGTAAGCCCTAGACTCCTCGCGACCTCCACTACCCGTGGGTGTGCTCGCTGGCCGCCGTCGTGCCCCAATCGTCGGCGACCCTAGGACCGAGCGTCCGCCGGCCGTGTGCCATCGTGGCATTGCCACCTCACGGTCACGTCGCCACTTGGTCCATGTGGCACACACGTGGCGTCCCGATTCTTTGCGGTCGGCGCGCGTGGCGATCCACGCGCACTAGCCCTCGGCTCGGTGGAACCAGTCCACCATGAGCCGTGTCTATGACACGTGGGGCCGGCGCATCAGAAATTAAAATTAATTCCTTTAAATCCCGAAAATCTCAGTACTGACGTCATGTTGCGCAATAAAGCCATTTTCCTTTACAAAACTAATTCCCAAAATTCAAAAAAAACCCTAATTCTATCATTTTATGTACTTCCAATCTTTCAAAGCTTATATCTTCTGCATCCAAACTCCGATTTGGGTGATTCAAGTTGTAAAATTTGTATAAAATTGTAATATATCTAACTAAACCAAAATTATTTAATTTGGAGTTCATTTGAGTTGTTATTTGAATTTTGTTTGAATTTGGCTTATTTCGCGATTAGAGTTCAACGACTTCGGAGAGTCAGATTTCGACACCGTTTGAAGAGCTCATAAGAGGATTGATTTTGACTGTATGATCATCGTGATTGTGCACTTGGACTCCCCGAAGAAAGTACTTGTGAGTACCAGGTGATCTGTTAAGGAAAACAACATCTCCTCATCAAGCAAGGCAAGTTATTGTTGGTGATATGCCCTAGAGGCTGTGGGAACCCCGATTTATTTGGCTTGTAATGCTTAGTCTTCCCTTGACTCTAGCATCACAAATCAAATAAACCAAGCCCCGAGACATGTATACTTCCCAAAATGCAGTATACACACCCCGTTACAAAATCACGCATCAATTCCATACAACGGGTCTAACAAAAGACATACATAAAAGAGATTTATTACAACAAGGGCCAACCGGCCAAATGACTCTAAACAACAATTAAACAGCGGAAGCAAAAGTGCCATAAGATGGCGATGAACAAAAGCCAATTAGTGTGCCTTTACCCACAAGGCAACCAGCAACCGCCGCCAAGCTAGTCGTCAAACCGAAGCACATCTCACAAAGGGAAGCCCTTGGGGCTCACCTTCTTCCTCTGCAACAAAACAATTAAGCAAAGCAACCGAGTACAAAAATTGTTTTTGTACTGCAAGACCGACGTGTAGGGTATGAAACTATAATTAACTACATGCAAGCTTTATTTAAGTGGAGGGCTCTGGACTTATTTTTAGCGAGCGAGTTTTCATTTGCAATAATGTAATAGATTCAAAGCAATTTGACAAACTGATTGTAATTGTTGAAATAACAATGATACAATAGTAATAACAACAATAAAGACAACACAGAAGTGACTAACCCAATAGTCACCACAACAATAGTATGAATATCCATTCATACCAACCCATCAAGTTTTAATTTTAAAGGTTATAGTCTAACTCTTGAAAGACCTTGCCAAGCGTGTCCATAACCTAGGGCGAGGCTATTCGAATAGTTTTAACCTGCGGGGTGTACCAATGTACCCACACTTGAGACGCCTTTAAGCCACAAAGCACACTTAGAAGGTATGCAGCGCGGCTAAGTCCTACGAGGCGCTTTCCAATATTGTGCATCGACTACGAGCCGCTCGTATGGATCAGGATCCATACGCTTACATTGCCAGCCGAAAGACAACCAGCCATCATGGGGGAAGCCTTTCGGACTCTACAATGCTCCCAGCACCATCCCTCCTGCGGCTCCCTGCGACCCGAAGCCAATACATGCCAGAGTACTAAGTCAAGAGAGGTCCCATACCCTCTAGTGTGGTTAGCACACTAAAATGCTTGGTTTAGTGTAACAAGATGTTCGGTCCTTGTTGACTCGGGCACCATTCCAGTCACACCCAGAAGCACACCAACATACCATTGTGGCCAAGTCTAAATCATTTTGTTTTTAGATTTTAGTTTTCACAAGTAAATATGGTACAAGGCTGAAATCATAAGTGATAATATGTTGTATGTGATCAAGGCATTGCTAAGCATCATATCGTAAAGACAAATAAGAGGCCCTAAATCATTCACCGGGCTCTAATTCACCGGTGAGGATAATATTCCTAAGGTAGTGGCAGGGGTGAACAATTTAAGGGAAACAATGCAATAGGATTAGCTACCTCTATTCGGCAAAATTAATCGTTGACACAAAAACATGCATACATACAAGTAAAACAAAGTATTAGATTTTAAAAGTAATGGGATGGAGTGGATATGATCAAACTGCTTGCCTTGCTGTAGATCTCTTTCTTGCTGCAGAGGATTCACTCACGTAAACAATAATCCCTTCGGAACCTAACGCGAAAAGGCGATAATCAAATAAGAACAAGAACTCCAAATAAAACTCAACAGCAAAATTATCCAAATACAATGAAATTTATACAGCATCAAGAGGATGATTTTAGACAAATTTAGAAACAAGAAACAGGTCATTTGGACTTAGCATGAAAAAGTTATGCCCTAAACAATTTCTCTGAGCCTGGAAAATCCTAATTAAATTAATTATGGTTACTGTTCATGGCAAAAATTTCTAGAATGATCTGGAACTTGAAATTTTTATGGTAGGTAGACATGGTTATCTTAATAACAGCAAAACTGAGTTTGCACAATTTGGAGTTGAATTGAATTAATTATGATTTTTCTAAGTTCTAAAACTGGTAGATCACTAATTTTAGTGGCAAGGATCACATGAAGACCTATTCTACATTACAGTACATTCCTAGTGGGTTTTAACAAAACTTAGTTTGCTCAGTTTGGAATAACAGAGAATAAGTTATGCATTTTACAAATTTTCAATGAATTTCTAAACAACCTTTTTCACTAAACAAGATCATGCAGTTTATATCATTTTACACTACATATGATTGCCTAAATTCATTCTCAGTTAAAGTTCATTCTATATGAGCTAAAGAAATTGGAATCATTCAAAAAGGAATTAAAATGACAAAGTTATGCACTTTTGAAATTTGAAACATTAAAAGACTTAGGAAATTTGAGCTCTCGGGAGGTCCAAATGAACTGAAGGAAAAAGGAGAGGTCGTTGGTCGTCAATCCTTCATCGCACGGCCACGGACCTCGAAGCGCAGCGCACAAAGGACCTCTTCCCTTTGGGAGGTGCAGGCCGTTGAGATTAGATCCAACGGCCACGACCGGTGTATGCACAGCAGCGCGCAGGGAGGTCCTCGCGCCCTAACGAGTCGTGATCGTCGATCAAGATCGCGGTCCCGAGCACTAGGGGAGGTCCTAAGGCTAAACCTACGAAGGGAGGTGCGGGCGGCTAAGATCTCACGAGAGGAGGTCTTCAACGGTCTAGATCTCCGGAGGGAGGTCTTTAACAGTCACGATCAGCGAGGAGGTCCTAGGCGGTCGAGATCAGCGAGGAGGTCCCGAGCGGTGGGATTTACGAGGAGGTCTTGGATGGCCAAGATCTGCTCGGGAGGTCTTATGCGACAGGGGTTTTGGTGGGAGGAGCTGCGGGCGGCTCAGTTGGAGCTAGGGAGGTCTGAGCGGTTTAGATTTAATCGAGGAGGGAGGTCTGGAGGTTCTGAGGACTTCTTTATAAAAGACCAGGGGTGGTCTTTTACAAAGAGGACCCTGAGGGGGGTGGTCTTTGGGGGTGGTCTTTGCAAAAATACCACGAGAAGGTCTTTTTGCGTAGGAGAGGTCCTAGCGGCTCAGATTGAGTTTAACAAGGTCATGGACGGCTAAGATCTAACCAGGGGAGGTCCTAGCACTTAAGGTTTTTCACAGAGCCAGATCCAACTGCTAAGAGCCAATCCATGGAGGTCTTTAACGGCGGAGATTACTCTAGGAGGTCTTGGGACTTAGAATTTACACAGAAAACCCTCTACGATGCGGATCGACTAGGGGTGATCTTAACGGCTAAGATTAAACTAGGGGTCACGAGAGCGAGAGGTCTTCACGGAGGAAGATCTCGATGGTCAAGATGAACCCCGGAGGAGGTCCAAGCGGTCTGGATTTTACATGGAGGTCCTGGGGGTGAGGATTTTAGCGGATGAGGAACCCGATGGCTAAGATCTCCCAGAGGGAGGTCTTCGCCGGCTCAAATTTGCTCGGGGTGGTCTTCTTGCACGGAGGACCTCAAGGAGGTCTTTTGCAAAGAGGACCCCCAAGGTGGTGGGTGATCCTAGCGGTGGGATTTGGCCTACGGAGTGCATGCGGCGGATCTGCTCTAGAAGGTCTAAGGTGCTCCTCTGCAGTGCGGTTCCTTGGGGCGACTAAAAGGTGGCGACTCTGGACCAATTAATGCTGCTAATGATTGGAATTAACAGAACCTAAAAGGGCACTAATGACTTCTGGATTTTAACTCTAAGCCTATGGCCCACATGCCAGAGACACAACGGCACAGGTTAAGGCACGATTAATGCACCCAATGATTAGCAACAAGCTGGGCATTAATGATGTCTTAAAAGATGACGAAACAGTTTGCACCGCAACATCCCGCGCGATCAACGGCTTGCGCGGCGATGGGGCCTCGCGGTGAGAACCAAGGCAGGGCCGAGTTCCAAATATCGCCAAGAACCTAAAGGATGTGCTCGGGCGGCGGCGACGCTTGAGCGCCGCGAGCCGAGAGAAGGAAGAGACTAATACGGCAAAACTACCAAAACTACACGGCTCTCGATGACTAGAGAACGCAAGGACCAAGCCAGAAAGGGCACGAGGCGAGAGGGGACCAAGGTGGTCGGAGGAGCTTGGAGAAGGTCGACGAAGTCCGGCGATGAAGAACTTGCCGGAGAGGAAGAAGAATATAACCTCGACCCCGAAAAGACACCACCCAACTCGTCCACCTCTGCAATGTGAACCAAGCTCAGTTAGAGCACGCCCTAGGTGATCAAGACGACAACGAAGAAGGCAAGAATGCTGATGGGACCACCGGGGCTCAAGCTTGGCGAGGAGCTCCAAGGTCCGACAATGGCGAGGAGGGTGGCGTTCTTTGGTGCTTGAGTTTGAGGACCACTGCACCGAGGGAGCTCAAGCACAACAAAGAATGGAGGAAGAAAAGGAGAAAGGAGGTCTCAGGCTATACATATCCAGGGAGCTTGGACAAGGGCTAGGGCAACCTACTGTGAGCAAGAACCATGCCCCTGCTAAAGGCACGCACGACAGGACTAGTGGCAGAGCAGGTGAAGACTTTAGGGTTAAAGCTGCAAGGCATTGAATGCATGGCAGCAAAAGGAGCCGTTGACAAGGACAAAAGGTGATATCTCACTGCTCCCAACTGCTCGGTCTGACACACACGGAGCGCGTGACAGCGAGATGACCGGACCTCGGGAGGTCGGGAGGAAGAAGAACGGGTGAGGAGGTCTGAACGTCCACGATGCACTCGGGGTGGTCTGGGCGTCCCGGATGCACTCGGGGTGGTCGCTGCAGTGAGGAGGTGCGAGAGCTCCCAAGATCGCAGCGGTAGGGCATGGATCCAGCGGTGGAAGTGGTCGCGACAAGGAAGGAGCTCGGGACGGCGGGAGGGTTGAGTTCCACCGGGAAAGGCGTTGGGCTTGGGTTAGACTTGAACCCAAGGAACAAGTGGCTTGCTTAGGGATTAAATTTTGAGCTGAAACTTTAAGGAGTATTTGAGATAGCAAACTACTCTAAAATTTATGAAATTTTAACGGTAGCTTGCGACTTTGAGATGGACCTTGTGTGAAATTTCCGGGGTTTGTATGCGAGCACTTTTCTCGAAAATTATCAAGGTTACGATTAGGGTTTTGACCAAAGGTCCGAATGGGTTGACCGCCCCTGAGAATATCCAAACAATTTCTAGAAATTGCGAAAGTTTTCAGAGGGTCACCCAAGAAAACTATTTCCAGTGGATGATCACTAGATTAGACAAGGGTTTTTGGAAGACAAGGTTTTCGATCCGAGTGACTTGTGACTTGTAATCCCATAATTCTTTTGCAAGAATTCTTTAGAACATACAAGAATTGCAAGATGTAAGAAAAAGTTTTAATTTCTACTCATTTTTTTACATTTGAAACGCAAGCCAAAACTTGGGATGTTACAGAGGCAATCATAGAGATGATTGTATCATGTCTATATTTATGATTTCTTGAATAAATGTTATTCTGTTCCTTGAATGAATCGTTAGTTTTGAAGATCAACAAGTATGTGACTTGTTGGTGGAACTCTTCGACTTATATAATGTCGTTCTAAAAGTATCCCTGGTCGAATGTCACTAATCGAAACACCAGTGACCATACGACCAGTACATGTATTCATTGATGATCATGTTTCACCGATCATAGATATAGGGATATCGAATCAATAATGTAAACACATGTTGGAGAACATGGGGTTGGATTGACCCACCTTGAGACACTATAGAGATTGTTATGATTCTATGTGTCATTAGTTGGTCTCAAGCAATGATGATGTATAATCCTTAGACTTGATATCAGCATGGTTCCCTACATGTGTAATAGCGCTCTTAGGGGTTGCCAAACGCTGCTCGTAACTGGGTAGTTATGAAGGTAGCTTTCGGGTATGCTATTGTAACATCCCAATTTTCACAGCTTAAAAATCCTTTGAATAGTTAGTAGGAAAAAATTCACCATTTGATTTTATTTGAATTTAATTTCAAAAGCTTAATATTGGACTTTACAATAAAAACATTTAATGTGAATAATCCCAACATGAACATTAGTCAAAACTATTTTATTTGGGTTCTATGTGCTCAGATATATTTTCTAGATTTTTCTAGAACTTTTCTGAGTTCATTTGCTATTTTCTATTGCTTATTTGAATTTCTGGTATTTTCTAAATTGGAAAACCTATTTAAAATCTCAGTTAATCCTTTGGGCCGAAATCCAAACCTCCGGCCCATTCTCTCCGCCGACCAGGCTCGCCATGCGCGCCTCCACGACATGCGGGCCCGCATGCGATCCTCTCTCTCTCTCTCTCGCGCCGATCATCCTCCACCGTCCGATCAAGGATGAGCGGCTAGATGCGCGCAAGGCAACGAGTTGTCCGAATGTTCCTTGATTTTGGGCCGTTCGATCAAGATCCAACGGTCAGATCTCGAGTCCGTTTTGCAGCTGCGCCGTTTGACACGCGGACTCACGTGGGCTGTGTCTCTGACGTGTGGGTCCCACCCGCCACGTCACCATCGTCTCAAGTCGGGGCGGCGGGACTCCGCCGTCGCCCGCTTTTCGCCGTTCGTGCCCTGGACTCTCCCAGGCCTCCGGGTATAAAAGGGGAGGTAGCCCTCGGTCTCCGCACTCCAACCCGCGCAGCCGCCGCTCAGAACCCTAACCCTAGTCGCCGCAAAAGCTCGGAGAAGTGATCTGCGCGCCGCAACTCCGACGAGCTCGTTCTCGCCGTCGGTGCGCCGCGCCTCTTCGCTCGCACCGTTGACATCGCCGCGGAGCTCCCTACCTCTGGTAGCCTTTGTCTCGCCGGAGCGTCACCGGCGCCGTTGCCGTCAAGCCCGGCCCCTCGCGCTCTTTGCTCGCGCCGACCGCCACCGTCCACCACGAGCATCGGTGTTGCACGATGGGTTCGCAATAACGCCCCTACATGCCGGTACCACTCACCGCCGGTGAATCGCCGCCGTTCGCCGTGCCGTTGGTTCCCGAAGTCGTTATCGCCGTCGATGCGGCGTGGCAGCCGTGTCGGCGTCCACCTCGGCCGTTTGCTGCGTGTCATCTGCGTGGCGCCGTGTCGTACGCGCACGCGGCGATCCACCGGATCTGTTTCCGAGGCTCGGTAGACCAGTCTACCGTGAGCGTGCCAGCGACATGTGGGTCCCACATGTCGAGTTTTTCTTTATTTTATCTTTTCCGAAATCACGGTGGCGACGACATTGCACAATAATCCGATTTTTCAATAGAAAAGTAATTCGGAAAATCGAGAAAATCAAATTAGGGTTTCTTTTAGATTTCCAATCTTCCAAAGCTCATAACTTTTGCATCTAACTCCGATTGAGCCCATTCAAATTTCTAAATTTGTCTAAATTCAAGATCTATTTATCTGAGATTTTTATTTAATTTTTGGAGTTTATTTTGCCTCTGTTATTTATTTGTTTTGTTTGTTTGTGTCTCGTTTATGCAGTAGGCGTCGATCGTCGGGAATTTTGTGGAAGAAGGAGCACCCCAAGACCAAGATCAGTACATAGACCTTTTCCAAGGCAAGTCATACCTTTGATCATCTTGAACCCAGTTTTCAAATTACTTTATGTTAAATTATTGCATTATAGTTTAATTATTTATTTAAATGCTTTGGGCATAGTTATTATCCAAATTGTTATCACACCTTGGCCTTGTATGTCATATATCCTTGTCACCCTAGATTGGTTATGAGTTGGTAATATTGTAGCACCAACGTGGTTTGGTTAGATGCAGTATAATTGCTTAGCCATGCTACAAATCATCATCTCATGTAGTCGCAAATATTAAATATGACTAAGTGTCTATGGAACTTTGTGTAAAACTGTGTGCTATGTGTTATTACTTCGTGATGGCATGTGTTGCACTAAAACTAAGCTGGGTGGTAAAGGATTTTGGGTGGGGCAAGTGGTGGAGACCGTGTGACATGGTGGACTATGTGATGGGTATGATAATCTGTGTGGCTTAGTTAGAACATGGAAGTCTTGCCTTGGTCAATTAAGGACTTAACTTTGTGCGACATTGAACCGAGCCTTCTCATGCGACCACATGTGCAGTATGGGACGGGCCTAACTTAGTAAGTTATGGATTCTCGGCATTGATGTTCGGTGGTAGGTTAAGCTTTGTGATAGGGTGGAGGTGTGACTACTTGGTGGTTGCATCACGGGAGGATTCGTCGTCCCCGTCCAGCGGTGTGTGTTATGCATGGGCTATGTGATATGTATAACGGTTTGTAAGCACACCGGGAATGTCAATGTTGGAGATGAAGTTTCAACTGTTTTGTTATGATTGGTGCTAGCTACTGCGGTTATATCGTGTGGGTAAAGTGTACAACCTCTGCAGAGTGTTAAACAATCTATTCGAATAGCGCGTCATGGTCATGGACATGCTCGGTGATTTCACATAAGGGTAGTTTTCATAAAATGTGGGAATAGGAGCTGTGTGATCTCAATCATATGGCTATGTGAAATAATCTGTTTAGTGTGTGTCTTTGTGAAAACATCTGTTAAATTAATATTGTCTATTTGTTTTGAATTATGCTTTCAATCTATTATTAGTATTCAATTGCAAATGTTGCTTTTATGCAAAAGAACCACGAAGCCTTTTCTTTGGAATAAGCTGCATCTATACATTGCATTACGTGGTATGATTTACGAGTGCGGTTGTGTACTCACGCTTGTTGTAAAACTTGCGTCCAAACCTCTGAAGAGGAGGAGTCTCGCTTTGCTTTTGAGGAGGAGTTCGTTGAAGGCGATCGTTCGTTAAGGTGCGGATCCCGATTGGTTGCCTGTGGTGAATTGGTGGGATCTACGCTGGAGTTTTCCGTTCATTCTTTGCTTTATTTCTGTTAGCCTGCGTGGCTTAATAAGTGTAAACTCGACCATAAGGTCAAAACCATTATTTGTTATTCAAACTAATCGTTTACTTTATCTATCGCTTGTGTGGATCGATATTTACTGTGTTAACCTGTGTGCACTAGCGTGATCTGGACTAGTGCGGTTTACAGAGGGTTCCGAATCGTGATGCAGGTCCCGACAGAGGTGGTATCGAGCCATCTTGATGTAGGTCTTGACCTTAGTTAGATTGGCCGTCTTTAGAGTGTCCAAACTATTTTCTAAAGGAAAATTAACTTGCAAGGTTAATTGATTGCTTAACTTTTCTCATATCTCTCTCGCCTCAACTTTTGCTATAATCTCTTCTCTCCCGCTGTTTTAAAGTTGCTCTTACCTGTTAAATCTGTCTTGTGGATGCCTCGTCTTGAGCTATGGTGGCGCGCACCGGAGGGTATGCCGCCGAGCTTTGGAAGTTGCTCCGAGTTCTTGGAGGTTTTGATCGTCCGTTATGCGTCGGCAACAAGCGGGCGGTGAATGGGCGAACAGTGGGTGATTTGTCGCTGACGATCGCGCCAGAGGAGCGACAAGCGAGCCAACCTTCACGCGTCTCGTGAGGAAGATCACTTGGTGGAAGGTATCCGGAGTCGTCGCGCTTGGCCATGCTACGTATCCGCAACATCTACGCACGGAGCTTCAAGACACCGTCTTAGTTACCACCCAGTGCGGTGTGGACTTGCCAAAGACGCTACCGTCCCACGAAGGAGAAACAACGCTTCTGATCGTACACCTCGCCCGATTCGTGGCCGCCCGGGAGGAAGCTCGAGAGGACTATCACGAGTTGGATCATGTCTATGAAGCCTTGCGAGAGCTGAAGAGAAGGTCGCCACTCTGCAAGAGATTCTCTACGACCAAGTCCCGAAGAAGAGAAGACCCGAGGAGGATCTGAAGAAGATCCGAGGAAGGCCAGTTGAGCCCGAAGAAGAAGCGAGCGGAGGAGCCACCGAGCGATTGCACGAGAACGCCGCCTCGCCGCACGGTTCTAGGGCATCGGATCGGTTTGCCAAGATGCCGGCTCACTTCGAGTCTCACACCCGTCGGGGCGTCGCGCGGTTGTGGAGGCTTTCGAGTAGTTGGTCTTAATTCCAGTTTTGAGCTTAGCCATTTCAGGTTTAGTGAGTCGCCCTTTAGGCGGTAGTTTTGTGTGCTTAGGTCGTTGTTTCTTTTGTGTGCAGTATGAGTGCAAAGGCCCTTAGGCATTTGTTGCGACCATGCTAAGACCCTATTAATAAAGGTATTTCATTTGAGGTTCTTGAGTGTGTTTTGTTGGGTTTAACCTACCCCGCTAGTTCTTAACTCATCTCGTGCTTGCTACCTTATCTAACCTATGGAGCTTAGCGGATGGTTCAAACTCGTCGAGCCAGCGCTAGTGGTTCGGTACCCACACCAGGAGGCAATGAGCAACCAGTGCGAGGCGCGTTCCGCGCAAGCACCCCAATTGACTTGCAAAACTTTGGAGCTTTCATGGCGCACGCACTCGGTGATGAATACGATGATGACTCGGATGCAAGCCATGCACAACGAACAATAACAACAACAATCACCAAATGGAGCCCGGTGCTCATGGTCACCATGGACCATCAAACTTGCGAAATTCGCGAGGACTCGTCCACCCACATTTTCGGACACGTCTCCCGATGGAAGAAATGATTGGCTCGAGGTTATCGAAGGAAGCTGCGATCACCCGATCTGGCGATCGTGAAAAGGTTCTGTATGCCACTCACCAGATGGAAGGCACCGCTGCTGAATGGTGGGAGAACTTCTGTGCCGCCCATGAGACGCCACAGGATATCACGTGGGAGGAATTTTCTGCGGCATTCCGCCAGTATCACGTACCAGAAGGCATTATTGATCTGAAGAAGGATGAGTTCCGCGCTCTCAAGCAAGGAGCTATGTCAGTGTCTGACTACCTCAACAAGTTTTCTCAGCTAGCTCGCTATGCAGCAGAAGATGTAGCCACGGACAAGGCTCGCCAGAGTCGCTTTTTGAAGGGACTAAACACTGGACTGCAAGTCAGTTTGATCGCCCATACTTTCCCTGATTTCCAAGAATTGGTCAACAAAGCCTTTGTTCTAGAGGACAAACGCAAGGAGCTGGAAGATAGCCGCAAACGCCGGATGGCTCAGCAAGGGAATCATCAATCACGCAAAGGGCAAGAATAGTGCGGCCGCAGTTCAACAAGTTTCCACCCCAAACTTCGTTGAGCACTGCACCAACTTCAACACCCGTCGGTGCTCGTAACTTCGCAACCCCGCACCGGTCAACCCCAACCAGAAGCAACCAGCAGAGCGTACCAAAGGTGCATTACGCTGTCGTCGGCCGGGACATTTTGCCAACCGATGTCGCAAAGGGGAACAATCACTCGATGCGCTTCAACCTTGGAGCTACGCCATCCAAGACACCAGCGCCAGGCATCAATCAAGGAGCGTCACAAGTTGCCGGTCAAGCCGGAGGAGCACCACAGTCTGTGATCAGAGGCCGTGTCAACCACGTCACCTTGGAAGGAGCCCAGGAATCACCGGACGTCGTACTGGGTAAGTTTCTGGTTAACTCAGTACCTGCATCAGTTTTGTTTGATTCTGGAGCTTCGCATTCATTTGTTTCGGGAATGTTTGCAACCAAAAATAAATTGGAAGTTATGCAACTTAAGCATACTCTGTTAGTCCAGTCGCTTGGAGCAGAGCTAAGTACTAGAGTGGGATGTTTAGGAGCTAAGTTACTCATAGCTGGAGTTGAGTTTCTAGCCAACCTAATAGTCCTAGATACCCAAACCCTAGATGTCATTCTCGGCATGGATTGGTTATCCAAGCATAAAGCTGTGCTAGATTGTGGCCGAAGAGCCGTAACAGTAGAGGACGCCAAAGGAAACAAGGTAGAGTTTCTAGCCACCTCAGTTCGTGATGGACATTTGCTAGTAAGCGATCAAAGACCCTTGCCTTAGAAGAAGTACCAGTGGTCGTGAATATCCGATGTGTTTCGAATAATTACGGTGAATGCCACCGGATCGTGACATTGAGTTTGTCATCGACCTAGTGCCGTGACAGCACCAATTTCAAAGAGACCTTATCGGATGCCACCGATGAATTGGTAGAGATGAAGAAGCAAATAGAAGAATTTCTTGAGAAAGGTTTCGTGAGACCTAGTTAAATGCGCCATGGGGAGCGCCAGTGTTGTTTGTCAAGAAGAAGGATGGAAGTATGAGGATGTGTATTGACTACCGTTCTCTCAACGAGGTTACTATCAAAAACAAGTACCCACTACCCCGGATAGATGACCTGTTTGATCAGATGAAAGGAGCCGGATTATTCTCGAAGATCGACCTGCGATCAGGTTACCACCAACTAAAGATTTGTCCTAAGGATATACCGAAGACCGCCTTCTCAACGCGGTACGGACATTATGAGTTCTTAGTCATGTCTTTTGGTCTGACTAATGCCCCTGCCTATTTCATGAACATGATGAATAAAGTATTCATGGAATATTTGGATAAGTTCGTAGTTGTGTTCATTGATGATATTCTGGTGTACTCCAAGTCGAAGGAAGAACACGTCGAACATTTAAGAATAATATTGGAAAAACTCAGAGAGCATCAGTTGTATGCCAAGTTCAGTAAGTGTGATTTCTGGAAGAAGGAAGTCGATTTCCTTGGTCATGTGATGACAAATAGAGGAGTAGCAATTGACCGGTAAAGTTAAAGCAGTGCTACATTGGGAGCAGCCCAGAACTGTAACTCAGATTCGTAGTTTCTTGGGAATGGCGGGTTATTACCGCCGTTTCATCGAAGGATTCTCATCAATTGCTAAGCCTCTTAAGCAATTGTTGAAAAAGGAGAAAAAGTTCACCTGGACTCCAGCCTGTGAGGGAAGTTTTCAAGAGTTGAAGAAGCGATTGACCTCGGCCCGATCTTGATTCTGCGGATATTCGCAAGGATTTGATATCTATTGTGATGCTTAGCGTCAAGGATTAGGATGCGTCCCGATGCAAGAAGGAAGAGGCACGCTATGCATCAAGGCAATTGAGACCTCACGAAGATAATTACCCTACTCATGATCTGGAATTAGCTGCCGTAGTGCATGCTCTAAAGATTTGGCGTCATTACCTCATCGGTAATCGCTGTGAAGTCTATACGGATCATAAGAGTCTGAAGTACATCTTCACCCAGTCAGATTTGAACATGAGACAGAGAAGATGGTTGGAATTGATCAAGGATTATAATCTTGGGATCCATTACCATCCCTAAAAAAGCCAATGTAGTTGCAGATGCCTTGAGTCGCAAGAGTTACTGTAATGCTTTGGAAGTAAAGGAAAGTTGCCCAGAACTGTATGAAGAATTTCAGAAGCTAAAACTAGAAGTTGTGTCCGAAGGATTTGTAGCCAATTTGGAGGTACAGTCTACCCTAGAGAAGCAAATTCGTGAAGCACAACCAAAGGATCCTGTGTTGTCAGACATCAAGGTCAAAATGACAGAAGGGAAATTCAAGGATTTCACCAAAGATGATCAAGACATACTCTGGATTAATGGGCGTATCTGTGTACCATATATCGATGGTCTGAGACAGTTAATCTTAAAGGAAGCCCATGACTCAAAGTACTCAATCCACCCTGGAAGTACCAAGATGTACCAGGATGTTAAGACTAAATTTTGGTGGCCAAATTTGAAACAAGAAGTCGCAGAGTTCATTGCCTTGTGCGACACACGCCGAAAGTGAAGGCGGAACACGAGGCCGCGGGATTACCGCAACGCCGAAGATTCCAGTGGAAGTGGGAAGAAATCGGGATGGATTTCATCACCGGTTTACCCAAGACCCAATCGGGTTACGATTCGATCTGGGTAATAGTCGATCGTCTAACCAAGGTCGCCCATTTCTTGCCAGTCAAAACCACATACTCCGGAGTTGTACATGGCCAGAATTGTCAGTTTACACGGTGTGCCCAAGAAGATAGTGTCAGATCGAGGATCTCAATTCACCTCTCGTTTTTGGCAAAGCTTGCATGAAGCATTGGGTACCCATCTGAATTTCAGTACTGCGTATCATCCACAGACAGATGGACAGACTGAAAGGGTTAATCAGATATTGGAGGATATGCTAAGAGCTTGTGCTCTAGCAAATGCTACCCGTTGGGATAAAAGTTTACCGTATGCAGAATTTTCGTACAACAATAGTTATCAAGCTAGTCTGCAAATGTCACCATTTGAAGCACTGTATGGTCGTGCCTGTAGAACCCCGTTGAATTGGTCAGAAACAGCTGAACGATCAGTTTTCGGTCCAAACATTATTCAGGAAGCAGAAGAGCAAGTGGCCATGATAAGAGAAAGATTGAAGATAGCTCACCTCGCGTAAGAGCTATGCGCGATAATCGTCGTCGAGATCTCGATTTTGAACCCGAGGATTTCGTTTATCTTGGTGACTCCGCTCGGAGGTGTCAAAGGTTTCATGCCAAAGGAAGCTTGCCCTAGGTATGTTGGTCCATTCAAGATTTTGGAACGCCGTGGGAAGTTGCTTACCAATTGGAGCTACCGCATCGTTAGCGAGAGTACATGATGTCTTTCATGTCTCGCGATTGAAGAAGTGTCTTCGTGTGCGGAAGAGCAAGCCCGTTGGAATCAATTGTTTTGAAAGAGGATCTTACCTACAAGGAGCAGCCACAAGATTTTGGATGTCGCAGAGCGCCTCACGAGAAGCAAGACCGTTCGTTTTGCAAGGTCGGTGGAGCAACCACTCGTAAGGAGAAGCAACGTGGGAGCGTGAAGAAGAGCTAAAAGCCGAGTTCCCTAGCCTTTTCTCTAGCTAGCTTTGAATCTCGGGTCGAGATTCCTTTAAGGGGGGGAGGTTTGTAACATCCCAATTTTCACAGCTTAAAAATCCTTTGAATAGTTAGTAGGAAAAAATTCACCATTTGATTTTATTTGAATTTAATTTCAAAAGCTTAATATTGGACTTTACAATCAAAAACATTTAATGTGAATAATCCCAACATGAACATTAGTCAAAACTATTTTATTTGGGTTCTATGTGCTCAGATATATTTTCTAGATTTTCTAGAACTTTTCTCGAGTTCATTTGCTATTTTCTATTGCTTATTTGAATTTCTGGTATTTTCTAAATTGGAAAACCTATTTAAAATCTCAGTTAATCCTTTGGGCCGAAATCCAAACCTCCGGCCCATTCTCTCCGCCGCCAGCCCAGCTCGCCCGCGCGCCGCCTCCACCTGACATGCGGGCCCCGCATGCCAGTCCCTCTCTCTCTCTCTCTCTCCGAGCGCCCCGATCATCCTCCACCGTCCGATCAAGGATGAACGGCTAGATGCGCGCAAGGCAACCGGAGTTGTCCGAATGTTCCTTGATTTTGGGCCGTTCGATCAAGATCCAACGGTCAGATCTCGAGTCCGTTTTGCAGCTGCGCCGTTTCACACGCGGACTCACGCGAGCTGTGTCTCTGACGTGTGGGTCCCACCCCGCCACGTCACCATCGTCTCCGAGTCGGGGACGACTGGGACTCCGCCGCCGCCCCGCTTTTATCGCTGTTCGTGCCCTGGACTCTCCCAGGCCTCCGGGTATAAAAGGGGAGGTAGCCCTCGGTCTCCGCACTCCAACCCGCGCAGCCGCCGCTCAGAACCCTAACCCTAGCCGCCGCAAAGCTCGAGAAGTGATCTGCGCGCGCAACTCCGACGAGCTCGTTCTCGCCGTCGGTGCCGCGCGCGCTCTTAAATGCGCACCGCTGACATCGCACGAGCTCCCTACCTCTGGTAGCCTTTGTCTCGCCGGGCGTCACCGAGCGCCGTTGCCGTCAAGCCCGAAGCCCCTCCGCGCTCTTTGCTCGCCGCCGATCGCCACCGTCCACCACGAGCATCCGGTGTTGCACGATGAGGTTATATAACGCCCCTACATCGCGGTACCACTCACCGCGGTGAATCGCCGCCGTTCGCCGTGCCGTTGGTTCCCGAAGTCGTTATCGCCGTCGGCCGGCGTGGCAGCCCGTGTCAGCGTCCACCTCAGCCGTTTGCCTGCGTGTCATCCTGCGTGGCGCCGTGTCAGCACGCACACGCGGCAGTCCACCGGATTCTGCTTTCGAGGCTCGGTGAGCCCGATCTACCGTGAGCGTGCCAGCGACATGTGGGTCCCACATGTCGAGTTTTCTTTATTTTATCTTTTCCGAAATCACGAGGGCTGACGCTTGACATTGCACAATAATCCGATTTTCAATAGAAAAGTAATTCGGAAAATCGAGAAAATCAAATTAGGGTTTCTTTTAGATTTCCAATCTTCCAAAGCTCATAACTTTTGCATCCTAACTCCGATTGAGCCCATTCAAATTTCTAAATTTGTCTAAATTCAAGATCTATTTATCTGAGATTTTTATTTAATTTTTGGAGTTTATTTTGCCTCTGTTATTTATTTGTTTTGTTTGTTTGTGTCTCGTTTGCAGTGAGCGTCGATCGTTGGGAATTTTGTGGAAGAAGGAGCACCCCAAGACCAAGATCAGTACATAGACCTTTTCCAAGGCAAGTCATACCTTTGATCATCTTGAACCCAGTTTTCAAATTACTTTATGTTAAATTATTGCATTATAGTTTAATTATTTATTTAAATGCTTTGGGCATAGTTATTATCCAAATTGTTATCACACCTTGGCCTTGTATGTCATATATCCTTGTCACCCTAGATTGGTTATGAGTTGGTAATATTGTAGCACCAACGTGGTTTGGTTAGATGCGAGTATAATTGCTTAGCCATGCTACAAATCATCATCTCATGTGAGTCGCAAATATTAAATATGACTAAGTGTCTATGGAACTTTGTGTAAAACTGTGTGCTATGTGTTATTACTTCGTGATGGCATGTGTTGCACTAAAACTAACTGGGTGGTAAAGGATTTTGGACTGGGGCAAGTGGTGGAGACTGTGTGATATGGTGGACTATGTGATGGGTATGATAATCTGTGTGGCTTAGTTAGAACATGGAAGTCTTGCCTTGGTCAATTAAGGACTTAACTTTGTGCGCCATTGAATCGAGCCTTCTTGTGCGACCACATGCAGTATGGGACGGGCCTAACTTAGTAAGTTATGGATTCTCGGCATTGATGTTCAGGTGGTAGGTTAAGCTTTGTGATAGGGTGGAGGTGTGACTACTTGGTGGTTGCATCACGGGAGGATTCGTCGTCCCTGTCCAACGGTGTGTGTTATGCATGGGCTATGTGATATGTATAACGGTTTGTAAGCACACTGGGAATGTCAATGTTGGAGATGAAGTTTCCGAACTGTTTTGTTATGATTGGTGCTAGCTACACTGGTTATATCGTGTGGGTAAAGTGTACAACCTCTGCAGAGTGTTAAACAATCTATTCGAATAGCGCGCGTCATGATCATGGACATGCTCGGTGATTTCACATAAGGGTAGTTTTCATAAAATGTGGGAATGGGAGTGTGATCTCAATCATATGGCTATGTGAAATAATCTGTTTAGTGTGTGTCTTTGTGAAAACATCATTAAATTAATATTGTCTATTTTTTTGAATTATGCTTTCAATCTATTATTCGTATTCAATTGCAAATGTTGCTTTTATGCAAAAGAACTACGAAGCCTTTTCTTTGGAATAAGCTTGCATCTATACATTGCATTCGTGGTATGATTTGCGAGTGCGGTTGTGTACTCACGCTTGTTGTAAAACTTGCGTCCAAACCTCTGAAGAGGAGGAGTCTACGCTGCTTTTGAGGAGGAGTTCGTTGAAGGCCGATCGTTCGTTAAGGTCCGATCGGTTGGTTGCTGTGGTGAATTGGTGGGATCTCGCTGGAGTTTTCCGTTCATTCTTTGCTTTATTTCTGTTAGCCTGCGTGGCTTAATAAGTGTAAACTCGACCATAAGGTCAAAACCATTATTTGTTATTCAAACTAATCGTTTACTTTATCTATCGCTTGTGGATCGATATTTACCGTGTTAACCTGTGTGCACTAGCGTGATCCTAGACTAGTGCGGTTTACGCAGGGTTCGTAATCGTGATGCAGGTCCCGGCAACTATGAAACATGCGGAGGATGTGGTGGTCGAATATGGATTTGCCCTCCTAACATAACGGAGAGATGTCTCTCGGCCCTCAAGTGATCGGATAAAGAAAGTGCATGGCCATGCCACTAGTAGTCGAAGTGTTCGACCACATAAGGTTATCCGACAACTCGATCGAAAGTATTGAATAGTCCATGGATGACACATTATCTCACCTAGAGTTCAAACCAGATATCGTGAGGCAAAAGGAGAATACTATAGTAAGTCGCTTAGTTCGATCAGATCCAGACAAGTCGTATGGTGATACGAGCAAGTCGTGACCGATCGAGCGAAATCACAGAGTGGTCAAAACCGGTCGTGAGGAGTTACGAATGGTCGTGACCAGTCTTGAATCGATCGTATAAAGATAGGACCTGGTCGTAAGTGATGAGGACCTAGTCGTATATCATATTGCATTAAGGTTCGTCCGATATAATTTGTGTGTATTCGGGAATCGTTATGTCCTGCTAGGGACCGCTACGACTCGTGGTCGGAAAGGGTTTCCAAATCACAACCGATTACACATAAACCTAACGGGTCACACACTTAATGGGATGGAACAAACCAGTACGAATACGATTCGTCAAACGTGTTCGGATAGGATCCAACACGGGGCACTATATATAAGGAGATGCTTGAGGCTAAGAAAAGAAGAGAGACACGTGAGTTGTTTCCACCGAAACCCTAGTCGCCATCTTCTTGAGAGAGCCTTGCCATGCGACTTGGTGCTAGCACACCAGCGTACGGTTGTTCCTTCTCAGGACGTGTGGATACCGTAGAGGTGCTACTGCGGTCGCTGTTGCGCTAAGGACGATCCGTGATCTTCACAAGGAACTGTGGAGGCTGCTGGAGGAGACGATCGACTACGAGGACGTTGGATGATCATCTACGACTACTACATCGGCGCGTTCATCGTCAGACTAGGCTGCTCCAACTCTACTTCCGCTACACTGCGCGTCTGGTGGTAATGATCTGTGATCATCTATCTTGCTTGGCATCCTGGTTTACGTGGTTGAAATTTTGAATTGTTGCTAGCGTAGCCTACCCGTATCCCTACAGTGGTATCAGAGCCATCTTGCATAGTTTTTGATCTAGATCGATCGCATATACTGGATATGTGGCAATAGTAGATTGGATCTGTTACTGGTTTGGTCTGATAACCTAGATTGGTTCATATGGATGAAACGATCTAGGCACTTGTCGATAGGATCGATCGTTGTTCGGCGATAGTAGATGAGTTTTTCGAGGAGGCACAAATTAAGAGTACCATATGATTTACTTGACTTGTTGTTCGACTATCTTGCATGATACTCCTACCGATCGGAGTTCTGCCATCAGAGTATGCCGCAGTGTGTGGTCACATCAAGGCAGTGATCAGATTGGTTCGGAACAGGGTTAATATGATTAATCCGATGATTTCCAACGGGACCGCCGTGATGGGTTTTTAGTACCGTGCGTTATATATAGTATGTGTTCATATTGCCCGATAGAATTAGATTCTATGCATAACTTGTTTTTGCAGGGTTTAATGTGAATAGTATGGCCCATTGTATATGTGTTACATGAATGGATTTTCATGGACTGCGTGTCATGCTATGAGATAGCCATCGAGCTACATATTATTGTATAACGGCCTGCGTACCGACATGTGATGCTTGAAATTATCCAATGTAATTCTTTACTAGCGTTTAGGAGTAAATGCTTAGTAGATGAATGCGGTCAGAGACTTCTAGCATGGTGGTCGGAGAACAGGAAGCATGCTGATGAAGATCGACATGTTGAGGGTCATACTATTTCACAGTTCAATTTGATTATCTGTGAATGTTTGTGTTTATTCCTGTCATGCTATTTAATCATGTTTTATCATTAGCTGTTTTGACATGATAGAATAGTATCCCTCAAGAAAAATTAAGTAAAATTGATGCCTTTCCAATTGCTGCACCTATCACGACTTTGATCGTTAATTGGTAGGTCTACCAAAGTAGGGTGCCATTAACTATCTTAATAAGATGGGGTGGGTGTCGGACACCCATATGCATAGTGTTGGTTTGACTTGACAAGGCTATCAAAATAGTTTTGGGCTTTGAGGCATGGTGTTGGTAGCCGGGGCATAAAGATGCCACCCAACAAACAAGAGTCATATGCGATATGATTGGCAAGAGGTTGCCTACCTTAAATCACTAGGTTTCTAGCACTGATGCCAAAGCTCACTAGAACTTAATGACTTACGGATCTTGGACTCACTATATGTTGTTTGAGGGAAACATGATTTATAGTGGGAGTATCTTTTGTTATCTATTGTTAAGTTAAGTTCGACCACTGGTCGTATGGTGATACGACCAGGTCCAGACATGTCGTATGGTGATACGAGCAGGTCGTAGACTGGTCGAACATAACCACTGACATGAGTGATTGATAGAAGATCTTTCATAAACATAGTGCTAAATCTTTGCATATATTTTCTGTTGTAGATCATGGCACCCTCTACTTCTTCTGCACCTACCTTTAATTTGCGATCTATTCTTGAAAAGAAAAAGTTGAATGGTTCAAATTTTATTGACTGGTTTCATAATCTGAGAATTGTTCTCAAACAAGAAAAGAAGGAATATGTTCTAGAGAATCCCTATCCTGAGGAACCGAGTGCTGATGCTACTCAAACTGAAAAGAATGCTTATGAGAAGCATTGCAATGACGCAGTCGATGTGCACTTCCTAATGCTTGCAACCATGAACTCTGAGCTTCAGAAGCAATATGAGACCACGGATGCTTACAATATGATTGTGAGTCTGAAGGGTATGTTTCAGGATCAAGCAAGGGCAGAGAGGTTCAACACCTCTAAGGCATTGTTTTCTTACAGTCATCGTAAGGTAACCGGTCGGCCATCCTCATGTGATCAAAATAATTGGTCTCATTGAGAGCTTGGAAAAGCTTGGTTTTCCCCTTAGTCAAGAGTTGGCTACTGATGTGATTCTCCAATCGCTCCCTGCGAGCTTTGAGCCTGTCATACTGAATTTTCATATGAATGGCATGGAGAAATCAATGACCGAGTTACATGGTATGCTTAAGGGTGCTGAGGAGAGCATCAAGAAAAGTTCCAATCATGTGATGATGGTTCAAAAGACTACAGCTTTCAAGAAGAAGGGCAAGTCGGGAAAGGGAAAAGGCAAAGGAAAGACTAAAGATGAGATCGAGAGTCTCAAGGCTAAGCTTAGAAGCTTAAAGCTGGGTCCTAAGCACGACATGAATGTTACCATTGTCATGAGACTGGGCATTGGAAGAGAAATTGCAATAAGTACTTGGCGAGAAAAGAACAAAGGAAGTATAACTTCGATTCGGTATAAATGTTATACAAATTAATCTTGCCACTTCTCAGACCGGTTCTTGGGTATTTGATACGGATCGGTTGCTCATATTTGCAATTCGATGCGGGGACTAATAAGGAGTAGAAGTTTGATAAGAGGAGATGTTGATCTTGGCGTGAGGCAATGGAGCAAGAGTTCTTTGCATTAGTATTGGCACTTTACCATTAGCTTTACCTTTAGGATTAGTTATGGAACTAAATAATTGTTATTATGTTCCAGCCTTAAGCAAAAACATTATTTCTGCCTCATGCTTAGGAGCAGAGGGTTATGAATTCAGAACAAAGAACAATTGTTGTTCAATCTATTTTGAAGATATGCTTTATGGCCATGCTCCATTGCTGAATGGATTGTATGTTTTGAATCTTGAGGATATGCCTATTTATAACATTAATGCTAAGAGACTTTGACCCAATGAAATGAATCCCACTTTTATCTGGCATTGTCGATTTGGTCATATAAATCAGAAGCACATGATGAAGCTCCATAAAGATGGTCTTCTAACCTCATTTGATTTTGAATCATTTGAAACATGTGAATCTTGTTTACTTGGCAAGATGACAAAGGCACCTTTCACGACCAGAGGCGAAAGGGCGAGTGACTTTTTAGCCCTTGTACATTTGGATGTATGTGGACCTATGAGCACGACAGCCAGAGGTGGTTTTCAGTACTTCATAACTTTTACTGATGATTTCAGCAGATATGGCTATGTCTACTTGATAAGACATAAGTCGGAATCCTTTGAAATGTTCAAGGAATTTCAAAATGAGGTACAAAATCAACTTGGCAAGACAATCAAATGTCTATGATCAGATCGTGGAGGTGAATATTTGAGCCATGAGTTTGGTGATCATCTAAAGAAGTGTGGAATCGTTCCACAACTCACTCCGCCGGGAACGTCTCAATGGAATGGGGTGTTTGAACGACGGAACCGAACATTGTTGGACATGGTTCGGTCAATGATGAGCCAATCTGATCTTCCATTGCAGTTCTAGGGATACGCTCTAGAAACAGTGGCTTTCACATTAAATAGGGTTCCATCAAAAGCGATCTGAAGACACCATATGAGATATGGACCGGGAAGTGTCCCGGCTTGTCTTTTCTCAAGGTATGGGGTTGTGAGGCATATGTCAAACGTTTGACATCTGATAAACTCACACCCAAGTCTGTTAAGTGCTTCTTTGTGGGGTACCCTAAGGAAACTAAAGGATTTTATTTTTATAAGCGGGATGAAAACAAAGTGTTTGTTGCCCGTAATGGTGTCTTCTTGGAGAAAGAGTTTCTTTCCAAAGGAGTCAGTGGGAGTAAGGTGCAACTCGAAGAAATTCGAGAAACATCCGAAAATGTTTCAACTCCTACTGAGCCTCTACAGGATGAACAAAATGATGTTGAACCTGTAGATGAAGCATCAGCCCCACGTAGATCTAAAATGCCACATCAATTGCCTATAAGGTATGGGCATGACATTTTATTATTGAATAATGGTGAGCCTAATACTTATTCGGAAGTGATGGTGGACCCAAACTCTGAGTCATGGCTTGAGGCCATGAGATCCGAAATAAAGTCCATGCATGACAATCAAGTTTGGAACTTGGTTGATGCACCTGATGGTGTTAAAACCATTGAGTGCAAGTGGATTTTTAAGAAAAAGATAGATATGGATGGAAATATTCACATTCATAAGGCATGACTAGTTACGAAGGGTTTCAAACAAATTCAAGGTGTTGATTATGATGAAACCTTCTCTCCTGTCGCTATGCTTAAGTCTATCCAGATCATTCTAGCTATTGCTGCATATTTCGATTATGAGATATGGCAGATGGATGTCAAAACAGCTTTCCTAAATGGAAACCTAAGTGAGGATGTGTATATGACACAGCCTGAGGGTTTTGTCGATCCAAAGGAAGCTGGAAAGGTATGCAAGCTTAAGAAGTCCATATATGGATTAAAGCAAGCATCTCGGAGTTGGAACATTCGTTTTGATGAAGTGGTCAAAGGGTTTGACTTCATCAAGAATGAAGAAGAACCTTGTGTTCACAAGAAGGTTAGTGGGAGCAAGCTTGTGTTTTTTATCTTGTATGTGGATGACATACTACTGGTCGGAAATGATATTCCAATGCTTGAATCTGTTAAAACTTCATTAAGAAATAGTTTCTCAATGAAAGATTTAGGAGATGCAGCATATATTCTTGGTATAAGGATCTATAGAGATAGATCTAAGAGGCTAATTGGATTAAGCCAAGACATGTACATTGACAAGGTGTTGAAATGGTTCAACTTGTAAGATTCCAAGAAGGGTTTCTTGCCCATGTCACATGGTGTTAATCTTAGCAAGACTCAGTGCCCTACGACCACTGATGAGCGAGACAAAATGAGTAGAATTCCATATGCTTCGGCTATCGGATCTATCATGTATGCCATGCTGTGCACACGACCAAATGTGTCGTATGCTCTAAGTGTTACGAGCAGATATCAGTCAGATCCAGGTGAACGTCACTGGATAGCAGTCAAGAATATCCTTAAGTACTTAAGAAGGACTAAGGATGCATTCCTTGTATTTGGTCGTGAGGAAGAGCTGGTCGTAAATGGTTACACCGATGCTAGCTTCCAAACCGACAAGGATGATTTCAGATTGCAATCAGGGTTTGTGTTTTGTTTAAATGGAGGAGCAGTAAGCTGGAAAAGTTCTAAGCAGGGAACGGTTGTAGATTCTACGACAGAGGCTGAGTACATTGCGGCTTCGGAAGCTGCAAAAGAGGCCGTATGGATTAAAAAGTTCATTAATGAGCTGGGTGTGGTTTCGAGTGCTTCCAGTGCAATGGATCTCTATTGTGATAATAGTGGAGCCATTGCACAAGCAAAGGAGCCTAGATCGCATCAAAAGTCCAATCACATACTTCGACGATATCACGTTATTCGTGAGATTGTTGAGAGAGGTGATGTGAAGATATGCAAAGTGCACACGGATTTGAATATTGTTGATCCATTAACAAAGCCTCTCCCGCAACCTAAGTATGAGGCGCACACAAGAGCTATGGGTATTTGATACATATATGATTGACCCTAGTGCAAGTGGGAGATTGTTGGTGATATGCCCTAGAGGCAATCATAGAGATGATTGTATCACGTCTATGTTTATGATTTCTTGAATAAATGTTATTCTGTTCCTTGAATGAATCGTTAGTTTTGAAGATCAACAAGTATGTGACTTGTTGGTGGAACTCTTCGACTTATATGATGTCGTTCTAAAAGTATCCCTGGTCGAATGTCACTAATCGAAACACCAGTGACCATACGACCAGTACATGTATTCATTGATGATCATGTTTCACCGGTCATGGATATAGGGATATCGAATCAATAATGTAAACACATGTTAGAGAACATGGGGTTGGATTGACCCACCTTGAGACACTATAGAGATTGTTATGATTCTATGTGTCATTAGTTGGTATCAAGCAATGATGATGTATAATCCTTAGAACTGAGATCAGCATGGTTCCCTACATGTGTAATAGCGCTCTTAGGGGTTGCCAAACGCTGCTCATAACTGGGTAGTTATAAAGGTAGCTTTCGGGTATGCTATGAAACATGCGGAGGGATGTGACTGGTCGGATATGGGATTTGCCCCTCCTAACATAACAGGAGAGATGTCTCTGGGCCCCTCGAAGTGATCGGATAAAGAAAGTGCATGGCCATGCCACTAGTAGTCGAAGTGTTCGACCACATAAGGTTATCCGACAACTCGATCGAGAAAGTATTGAACAGTCCATGGATGACACATTATCTCACCTAGAGTTCAAACCAGATATCGTGAGGCAAAAGGAGAATACTAGAGTAAGTCGCTTAGTTCGATCAGATCCAGACAAGTCGTATGGTGATACGAGCAAGTCGTAGACCGATCGAACGAAATCACAAAGTTGTCAAAACCTGGTCGTAAGGAGTTACGAACTGGTCGTGACCGAGTGCGAACTGGTCGTATAAAGATAGGACCTGGTCGTAAGTGATGAGGACCTAATCGTAGATCATATTGCATTAAGGTCCATCCGATATAATTTGTGTGTATTCAGGAATCGTTATGTCCTGCTAGGGACCGCTACGACTCGTGGTCGGAAAGAGTTTCTGAGTCACAACCGATTACACATAAACCTAACGGGTCACATACTTAATGGGATGGAACAAACCAGTACAAATATGTGAGGATCCCGATTTATTTGGCTTGTAATGCTTAGTCTTCCATTGACTCTATCATCACAAATCAAATAAATCAAGCCCCGAGACATGTATACTTCCCAGAAATGCAGTATACACACCTCGTTACAAAATCACGCATCAATTCCATACATCACATAACATTAATCCTAACAAAAGACATACATAATAGAGTTATTACACAAGAAGGCCGACCGGCCAAACGACATCAAAGTAACATTAATAATGAAGCAAAAGTGCCATAAGATGGCTATAAACAAAATCCAACCAGGTTAGCCATAATCGCGTAACTCGGGATTAATGGCCTGCATCCTCGTGCATTTCGAACTAGTCCCATGATCAGTAGCTAGTTCACACAGTAAACAAATGTGGTAACAAATTCATATCACAACCTTATTAATAATCAGCAGAGTTTATCACAAAGAGGCTTACAAGCCAGTAATAAAGAACACAGCGGAAGATAAAGAAGTAGTAGGGTCCAAAGAATCGCCACGTGCAACGCCTAGGAAGCGGCCTAGTCGTCGAGATCCACACTAGTAGCAAAGTCCTTCTCCTCTGAAATTTTGTTTGCATAAAGCAAGTATGAGCACAACTTCCGTGCTCGCAAGTTACACCCGTTAAATAATAGAATGACATCATACATGGATGTAACAAAGGATGGCTTATTGGTTTATTTGCGTAAAGCAGCATTTTCTTTAAATACTTGTACTAAGTTCCAAAGCAGATAATCTATAACTACAAATCATTTTATAAATTTTCAGTTTTATAGTCAGATAACATTTACACATGAATGGTGAAGGATACCCTCCTATCACATGGCTTCCTGCCCAAATCCATTTGGATAAACCAGTTTGAAAGAAGTCTTTTTGAAACAAAACCAAAGTCTAACTTTGAGTAGTTCTGCTAGCATGTCCGTAACCGTGGACACGGCTATTCGAATAGTTTTACACTCTGCAGAGGTTGTACAGCTTTACCCACAAGAGATAATCAACTTTTAATGTCCGTCTGACACACTTCCGAATGTGTGCGACTAAGTGATTATCACGAGGCCTTTACAATGCGCCATTCCAAAGTAGTTATGCCCGCTAAGGTTTCACTTCCTTTGGACTAACCATCCGTCAGAAGTCCCCTCTTGCGCCTAATGGGAATACTGTCTCATCGACACCCACACACCAAAATGGCACAGCTATCAATGAAACGTTGCAAATTAGTTGCCCAGGTCCCGCCCACACAGGACATGTGGTAGTACG
Organism: Ampelocalamus luodianensis; assembly: GCA_036346255.1. Taxonomy (NCBI): domain Eukaryota; kingdom Viridiplantae; phylum Streptophyta; class Magnoliopsida; order Poales; family Poaceae; genus Ampelocalamus; species Ampelocalamus luodianensis. The sequence continues at coordinate 38,182,444 of CM070630.1, forward strand.
ATAAGGCATAGCATCATGCGCTCGAAGACCGGTCCTTAACTGACTTGGGCGTCTTCTAATTAAAACCCTGGGCCTTAACCCTAACCAGATTAAGCCCGTGCATAAACTTGCACCCACCAATCATCCATTTCGCCCAAGTCCAAACCCATTTTTATTTTATTTTCCGAGTAAAAGCATTTATAAACCTTCTATGGTAAAACAATACCATAGAACCACTTTAAATCAAATTTGAAAGATTTTGGCTAAAATTTCCCAAATACAAGATTTGATCTAAGCATTGGCTAAGCATATGGTTAATTTTAGTATCACTTTGCCTAATGGTGACAAGGTATTCACGTTCAATATTCAAATTGGCTATACAAGGAAGATTGGATTAACTAGGTAATTAAAACAGGGAGTCAAAATAATTGTATAAACATCTGCATGCAGTAATAATTTAAAACAGAATATAAATAATTTGAAATAATGGGATCGATATGATCAAGGGTATAACTTGCCTTGCTTGGTCGAACACTGATCTCAAACGGCGTCGAAATCTGGTTGTCCGAAGTCGTCGAAATCTATATGCGTAAACGATCCGAATTCAAATAATACTCAAATAAAATCCAAATAAAATCCAAAAATTATAAATTAAATACTGCAAGGAAGGTATCAACTTTATATGAATTTACGAATTTGAATCGACGGAATCGGAGTTCGTATGAGGGAGAACAGACATTTGAAAGTTTGGATATCACATGGAATAATAGAGTTCTGATTTTACTGTCCACCCAAAATCACTATTCATCCGAGAATGGTCAGTTTGCATTGATCAAGGAACAACATTTGTTTACATGAGTACAGAGGTAGTGAAGGAATGGTATACACACTGACATGTGGGACCACATGCTAGTGTAATACCGGGGGAGCATAGAGATGAAAGGGTGAGTCAATGGATGGTGGGACCAAGGAGTCATAGGCTCTGCTGAAAATAAACTTGATCACTTGTTTGCTTGCACCTAGTCTTGCATATGCTATGTGTGTGTGTGGACTGAGCTAATAAAGCTCCTTAATTAGTGCGTTTGTGCACATGATATAAGGAGTTAAATGTTAGCCATTAGCATGTATACCAATTACAAGGGTAATTAGCGAGCTAAACATGGTGACTTCACGCGCAGGGTAGGGGAACGTGCATGCCATGCATGCGCGCGGCATCAATGCGCGGGACTGCGCATAGGATAGGTGTGTTCACGCCCGGGGTAGGAGGACGTGCATGTGCATTAGGATTTCTAGTTTTGTACGTACATGTGACCGGTTGTAATCAGCCGAAGGCTTTCGGCCAAATGCAATGATACCGGTGAGGGAAAGCATGGCGACTTGCGGCGACCCGCAAAAAGAGTTGCTAGCAATGAGGCAAGGCTATGGAGGGTGACGGCGTAGAGAAATATGGCCGGTAGCGGGGACGACGCGCAAAAATGGAATAAATACTATAAATTGAATAAAATCTAAAAATTACGAAATAAATACTGGAAGTAGGGAATGAAATTAGATGATTTTAGGAGAAAGAATCGATGGATTTGGAGTTTGTATGGAAGAGAACGAATTTATGGAAAATTAATTCTCATCAAAAATGGATATGTACAAAGCTATTGACTTGAATTGGACTAGATAACTTGTACAAGAATCGGTTTGGCTGGACAAGGAACATGTGTTAGTGTACAGCTCTAGTGCAAGTGTGTGTATGACGTGTGGGGCTGCCGTCATATACTCAAAGAAAATAATTGAAGAATTAGAAAAACAGTGGGATTCACAAAATTCGAACTCATGACCTATGCCAGCAAAGGGCTAACTTGACTCCTCTAACCAACTGAGCCAACATGCTTATGTGACGAATGCACTAAGCCAAAATAAATGAAGAAGGGAACAGAGAAGCTTCAACCAACCAGGAAACGAACTGAGCGGAAGACGGAGTTTCGGCCATGGCAGTGGCGCCGGCGCAGGAGGCGTTGAGGTGGCCTACCAAGCATGAAAATGGGAGCTCATGGGGTCCCTCCACCCATAGGAGGCAGCGGCTCGGCCGGCGAACCACTGCAGCGACGGTGGCACGGCATGGAGCGGCGATGGCGGCAGGTGCGCGACGCGCGGCGGCGGCCAATGACGCGAGGGGCAGGAGTGTGCGCACCACCAGGCGCCGGCACGGTGATGGTGTGTCGCAGCTCGGGGAGGCCGGAGATGGCCCGGAGAAGCGGCACGATGATGGCCGGCGGCCGGAATAAGGGCGGCACGGTGGCGGCGTCGCTCGACGAAAAATTGAACAAATAGAGGTTAGCACTAGGTAGAGTAGATGGAGATCGTGCAGTAGCGAAGAGTTGAACTTTGGCTTACCGGAGGCGACGAATCGACGATTTGGGTGAAGCGACCGTCATTCGGGAAAAACGAAAATGCAATGTCGTTGGTGCTCCGGTGGATATGAGACTTGGAGGGGATGTAATGGGGTAGAAGAGATGTTGGTACGCCAATTTATAGCCTCTCCCGTGAATCGAATCGCCGGGAACACAAGTGATTAACGACGGCAATTTCGGCTACAGTTTCGGTTTTGAGGTTAATGACGAAGAAAACGGCAAATTGACTGATGAGCTGCGGTCTCAGGGGCTTTGAATGCACCGAGGTAATGGCGCGGTGATTACGGGGTCGCAATGGTTCAAACGGAATTGAATTTGATGATCCGAGCGAGAAGAACGGCGAAGAAATGTAAACACTAATGTTGTCTGGTGTTTTCGGATGAAACTGGACATGTACGCGGCCTGAGGTGGAAGAAAGGTAGGAGAGAGAAAGGAATAAAGAAAGAAAATAAAGGACATGTTTCAATCAATTGAAAGGAAGAGAAGTGCTGGCAACGCATGGGAAGAATTGCCAAGTTAAGTGAGTTGTCTTACGGGCAGGTTTGGGATGGGTGACCCAACGGGAATTTTAATTTTTTTTTATTTTCGAATTACAGATTAAGCAATAATTCAAATAGATTTTTAGAAAATACTAATTAGAGTCCAAAAATTCTAAAAAAAATTCACAAAAAAAACTTAAATTATTTTAAACTAAATAAAAATAATTCCAACCTAATGTTGGCCTTTATTTTTGTTTTAAAATAAATAGTAAAAAGCTTTTAAAATTCTATAAAATTCTAGAAATTACTTAAAATTTTATTTTTGAATTTTAAAATCTTATAAATTTAAGAAAACCAAGAAAACACTATTGAAACTCAGAAAATCCAATAAAGGAATAACTTTATTACTTGTTTTTTTATTTATTTTGGTAACAGAACTTTGGGATGTTACAATACCAGTCACACCCAAAAGCACACCAACATACCATTGTGCCCAAGTCTAAATCATTTTGTTTCAGTTTTTAGTTTTCACAAGTAAACAAGGCACAAGGCTGAAATCATAAGTGATAATAAGTTTTATGTGATCAAGGTTATCGACAAGTCGATAACCGCCCATTTCTACCGAAAGCTAAGCATGACTAAGCAATTAATTCGCAACTACTAAGTGACAAGAGTTCATCCAACGAGCTCTAATCACAGCAATAACCTAGGCTCATGGTAGTAAAAGATGATCATTTGCTTAAGGAAATGCATCTACTAGGTCAACTAACGACAATAGTTTAATACAAACTAGCAATGCATACATAGAATTTGTAAACAACATAATTACTTAAAAATACAGGGATTAACATGATCAAACTGCTTGCCTTGCTGGAATTGCTCTTGCTGCAGAGGATTAAGCTCAGGGTCAACAATAATCTCTTCGGAACCTAACGCGAAAAGTGATAAAACCAATAAGAACGAGGAACACCAAACCAAACTCAATAGCAAAAGTTCTCCAAAACCCATGAAATTTATACAGCAGCAAGATCATGATTTTAGACAATTTTAGGAACAAGAATCACTTCATTTGGACTTAGCATGAAAAAGTTACGGTCTAAACAAATTTTCTTAGCCTGGAAAATCCTAATTAAATTAATTTCGGTTACTGTTCAAGGCAAAAATTTCTAGAATGATCTGGAATCTGAAAATTTTATGGTAGGTAGATAAGGTCATCCTAAAAACAGCAAAGTTGAGTTTACTTCATTTGGAGTTGAAATGAATTACTTATGATCTTTCTAAGTTGTAAAACTAGGGTATCATTTATTTCAGTGGCAAAGACCACCTGAAAACCTATTCTACAGTAAAGTACATTACTATAGGACTTTAACAAGATTTAGTTTGCTCAGTTTGGAAATGCAGAGAAGAAGTTATGTATTTTACAAGTTTAATGAATTTCTAGACAATATTTAATATTACAACAAGTTAACATAGCCTACATTAGTTTCTGCTACAGAAAAGTACCTAAGTTCATTTTCATATTGAAGTTCAGTTTATTACAAAGCTAATGCAATTGGAATCATTCAAAAAGGAGCAAAAAAAAAGACTAAGATACGAAATTTTGAAGTTACACCAAAATCAATTTGAAAATAAAAAAAATCTCTCGGGTGGTCCAACAGACCGAGTTAGAAGGAGAGGTCGTGGGCCGTTGATCAGAGATCGCACAGCTCACGAACCCGGTGCGAGATCCTCCACGAGCACCCAAGCGAGAAGACCTTAACGCGCCTAGGGAAGGTCTGAGCCATTAGATCTAGACTCAAAGGTCTGGATCTAACGAGGAGGTCCTTAAGGTGGAAGTCTACTGAGGAGGTCTGAACGGTTAGATCTGAAGGAGGGAGGTCTCAGCGGCTAAGATCTACCGAGGAGGTCTAGCCCGTTAGATCTAAATCTAACGGTCCGGAACTGAGAGGAGGTCCTAAAGCTAAGGACATAACGGAGGATGTCTGGGACGGCCAAGAATTACCAGAGGAGGTCTTGGACGGTCTAGATTTAATTGGGGAGGTCTTGAGAGCAGAGGTCTTCACGGAGGAAGATCTCGACGGTCGAGATGAACCCGGGAGGAGGTCCTAGCGGTTGGGATTTTACAGGGAGGTCTTGGGGTGAGGATTTAGCGGAGGAGGACCCGATTTTAAAGGGACAAAACAAACCCAAAAAATTTGAAAATTTTTAAAATTTTGAAACAAATTTTTAATTTTGGGGATTTTAAAAAATTTAAAAATTTTTTGAAAAAAAAATTTATAAATTAAAAAGGGGCAACCCCGGGAAGAAGGGAAAAGAACGGGTTCTGCCAGAATAAAGATCTGGAAGCTAAAAGAAAGAGTTTTTCCCAAAAACCCCCTCTTGAATGCATTTTTGGGGGTTTCTTTAATAGAAAATCTGTTTGGAAAAGGAATGGCCACAATTTGGGTGGAAAAATAAGCTAGGAAACCCAAGAACATAATTTGAAATTATCCTGGGTAAATAATCTAGAGTCTAAACTTCATCATACTGTTGAAATATTAGAATTTGGAATTTGAAGACTCACAATATAAATATTTAATATTTTACAAAGTCTTCCATTAAGTTTTGAATTTTAACATATAAACGAATTTAAGAATCTATTTAAATAAGTTTTAAAGGCTGAAATTCAATGTTAAGCATCTGCCAATCTTATGTTAATCCATTTTGTAAGATCAGGTTTGTCATGGTCTATAAAAAATTTTTGGGATGATTAAATTGGATTAGATAGGGCCGTTATCGAGTTGTTGTTTAGAGATAACCTTCTGAAACAGAAATCCCCTACTTGCTTTGGGTAAAGCCCTTTCGGATTGAATTTTTATATTTGGTCTTCAATATGGCGCAAAGGGCGAATGGAATAAAGGAAGTGAACTGGCACCCATTAAGTCGATGAGGATATACATTGGGGAGGAACAAGACCGAAGTTGATGGTTGAAATCCCGGTCTATGCGGGCTTAGGCAGATTCAAAGGCACCGTTAGGTTGTAAAGGCTTTAGGGTTCCAATGGGTGGCCCGCCTGAAGCCTACACAGTTAATTAAGGTAAATGGGTGGCAATTTATAATTGGTAGTTTTCATTAATGGAATCTTAGTACATTGTAAGATCAATCCAGCAAATAATCTTGAAGAAAGTCAATCCGAAAAGTTTAGAGAGAAAAATTTTGAACAATAGGATTTAATGATCAATCTAAAATTGAATCAATAAGCTACTTTATTTGTTACTCTTAAAATGATTTCCTTTAATAAATTTCAAGATTTATAAAAGGGATATTTACATGTATGTCAAACTTACTAAAGAAAGGTATTTAATACAAATTTGTTAATCTTTGAGCTTTTTATTAAACCGCATTATATCCTAATCAAGGTGAAAAAGAATCACGACCTCCAATTGTGAAACCCAGGAATGAATCCTAACATTCGAAAAGATTTTCCCAAAGGTGACTACCAATATGCAACCGCTTTTGTTCTGCGAATAAAGGTTTTGGAAGGTCCTCGGCGATTCCTTGTGAGCCAAGACTTAAACAATTAATGAATATCCACCACTACATAGTTCAAAATCAGAGACCCATATCATTTCTTTAAATAAATTTTATCCATGAATTAACCCTTATAATAATTTTCTAGTACCTTTACAATTCCAAAATCTAAAAATGCCTAACTTCACCAACATTACAATATGGTATTACATTCTAATAAAAAAAAGAAATGGAAAGGAATTTGGTAAGTCCATATTTTAAACTTCAATTCCATCCAAGACTATTAACCTCAAAACCGAGTAGTAAATTAAATTCCAAATTCTGACCTCCCTCTGGATTGATTTTGGGTATATGTTCAAAGTTTAAAAAGTAGATTCAAAATCACTATTCCCAAGATATACTTTCCAATGCCAATCGTCAAATTCCAATTGAATTTAAAAATGCAAAAACTATAAAAAATAAATTAACAAATTTCCAAGCTTATTATCCAATTTTAATTTTCAATTTTCAAAGTTAGAAACTACTTGCCCTTTATAGACTTTGAGTTACCACCTTAATTACCCACCGCTTAAATTGGCAATACATGATGCATTATTTAAACTGATAAAACCATGGAAATTTGTGAATCATGACAAATCCTGAATAATTGATCTTTACCAACAATTTAAGCAACGCAAAGGATAATTTCCAAATAATTTAATCGTCGGTCTTAAACATTTATGAATCAATTCATAAATGGCACATAATAATACCAATGGACTTAGTCTCAATAATTCCACACAATAAACTCAAACTTTGATTGATTGAATGCACATGTTTGATGAATTTAATTTAAACTTTCCAAAAATTCATACTTAGAATAACTTGAAGTGATATTTTGACTTATGCCAAAACACTACCTAGGAAAATTGGCAACGTTACCTAAATTACATGTTAACAAAGACTGTAAATACTGAGCGCTTAACTGACTACAAAGCTATAAATTGATTCAAATTCTTTTAAATGTTCCAAGTCGAACTTTAAGGAATCACTACGTTTGACCTTTTTAAGGGTAGCCGGTTTCAGAAACGTTGTAAATTAGAGATTGAGGAGAATGACAAATTTTACTAGAACAAAGATCATTTACAATTTGATTTGAACGGCTAAATTTAAAAGAGGCTAACAACCTTAAATTGCTTTCTATCTGAGTGTCTTGAGGAATGGAATTCCATTTCCCCTTGTTAATTCAATCCGTTAGGGATGGAAAGACACAGTAAGTTGCTCAAAGTTCGAATTCCTCAATTAGATAAATTGATATGACTACGGGCCTTCAACCAAAGATGCAGTAGTTCAATATTGGTGCTTAGCTATCCCTTTAAAACCCGACCAGGCCTTTTGGTTCCTGTGGTTTGTAGATCATTTATGATGGTTTTAAATATCTAATCAAAGGATAATTAGGATAGGAAATTCCAATACAACCCCAAAATAAAATTTAATTTACAATACCCGATTTAATTTGAAGGATTAACAATTAATTTGTAGCATGGCGAAAATGAAATTCAAGTTCCATAACATTCAAATTTGAGGGATAATTGTCCAATTTCATATAAAACAAATCATTCAATTTATTTGCTAAACCTATTTTCATGATAAACCAGGAACACCTTGCTTGAGTTCACTTGCTTTATGTAAACAAAATTTCAGAGGAGAAAGACTTTGCTACCGATGAGGACCTCGACGACTAGGCCGCTTCCCCAGTCGATTGCCTGTGGCAGATTAACTGGACCCTACTACTTCTTCGTCTTCCGCTGTGTTCTTTCTTGTCGGCTTGTAAGCCTCTTTTGTAATAAACTGTGTTATTTAATAATAAAGTTGTGATATGAATTTGTTACCATATTTGTTTACTGTGTAAACTAGCTACTGATCATGGGACTAGTTCAGAAATGCACAGAGGATTTGGGATGTTAATCCCGGGTCCTGACACGTTGTCTTCCCCATCTATACACGGGTAACGAGTTGGTAGATCCACGGCTGCAGCTCGGGGTGGAAAAGGAAGACTATATATCGTAGCTCACGAATGTAGATGGTTGCAAATCCTCGGGATAGCAAGGCGCGACAACTCCTAGACTCCTACAAAGTTGATCCTTCTGACTGAGATGTTCAAGGGTTGGCTTGCTTTGGTGTCCTTCCTGGCATAGATAGTCAAACAACATATCACTTCATGGTTGCGGTCATTCTCCATCCAGTTGGTGCCATGGTACATCGGTCGATCGAAGCCTCCAAGCACTTGTAAAAGCTTCCATAACTCGACAGCAAGTCCTCCCTTGCACTCACCATAGTTCTGAAGATGAGGCATCTGACAAGACAGATAAGAGGGTAAGAACCGATTTAAAACAGCTTGGAGAGGAAAAATTTTAGTAATAATTGAGTCAAGATAAACATAAGAGAAGTTAAGCAATTCAATTAATCTTGCAAGTTAATTTTGCTTCCACCTCTGTCAGAACCCAAAATGCAATTCTGGGCCCTTTGTGTATTCTACACTTGTCCAAGATCACACTAGTGCACCCAGTATCAACATAGATAAATATCGATCTACACAAGTCGAATAATAACATAAATGATTAATTTGAATAGCAAATAATGGTTTTGACCTTATAGTCGAGCTTATATTTATTAAGACTCGCAGGGCTAGCAATAATTAAATAAGCAGCAGCGGAACAAATAAAATCTAGCGGAAACCCATCTATTCGCCACAGGCAACCAACAGAGATCAATACCCTAACGATCAACATCGTCGTAGAATTCTTCCTCAAATCAGGTGTTGACTCCTCCACTTCTATTGATTGATTTTAGCAGGTATGAGTACACAACCGTACTTGTAAGTTATACCACAGAATGCAAAGTATACATGATGGCTTATTCCGAAGGAATGACTTTTGTGGTTCTTTTGCAGAAATGTAACATTTGCAATTGAATATGAATAATAGATTAAAACATAATTTAAAACTATCAAACAATATTAATTTAACAGTTGTTTCTGTAACACCCTGGCTATTCGGAAGCCAAAATGCTACCTAAAGACCTAACATAATATCATACAGTGGAATAACTTTGACAATAATTCATCAAGTAAGCTAAACAGATCAACATCAGTTGGAACATAACAGGAATGTAATAATGGATCCACTAAGATAAACCTATCAACGAATGATCAATGAACAACGAAGGATCAATGAACATAAACAATTATTTAAACAAACTCCTCGAAAGGAAGTTACCATCCATGTCTAAGTTTAGTTATTACAATCCAACAATTAACGATTGAAAGACAATAACAATTCTGTTATTGAATCTAGTGTAGAGTGAAATATATTTGAGTAGTGCGTGTCTACTCCCTCCCAAGAGAAACTTCATCAACGGTCACCTAAAAACAAATAAACAAAGCAAGAGTGAGTCCAAGACTCAGCAAGTACATTGAATATAAGAACAGACCTCCAATATGAACAAGATCACCTCTTCACAGTTTCTGAACATACAACACATGAATATTTATGAATGCATGAGATGAATGAAAGTAATCGAAGGAAGGACTGCACACGTGCTTATACCGGTATAGCTAGTGACACACCCGTCGGTGTTCACTTAAGCCCGCACCTTAACAAAAGTGCGGGGATCCAAGTCCCGTATGAAGAACGTTTCATACAGGTGTCCAAATCGCCCATACCGGAATTGATGGGTCTTACATGCCCATACTGGAATTGATGGGTCTTTCTATCCACTCCCGTGGACGGGACATGACAATGTCCAAATCTGCCCACATTGGAATGGTGGGACTTACAATCCACTCCCGTGGAGGAAACATGAGTTATGGATGCATGGAATGAAATTTGAACAATGAAAGACATCATCTCGAAACATGGAATCAACACATATGAACGAACATAGACTTTTCACCTTCTCATGTATCATAAGATACCACAACATGAACATTTAAGCATTCATCAATCACAAGCATTAATATTAGCAAAGTATTTGCCTTCCGCGATGCGACGCATTAGCAGGCAACGATGATACTCCCAAACCCGTAGCCTCGCTGCCTAAACAATTAAGTAATTGAAATAAGAACACATTGCACACGACACTTCTCGACACCGTTCTACAACGCTTCCCCGGTGACTCAAGATTCAACTAGAAACTCTAATCTGAAAATTGACTACTCAGGCACAAACCGAAACTGGACAGCAGTACGGTAAAAATCATATCTATTGATCTGGAACTCGGAATGAGGTGAGACCAGTTTCTATGGATTCTTAACTGACATATCTATAATACTCTAGTTGACAAGGTAACCCAATTCGGCCAATTTAATTTGCTAATTGATAGATGAAATTATAGAACAGAAACTGCCTAGATGAAAAAGACAGCAGCACTAAAAAGATCATAACTTTTATTCTACAACTCCGATTAGAGTGTTCTTTAACAATATTGAAAGGTTATAAAATTACCTACAATAACCTAGTTGGCATGACATTCATATTTTGCCTTTAACAAAAAGTGGCACAGAGGTCAAAACTAATTATAGAAACTGACATACAATCTGGACAGTCACATTGAAATATAAATAACTTTTGTTCTACAAATCCAAATAGGGCGTTCTTTATCAATCCTGAAAGCTAATGAGATCACGTACAAAAGTCGTTATGGGCAAGTCTTCTGAATAATCTTCTATCTAAGTCATAATTTAACAATTACAGTGACTGCTAATTCTCGTCAGAATTCTGGACAGCAGAAACTAAAACAATCATAACTTTTGATCCGTATGTCGGAATCAGGTGTTCTTAGCGGCCACCGAAATCTAAGAACAATATCTAAATAACTCTAGGAGATCAAATGTCCTAGTTCTGCATTTAAGTACGCGAAACAGGCCGCGCAAGACACTAGACAGAACTGAATCTTCAGCAGACAGAACTTGATCCGATCAATCCTAATCAAGTTCACCTCTACGATTAATCCAACAACATAAACGATTTATCGTTACCCTTGGAGACCACAAGAACGACGCTGGAACTCCTCACGAAGATCACCCCCACCTTTGTTCTTCTTCCTTCCCTTCTCCTCTCTTCTTCCGATGGCGGGCGAGGGAGGATGGCGCCAAGGAGAGGAGGAGCAGCAGAGGCGGAGCATGGTAGCGTGTCGCTATCAGAGCACTGCCATCGTAGCACGGCGCTATCTGTAGCAAGGGTGGCTAGGTTTGGTCCCCTCCCCTCCCTTGCCTTCTAATGGGCTGCCAGACCACTCATGGGCTTTGGGCCACTAAGGCCGGCTCCTCTCCTCTCGAATATGGGTTGGCGGCCCATTCCTCTCCTAAAATTCTGAATTTTGAACTTAATTCCATCTCTAAACTTTGTTACAATCGATATTGAATAAATTTCCCTCTCCCGAATAATATTTTCTCCAATTGATATTTGGGGTATTACATTCTACCCCCCTTAACAGGATTCGTCCCCGAATCTACTCACCGACATTCCTGAAAGAAAACTGCGACTGGAAAGAACACTGACAAACACGTACCCTTTGCGAACAAATCCGGATATTGTTCGCGCATACGAAACTCCAACTACCAAGTGGCCTATCTCTCGAGCTGATGAGACCACAACACAAAGACGTAAAACGACGTCTGACCTAACACTAGTCCCGACGTTTCTAGGTATACTCATCGGAAGAGACTCGAAGGTAAGATCTTACTCGATGGTCCACAACGTTAACGAATATTCAAATTCCGGATCACCCAGGTGCCCTCTCGGCACGTAACATACCAAAAGTTGCGTTCACTGCGTAGGGACCCGAAACGGTCCTAGCGATACGCCAACCAGCGTAAACAACCCAATATACCTTGGGCTAACTTCCCCATTGGTATCGAACCACACAACACGCACATAGAACACGGAACTCTTGTTCCACCTCTCAATCGAACTCTTCACCATAACAAGGATCACCTACTTTATCCAGGAACATACAACCGAAATCACTTTAAACAAACTCTTTTACCGACAAAACCTATCTGAAAATGAAGAATTCACATCGCAACCCTCGTTACCAGCTCGGTACTAAAAGAGTCAAATCCAGAAGCGAAAAATGCATCACGAAAACCTTTCCACTTTCCAAGTGAGCAGTTTGCGAATAAACGTCACGAAAGCCAAAGGAGAGATCACTTGAATGCCCAAACCATAAATTTCTTTTATTCTTTCTCAACCGATAAGAACCACACATGTCAACATAAATGTCGAGCTCAACTTACGAAAGACATCCGTCATAAACACATGGCTCAAACAAGAATCAAGAAAACGTGTCACTAATCGAGGAAGCATCAATTTCTCGCTTTCTTTTAGGAATAAAATTTCTCTCAAACTTTGGAATTCCAATTCATTGCATACCACAAGAACTCATCTCTCTTAACTTGGCATTCTCAACGCTATGCTCAAGCCGAAATACATCACCCATACCTCAGATAGAGGCTCTATCGACCTACGTAAACTTTCTCTCAACAACTCTGTCTCGATTGAATTAATTTGACAGATGACTCATAATGCATCTCAAAATAGATCTCACATGCATTCACATCACCTCAATCTTTTATTAATAAACAACTCGAATCCTCAAAGACACATATTCATAAAGTTCATCAAGGGTTCTATCAATGAACATCCTACTATTCGAATCCACCCTTATTCTACTTCCACTATACACAAATCATTGGGCAACCAAAGTTCTAGCATAAAGATGCAAAGCCCAGATTTTTAACCTCTAAGACCCTACAACAAACTTCTCATATAGAAGAAGATAGGAAAACCTCGATTAAATCCCTAAAATTATCACAATCCAAACATACTCACGCATTAACATCAACACGAAAACATTTCCTCAACCCAATTATCTTTATAAAGATTCAAGCTATTAGAGAGTTACTTACTACGCCCAAGTCATTTTTAACAATAACCCAACAATCTCGGCTATCTCATTAATCGCTTATCGATCGACACTTCGCTAATAATACTCTCATTACAATGCCATCATATTTCAATCGCACAACCGCAAGGTACTCAATCGCGACACTCTAATACGTTGATCAAGATTCTCATCCTTTCAAAAGTTCTAATGTTCCACGAATTGGACAAAGGATCTTGGATCACAAATCTCCTTAGGTTCTAATGGTTGCAACAATGCAATCCGCTTTAGCCTCAAAGGCGCACATTCGAATAAATAAAATTTTCTCAAGAATTATACACGAAATTAGTTCATCCTTCAATGCTCCTCGACTAACTTTCAATCCAAGGTCTCACAACCACAATGAATAAACACTTGAAAAACCACCGTGAAACGAACCAGTGGATCCTTCCTCAAAAGAAAAACAAATGAAGACATTTATGCTCAAGTAAACATAGGACCAAGGAAATAGTAACTTAGGCAAAGAACTCGAAAACATAGAGGAAGTCAACAATGAGGGCTCACGTCCCGCTATAGCGAATACCAAACCACCAATGAGAAGAAAGTAATGCTCTTTGAAAATTGGTAAACTCTTATGGAACAAATGCATAAGGTCTAAGCACACTCAAATAATCGCAAGTTGCGAACATGACTTAAATCTCAATTACTTTTACTTCACTCTTTCCTTTAACCAGAAAGTTATTTTCTATGACTATCTTGCATCACTTCGCTAGCTTAAACAAGATAAGCTCTTAAGACCAAATCACAGAACCACTTAAGAACCAATAAAATCTTTGAACACGTCACTTTGCTCGAAATAGACTCAATTTCCCCATAGCTCATGAGGTCCAAATGATTGCAAACGCAAACTCGAAACACTTTCATTAAATCAATATCACGCAAGTGATCAAATTCTTTTACTTTCAACGAAATAATACTCTCTTAGCAAGAATTATCATAACCTCTTATCACTGCATAAACTTTTCAAAAGAGATACAATAAATTACTTCATCATGTCTCTATTATCTAAATGAGATTGCATCTACTTGATCTAGGGAAAACCTAGTGCAAAAACCTCATATTTGAAACAAGCTCTTTCAACAAGATGATAATAGAACATGACAATCTCACCAATGTACACCAACATAAATCTCTTATTAGCTTTCATCCATTTAACTCTTACTGACAATTGATGCCAAGATAGAACACACTAAATGCTCTCTAGCCACACATGGCACAATCAAGATTTCCTACCTCTGTTTGCAAACTCAACAATAATTAAGAGGATATAATCAACGTTCTAACTTATGCTCAGCAATTAGAATGAAATGCCTTAAACCTCAATATTATAGGATGCATAAGACAAGGTTTCATAAGACGATACATCATCGCTCATCTAGTCATTTAAACAAGCTTCAATAATTTTTACCATGGCAAGAATTAGGTAACGCTATCATTCGAATAAGATCATCAATATCCAAATAGAAGACAGATTCAAGATGAATATTTATCAAGACAACATTCGAAAATATCATTAACTTAACCATCACTAGCGGTTAGAATAACCGAAAAAGGGCCTAGATTCCAATCTATCTAACAAATTTAACAGATTACTCGATCGTAAGGATCAAACCGATTCATCAATATTTCCACACTTCTTAATAACAATAGGTCCTTGAACAGAATGAACAAACTCTTATCTAAAATTCATCATGTACCAAATACAACGATACTTCGCATTAGGCAATTCACTTCCATGGATTCTAGTTGAGAAAAAAAAAACTGCTTACACAAAGCCAAAAACCCAAATATGATAACTTATCTCATAACGGTTAATTCATTTAATTAACACCTCTTACTTAAGCATGACAAGACATCAACTAGGATTTTAACCCAATCCTTCGTAAGAAGAGGTATTAAATTTCAACACTCAAATAATCGAAAGAAATACATAAAGCCAAAGCTTTCACATGATAAAGAACTTGCAACGTAAAACTTTCAAGATCCACAATACCAAGCTTAATAATTGAATCACATTTCCAATAAGAAGAGTAGAACTCCCAAGAAAAGATAAATCTTGCCAATAACCAACGCTCCCAAGAAACAACATTAGACCAGAGTCGGAGAACAAGTAGTCGATTTATGAAACCAAGAAAGTCCAATGAAAACTCATCGAAGGAATGTAAAGCACTAACTCAAGAAAACTTCATCAATCGCAACTATTACGAGCACTGGCCAAATTCAAGATCAAGGAAGAGAATAACTTTTCTAAAGAAACTCGCCTCAACACCCATAACTATGGTATTCGGGTAGATACTACTCTATTCTTTTACCACGAACGGTGGTGTAACTCGCAAAGCCCACGTAGTAACCACGACCTCAACCTCTCAATCATCACCCATAGCCAAAAATCACTGTGAGTATAGAATATCATCTCATAACAATCACAGAATAATTTCATAGGTATAGAAGATCATATCATATCATATAGTAACAAGGCAACATAACAGCAAAGGAAACACATTGCTTGAACCATCCCATCCTACTATGCACCAGTGTGTCAAGTTTTAGGTTAATAACCATTAACAAATTTTAACAAATTCAGCTACCTAAGTTGCTAACTTATTCACCATGGACCTAAAGCCCGCTCTGATACCAACTGTAACACCCTGGCTATTCGGAAGCCAAAATGCTACCTAAAGACCTAACATAATATCATACAGTGGAATAACTTTGACAATAATTCATCAACTAAGCTAAACAGATCAACATCAGTTGGAACATAACAGGAATGTAATAATGGATCCACTAAGATAAACCTATCAACGAATGATCAATGAACAACGAAGGATCAATGAACATAAACAATTATTTAAACAAACTCCTCGAAAGGAAGTTACCATCCATGTCTAAGTTTAGTTATTACAATCCAACAATTAACGATTGAAAGACAATAACAATTCTGTTATTGAATCTAGTGTAGAGTGAAATATATTTGAGTAGTGCGTGTCTACTCCCTCCCAAGAGAAACTTCATCAACGGTCACCTAAAAACAAATAAACAAAGCAAGAGTGAGTCCAAGACTCAGCAAGTACATTGAATATAAGAACAGACCTCCAATATGAACAAGATCACCTCTTCACGCTTCAACATACAACACATGAATATTTATGAATGCATGAGATGAATGAAAGTAATCGAAGGAAGGACTGCACACGTGCTTATACCGGTATAGCTAGTGACACACCCGTCGGTGTTCACTTAAGCCCGCACCTTAACAAAAGTGCGGGGATCCAAGTCCCGTATGAAGAACGTTTCATACAGTGTCCAAATCGCCCATACTTGAATTGATGGGTCTTACATGCCCATACCGAATTGATGGGTCTTTCTATCCACTCCGTGGACGGGACATGACAATGTCCAAATCTGCCCACATTGGAATGGTGGGACTTACAACCACTCCCGTGGAGGAAACATGAGTTATGGATGCATGGAATGAAATTTGAACAATGAAAGACATCATCTCGAAACATGGAATCAACACATATGAACGAACATAGACTTTTCACCTTCTCATGTATCAT
The DNA here is from genome assembly GCA_036346255.1 of Ampelocalamus luodianensis. NCBI lineage: Eukaryota > Viridiplantae > Streptophyta > Magnoliopsida > Poales > Poaceae > Ampelocalamus > Ampelocalamus luodianensis. Next base: position 38,199,361 of record CM070630.1, read on the forward strand.
AAGATACCACAACATGAACATTTAAGCATTCATCAATCACAAGCATTAATATTAGCAAAGTATTTGCCTTCGCGATCATGACGCATTAGCGTGCAACGATGATACTCCCAAACCCGTAGCCTCGCTGCCTAAACAATTAAGTAATTGAAATAAGAACACATTGCACACGACACTTCTCGACACCGTTCTACAACGCTTCCCCGGTGACTCAAGATTCAACTAGAAACTCTAATCTGAAAATTGACTACTCAGGCACAAACCGAAACTGGACAGCAGTACGGTAAAAATCATATCTATTGATCTGGAACTCGGAATGAGGTGAGACCAGTTTCTATGGATTCTTAACTGACATATCTATAATACTCTAGTTGACAAGGTAACCCAATTCGGCCAATTTAATTTGCTAATTGATAGATGAAATTATAGAACAGAAACTGCCTAGATGAAAAGACAGCAGCACTAAAAGATCATAACTTTTATTCTACAACTCCGATTAGAGTGTTCTTTAACAATATTGAAAGGTTATAAAATTACCTACAATAACCTAGTTGGCATGACATTCATATTTTGCCTTTAACAAAAAGTGGCACAGAGGTCAAAACTAATTATAGAAACTGACATACAATCTGGACAGTCACATTGAAATATAAATAACTTTTGTTCTACAAATCCAAATAGGGCGTTCTTTATCAATCCTGAAAGCTAATGAGATCACGTACAAAAGTCGTTATGGGCAAGTCTTCTGAATAATCTTCTATCTAAGTCATAATTTAACAATTACAGTGACTGCTAATTCTCGTCAGAATTCTGGACAGCAGAAACTAAAACAATCATAACTTTTGATCCGTATGTCGGAATCAGGTGTTCTTAGCGGCCACCGAAATCTAAGAACAATATCTAAATAACTCTAGGAGATCAAATGTCCTAGTTCTGCATTTAAGTACGCGAAACAGGCCGCGCAAGACACTAGACAGAACTGAATCTTCAGCAGACAGAACTTGATCCGATCAATCCTAATCAAGTTCACCTCTACGATTAATCCAACAACATAAACGACGATCGTTACCCTTGGAGACCACAAGAACGACGCTGGAACTCCTCACGAAGATCACCCCCACCTTTGTTCTTCTTCCCTTCCCTTCTCCTCTCTTCTTCCCGATGGCGGGCAGTAGGGAGGATGGCGCCAAGGAGAGGAGGAGCAGCAGAGGCGGAGCATGGTAGCGTGTCGCTCGTAGCACGGCCACTGTAGCACGGCGGCTACTGTAGCAAGGGTGGCTAGGGTTTGGTCCCCTCCCCTCCCTTGCCTTCTAATGGGCTGCCAGACCACTCATGGGCTTTGGGCCACTAAGGCCGACTCCTCTCCTCTCGAATATGGGTTGGCGGCCCATTCCTCTCCTAAAATTCTGAATTTTGAACTTAATTCCATCTCTAAACTTTGTTACAATCGATATTGAATAAATTTCCCTCTCCCGAATAATATTTTCTCCAATTGATATTTGGGGTATTACAGTTTCCACAAAAAACACAAAGCTTAAACAAATTATTCACACAGCCATATGACTTAGATCACACAGCTCACTTCCCAAATGTTTTATGAAAATCTAACCCTCATGTGAAATCCCCAAGCTTGTCCATGACCGTGGACACGGCTATTCGAATAGATTGTTTAACACTCTACAGAGGTTGTACACTTTACCCACTCGATATAACCAGTGTTGCAATTACTAATCATAACAAAATATATCATAAACTTCATCTCGAACATTGACACTCCCAATGTGTTTTACTATCGGTACTAATGCCCACTGAGGAAATTAGTCCGATGCACACCATTGGACAGGGAAGTGGTGAACCATCCCGCGATGTGATCTTCCTGGTAGTCCACACATCCACCCATCACTAAGCACCTAACCTGCAACCTGAGTAGTCAATATTGAGACTCTATAACTTACTAAGTTAGGCCCGTTCCATACCAGGCATGTGGTCGTATAGTTGTGGCTCAGTTCAATGGTGCACAAATTTAAGTCCTTAATTGACCAAGGTGAGACTTTCAATTTCTAACTATGCCACAAAGATTATCATTCTCATTCACAAAGTAGCCACCACTCGCCTCAGTCTAAATCTTTTTCCACCTTGTTGGTTAAGTGCAACACATGCTATCACAAAGTAATAACACATAGCACACAGTTTTACACAAAGTTCCATAGTCACTTAGTCAAATTTATAATTGTAACTCAAATGATATGTGCGACTCGTAGAATGGCTAAGCAACACTTTTCGTCTAACCAACCCACATTGGTGCAACGGTAATACCAACTAATAATTAACCACACTAGGGTGACAAAAGATCATGATGATACAATAGGCAAAGTGGATAAAAACAAATAGGATAATAACTAATCTCAAAAGCATTTAAATAAATACTTAAAGTAAATGCATTAATTGAATCAAAGTAATTTTGAAAATTGGGTTCAACATGATCAAAGGTATAACTTGCCTTAGAATAGATCCTGGTACTAATCATGATCTTGGTGCACTCCTTCTTCTTCAAAGTTCCCCGAAGAATCAACGCCTACTCGCAAACGATGCAAATAAACAAAATAAATAAATAATAGAGAGAAAACCGACTACAAAAAATTAAATAAAAAACTCAGTAAAATAGAGCTCAAATTTAGATGAATTTGGAAATTTGAATGGGCTCAATCGGAGTTTGGATGAAGAAGATATGGCTTTTGGAAGATCTAATCTAAAGAAAACATAATTTAGAACTCTTCGACTAGGTGCAGTCGAAAGTTCTATGACCAGGGCAGTCAAAATCATCTATGACTAGTGTAGTCAAAATCATCTACGACCAGTGTAGTTGAAAAATGATGAGCAGTACTCGATGCGAACAGTGCTCGATAAACAGTTCTCGAACAAATAGTACTCGATAAACAGTATCGAACGAACAGTACTCGATACGAACATGAGTGGGCTCAGGTTCTGATAGTCTACGGTGAACGGCAGTGATTCACTGGTGGTGAATGCACTGTCGTCCAGAGGATGTTATTGCGAACCTATAGGTGCACACCCCGGTTGGTTAAGGACGACGGTGATGGCTGGCGATGAGCTTCAAGTGGAGAAGAAGATGTGGGTTTTGTCGGACTTGAGCTCCGATGAGTCTTTGATGACATGGATGGGTTTTGGAGGTAGCCTGGCTGACACTGAAGACGATGGCATGGTCGACGACGATGAGGTGACAACGTCGGCGTCGCAATTCGAAAAACAAGAGGCTCAGCCGAAACCCTAAAACCTTGAATTGCGGCAGCGCTAGAGCCCTAGTGTCGAGGTGGCTTGAGGATTTGGGATGAGGGCCTGAGGTGAACCTCGGGGTGCTATTTATAGGGTAGGGGCATGGCCGAGAGGGCGTATCAATGGCGAAACCCTAAAAGAGTCCAAGATGAACACGAGTGAAATCCCAAGTTTGAAGGGGATACGAGATTTGATATTGGGATATACAGATTTGGGGCGATACAGGAGACCAAACGACGCTGTTTAGCTAAGATTTTATTGACAAATCCCCATTGTCGGATGGAACTTCTAGAAGCAGCAATGGCGGACGACACCGGCTCGAGCGAGGCGAAGACAAAGGCGGCGAGGACGAAAGTGGCGAGGCCCACGCGTCAGCAGCGGAACACGTGCGCGAAGAAAATGCTAAAGGAATGGGTTGGGCTTTGGATATAGTTGGGTTTCGACCCAAGAGGATTTACTGGGATTTAAATAGGTTTTCTATTTTAGGAAATAGCAGAAAATCCAAATAGCAAATGAACTGAGAAAAATCTAGAAAATATATCTAAGCACATAAACCCAAATAAATAGTTTTGACAATAGTTGATTTTGACATTAATCAAATTAAATTATTTTGATACTGAAAGTCCATGTTAAGCTTTTGAATTAAAAATCAAATAAACTTCAAAGGTGAATTTTCCAACTAATAGCTATTCAAAAGATTTTTAAAGCTTAGAAAGTTGGGATGTTACAGTGGAGTCATGCTCCAGCCATCTTAAGCCATAAAAGAAAAGGTCATTTATATCTACCTTCAAATTATATATCTTTTGGTGCTCATGATCTCTTATTATTATTGAATCATCCGATCGTATCTCATGGTCTTGTCTTTAGAGTGGTCATATCCATCGCCTGCCGTGCAAGGGGGATCGGACGGTGGGGGGAGGGCCCCTCGGTGAGGCCCTCCCAAAGAGAATTTGCTTCCTATAATTCAGGTCGAACTAAAGACGAAGCAAGCAACTAACGGCGGCAACAAGGAGGACAACGCAAGTGCCTGCCACGCAACGTCCACGAGGTTGGTTGGTGGAGCTGGAGATCATCCAAGGGTTGGACACGGTCAGAGTCCTCGGTGTGTCATGTCTGTCGTGGCATGGCGGCCATGGCCGTGGTTGTCGCCGCCATTTTTTATGGTGATGCCAGACGGTCCGACCTCAGGGGTGTACGTCTCATTAGCACCTACATGTGTGCATGTAGCAAACTTGTAAACGTGTACCTTTTTGTTATCATGCAATCTTAACCACATGTATATGGATCAAATCAGCAAACTAAGAATTCTAAAAAAAGCAACCTCCGAACAATGTTGAGAGAGAGATATTAGTTACCTATTTCTTTGCTACCATCTACAAGATCATGAGCTACATCAACACCTGAGCGAAGAACTAAGAGGAGGAGAGAGATCATGAGGAGGAAAAGGCATCATTTCTTCGGTTGGTCCATGGTACCAATTGATTCGGTCGGCAATTGGTGATCCCAATAATGCATAGATACTTTGGTATTTAAATGTGAGTATACGACTAATCTTTGGTTTAGTAATGTATCCCAACCTTCCAAAATTGCCTGCAAAAATCATTGGATAGACAACATTTCAGGGGATATGATTTGGTATCGAGGAAGGTATGAAAATGTTGACATAAATCGGACGTCTAATTCGTTTCTAGCATTAAACTGTTGAGGAACCATCGCTGGCGAGTCCAGTCTGAGCGATCTCCTCATGGACAAGCGTAGAATCGCACACAACAACCATGAACATAATAGTAGATTGAACATAAAGCTGTAGGGGGACTTCTTGCTTCTCTTTATTTCTTTTCTCAAAGGTACGTACAATCGTTGGGGGGTCCCCCCTTTATATAGTATTCAGGGTGGATGAGGAGCCAATCGTGGGCTAGGCCTGCCTGGTCTGGGCCCGGTTTCTTAACACTCCCCCTTGGGCACTCACTCGGTATGTTCATGTCTCATCAAAACTCCATAAAAAACCAGTGGAAAAAATTTAGAGAAAGAGTACATGAAACATGTTCTGCTGTGCTACACGAATTGCCTCATTAAAAACCATAGCCGAGAAACTTTAGAAAAAAACTCGTCAAGGGAAAAAGAGTACAATCCACCCATTTAATCTCTAGGATTTATTCTTTGGGTACTCGATCTTCATGATCAAGTTTCAATAATGAGTTCATGAAAATTCTCCCCCTGAATGCTGCACTTCTCTAAGTCTCATCATTCCAATTCCACGTATGCATCTTTCAAAGCTAGACGTTGGAAGTGACTTAGTGAATAAATCTGCAAATTTTTCACATGACTTAGTATGCAGTACTTTAATTTTATCCATCTTTTGCAATTCATGAGCATAGAAGAACTTGGGGTTGATATGCTTTGTGAGTTGACTCTTCACATAACCCATCTGTACTTGTGGAATACAAGCTGCATTATCTTCGTAGATAATAGTGGGAGTTTGTGCGGTATTCAATCCACACGACTGCTGGATGTGGTGAATCATCTGTCGAAGCCAAGCACATTCTCGTGAAGCCTCGTACATTGCTATTATTTTCAAGTGATTCGCCGAAGTCGATACAAGACATTACTTAGACAATTTCTATGAAATTGCAGTTCCACCACATAAGAATACATAGCCTATTTGTGACTTGGCTGTATGCGGGTCCGACAGGTACCTAGCATCTGCATAGCCATTCATAGACAGATCTTGATTCTTTCTGTAGAACAGACCAAATTCTTTGCTTCCTTAGAGGTATCAGAAAATGTTCTTCATTCCCTGCCAATACCTTTTGATACGTTCTGTATTATACCTTGCTAGTAGGTTCACGGCTAATACAATGTTCGATCTAGTACAGTTTGCTAAATACATGAGTGCTCCTATTGCACTCAAGCAAGAGAATTCAGGTCCCAGGACTTCCTCCCCCTCTTCTCTAAGTCTGTACGGGTCCTTGTCTTGCTGTAAGGATCTCCCGACCATCGGTATTTTTGAAGGGTATGCCTTTTCAAAGTCAAATCTTTCTAACACCTTCTGAGCGTAAGTTGGCTGATGCACTAATATCCCTTCAACAGCATGCACAAGCTGCAAGCTTAGGCAATATTTGGTTTTACCTAAATCTTTCATTTCGAACTCCGACTCCAGGTAAGAGCTTGCTTTCTTAATATCCTTCAGGGTTCTGATGATATTGAGATCATCTTCATACACTGAGATTATACAAAATCCATTATGGGATGTCGTATAAATACACACGAATTATTCTCATTGTTCGTGTAACCTTTCTTGCATACAAAGTCACTTCAAGCGATTATACCACATCCTACCTGATTGCTTAAGTTTGTATAGTGACTTCCTGAGTTTCACACTGTACAGATTTCTATTTGTTCTGTCTTGGTTCTGGATAGCGATACATTCAGGTACCTTCATATAAATATCTGAATCTAAATTTTCATAAAGGTATGAAATTACAACATCCATCAATTTCATTTCTAAATTCAGGTTTACTGCCATTGAGATAAATATCTAAAGGTAATTCCGCCTATGACTGGGGAATAGGTTTCTTCATAATCATCTCCTGAATGTTGAGTGAAACCTTGCCTATTTTCATTTCACTTTCGGACAAATACCCATTTATGCCCTACGGGATGCACATGGGGAGTCGTGCGGCTTACAGGCCCAAACACCTCTCTTTCATTCGGATATAATAATTATATTTCTATTACCTTCTTCCAATCTTCCCAATCTGATCTTTCCATACATTTAGCGAGCGATGCAGGCTCTAGATCAATATTGATGATTGTAGCAAAAAAATTTTCGCAAAATCAATATCGACATTGGTTGTTGTCTTATTCATATATTCTCTCGAGGTCACAAAGTTTATAGCTATTTCTTCAAGGACGATTCTTCTAATGCTTCTACTTGCTCACCGCAACTTTCAATTACAGGGGCAAGTCCTTTTAGTTTTTCAGCTCCGATGTGTGCGCACACATCCCTGCTGATTTCTCCCTTTATGGGGATGTTCAATTCCGGTATGACTTTTTCTAAAGGTTCCATGGTGCCAGGTCTCAACTGGCTCCACTTCTGATTTGGGGAACTTCAGTAATCGGTTGTCTCAAGGCCTTTTTATCCACTTTCACTATGCGTCCTCGGTTACTTGGGATTCGAGGGGCTGGAGTTCTCATCCTTTCTGAGGCCTTAGGACGGAGTAACAGCCCTAAGTTAGGGTTTGTGTTTCAAATGTAACATTATGAGGATAAATTAAAACTTTTGATGCCTCATGAAATCATTTGGGAGTTTACCAAATTTTTCCCTAGCAATTTCCATTTTCTAGAATCATGTTCTTGTGAATGGAAGTTGTTGTCAACAAAATTCCTGACCTTAAACTTGTGATCATCCTCTGGGAATATTTTTCCTATCATCTTGACCATCCTAGTTACCTCTCTGAAAAATCTCACAATTTTTAGATTTTGTTTGCATTTTCAAAAGAGCAAGTCAAACTATTCCAAACTCTGGTCAAACCCCTAGTACAACAGATTGTGAATTTTCTTGGGAACACTTCTTTGCATACAAATTTCTGGAAAATTTATGCAAGGTTTTTCTCTGTCCAAAGTAGCTACCATAAAAATTTTGGAATTTTTGGAGCTCTGGAGCTACCTCTAAAAATTCCCCAAACCTTCTCTGCCTTTTTATTTCAAATCTGAAATCACTGTTTGTCGGGCTCGAACCCGAGCCCGACTTAAGTCCGACCGAACCACTTCGCCTCAACTTGACTCAACCGCGTCGGCGCCGAACTCGAGTCTGACCGGACCCGAGCCAAGCACCGACCGGACTCCTTTGGCTCCTGGTCCGACCGCACCGCCTCGCCCGAGTCGCTCTCCCTCTCTCTGACGGCGCGGTCCCATCGACAGGTCCCTCCCTCCACGCGGCGCGCGCGCGCCCGCACCAGCTCTCCCGCGCACCTCTCGCCAGCTTCGCCGCCCGCATGCATGCTGCCAGCGTAGCTCACCGGTCATTTCGCCGCCCTACCGCCTTCGCCTCGCTGCCTCCGCCTGCTCCTTCAAAAGTCGTCGAAAGCCTCACCTACCTCGGTTTCCTCTTCCTCCTCTGCCCATTCTTCCCAACTGAGCTCCAGGAGCTGAGAGTGTCGCCGCACCGCCTCCAAGCCCGCCGGCCACTCTGGTGTTCTCCGACCAACCCCGACCGCGTCACGGCGTGTTCCGCATCCCTAGGAAGCAAACCCCCCAAGAGATTTCGCGTTTCATCGCCTGAGGAGCTGCGCGCCCACCTTCTTCCCCAACTCCGGCCGAATCCGCTTCTTCTGCCGCCGCGCCTTCTTCGGAGAGCTCGAGCTCGATTCCTACCTCCGTAAGCATCCTCTGGTTTCCCTCTACCTTTCCCCATCACTCACATACCCTCTCCTTCACCTCAGGTCCCTGCCGACGGTGACCACCTCGCGCCGCCGCAGTCTCTCGTCGCCGGGCCACCCCGACCACTCTCCGTCATCGACGACCACCCCGGTGAGTTTCTTGAGTCCCACTGATACTCATGAGCTCGCTAGTTTTCACCCTCTTCCTCTCTGGCGCCGTCGCCCCTTGTCATCCCCACGGCCGGCCGCCGCGAGCTGTCGTCGCGCCGCCACAGTGCATCTCCGGCTACCCCGAGACCACCTCTAGGTTCAGTAGTCCTCAGGCAACCCATTTTGGCCACCACCGTCGTCTCCCCACCGTCTCAACTGCCGGCGATTTGTCACTCCAATTTCAGCCCGAGCCCTCTCTGTTCTTCGGCTGTGTTCTCCTCTGTCTCACTGACAGTGGGGCCCACTCCCTTAAGCCAAATCTTTAGCTGCTAATCAATCTTGTGAATGTCCATTAGTTCCCTCTATTGTACTAACAAATGTGAAGTTGAGTTTGAAAGAAGTTTAGATATGTGTTCTCTAAAGCTGTTTACTGTTTTTGTCAATAACTGTTATTGTCAGTAAAATGAAATCCTTTGTGAGGAGGTGAAGTGCACTTGCTTATAGATTATGTTAGTACCTTATAAATCCCTTAAGAAACAGTGCTTAGCAAGTAAATTAATTAGTTGGTAACTCTAGGTTTCAACTCTTGATGGAATGAATATTCAGGGAAGTTATTAAGATGAACTAGTTGTATTGTCGGGCTATGCTAGTCAAGGTGTAGAGCTAATTCCATTAAGTTGATTAGTAATCTGTTTAACAATTGTTAGTTCACTATTCAGCTAGTCAGTACTCCAATAACTAATTTTAGGTCTAAACGAACTGATAACAGTAATAGTTGCATAAAATAGCTAGCTAATTAAAAGGTGGTAATTTGCTGCTTAGTTAATAGATGTGCACACAATCACCATCAAAGTCTGCCGAAAGATTAGAACATATAAGAGGATTGATTTTGACTGTATGATTATCTTGGAAAGTAAGTGAGTTTGGGAAGATCAATCACAAGAAATCATATCTAATTTTAATAATCTCTGAAACGGCTAAATTGTTATTCCTATTTTAATTGACCTATCTTCTGTGTTATTGATTTTTTGGATGATTTGGAATCTTGGTGGTTATCGGTGTTATTCGTTCTTATATTGCCTTTTTGCTCGATCGATAGATTGCGACGATTCCGGTGTGTTTGAGAGTGAACCTCTGCAACAGGTTGAGCATATTGAGCAGCAGCAGCCAGGCAAGCAGTTTGATCATGTTAATCCCAGTATTTTAAAGTCTAATATCTTGTTTCAACTGTATGTATGCATTGTTATATTGTTGTTAAAACGAATAGTTAAATCCTGTAGATGCATACTCTGTAGGTAAAATATTGTTCTCTACTTCCTGAGCTTAGGTTATTTGCTGTGATTAGAGCTCGTTGGATGGGCTCTTGTCACTTAGTAGATTACGGGTCCAGATGCTTAGCCATGCTTAGTTAACGGTAGTATTGGGCGATCATCGACTTAGTCGATGATCTTGATCACATAAAATTATTATTGTTCTTATGTTCCAGCTTGTGCTATGTTTAATTACAAAACTAAAAATGAAAACAAAAACGATTTAGACTTGGGCACAACGGTATGTTGGTGTGATCTGTTGGGTGTGACTGGAATGGTGCCCAGGTCAATTAAGGACCGAACATCTTGTGAGTGAATTTTTATCCAGGTATTTTGCGTGCTAACCACACCAGAGGGTATGGGACCTCTCTTGACTTAGTACTTTGGCGTGTATTGGCTCCGGGTCGCAGGAGGTCGCAGGAGGGATGGTGTTGGGAGCATGGTAGTTGCCCGAAAAGCTTTATCCTGAGTGGGTAGTTGTCTTTTCGGTTTTACCATGTCAGCGTATGGATTTCTATCCATACGGGCGGCTCGAAGTTAATACACAATATTGGAAAGCGCCTCGTTGGACTTAGCCGTGCAAAGATACCTTCGAAGTGTGCTTTGGCTTAAAGGCGGTCTCAAGTGTGGGTATAGTGGTACACCTGCGCAGGTTAAAACTATTCGAATAGCCTCGCCCTAGGTTATGGACACGCTTGGGTAAGCTTTTCAAGAGTTAGACTACAACCTTTTAATTAAAATTTGATTTGTGGTACGAATCGTGATTCGTGCTATGTTGTGGTGACTATTGGGATAGTCACTTCCAGTGGTTACTTGTATCTATCTTTATTTCGCAGCTTATTTCAACAAGAAAATGAATTGCAAACTTGCCTTTAAATCTGTATTACATTATTGCAAATAAAGTTGGCTTTATGCAAATGAAACATATGGCCTCCACCAGATAAGCCTGCATGTAGCATACGTGTAGGTCTGCTAGTCCACACGTCGGTCTTGCGAGTACAAAAATAATTTTTGTACTCATATGCTTTGCTTAATATTTTTGTTGCAGAGGAGGCAGGTGAGCCCCAAGGGCCATACTTCTGTGAGATGTGCGGGTTCTGGGACGACTAGCTTGACGGTCCGGTCGGTTGCCTTGTGGGCTAAGGCACACTGATTGGCTTTGTTTATAGCCATCTTATGGCACTTTTGCTTCCGCTGTTTAATTAGTTACCTGTTGTAATTTGGCCGGTCGGCCTTTGTTGTAATAACTCTACTATGTTGTCATCTGTTAAATATTGTGATGTTTGGACTCTATGTTTAGAATGGAGTTGATGCTTAATTTTGTGAAGAGGTGTGCATACTGCAGTTCTGGGAAGTATGCATGTCTCGAGGCTTAGTTTATTTGATTTGTGATGCTAGGACCAGGTGGTTGGTTAAGCATTACAAGCCAAATAAACTGGGGTCCTCATAAAGTTGGTATCAGAGCCATCTTGACCGTAGTACCCCAAGCATGGTCGTCCTTAGGATATTTAGCGAAAGCTTATTTTCAAAGTAACAAATAGTTTATGAAAGCTTAAGTAGATCTTCAGAATTTATTCCTTATCTATCTTAGCTTTCTACTCTCATCTTGTTCTAGTTTGAATTTAAAAAAAAAGTTGATTCCTCTCTTTCCTTTCAAAAGATAGTTAATTATCGGTTAAATTGGTTTGGGAGAACCCTGAGAGTTATAAACTAAAAAGGTTAGCTGTCTGCAGAAACTTTCAGAAATGAAGACTTCGGCCATGAGCTTGCAGAGGAAAGCCTGAACAGCCAGCTAGTGGTTAGTGTGTAGTATTAGAAATGAGAGGATAACCAAATTTGTGGGGATAAAAGGGTAAGATGAAATATGAGTTAGTTAAATGTCTAACTTTTTCTTAGAAGATTTTACTTGGTTTGCCAGCTGTATTTCGAAATTGTCTTCCTAAAACTGATTGCTCGTTCATCCATACGAGTTAGTCATATTGGGAAGTTGATTTTATGAGTTGCAACTTTACCTTGTTGTTTTGAACTATTAGAGTTTGTTTTGTAAAATGGATGCTTGCTTTCTATGTTCTCTGTAATAAAATTATTACTAACTTTCTGGGTGGAACAGGATGGCTGGGGGAACCCGTAGTGGTCGTGTCACCACCGGTTCGATGAGGAGCTTCCCCCTCCTCCGACCATGGCTGAGGTTCTCGCTCAGATCGAGCGAAACCGCATGGATCAGACTCGGATTTTGGAGGTCATTGCGCGGAACACCTCCATTCCCGCGGGTGCCTCGGGACCTGGTGGTGGTGGACACCAGTCTCGTGGGGGACTTGCGGAGTTCCTCCGTACGCAGCCGCCGACGTTCTCCCGGTCTGAGGACCCACTTGACGCAGATGATTGGCTGCGTCTGGTTGAGCGGAAGCTCAACATCGCTCAGTGCCAGGAGCGTGAGAAGGCGCTGTTTGCATCCCACCAGCTTGAGGGTGCAACACTCTCATGGTGGGAGAACTTTCTCGCCATGCAGCCCGCTGGCCATGTGGTCACATGGGAGGAGTTTCAAGATCGCTTTCCGTCGGGCTCATGTCCCCGCCGGTCTTGTGAAGTCAAGAAGAAAGAATTCCTTGCGCCAAACAGGCGCAAATCGGATCGAGTACCTCTATGAGTTCAATCATTTGGCGAGGTATGCTCCTGCCGAGGTGGCCACTGATGAGGCCAAGCAGGAGAAGTTTGTGGAGGGTCTGTCTGAGGAGCTGCAGGACAAGCTCTCTGTGGTGGACTTTGCTGATTTTCATACCTTGGTGGACAAGGCTATCGTCGTCGAGCACAAGACGAAGGCGCTGGATGAGTCCCGCAAGCGCAAGTGGGAGGCCCAGCGACCGCGCAGCGCCTCTCCGCCCCGTGTTGGGCCTACACCAGGCCCGTTCTTTGGCTTCCCACCGCCGAGGCCGTCGGCGCCATTCACCGCCCCCGCAGCCGTGATTCGCCACGCGCGCCGCGCCCAAGAACAGGTGGCATCCGCAACCCGGCTGCCGATGTTACTTGTTTCCGCTGCCACAACAAGGGCCACTACGCCAACACTTGCCCTCAGAGTGCTGGAGCGGCCCCTCGTCCTAATGGAGGACGCGGGCAGGGGAGTGGTCACCCACCTGACCAGAAGATCATCTAGAAGACCCAGGGTGTGGGGAGTGGCCGAGTCAACCATATCTCGGCTGAGGAGGCTCAAGAGGCGCCCGACGTTGTGCTGGGTACACTTCTTGTTAACACTCGTCCTACTGCAGTTTTATTTGATTCAGGAGCATCGCATTCTTTTATTTTAAGATCATTTGCTGCTGCTAGTGGTCTTCACTGTGTTCCTATGAGGGTTCCTTTGCTTATTCGTTCTCCGGGTGCGGAAATGAGGGTTGAATTAGAATGCCGGGATGTTCCTATTGTTGTTGAGGGTGCAGAGTTTTTGGCAAATCTTATCCTACCCAATTCAGCAAGTCTGGATGTGATTCTTGGCATGGATTGGTTGTCCCAACATCTGGGGCAAATCGACTGTGCCAGGAAGATTGTCTATCTCACCAGCCCTTTAGGCGAGCAGGTTGGATTTTCGCCGCGACTGCAGGGACCGCATCTGTGTGCATTGGAAGCGAAACCCGTCTTGCAGATTCAGGATGTCCCCATAGTATCTGACTTTGTGGATGTCTTTCCCGAAGATTTGCCTGGGATGCCTCCAGTTCGAGACCTTGAGTTTGTCATTGAGTTGCTGCCCGGTACCGCCCCGATTTCGAAGGCGCCGTATCGGATGCCTCTCAATGAGTTGGTGGAGTTGAAGAAGCAACTAGGTGAGCTTCAAGCGAAGGGTTTTATCCGTCCTAGCTCATCTCCTTGGGGTTGTCCGGTAATCTTTGTGAAGAAGAAGGACAAGACTTTGCGCATGTGTGTTGATTACCATCCGCTCAATGAGGTGACGGTGAAGAACAAGTATCCTTTGCCCCGCATTGATGATCTGTTTGACCAGTTGTCTGGAGCCCAGGTCTTCTCCAAGATTGACTTGAGATTGTGATATCATCAAGTCAGAATCAGGGCTGAGGATATTCCGAAGACGGCTTTCACTACTCGTTATGGCCTTTACGAGTACACCGTCATGTCTTTCGGCTTGACCAATGCCCCCGCCTTGTTCATGAATCTTATGAACTCGGTATTCATGGAATACTTGGATAAGTTTGTGGTGGTCTTCATTGATCACATTCTTATCTACTCCAAGAATGAAGAAGAGCATGCTGAGCATTTGAAGCTAGTGCTGGGAAAGCTGCGTGAGCATCAGCTATATGCAAAATTCAGCAAGTGCGAGTTCTGGTTGAAGGAAGTGGCATTCTTGGGCCATGTCCTTTCGGCCGGAGGCGTAGCTGTGGATCCTAGCAAGGTCAATGATGTGCTATCTTGGGGTCAGCCCAAGTCAGTCACCGATGTTCGGAGTTTTCTTGGTTTAGCAGGTTACTACCGCCGCTTTATCGAGAATTTCTCCAAGATCGCGAAACCGATGACTGAATTGCTCAAGAAGGACAAGAAGTTTGTGTGGTCTTCTGCTTGTGATGAAAGCTTCCAGGAACTCAAGCAGCGATTGACATCAGCCCCTGTTCTTGTTCTTCCCGATGTCCACAAGAGCTTCGATATCTTTTGTGATGCCTCTCGTCAGGGACTTGGTTGTGTTCTTATGCAAGAAGGCAGAGCAGTGGCCTATGCATCAAGGCAGTTGAGGCCTCATGAACTCAACTACCCTACCCATGATTTGGAGTTAGCTGCTGTGGTTCATGCACTTAAGATTTGGCGGCATTATTTGATCGGTAACCGCTGTGAGGTGTATTCTGATCACAAAAGCTTGAAGTATTTGTTCACCCAGCCAGATCTGAACCTCGGGCAAAGAAAATGGTTGGAATTGATCAAAGATTATGACATGGGCATTCAGTATCATTCGGGCAAGGCCAATGTTGTGCGGATGCACTGAGTCGAAAAGTGTATTGCAATACTTTGATGCTCCAAGAGCAGTAGCCTGCCCTTCTTGAAGAATTTCAACGGCTCAATCTGGGTTTAGTTGAGCACGGTTCCCTTGCTGCTTTGGTTGTGCAACCAACCTTGGTGGATCAAATCAAGGCAGCACAACAATCAGATGATGGTGTAAGTCAAATCAAGCAGAACATCAAGATTCGGACAGCCAAGTGCTTCACAGAAGATGAGCATGGTGTCGTGTGGTTTGGACAGCGGCTTGTTGTTCCTAAGGTCATGGAATTGCGGGATTTGATTCTCCGCGAAGCCCATGATTCGCCTTTGACCATCCATCCCGGGGCCACCAAGATGTATCAAGATCTTCGTCAGAGATTTTGGTGGACCCGAATGAAGCGCGAGATTACCAAGTTCGTGGCCGAGTGCGACGTGTGCTGTCGTGTCAAGGCTGAGCATCAGCGTCCAGCAGGTCTTCTCCAGCCTTTGCCAGTGCCTGAGTGGAAGTGGGATTCAGTGGGCATGGATTTCATCACTGGTCTGCCCCGTACTTCTTCTGGGAAGGATGCTATCTGGGTTGTTCTCGATCGGCTGACTAAAGTAGCACACTTTCTACCAGTGCTTACTACTCTCAGTGTCAGTCGATTGGCGGATCTCTACATATCCCGCATTGTGAGTCTGCATGGTGTGCCCCGAACCATTGTATCAGATCGCGGTTCTTTGTTCACTTCTCGATTTTGGCACAGTTTACAACAGGCCATGGGGACGCGTCTTTCTTTCAGTACAGCCTACCATCCTCAGACTGATGGTCAGACGGAGCGAGTTAACCAAGTGTTGGAAGATATGCTCCGTGCTTGTATTCTTTCTTATGGGAAGAATTGGGAGAAGTGCCTACCGCTTGCCGAGTTCTCCTACAACAACAGCTTCCAGGCTAGTCTCGGTATGGCACCGTTTGAGGCCTTGTATGGGAGGAGGTGCAGAACCCCGTTGAACTGGTCAGAAACTGGTGAAAGACAGTTCTTCGGCCCAGATTCGATCAATGAAGCTGAAAGCCAAGTGCAGCTGATTCGCGAGCACTTGCGCGTAGCTCAGTCCAGGCAAAAGAGTTATGCAGATCGGCGTCGCCGTGAGATGAGCTTCCAACCCAATGACTTTGTGTATCTCAAAGTCTCGCCTTTGAAGGGTCATCGTCGTTTTGGCATCAAGGGCAAGTTGGCTCCTAGATATGTTGGGCCGTATCGCATCAGCAAGAAAGTGGGAGCTGTTGCGTACAAGTTGGAGTTGCCAGCTACACTTGAAGGGGTGCATGATGTGTTCCATGTGTCCCAATTGAAGAAATTCCTTCGTGTTCCGACCGAAGAAACTCCTTTGGAAAATCTTGATGTGCATGAAGATTTGTCATACCGCGAGCGTCCTGTTCGTATTCTGGATGAATCTGAACGAAGGACAAGGAATCGTGTAATCAAGTTCCTCAAGGTCCAGTGGTCGAATCACTCTGAGGATGAGGCCACTTGGGAGCGGGAAGATCGTCTCCGTGCAGACTACCCATCCTTCTTTTCTCAGTGATCCGAATCTCGGGGCGAGATTCTTGTAAGGTGGGGAGATTTGTAACAGCCCTAAGTTAGGGTTTGTGTTTCAAATGTAATATTATGAGGATAAATTAAAACTTTTGATGCCTCATGAAATCATTTGGGAGTTTACCAAATTTTTCCCTAGCAATTTCCATTTTCTAGAATCATGTTCTTGTGAATGGAAGTTGTTGTCAACAAAATTCCTGACCTTAAACTTGTGATCATCCTCTGGGAATATTTTTCCTATCATCTTGACCATCCTAGTTACCTCTCTGAAAAATCTCACAATTTTTAGATTTTTTTTGCATTTTCAAAAGAGCAAGTCAAACTATTCCAAACTCTGGTCAAACCCCTAGGACAGCAGTTTGTGAATTTTCTTGGGAACAATTATTTGCATACAAATTTCTGTAAACTTTATGCAAGGTTGTTCTCTGTCCAAAGTAGCTACCATACAAATTTTGGAATTTTTGGAGCTCTGGAGCTACCTCTAAAAATTCCCCAAACCTTCTCTGCCTTTTTATTTCAAATCTGAAATCACTGTTTGTCAGGCTCGAACCCGAGCCCGACTTAAGTCTGACCGAACCACTTCGTCTCAACATGACTCAACCGCGTCGGCGCCGAACTCGAGTCTGACCGGACCCGAGCCAAGCACCGACCGGACTCCTTTGGCTCCTGGTCCGACCGCACCGCCTCGCCCGAGTCGCTCTCCCTCTCTCTGACGGCGCTGTCCCACCGACAGGTCCCTCCATCCACGCGGCGCGCGCGCCCGCGCCAGCTCTCCCGCGCACCTCTCGCCAGCTTCGCCGCCCGCATGCATGCTGCCAGCGCAGCTCACCGGTCATTTCGCCGCCCTACCGCCTTCGCCTCGCTGCCTCCGCCTGCTCCTTCAAAAGTCGTCGAAAGCCTCACCTACCTCGGTTTCCTCTTCCTCCTCTGCCCATTCTTCCCCACTGAGCTCCAGGAGCCGAGAGTGTCGCCGCACCGCCTCCAAGCCCGTCGGCCACTCCGGTGGTCTCCGACCAACCCCGACCGCGTCACGGCGTGTTCCGCATCCCCAGGAAGCAAACCCCCCCAAGAGATTTCGCGTTTCATCGCCTGAGGAGTTGCGCGCCCACCTTCTTCCCCAACTCCGGCCGAATCCGCTTCTTCCGCCGCCGCGCCTTCTTCGGAGAGCTCGAGCTCGATTCCTACCTCCGTAAGCATCCTCTGGTTTCCCTCTACCTTTCCCCATCACTCACACGCCCTCTCCTTCACCTCAGGTCCCTGCAGTCTCTCGTCGCCGGGCCACCCCGACCACTCTCCGTCATCGGCGACCACCCCGGTGAGTTCCTTGAGTCCCACTGATACTCATGAGCTCGCTAGTTTTCACCCTCTTCCTCTCCGGCGCCGTCGCCCCTTGTCACCCCCACGGCCGGCCACGCCGTTGCCGCCGCCGCCGCCACAATGCATCTCCGGCTACCCCGAGACCACCTCTAGGTTCAGTAGTCCTCAGGCAACCCATTTTGGCCACCACCGTCGTCTCCCCGCCGTCCCAACTGCCGGCGATTTGTCACTCCAATTTCAGCCCGAGCCCTCTCTGTTCTTCGGCTGTGTTCTCCTCTGTCTCACTGACAGTGGGGCCCACTCCCTTAAGCCAAATCTTTAGCTGCTAATCAATCTTGTGAATGTCCATTAGTTCCCTCTATTGTACTAACAAATGTGAAGTTGAGTTTGAAAGAAGTTTAGATATGTGTTCTCTGAAGTCACATCGCTTTTGTCGAAATCATATTGTCAGTAAAATGAAATCCTTTGTGAGGAGGTGTAGTGCACTTGCTTATAGATTATGTTAGTACCTTATAAATCCCTTAAGAAACAGTGCTTAGCAAGTAAATTAATTAGTTGGTAACTCTAGGTTTCAACTCTTGATGGAATGAATATTCAGGGAAGTTATTAAGATGAACTAGTTGTATTGTCGGGCTATGCTAGTCAAGGTGTAGAGCTAATTCCATTAAGTTGATTAGTAATCTGTTTAACAATTGTTAGTTCACTATTCAGCTAGTCAGTACTCCAATAACTAATTTTAGGTCTAAACGAACTGATAACAGTAATAGTTGCATAAAATAGCTAGCTAATTAAAAGGTGGTAATTTGCTGCTTAGTTAATAGATGTGCACACAATCACCGTCAAAGTCTGCCGAAAGATTAGAACATATAAGAGGATTGATTTTGACTGTATGATTATCTTGGAAAGTAAGTGAGTTTGGGAAGATCAATCACAAGAAATCATATCTAATTTTAATAATCTCCGAAACGGCTAAATTGTTATTCCTATTTTAATTGACCTATCTTCTGTGTTATTGATTTTTTGGATGATTTGGAATCTTGGTGGTTATCGGTGTTATTCGTTCTTATATTGCCTTTTTGCTCGATCGATAGATTGCGACGATTCCGGTGTGTTTGAGAGTGAACCTCTGCAACAGGTTGAGCATATTGAGCAGCAGCAGCCAGGCAAGCAGTTTGATCATGTTAATCCCAGTATTTTAAAGTCTAATATCTTGTTTCAACTGTATGTATGCATTGCTATATTGTTGTTAAAATGAATAGTTAAATCCTGTAGATGCATACTCTGTAGGTAAAATATTGTTCTCTACTACCTGAGCTTAGGTTATTTGCTGTGATTAGAGCTCGTTGGATGGGCTCTTGTCACTTAGTAGATTACGGGTCCAGATGCTTAGCCATGCTTAGTTAACGGTACTATTGGGCGATCATCGACTTAGTCGATGATCTTGATCACATAAAATTATTATTGTTCTTATGTTCCAGCTTGTGCTATGTTTAATTACAAAACTAAAAAAATGAAAACAAAAACGATTTAGACTTGGGCACAACGGTATGTTGGTGTGATCTGTTGGGTGTGACTGGAATGGTGCCCAGATCAATTAAGGACCGAACATCTTGTGAGTGAATTTTTATCTAGGTATTTTGCGTGCTAACCATACCAGAGGGTATGGGACCTCTCTTGACTTAGTACTTTGGCGTGTATTGGCTCCGGGTCGCAGGAGGTCGCAGGAGGGATGGTGTTGGGAGCATGGTAGTTGCCCGAAAAGCTTTATCCTGAGTGGGTAGTTGTCTTTTCGGCTTTACCATGTCAGCGTATGGATTTCTATCCATACGGGCGGCTCGAAGTTAATACACAATATTGGAAAGCGTCTCGTAAGA
Source organism: Ampelocalamus luodianensis (assembly GCA_036346255.1). Taxonomy (NCBI): domain Eukaryota; kingdom Viridiplantae; phylum Streptophyta; class Magnoliopsida; order Poales; family Poaceae; genus Ampelocalamus; species Ampelocalamus luodianensis. The sequence goes on from CM070630.1 coordinate 38,219,229, forward strand.
CTTAGCCGTGCCAGCATACCTTCGGAAGTGTGCTTTGGCTTAAAGGCGGTCTGAAGTGTGGGTACAGTGGTACACCCCTGCAAGGTTAAAACTATTCGAATAGCCTCGTCCTAGGTTATGGACACGCTTGGGTAAGCTTTTCAAGAGTTAGACTACAACCTTTTAATTAAAATTTGACGGGTGGTACGAATCAGGGATTCGTGCTATGTTGTGGTGACTATTGGGATAGTCACTTCCAGGTGGTTACTTGTATCTATCTTTATTTCGCAGTTATTTCAACAGTAAAAATGAATTGCAAACTTGCCTTTAAACTGTATTACATTATTGCAAATAAAGTTGGCTTTATGCAAATGAAACATATGACCTCCACCAGATAAGCCTGCATGTAGCATACGTATAGGTCTGCTAGTCCACACGTTAGTCTTGCGAGTACAAAAACAATTTTTGTACTCATATGCTTTGCTTAATATTTTTGTTGCAGAGGAGGCAGGTGAGCCCCAAGGGCCATACTTCTGTGAGATGTGCGGGTTCTGGGACGACTAGCTTGACGGTCCGGTCGGTTGCCTTTTGGGCTAAGGCACACTGATTGGCTTTGTTTATAGCCATCTTATGGCACTTTTGCTTCCGCTGTTTAATTAGTTATATGTTGTAATTTGGCCGGTCGGCCTTTGTTGTAATAACTCTACTGTGTTGTCATCTGTTAAATATTGTGATGTTTGGACTCTATGTTTAGAATGGAGTTGATGCTTAATTTTGTGAAGAGGTGTGCATAGTGCAGTTCTGGGAAGTATGCATGTCTCGAGGCTTAGTTTATTTGATTTTTGATGCTAGGACCAGGTGGTTGGTTAAGCATTACAAGCCAAATAAACTGGGGTCCTCACAGACAGGAATAGGGATACCTTCATCGTTATTTCAACCCTCTCCGATACATTGCGTGCAGGCACATGTGACTTAGTCACACTCTTCAAATCACTAAAGTGGTCAGACAGTTGATTCACTAATGCTTGCAAATCAATTGTCTGCTGGACTTCAATTATCTTCTGGACTTCAATTATTTGATTTACTAGTGCACCGATCATGTGCATGGTCTTCAATTTTCTTCTAGACTTCAATTGCCTTCTGAACTTCAATTGTCTTCTAAACTTCCTGTGTCTTGCGACGTTATTTGTCATTTCCCGACATTCTTTATCAAGGGGTTGATTTCTTCCCCCTAATGACGGGAAACTATCATCATCAAATATGCTATCAGCGAAGTGGGCTGCATGCAAATCTCCAATCATGGGTCCAAATACCTGATTATGGATGTTGTCTCATAACCAATGTATATATCAAACTTTCGGAGAGAGCCTATTGTAGTTCGTTGCGGTGGTGGTATAGGTACATAAACCTTGCAACCAAACCTGCAAAGATAAGAAATTTTTGGTGCTAACCCTTGCGCTAGTTGCATAGATGAATGGATGTTATATGTTGATGGTCTAAAATTGATAAGAGTTGCTGCATGTAGGACTACGTGTCCCGAACATGTAGTTGGTAAATTACAATTATTCAAATATCTGCTAGTCCATTCTCGGTGTAGACGTGTGGTATGGAATGCTCAACTTTAATTCCCATTTCTATGTAATAATCATCAAATGCCTTTAAAGTAAATTCTCTAGTGTTGTCCATTCTAATGGACTTCACATGATGATCTAGGAAACTATTTTTAATTTTAATTATTTGTGAAATTAGCTTTGCAAAAGTATAATTTCTCGTAGGCAATAAATATACATGTGACCATTCTGAGGAAGCATCGATGAGCACCATAAAGTACCTAAATGGCCCTTACATGGGCTGTATAGGACCGCAAAAGTCTCCCTAGATACGGTCCAAGAATGGAGAGATTTCATCCTTCACTTTCAGAGCAGAAGGTCTAGTAATTAATTTCTCGGTGGCACATGCAGGGCACACCAAATCTTCCTGATTCGGGAAATTCTTTACATCAATATTATGTCCCTGTGAATTGTTAACTATATTTCTCATCATCCTAAGACCTAGGTGGTATAATCTATCTTGCTAGCGATAGAAAAGTTCAGACCTTCTAAATACGATTTTCATGACAGTATAGGCTACAGGTGCCTTAATATTAGTGCAGTATAGCCCAGTTTCATATAAGGAAGTTGTTCTAATACCCTTTTTCCACTTTCTTCACGCTTCTTCAGTCTCTACGTGGAAACTATTAGCGCGAATATCCTTGAGAGTTCTAGTCGATTCTGGGTACAATAAGGCTTCTTTAATGACCAAAGTTGTGCCAATCGAGAGTATAATTGTGGCCCTTCCTGAGCCTATTATACAAGTATCACTGCTTGTGATTGTCGTAAGACTACCAGCATTCTTGTTGATAGACTAGAAAATTTTTGTTTCTCTTAGGATGGTATTCGTTGTGCCGCTATCCACTAAGTACACTTCCTCTATAGCACGCAACATGCGTTCTAATATAAAGTACTTTATTAATATGCAGCAGGAAGCAAGCAACACATAAATAAAATGCTTTAGATATCAGAACATAACATGCTATTATAAATATGAGAAAATAAGCCTTGCAGGACTCATCATAAAAATTTAATGCTTTGCTCTCCTAGAGCTTACAACCATCAAAGAATAAAATAATTCAATGTTCTGCTTTCATTACAAACTGCAAGTTACTATAAAAGATCCAAGTGCAATGCGTGCGTTAGATCGAATCAGCTAAGTATGTAGAAACTTCTGCCTAAATTTGCTCCATAGCGATCTTCTCCTCTTGGGCAACTACGACTACAGCCGCTGCGATGTCCAAAGGAGGGGTGATGGGGGCTACTACTGGGTTTTCCATATCCATAAGTGCTACTAATGTCTGTGGATTCTATGTGCCTGCGATGGCAAGGTGTGCCTCATGCTGTCATTTACCCTTCTTCTTATACAGGAAAGCATCAATAACATGCGACCCACGACCTTACCCATCTTGCCCCTCTCCTTCGTGAGAGGCTTCATCACCTTGTAGCTGCTAGCATTGGCTTCATGGCCAACATTGCTGCTAGGTAGCTGTGAGATGTAGTTCTTCCTTAGAACATCATCTTGAGCTTCCGCAACTTGCATGATGTCAATTAATTCAGCATACTCCTTGTAGCCATCTTGACAATAGTTGCCTGCGGATTACACCGCATTCGGGTGAAAGGTAAAGAGAGTCTTCTCAATCTTCTGCTCATCCGTGATTACATTACCATAGAGTTGAAGACTGGTACAAATTCTAGCCATGTTGGGCCAACTCTTCGAACTCCCGGTTCATGATGCCGGTCATCTACATATTTATGCAAAGAGTTCATAAGATTTTTGCTGGTAATTTACATAAAATGGTTGCAAAATTCTCATAATACTTTTCGAACTCCCAGTTTGTGATCCCATATTTTTTATGCATATTCATGATTTACTGTTATTTTTAGTGAATAAAAGTAATATAAAAAATCACAGATAATCAGAATAATAAATACAATAAATAAATTGTGTGGAAATAATAATAACAAAGTTAAACATTCTTCAAATGCTCAAAATGATTAAAAAATTGAATCCTCGAGGCTCGTTTCTGCTGGAAAATGAATTTTCGAAGAATTCTGTAATTTTCAGGGGTTAAATCGTGATATTTTAGTTCTGAGAAATATTTTCGTGTAATTTTTTAATTTCTGAGGGATTATTCTGCAAGAATTTCTTTCCCGGAATATTTCCTCATAATTTTAGAAATTTGAGGGTCTATTTTCAAATTTTTGGGATTTTCTTTTTCTCCACCCCATTTTTTCCTTTTCTTTTTCCCCCAGAAAACCTTTCGGTCGGGCCTTCTTGCTTGGCCCATTTCGGCCTAAAACAGTCCATATGACTGAGTTAAAAAGGGGGGTCCTTTAGGGTTTCTTTTGCTCCTGTGCACCAAGGTGGGCGATGGTGCTGTGGGCGCTTCGGGGGCCGACGGCGCTGCAGGTGCTTCGGGAGCCGGTGGGTGCACGATGGGTGCGGTGGCTATGTAGGGCCGCCCGCCGGAGGCAGAGCCGACGAGTGTGGCACATGCGCTTCGCACGGGAGCTGGCAGCGCTTCGTGCAGGCAGTGCGAGGAGCGGCCGATGCGGCGGCGTGACTTCGGGCGGCCGCTGGCGGTACAACGGACATGGCTCACTGTAGGCGCGCGCGGTCATTCTTGGGTAGTGTGGTGCGCCTTGCGTGGAGGCCTGTGCGGCGACGTGATTGACACGGCTCGCGGTGGGTGCGCATGATCATCCTTGGGCAGTGCGGTGCGCCTCGCGCAACGGGCATGACCATGCGGGGCCGAGCGGTGGGGATGACGAGTGTGACGCATGCGCTTCGCGTGGGAGCTAGCAGCGCTTCTGTAATACTCCGGAAGTGTGAGAAGTCAAGAATCGGGTTAATTAAATTTAATCGGTAGAGAATTATTTAATCGGGGAAGAGTTTAATTTCAGAATTCAGCAAAGACAAGAAAAGAGAGGGGTTTTTCTGTGTTTTCTCACCTACTTGGGCTCGGGCCTTGGCCCATCCGCCCTGTAGTGGCCGGCCAAAGGGGAGGAGCCACCTCCCAAACCCTAGCCGCCTCCCTTTCTCTCCTCCCACTTGCAGCCGCCTTCTCCTCACCCTTGGCCGAATCCTCCCTCTCCCTTGCGCCTCCCCTGCCCTGGTGCTGCTCCTCGCGATTCCCTTCGTCTAGGCTGCTGCCCTTTGCGCAAGAAGGAGAAAGAGAGGAAGAGAAGAAGGAGAAGAAGGAGAAGAAGGAGAAGAAGTCTCGTGTGGGATTGGTTCAGCGAGTTCTAGAGGTTCTACAAGGGTAACGAGATGCCTTCCCGCTGTTTGATCCTTAGTAGATGCGAAACCGATTAGAATTGTTGGTTAATTGTTGGGCTGCAGAAGATTTGATTCTGTCCAGAACCTTGCGTGGGTTTTTCGTGTATTTAGAGGCTGAATTTTAAGATTCCATCTCCTAGAGATATGTGGTTTATGTCGTTATCTTTCAGTAGCCGCGAAGATCACTCGATTCCGAGGTCTGAGTCAAAAGTTATGGTCGATTTAGTATCTGCTGCCAGAAATCTGACGAGAATAAACTGTCTGGATATTTCCTAAAATATGATAGGGAAATTGGAAGAATCTGAAAGTTCACCCAACTAGGTTATTGTAGGTAATTCGATAAACTTTTCAGATTGATAAAGAACGATCAATTCGGAGTTACCTATTAAAAGTTATGGTCATTTTAGTTTTGCTGTTCGATTGTGTAGGCAGTTTCTGTACTGAAAGTTCAGACAATGGTTAGCCTAATATTTTGGCCGAATTGGTTTATCGTGTCAACTAGAGTATTGTAGATTATTCAGTTAAGAATCTACAGAAATTGGGTTTACCTATTTTTGACTTCCAGTTCATGAGTTATGTCATTTACCGTGCTGCTGTCCAGAAATCAGTATATGGCAGGAAACGTTGTTTTTCGGTTTCAGCTTTGTAAACTCGTTTTGAGTCGTCAAGTAAGCGTTGTAGAATGCCGATTAGTAGCGCTGGGTATATTATGTCTTAATTGAAATTATTTTACCTGTTTAGGAGGTGAAGCCTCAGGTTTAGGAGTATCATCTTTGCCGCTAACGCGCGCATCGTGGAAGGCAAGTAAATGTAGCGGTTGTGCTACGGTTTAACCCGTTTTTCTTACTACTTGCACCATGCATGATTGACGTAATGTTAAATGATATGCCATGGTTACATGTTTTCTAAGTAAGAATGTGGTAGCAAGATATTAATCAATTGCTATGTTTGGATGAGTTTGGGTAGTATTGTGGTAATTCGCCTAATGAGCCAAATGCGGAATATGAAAAAATAAACTCAAGGTGGACATGTTGATAATTCCTTGTGGTTATTTTCATGATGATCATGTGGTGGTCTATGTGATAGAGTTTCATCTAGATCGATTGATTTTGATCTTGGTGAATCGGGTGTGGGTTATGTGGTAATGGTCTTATGACACGTTGGTATTGTGCTTAATGAGACACATGTGGATTATGAGAAAATATTCATGATGAGTACGTTGTTGATCTCTGTGGTTAAATTCTTGTGGTTTATGATTATCATATCATATCATTCATGACATATCATGACATTTGCATTGTGGATGTCGCGCTTATAGCCGATCATGCATGTACAACATCGCATTGTCAGAAGACGATGCATACCTTTACCTTGTTGGGTAAAGGTGCAGTGGAGCATAGCATACATATGCATTGCATTGTGGAAAGATCATTTGCATACTTGTGCAAGATATTGAGGTGAAGTTATTTTTGCAAACAAACGCAACTTCATAGTTGCAATGTGGAAATTGACTCATGAGAGTCTCTTGTGGTATGAGTATTGTGGTTGTGGTTGTGGAGTGGGGGTTCATCCCTTGTGGTATGGTAGAGGTTGTGATTGTGGCATGAGATTGTTCTCTCTGTGGTAATTGTGGATAGCAGTTGTGAATGCGAGAAATAGTAAAGTTATGAGGTAAAACATGTTAATACTTTATTGTCATTGGTAGTGGTAGTGGTGATTAACATGAAGCAGTTGATCAAGATTTAATTGTTAATATTTTACTATCATTGGTAGTAAATATGGTTGAGGCTATAATTGTGATCAGATGGGGATTGGATTTTGATGCTTAATATCATTGTAGTTTAATTGGCTTGTAAATGAATGTGGATTCACATTATGGATGTGGACATTTGGATACATTAATGATGTTGTATGTTTGTTTGTAGTCTGAATAGCCGGTTAAACAGTTTGCTTGCTGAGATTTTTATCTCACCCTTGTTTTCTCCCCTACAGTGATTGTTGAGCATTCACGGGATGGGTAGAGCGGCACCACAATAATGCACATGGTTCATCAACTCATGTTGTAATAAAGTCGATGAAATTCTAGCCAAATGCTTAACTATTTGTGGAGGTTTATGTTATTTAATAAGGATGGACTTGTGAACCATTCTTTGATTAATCTGCTAGAGGTTGTTTAATTATTGAACTTGTTACCGTTATCTTTATTCCCTTGGTTGTTTATGCTTCCGCTAATGCTTCTTGTCTAGAGATGTTGCCGAATTAATTTATCTTGAAATTATTGGCTAGTCAGAGAGTGGTTTAGTAGCATTCCAGGGTAATGTGGGTCCCGGGTGTTACATTGGTATCGAGCGGGCTTTAGGTCCGTGGTAATTAAAAATATTAAATTGACACACCGGTGCACGAGAGGATGGGATGGGTCAAGCATTGCATTCGTGTTTTGACATGTTATATTGATTATTCATGCTATGAGATAATCTTGTATGTTTATGTGTTGTTTCTATGATCGCTATGAGTGAGGATAGTCAATGATAAGAGGTAGGCTTTGCGGTGTTGCCTTGGGTATAGCAGCTTATACCCGCTCGTGGTACGGGGATATTGATGTAGTTACCTCGCAACTTAGTTGCGGATGTCATGGGTAAGTTTCTTAGAAAAGTGTTATCCTCCTTGAATTGATGTTGGCGATTCTTGGCCTATTGCGCTTAATGTTTTTCTCTCGGGTTAGCTGTTTATTGCGATGTTGGTTGTCATTAGGCCTCTAATTGTTCTTGAGGCCAAGTATTGTTTCTTTCGGATTGATGGGTTGTTTGATCGCCGTGAGCAAGTGCTTTTGGAGAGACTGGTATTTTCCGTGTTGTTCCATCTTTCTTGCTGGAAAACATGACTCTTGTTTTTCGTTTGATTTTTTTTTTAGAGAGAATCAAAGCTTTATGTGGGAAGTTCATTAACTTGTGGAAGCATTGGCTCTATGCATTTCTTCTGAGTTATTTCGACTTTTGAAGTTTGATTTCTCTCTAGAAGGGAGTGTTAAAACCCCTTTGTGATGTTTTGTGTGTTTAAGTAGTAGGTGGAAATTATGTAAATAATTGATAGATTGTGAATTATCATGTTGAAAAGTTAGTGTGGTACATCATTAATTTCTACTAACATCCTTAGAAGTGAAGTTGATTAATATGATGTTGTCCTGTTGTAGTTTCTTGAAGATTTGTGGCTAAGAATTTAGCGATACATGTGTAGAACTCATGCATTTATTAAGGATTATGAAAAACAATTGTATTGACTATTGTAGTTGTTTAATTTTCTCAACTTGTTGGATAGATTGGATTGATTGATCTTAAGTAATTAATCTGACCATTCGGGATGGTCAAGTAAGGAGGTGTTGGAATATTGCCTTAATAAGATTAACCTTAATTATGTCCTCTCTTTACATACTTGATGAGCATGTATAACTGTTAAAGTTATGTAACTTTTACCATGCTAAATTGTTGAAATATGTATAAAGAAATGGATACAGGCTGATGTATTGACTTGTGGAATCTTGTCTCATAAAGCTGGTATTATTGATGTTTAAAGTTATTTTATTTTAATATCTTAACATAAGGTGGAGTATCGAATCTGTGCTCTTTATTGTCTTTGTGATTGCAAATTAGAGATAGGATCATTAATGCTATGCTGATGAAAAATTAATAATCAATTATTGACAAAGAATGGCTAGAGTGTAATTACTTGTTGCTAAACTAGAGTTGAGCATCAAGATGAGATAAATGTATGGAATCTAATAAGAGATTCATACTAGCATGTTTTGTGAAGTTGTTATGTTCTAATATCATCTTGTTAAAGAGTTTGTTTTAATATGATGGCTTATGCACTAGGTTTAACTAGATCAAGTAGTTGGAATCTTATTTGGATAATAAGAGCATGATGAAGTGATTTATGAAGTTCCTTTGGAAAAGTATGAAGGAGTGGGATGATATGTTGATTTTTTTTGCAAAGAATGTTTTATCTTGTTGTGAATACAATCGATAGCATGTAGTTGTGATTATGGTGTTGAATGTTTTAAAAATAAAGGAATTTGTTAATTCCATAATACTAATTGCATTGAAGGGTGTGAGATTTACTGTTAGAATCTTTTGGACCTTATGACTTGTGTCATAGTCGATGTTGCTCGAGTAAAGCGACGTGTTGATTGATCTTATTGGTTTTATTTGAATCTTGTGTTGTGGTCTTCAAGCATCCTTTGTTGGAAATGGCGGGATGTTGTAATCAAAGAAAATTGCTTCTTATTGAAAGGAAAGGTTGTACTAGAAGTATTTGAGGTACAGTTGATCTTATCTTGTGTTTTCCAACCTCATTGCTATTTGTTTTTTTCTTTTGGTCTTTTGGCTCTGTGATGATGACCATTTTCTCAGATGTTGAATTTATTTCTTCTTACCTCTTCTTCTAAGAACATGGTAATTGTTGTGGGTTGCGAAGCCTTTTGTTGGTCGTGGTTTTGGGTTAGAGTATGATTTATGGGCCAGAGAGTCTATCTACAATCGTAGATGATGTACTCAATTGAGCTAATTGTTGAGGTGGCCAACTTGAGATAAATGAGTTGGTGTGTTGGGTAATGATTTGAAAATCCTTGGTTCAAGGAAGTTAAATTATTAAAAGAAATGAATTGGGAAATTTTGGTTATGTCAAGTAGTGCGATGCTCTCTTGATTCTTGGTTTTGCTGGGTGTTTTTGTTGAGGCGTAGTCTTTTCCAGTTAGGAAAATAAATTGATTGTTTTGGTCTGTCGAGTGATTTTCACTCTTAGCTTAGGTGGTGTGGTTTCTCCAATTGTCTACTTGGAGAGTGGAAGATGTTTTGTGGTAAATCCTTTGTTTTGGATCGTGGTCCTTTGAAGGAAAACTAGTTGCTAGTGTGATGCTTGATAATCCTTTTCTTCATTATTGGGTTATATTTGTAAATTATATCGTTGTGCTTCTAGTAGAATTATGTGAGTGAAATTGGTGATCAAATTCTTGAAATTGGGTTTATTATGTTATCCTGAGTATATTTAATAAGAGGAAAGTGTTTTAAGAAAGAGGATGGTTTTAGAAAGTGGTCTTAATAGTTATTGCGGGAAATTTTGCCATTATGGCAGACTCATATGCTCGGGCCGACAAAAGAGTTATGCGGTTGTTCGCGCCGAGAGTTGGTTTTGCGTGGGAAGCCTTGTGCTCCTCTCGGTGTCTCCGACTAAGGGTATTGTTCGCTTTGGTACCACCGAAGCTTAGCCCACGGTACATCGGTACTTTTCGGTGGTTGCTCGGGTGGGTAGTTTGGCTTATCGCTTGGAGTTGCCAAACTCTTTGAGTGGTGTGCACAATGCTTTCCATGTGTCTATGCCGAGGAAATACTTGCGGATCCGAACACAAGATTGACTCAGAACAGACACGTGGAGCAGATCTCACCGTGGAGAGTCGGCTAGTTCGTATCTTGATACGTCTGAGCGGGTCTTGAGGAATAAGACCATCAAGTATGTGAAGGTCCTTTGGACGAATCATCGAGAGAGAAGCTACGTGGGAGTTGGAGGATCTTTTGCGAAAGAAGTACCCGAGCTCTTCGAGGTGTGAGTACTCCTAGTTTGGGTTGCTTTTGCTTGTTGTTCTTCTCTTTGTGGTTCAGAGAGTAGGATTCGAGGCTAATCCTTTTAAGGTGGGAAGAGTGTAATACTCCTAAGTGTGAGAAGTCAAGAATCGGGTTAATTAAATTTAATCGGAGAGAATTATTTAATCGGGAAGAGTTTAATTTGAAATTCAGCAAAGACAAGAAAAGAGAGGGTTTTTCTGTGTTTTCTCACCTACTTGGGCCTGGGCCTTGGCCCATCTGGCCTGTAGTGGCCGGCCAAAGGGGGAGGAGCCACCTCCCAAACCCTAGCCGCCTCCCTTTCTCTCCTCCCACTTGCAGCCGCCTTCTCCTCACCCTTGGCCGAATCCTCCCCTCTCCTTGCGCCTCCCCTGCCCTGGTGCTGCTCCTCGCGATTCCCTTCGCTCAGGCTGCTGCCCCTTTGCGCAAGAAGGAGAAAGAGAGGAAGAGAAGAAGGAGAAGAAGGAGAAGAAGGAGAAGAAGTCTCGTGTGGGGATTGGTTCAGCGAGTTCTAGAGGTTCTACAAGGGTAACGAGATGCCTTCCCCGCTGTTTGATCCTTAGTAGATGCGAAACCGATTAGAATTGTTGGTTAATTGTTGGGCTGCAGAAGATTCGATTCTGTCCAGAACCTTGCGTGGGTTTTTTCGTGTATTTAGAGGCTGAATTTTAAGATTCCATCTCCTAGAGATATGTGGGTTATGTCGTTATCTTTCAGTAGCCGCGAAGATCACTCGATTCCGAGGTCTGAGTCAAAAGTTATGGTCGATTTAGTATCTGCTGCCAGAAATCTGACGAGAATAAACTGTCTGGATATTTCCTAAAATATGATAGGGAAATTGGAAGAATCTGAAAGTTCACCCAACTAGGTTATTGTAGGTAATTCGATAACCTTTTCAGATTGATAAAGAACGATCAATTCGGAGTTACCTATTAAAAGTTATAGTCATTTTAGTTTTGCTGTTCGATTGTGTAGGCAGTTTCTGTACTGAAAGTTCAGACAATGGTTAGCCTAATATTTTGGCCGAATTGGTTTATCGTGTCAACTAGAGTATTGTAGATTATTCAGTTAAGAATCTACAGAAATTGGGTTTACCTATTTTTGACTTCCAGTTCATGAGTTATGTCATTTACCGTGCTGCTGTCCAGAAATCAGTATATGGCAGGAAACGTTGTTTTTCGGTTTCAGCTTTGTAAACTCGTTTTGAGTCGTCAAGTAAGCGTTGTAGAATGCCGATTAGTAGCGCTGGGTATATTATGTCTTAATTGAAATTATTTTACCTGTTTAGGAGGTGAAGCCTCAGGTTTAGGAGTATCATCTTTGCCGGCTAACGCGCCGCATCGTGGAAGGCAAGTAAATGTAGCGGTTGTGCTACGGTTTAACCCGTTTTTCTTACTACTTGCACCATGCATGATTGACGTAATGTTAAATGATATGCCATGGTTACATGTTTTCTAAGTAAGAATGTGGTAGCAAGATATTAATCAATTGCTATGTTTGGATGAGTTTGGGTAGTATTGTGGTAATTCGCCTAATGAGCCAAATGCGGAATATGAAAAAATAAACTCAAGGTGGACATGTTGATAATTCCTTGTGGTTATTTTCATGATGATCATGTGGTGGTCTATGTGATAGAGTTTCATCTAGATCGATTGATTTTGATCTTGGTGAATCGGGTGTGGGTTATGTGGTAATGGTCTTATGACACGTTGGTATTGTGCTTAATGAGACACATGTGGATTATGAGAAAATATTCATGATGAGTACGTTGTTGATCTCCGTGGTTAAATTCTTGTGGTTTATGATTATCATATCATATCATTCATGACATATCATGACATTTGCATTGTGGATGTCGCCGCTTATAGCCGCGATCAGACAGTGTACAACATCGTGCATTGTCAGAGACGATGCATACCTTTACCTTGTTGGGTAAAGGTGCAGTGGAGCATAGCATACATATGCATTGCATTGTGGAAAGATCATTTGCATACTTGTGCAAGATATTGAGGTGAAGTTATTTTTGCAAACAAACGCAACTTCATAGTTGCAATGTGGAAATTGACTCATGAGAGTCTCTTGTGGTATGAGTATTGTGGTTGTGGTTGTGGAGTGGGGGTTCATCCCTTGTGGTATGGTAGAGGTTGTGATTGTGGCATGAGATTGTTCTCTTGTGGTAATTGTGGATAGCAGCTTGTGAATGCGAGAAATAGTAAAGTTATGAGGTAAAACATGTTAATACTTTATTGTCATTGGTAGTGGTAGTGGTGATTAACATGAAGCAGTTGATCAAGATTTAATTGTTAATATTTTACTATCATTGGTAGTAAATATGGTTGAGGCTATAATTGTGATCAGTATGGGGATTGGATTTTGATGCTTAATATCATTGTAGTTTAATTGGCTTGTAAATGAATGTGGATTCACATTATGGATGTGGACATTTGGATACATTAATGATGTTGTATGTTTGTTTGTAGTCTGAATAGCCGGTTAAACAGTTTGCTTGCTGAGATTTTTATCTCACCCTTGTTTTCTCCCCTACTGTGTGATTGTTGAGCATTCACGGGATGGGTAGAGCGGCACCACAATAATGCACATGGTTCATCAACTCATGTTGTAATAAAGTCGATGAAATTCTAGCCAAATGCTTAACTATTTGTGGAGGTTTATGTTATTTAATAAGGATGGACTTGTGAACCATTCTTTGATTAATCTGCTAGAGGTTGTTTAATTATTGAACTTGTTACCGTTATCTTTATTCCCTTAGTTGTTTATGCTTCCGCTTAATGCTTCTTGTCTAGAGATGTTGCCGAATTAATTTATCTTGAAATTATTGGCTAGCTGTAGAGTGGTTTAGTAGCATTCCAGGGTAATGTGGGTCCTGGGGTGTTACAGCTTCGGGAGCCGTCGACACTGCGGGCATGCGAGGTGCAGCTAGCCGGCTGTGTGGGGAGGTGTGAAGCAACCCGGTGTGTGGCTCGGTGGCAGCTCGGCTGCACCACTGCGGGACGGTGGCACATGTGGGTGCGGCCTCTCGCAAGATCCACGCCATGCGGCGGTGTGGCTCCGAGGTGGCAAGGTGCTGTGTGCGGGCGGCACCGACTTCGGACGGCATGTAGACCGACGGTGGCTCCATGTCGGCGCGATGCGGGTGGCCAGTGGTGGCGGGCTGTCGGCAGGCAGGTGTGGTTCGATGGCTCCGGGCTGGTTCGACCTGCGGCGTGGAGCACTCGTGCGCGCGGTGCCCATATAGGGCTAGTGTCTGGTGGGGGCAGTGCTGGCTTCATGCCGGTGTGGGTTAGGGTGGCCATGAATTTTTTATTTTTACTTTTCATGCAAGAATTGTGCAATCATTATCTGTTCTTTCATGCAACCACCGATCAGCTTGGCCGGTGACTTCAAGTCAGCTTGCAGTAGGTTAGAACGGATTTGCAATCTCCAATATACGATACAAATGATATCCACTTTTCCATACAATCTACCGATCGGCATTGTGCTGCTGACTTCAAGTCGGCTCACGGTAGATTAGAGCGGATTTGCACCGTAGAAAAACAATCTAGAAAGCAACAACTTGCGGAATTAAAAACGATCTAGAAAAGTGACTCGATCTATGAGTGTCGTGCTACGACAGTTACCTTTTGATCCGAGTAGGCCTAGAGGTAGGTCGGAGTCGATCGTGCTAATAACGTGTTGAGGAACCGTCGCTGGCGAGTCTAGTTCGAGATATCTCCTTGTAGACAAGCGTAGAATCGCACTGTAACATCCCAAGTCTTGGCTTGTGTTTGAAATGTAAGAAAATGTGTAGAAATTAAAACTTTTCTTACATCTTGTGTTGTATGGAACTTCTGAAAATTCTTGTAAAGGAATTATGGAAATTCAAAAGCACAAGTTCCTTGTTAACCAAGTCATGACCCTCCTTTTTGAAATCCTTATCAAACCTTGTGATCATCCTTTGAAAATATTTTTTCTAAATTCTAGGGATGATGCGTGACTCCTCTGAAAAATTTCACAATTTTTAGAAATTGTTTGAATATTTTAAGAGGTCAGTCAAACCAGTTTGACTTTGAGTCAAACCCTAGCTCAGAACCTTGCAGGATTTCTGGAGGAAAATGCACTGCATAAAACATCTAAAAATTTTATACAAGGTAAACCCTAAAGTTAGTAAGCTCCTATAAAAATTTTATAATTTTTGGAGTTAGTTTGCTACCTTAAACAATTCCTCAAAATTTTGTCTCATTTCTAAATCCTAATCTAAATCATTGTTGGGCTCGAGTCAGACCCGAGCCCGACTACTTAACTTGGTCGAGCCAGGTCCTTTAACTGCACTCGGGCGCGGCCGTTTGGGTGCGTGTGTTTCAGCCGTTGGATCTCGATCCAATGCCCTAGACCTCTTGTGCCGTTTCGAACCTCTGAAGGTCTCGTTCAATCGCAGCTATCCTTCTCAGATCTAACCGCCACGACCTCCCTCCTTCTGTTCTTCTTCTTCCTCCTCGCGCCCGTACACGCGTGCGCCATGGTAGTTGTGGTGCAGCCCCTGGTCACCTCGCGGGGCCCCCTCAATGGCTCTGAGCCCTGTTTTCGTTGTTGTTAGTGTTTAGCCCTGCTACATACCTTCTCCCTGCCTCTTTTTCGCCCTTTGCAGAACTTTAGGTCCTGTCTGCCCTTAGAGCTTGTCCTCGCGCAACCGTTGACCCCGAGCTATTGGAGGACCTCTGAGCTCCTCCTTGGGTTTCTATTTAGCACCTCTCTGTCACCCCAGCTCCCTCTCTGTGAGTTTGTGCGCAAATCACCGAGAGCCCCTTTTTCCGCCATTATCGGCCGCTCGAGCTCCTCATCATCGACAGTGCTCCAGTGGTTCCCTGGCTCTTCTTTTCGCATCGCCTGGACCACCTCATCATCTTGAGCAAGTCCCCTAATCTAATTTTGGGTTGCCTTCGCAGGAGTGGCCTAACTCTGGGTATGGATCTTTCGTAGCCGTGTTCTTCATTTTCGTCCCCATCTTCGGTAAGGACCTCCTCCCTTCAATTCCTTGCTCATGGACCACCTGTAACAACCCCAAACTAGGGTTTGTATTTCAAATGTATAAAAGTATTAAAGTTTAAAAAATTTTGTTGAATCTCTTGGTCATGCACTTAGTTTCCTAAAACTTATGTGCAATTTTAAACTCTTATTGTTGTATTAAAGGTTGTGTTGAAATTTCAAATTTTTAACTTGATTTCAATCTTCCATTGAATTCCAGAAAAGTGTATGAATAAAAGTTTCTAAAAATAATTTATTAAAATACTAAATTATTTATATTGAATTATCATTATTTTTACCAAATTTTTAGAAGTCATTTTGACTTCACCAAAATTCACATAACTTCTCTAACGCAGATTTGAAAAAGATTTTACATCTGACAACCTGTGCATGAAAAGTATTTACAACTATTTTTCCTAAGTCCCTTGTGAACCTCAGAGTGCCCACAAAAATTTTTAGAATTTTTTTTCTATTTTAAAATGTTAGGTCAAACTTGTGTTGTTTTGGTCAACACTAAAACCCTAATTCTAAATCTAGCTCGTACACTGTTCCTCCGACCGGACCCCTTCACCACCCAGGTCTGACCGAACCAGCTCGCCCGAACCACCCTCCCCTCTCACTTACCTGTGGGCCCCCGTCGTTAGCCCATTTTCTCCAACGCAGCAAACTCCACGCCCGGCCATGTCCACGCGGCCGCACCTCCGCGCTCATGCACCAACCTCGCCCGCGGTTTTGGCCAACCGCCCACAGTCTTGCCCTTCCCCATTCCGGTGCTGGGCCGCTCCCGCCACGACGCCAACAGCCGAACCGCATGCGCGCCACACAGCTGCTCCAGTCGCGCACAACCGAACGTCGCCCACGCCGCTATCGCATCCGGCAGACGATGCCATCGCTGCCACCATCGAGTCCTCCGCCCATTCCGCCTATTTAAGGGTTGCCTTGAGTTCGCCTGACCTCCTTTTCCCCGGCCTCCTCTTCTTTTTCCCATGTCCCTGACCGAACTCCAAAATATGAGCTCCAGAGCCGACCCGCTCGACGTCGTTCCGACCGCTCCGGCGAAGCCCGGCCACCCACAACCATGTCACGGCTTGCCCCTCACCTCAAGGAGCAAACACCCCTCGTCAATTTGGGTCTTGAGCCACCGGAGCACCCGCGCGCATGGTTTCTTCTCCGACTCCGGCCTCCACTGCCTTCCCCGACGCCACTTCTTCTCCGACGAACCCCTCTTCGATTCCTCCATCCCTGAGCACCTTCTAGTCTCCCTTGACCTTCCCCGATCACTCACTTGTGTCGTTTTTCTCCACAGCGACCCCGCCACAGTGACCACCTCGCGCCGCCGCAGACTCCCATCGCCGGACGACTCCGGCCGCTCTCCGCCTTCGTCAATCACTCCGACATGTTCCAGGTACCTCACTGGTGCCCATGCGCGCCCTATTTTCCGTCCCCTCCCTCTCCGGCGCTGCCGCACCGTGTCACCTCCACGGCCGGCTGTCGCATCCCCTAGCTGCGCCGCCACAGTGCCGCTCAAGCCGCACCACTGCCACCCCTAGCTTCCTTTTACTCCGGGTAACCCATTTTTGGGTTCGCTTTTGCTGCACCACCACTCCTTCGCCAGCGATGAGCCGTGACCCAAGCCGTCGGCCACCTTCCAAGTACCGACCTCCCTGTATTGCCCCTGTGTTATCTCTCACTCTGAGAAGTAGTCCCTATCTGATTTCAATTGCTTTTAGGTCTGTTTAACTACTTGCTGGATGTTTGAATTCATGAGGAGATTAGTAGATAAAAACAGCAAAGTGCTTTGGGATGAACTGATAATGTGAGACCCCGGTTTATTAAGCTTGTAATACTTAACCTTCCACTGGCTCTATTATCATAAACAGAATAATCCGTGTCTCGATGGACATGTGCTTCCCAGAAATTGCAGCACACATTCATCATACAAAAGCATGCATCATTTCCATACAAGATAATATAACAAGTCTACCAAAGGACATACATAATATAAGTTATTACAGGACAGCCGACCGGCCAAATGACATAAGTATCGAGTAACAGCGGAAGCAAAAGTTGCCATAAGATGGCTTAAACCAAAAGACGTCCGGTTAGCCACATAACACCACAGGGCAACCGACCGGGCCGCCAAGCTAATCGCCCCACACACTGCCACAGCACAACTCACAAAAGTGAGGCCCATCGGGCTCACCTTCTTCCTCTGCACACAATAAGTAATGCAGGTGAGTACAATAAAGTACTCGCAATACTTACGAGTAACAAGCCTATACATAGCTACATGAAAGCTGTATTCAAAGGAAGGTTGGTTGTATGGTTATTTGGACGCATAAAGCAAGTTTCATTTGCAATAATGTAATAGATTGAAGGCAATTTGACAATTCAGTTTTTAAGCATTGACATAACAGCGAGTACAAATAATTATCAAGAAATCACCTAGAAGTGACTAACCCAATAGCCACCACACATAGCATGAATCCCTGATTCATACCACCCATCAAGTTTTAATTAAAAATGTTGTAGTCTAACTCTTGAAAGACTTCCCCAAGCGTGTCCATAACCTAGGACGAGGCTATTCGAATAGTTTTAAACCCTGCAGGGGTGTACCAATGTACCCACACTTCAGACCGCCTTTAAGCCACATGATTTAGCACACTTCCAAAGGTATGCCAGCACGGCTAAGTCCTACGAGACATTTCCAATATTGTGAATCAACTACGAGTCGCTCGTGTGGATAGAAACTCATACGCTTACATTGTAAAGCCAAAAGACAACTACCCCTCGGGGTAAAGCTTTTGGAAAACTACAATGCTCCCAATCACAACCAACCCATTTTACCACCACACAACACACACACGCCCTCCTGCGACTCGTAGCCAACACACGCCAAAGTACTAAGTCAAGAGAGGTCCCATACCCTCTAGTGTGATTAGCACGCAAGAATGCTTGGTTTGGTGTAACAAGATGTTCGGTCCTTGTTGACCCGGGCCCCATTCCAATCACACCCAAAAGATCACATCATCTTACCATTGTGCCCAAGTCCAAATTGTTTTGCTTTTTAGTTTTAGTTTTGCAATTTAGACTGAGCACAAGGCTGAAATATATAGACCATAATAAGTTTGTGTGATCAAGGTTATCGACAAGTCGATAACCGCCCATTTCTACCGATAACTAAACATGGCTAAGCAACAACTCGTAAACTACTAAGTGACAAGGGTTCATCCAACGAACCCAAAATCATAGCAAGATAAACCTAGGCTCAGTAGTAGAGGATTAACATTTACTGATAATGCATCTACTAGGTGAACTATCGACAATAGTTAAAACAACATAGCAATGCATACATAGAATTTGCAAACAACATATTAGAATTTGAAAATAGTAGGAAAAACATGATCAAATGAATGCTACATCTGCTTGCCTTGCTGGAGTGCAGGATCTGATGGCTGTGGCTCAGATTCAGTGTCAATATTATCTTCGGAACCTAACGCGAAAAGGCGATATGCAAATAAGAACGAAGAACACCAAATAAACTCCAACAGCAAGAGACATCCAAATCTAATGAAATTTATACAGCAGCTAGGGGATGATTTTAGACAATTTTAGGAACAAGAATCATGCAATTTGGACTCAGGATGCAAAAGATATGTATACTCTTTCTCAGCCTATTAATTCTTTAAATTAATTACGGGTACTGTTCATGGCGAAAATTTGTAGAATGACCTAAGGTCTGAAATTTTTATAGCAATTAGATTATGCTATCCTAGTGACAGCAAAGTTGAGTTTACTAAATTTGAGGTTTTAACGATTTACCTATGATTTTTCTAAGTTGTAAATCTAATGCAAGTCATTTTACAGAATTATAACTATGCTCAAAACCTATTTCATATTAAAGTACACTAACAGGGGAATTTAACAAAATTGATTTTGCACAAATTGGAATTATACAGAAGGAGATATGCATTTTTCAAGTTTTAATCCTATTTCTGGAATATTCTAATGGTAGGAATCAAGTTATTTTAGTTACAAGATTTTCTGATACTGAAATATGCCTAACTGCATTTTTATATTAAACTTTAGTGACAACAGAATTTATTACAGATGGAAACATCTAAAAAGGCGTTAAAAGTATTAGTTATGAGTTTTTAAAGTTTAAGTGCAATTTTTAGTTGATAAGTAAATGCTTACAGAAAAGAAATCAACCTCAACCGAAATAAACGACGTGGAAGGTTGAGAACCCTAGATCTAGAATCCTACGGCCCATGCGCGCCGGGAACAGCGCACGCGCGCGACTCTCAAAAGGATCCCACCGTTGGATCAAGATCCAACGGCGCACACGGAGGGACGCATTCGGACGGTACGGTTGCCGCAGCCAATCACAACCGCAGATCTGCAGATGGACGGCTTAGAGCGCACCTCCCTTCGGATGGTCCGATTGCATACGAGATCACAACCGCAGATCGCGAGATCGACGGTCCAGAATGATTTGGGAACCAGAAGGTCCGAATGCACTCTAGATCTGGGCCGTAGATCTGGAAACGAACGGTGGCTATTGACTTTACGCGCTGCCGGGTGGGACCGCATGTCAGTGACCTTGAGTCACCCACGCGCTTGATTTCCACACGTGCACAGTGCACGGGGCCCACTTGTCAGCGACTAGAAGCGGCGACTAAGACAGATTTAATGCTACTAATGGTTGGCATTAATAAACCTAAACGTGACACTAATGACTTCTGGATTTTGACTATAACCCCACGGCCCACATGTCTGCGACCCAGGGTCAACTTCCGATAGCACTTAACCGCCGACACATTAATTAATCAATGATTAATCCTTAATGATGTCGGAACAGCACAGAGTTGTGCCAGCGGATGATTTAAGGATGTTGGGCCCACTGTCAGCGGCTCAACGACATAGTTTAAGACCATATTAATTAACTAATGATTAGCAATCACAGGGCAATTAATGTGTCTTAATCAAATGACAAAAACGGGAGTTCTCGCCGGCAAACTCCCGAGTGACTTCAACGGCTTGCCGCGATCCCGGCACGCGCGGGCCAACTAAGAACTGAAATGGGAACGCAATAGCACTACGAACCTAATGGTGGCATTCTCGCCGGCGGTGAGGGCTCTAATCGCCGGCTAGTCGGAAAACGAAAAATGGAGCTTTTACTGCCAAACACGAAAATAGCAAAAAAGCTCCGCAGCAGTCCAGAGAAGCGGGTGCCAAGGCCTCTAGGGACTAATCAGAAGCTACCTTAGTGAAGAGAAGCTTTAAAGGTGGCCGGAGAAGCTTGTCCACGGTGGAGCTCGCCGAACCCGAGGAAGAAGATGATGGACAAGATGATCTGAGCCAAAATGAGTACCACTGGTGGTCAAAGTAGCTTCATTATCACCCCTAGAAGCTACATGAGCAACCAATTTGGAAATAAAGCACTCACCTGAGTTGAGGAAGAAGATGACCAAATTCGGCCGAATTTGAACAAACCCCAAATTGGATAATTCCTGAGAATCAAATCCAAAATTAAGTGAGGGGATATGTTCAAGGTAGTAAGGAGATGATAATTGGGTAAAGAAATGTGAAGGAGAACCACTGGAACACCAAATTCACCACCGGAGCTCCACGGGCCAACAATGGTGGATTGTCGGTTTTGGGGAGTTAAGCTCTAAGATTGGAAATGGAGCTTGAGGGTGGTCTAAAAGGATACCAGGAAGTGTTGAAGGTGCTTATAAGGCTTTGAAAGAATTAGGGTTAGGACCAAGAGTTTTTCGGGAGACACGATGCAAAGCTCAAGGCATGGCCGAAAGCAAAAAGGGGTGTAGATGACGATATAGGGTATGGCTCGGTCGAACACCTCTCCCTCAACTCTTAATGTCGACTAGGGCGGCCGTAGGGAGCATGAAATGACACCCCCACACCCACAGTACTGTTCACGCACGAACCAGAGGAGGAAGAAGACACGAAATGCACTCGGGCGATTTTGGACCCTTGGATTCTAATCGGACGGCTGACAACGCGCCACGTTTCTGAGATTTGAAATAAAGGAATAGATCGGGGCCCTTGGATTAGAAAAGAATGGCTCAGATTGCGCCATGATGCTGAGGTGGATTACAATAGAGGAGATTGCGAGCGTTGGATTTTAATCCAACGGCGCTGATCAAACAAGGCAACCGGATGGTCCGAATGTCTCCCACGACGGTGACGGTCCGATTTTGATCCAACGGTTGAGATTGAAAGCGCGCTTTCGAACGGGGCTCGGTGCAGTTAGTGGACTGGACCAAGACACATGGCTCGAGCCCGGGTCTGACTCGAACCCAACGCACAGTGGATTTAGGTTTTGAGTTTTAAACTGAACTAGAACTTTGAGGATTTAATTGAGATAGCAAAACAACTCCAAAAATTATGAAATTTTTACTGGAGCTTACTAACTCAGATATTAACCTTGTGTACAATTTTCAGAGGTTTTTATGCTATGAATCTTTCTCCGGAAATTCTGCAAGGCTCTGATTTAAGGTTTGACTAAAAGTCAAACAGGTTTGACTGCCCCCTAAAAATATTCAAACAATTTCTAAAAATTGTGAAATTTTTCAGAGAGGCCACATACCATCACAGAAACTTAGGAAAAATATCTCCCAATGATGATCACAAGATTTGAGATGAATTTTTTTTTTTTTTTGAAGACAAGGTTTGGATCAAAAGACTTGTGACTTTGTTTTTCCATAACTTCTTACAACAATTGTTCAAGGCGTACAGGAAATACATGATGTAAGAAAAAGTTTTAATTTCTACTCATTTTCTTATATTTGAAACACAAGTCCAACACTGGGATGTTACAGATAACAGAGAAAGTGTTTTGTCAGTAAGTTAAAATCATGCCCAACTCTAGTAGTTAGAGTTTGTCTGAATGCTACTAGTTGTTGGTAGATTAGTGAAATCCTTTTGTTGAAGTGTTTTGTAGAGAAGGAAAGAGGATTAGAAGAAAGTTCAGATTGTCAGTATAACTTCTAGCAAAATCCTGTGGAGATCAATTAGATCATTTCAGTAAGTTAGCATTTGGAAGTTTGAGTGAAAGGGAGGCTAGTTGTAGCATTTCTGTCAGAGGTAAGTGTATAGTTGTAGGTATATGAGCAGTACTGGTTTTAATCAATTTTTGTTAAAAGGCTAATAACCTGACTAGTTCAAGTAGTTAAAAGTCTGGCCTAATACTGGAATTAGTTAGCATTTAGTTGTCAGTAGCTTTCTAGCTTAGAAATTGTACTTTTGCTAGATAATTGAATAGAGGAGAGTAGAGGTTAAAATTTGGCAGTAGGCTATATAGTTTTGTTCAGTCTGATAGTTAGAAATTTTATGGAGTCAAGTAGGCATCCAAATCTTTAAGCTAGCAAGAGCTCTCATTTTGAAAGTCAAGATGGATGGGGAGTTTTCTCAAACTAGCATAAGACAACCAAATCTTATTTATGCTTTGTGAGCAGAGGAGAGTATGTGAGTGCATTTAGTAGTTTCAGTGGGCTTCAGTCTTTTCATATGTCACTGATTGGGAAAATTTGTGTGGATTAAATAACTTTTGGAAAATGAATTAAGAAGGGCAGCCTAACCTGCAAGACAAGGATTGAAATTAGTTTAAGAAAGCAAGGCAGTGGACCTCTTTTCAGTAAGTGAATAGTTATCAAGGAAGTTAGTAAACCTTTTTCTTATTAGTAAAATGGTTAAGACAATAGAAGGGTGATTAGAGAAAGAGTAGTGAGCTAAAACTTTGTCAAATGCAAAGATCAGTTAAGTAAACCTTCTTAACTAGCCATTAATATGTCAATCTAAAGGAGTCAAGATATTTAGAAAAACAAGAGTGAGGTACATGTATGTTAATTGGCAGTAGACAAATTGTCATAATTTCAACTTCAAAAATTTGTAACCAATTCAAATCAACTCCAAGTCCAATAATTTGTGTCTTTAAATTTATCTAAAATCATTATCTATCTTCGGTGTTCGTTCTTAGTTTTGGATACTTTTTGAATTTTGGAGTTTATTCTATGCTTTTGCTTTGTCGGTTCTTATCGTTAGATGACGATGACTTGGGAGTGCAGCGGAGTTGATTGTGTGAATGTCCAGAGTACCAGCAAAGCAAAGGCAAGCAGATGTAACATTATTTGATCATATTGCTCCCATTACTTTCAAAGTCTAATATCTTGTTTGCAAAACCTAAGTATGCATGCTTCTTTGTGTCAAGATTAATTTTGTCGAGTAGAGGTAGCTAATCCCATTGCATAGTTTTCCTGAAATTGTTCACCCCCGCCACTGCCATAGGATAATATCCTCACTGGTGAATTAGAGCCCGGTGGATGATTTACGGTCTTTTTATTGTCTTTGTGATATGATGCTTAGCAATACTTAGTTACCGGTAGAATTGGGCGGTTATCGACTTAGTCGATAACCTTGATCACACAAAACTTGTTATAACTTTATGATTCAACCTCTGTGCTATGTTTATTTGTGAAAACTAAAACCAAAAATAAAACGATTTCGACTTGGGCACAATGGTAAGATGGTGTGTTTTTGGGTGTGACTGGAATGGTGCCCGGGTCAATTAAGGACCGAACATCTTGTGAGTCTCTGTTATCCAGGCAATTTTTGTGTGCTAACCACACTAGAGGGTATGGGACCTCTCTTGACTTAGTACTTTGGCGTGTGTTAGCTACGAGTCGCAGGTGGGCGTGTGTGTGTTGTGTTGTGGTAAAATGAGGTGGTTTATTGTGTTGGGAGCATTGTAGTTGTCCGAAAAGCTTTACCCCGAGGGGTAGTTATCTTTTCGGCTTTACAATGTAAGCATATGGTTTTCTGGCCATACGAGTGGCTCGTAGTTAATACACAATATTGGAAATATCTCGTAGGACTTAGTCGTGCCGGCATACCAAAGGAAGTGTGTTTAATAGCTTGGCAAAAAGGCGGTCTGAAGTGTGGGTACATTGGTACACCCCTGCAGGGTATAAAACTATTCGAATAGCCTCATCCTAGGTTATGGACACGCTTGGGTAAGCTTTTCAAAAGTTAGACTACATCCTTTTAAATTAAAACTTGACATGGGTGGTACGAGTGGGTAACTCGTGCTATTGTTGTGATGGCTATTGGGTTAGTCATCTCTAGGATGTCTTTATGTCTATTACTTATTGTATCGCTGTTATTTATGCAAATAAAATTCAGATTGTCAAAATTGCCTTCAACATATTATCTATTGCAAATAAAATCTGCTTTACGCTGAAAATAAACCTTCAGCCTTCTCCTTTGATTAAAGCCTGCATGTAGTAGTAACTAGGTTTGTTACTCGTAAGTCTTACGAGTACATTCGTGTACTCACTGTTTGCTTTTATTTGCTAATCTGGACAGCAGGTGTTGAGATCGAATCGGGTAAGGAAAGTTTGCGCAGGAATGTCGGTTTGCTATGGTTTCAACCCAGTCGGTTGCCCTGCGGGTTATGGCAAGCCATTGGGTCTTCCTATATGGTGAATTCATGATTTTAATTCAGTTAATTTACTATTTTCCGCTGCGTACTTGATTTTTATCTTGTTATTTGGCCGGTCGACCCCTTTTGTATGCAACTGAACATTGTAAGTTCAATATGTTGTATATTATGAAGTTTTGATATTGTAATCACTTGTGTATGGATTGATATTGATGTTTGTGATGGTGTATGTGTACTGCTCCTGAGAGATACTGTAACATCCCAAAAATTTGGTCTGTTTTGAAGCTTTAAAAGAAAAAGAACCATTTGGATTTTTCTGCTAAAGTTAAAAGCTTAATATGAATTTTCAGAGTTCAAAAACAATTTAATATGAATAATGTCAACATAAACTAGTATCAAAATTATTTTATTTGGGTTCTATGTGCTTGGATATATTTTCTAGAATTTTCTAGAATTTTTCCGAGTGCATTTGCTATTTTCTAATTGCCTTTTGGATTTTCAGCTATTTTCTAAAAAGAAAAACTATTATCAATCTCAGAAAAGCCTCCGGGCCTAATCTCTCCTCCTTGGCCCATCCTCTCTCTTCGCCGGCCCAGCCCACACTGCCTTGCCCTTTCGGCACCAGCCCGCGCCGCAGCCAAGACTTGGCCCACCTCCCCTTTTCTTGTGCGTGCGAGCCAGCCCAGCCGAACAGCTCCTTCCTTTTCTTTTTACTTCCACTGACTTGTGGTCCTGCGCCGTCAGTTTGGCCTTCGTCCTCCCGTGCGCAACCAGGACTCATAGAGCCCGAGCTCAACGCGTACAGCGCCGCCGGCTCCCTTTCAATCTCCCTCATCCGGGCACTATTTAAGGAGCCCTCCGCGTCAAAAGCTTCGCCCGAGTCTCCTCCCTCAAAACCCTAAGGCGCCCCCGCCGATTTGCTCTTCGTTTTGCCGGATTTCGCCCGAGTGCCGCCGCTGTGGAAGCTTCATCTCCACCGGAGTTCTCCGCCATTGGTCCATCTCCGGCCGTGATTCTTCCTCCGTCGGGTACGCAATAGCGAGGGCTACGCGGTGCCTCCACCATCTTCGGCCGAGAATCAACACCGCGCTGTTGTCGGGTTCGTCATCAAAACCGATAGCTGGCCATCTTGTCAACCTAAACTCCGGTGAGCTTTCTTGTCCACCTCCGGCATCCCCGAGGTGTTCCCTGTGATCCTCGTGTCGACGCCGACCCGTGCTCCTCTCGCTTGTCGCGAAGCCTTCTAATCGCAAGGGCCGTCGCACCCGATGTCCCCTTCGCCACCAAGCTTGTCGCCACCGTCACCTCATCACCGGAGTCGCCGAGCTACCGCCACCAGGAGTGTCGCCTTGCACGGGGGTTCCCGTTTTACCCCTCAGTTGGACCTTCCTCTTCATCGTTGTCCATCGCCACCAAGGTCCTTACCGCCGGCCATGGCGTCTGCTCCAGAGCTTCCCTCCCTCTCTTGATTTGCTTACGTGGCAGCCAACTCCCCCTCCACCTCACCTTTTTGCTTAGGTGGCAGTCCATGTGGCATCCTCGTCAGCTCCTGGGTGTCGGCCATGTGGCGTATCCAAAATCCTACCCGAGCCAATAGTCCATGAACCCAGTCCTTGGTGCACCAAGTCATTGACAAATGGGTCCCACCTGTCAGGTTAACGTCATCCCGTCCGAACATCCACTGCTGACGTCAGCTGACGTCATAATCATCTTTTCCTTCAGAAAAATAATTCAGTAAATCCATAAATTCTGATTTTCAGTATTTTATGAGATTTCAATCTTCCAGAGATCATATCTTTTGCATCCGAACTCCGATTGAGTTCATTAAAATTCCTAAATTTATCTAAATTCGAGATCTATTTATCTGAGATTTTTATTTAATTTTTTGAGTTTGTTTTCTCTCTGTTATTTATTTATTTGTGTTATTTGCTTGTTTTGCGAGTAGACGTCAATACTTCGGGAAGCTTTGAGCAAGGAGTAGCATACCAAGATCAAGATCAATCACTGGATTTATTCCAAGGCAAGTCGTGGTCCTTTGATCATATTGAACCCATGATTTCAAAAGTATATTCTTTTATATAATTGCATGCTATCTTTATATAAATTGTTCGGGGATTAGTTATTACCTGTTGTCGTTATGCCTCCATTGATTATTTGAATGCCATGCATCCTTTGTCACCTTAGCATGGGTAATTTTAGTTGGACATGTTCATATTGCCAACATGGGTATCGTACATATGCTTAGTCTTGCTTAGTTACGATGGGTTTGTCATCACAAGTGTCTTAATAAATTAACTTGACTTAATGATTTATGGAATCGTGGTGGTGAGCCATTCTTGTTAAAATTTGGGTACCATGACAGGGTATGTCATTGGTCTTGGTTAAACAAAATGGTTTTCGCTTGGGCGCGTGGTTGGTGGATAGTGGGGATATGGATTGAACATGTTGTGGGTTTGTGGTAGTCTCGCCTGAGTAACTTGTCAAGGACTTAATCTTGTGCGCCATTGAACTGGGCCTTAACCGTACAACCACATGTCTCGTATGGGACGGACTGGCCGATTAATTAGCAATGTCTTAATTTCGGTTCTGCGGTGAAGCGTGGTTACGAGAAACGATTCTCACGGTGGCGCAAGAGGGGGCCCCGTCTGCCTGGAAAGACATTCGTGTTGAAACCTTAGCGCGTAATCGGGTTAAGAAGGAGCTTTGTAAAATCTTGTGATGATCACTTAGTCGCACACCTCGGAAGTGTGTTAAACGGACATTATAAGTTGATCTATCTCTTGTGGGTCAAGCTGTACAACCTCTGCAGAGTGTAAAACTATTCGAATAGCCGTGTCCGCGGTTATGGACGTGCCTGGGGATTTCACACGGGAGATAGAGTTTCTTCAAAAATGAGTCGGAGTGTGGATGGGAAGTTCACTTGATGAATATAATGTTCGTCTGGCGAATAGGTCATTCACTTGGTGGGTTGTGTCGATTGGTGAATGGGGAATTCACTTATCCTTGGTTTGGTTGGGAAGTGAATGGGAAGTTCACTGGTTGTTTCAAAGAAAGTGTTTAATTACTTATTATTGTTTTCAATTTCGCATTTCAATCTAATTATTGTATTTATTGTAAATGTTGTTTTATGCAAAAGAGCCATACAGCTAATCTTTGTTCAAGCCCTGCATGAATACTATTTGCATATATTTCCCCACGGCTTGCTGAGTACATTCAAAGTACTCATGGCTTTGCGCCCTGTGTTGCTTAATCTCCACAGAAGGATATCAAGCTGCTCAAGAGTTCTTCGCCGTGAGGACCATGAAGGTTTTATGGATTAGGATGCTTTCTCCACTCGATTGCCTGTGGGCATGTTGATTGGCCAATTGAAGAGTTTCGTTCCGCTGCAAGAGTTTATTTGTTTCTTTAGCCCTGCGTGGCAAGTTAAGTAAACGTTGACCATAAGGTCCAGTTATTATTATTAATTGTCGCTTTGAGGTCTTTTTAGTTAAATTGAATAAATGGATAGTATTTCATCACTGTTGTCCTGTGTGAGCTAGCTACTGATCTGGGACTAGTTTAGAATACACAGAGGGTTCCTGAGATGTATTTTCGGGTCCCGACAGATACATAATACACCGAGGTGCAGGATATTTTGTTTGTGATGCTAGAGTCAAGTGGATGGCTAAGTATTACAAGCTAAATAAATCGGGGTCCTCACAAAGTTGGTATCAGAGCCATACTGACTGTAGGTTAAGCCATAGCAATGGACATTGTTAGAAGTTTGGTTTGCAAAGAGTATTTTCAAACTAGCAAAGATTTGACAAAGTTGCAAGTAATATACTTCCTTCCTTTCTTACCCATCCTAGCATCTAATTCTTACCTCACCATTCCTTTGATTTGTGCAAAATGATTTTTCTCCCTTGTTCATCCCTCTTTTTCAACACTAGAAACGCTAAGTAGTCATCAGCGAAGGGCAATGGTGAAAGACAAGAAGACGATGCCTTGCTGCGATATTAGGATTAAATTAGGGCTTATTATTAGAATATATACACCCTAATGGTATTACTTAGCTTGTAGACGCTGGATTTTGTAATCATTTGCTCTCCTTGTTCCAAGTAGTTGCACATCGCCTACGGACGGCATGTATAGCAATTATAACGGAAAACTATGGTATCACTAATTGTGGTTCAATTGTATCTCATTTTGGTGAGTTTGGTATGATTAGTACATACTAGGGTTAAGATGCATACCCGCGGTTCACTTACTCATCTTATGCTCATTCTTTCCTCACCTCATCTTCTATGAACCAAATGTTTAAGGGGGGTAGAGGAGCTTTTCATGCATAAAATGGGTAGAAGATACCTCAAGTTACTTGTTAGGCATCTTGATTCTGATACTTTGATCATGCATATAGTTTCTAAATTAACTCAAGCATGTCATGTTACTCAAGTTGTATAAAACAAGAAGCATGAGCAGTAGTTCATCTTGTTGGTCAAAGCATGAAAATGGCTAATAGGTAGCGGTATAAGTTGAAATTGCCCTTGATTTGCTTTGTCTTAAAATTGTTAACAACTTGGAATTTAACAACTTGCTGTGCTCATTTAGATTCTTTGCATAAATCTGAAAATTTTAGATGACATGGATGTTGTACTTTGACGTGCTAGATTTTGGTATGGTTAAAGAAAGTATGCTTGTCTTTGATGGTGAGAAGTATGAACTTGTTGTGATTAAAACTTGGTGTAGCTTGTATTCCACCTTGCTTAACTAAAAACGATAGCATAGGTAATGTTCTTGGGTAGACATGTGCTCTTTGTATGGAAAATGAAACACCTTTCTTATTGTTGTATATTTTTGGTCAAGTTTGAAAGATTGGTGCATCTGTAACATTTGGTACTTCCTAAAATCTTGAAATTTTTCACATGATAACCTGATGGTGTATAGTTCGCAAATATGAATTTTCCTGAATTTATTGAACTTGTTTTGCCCAGAAATTAAATCAAATGCTTTATAGGGCTGTTCTGACTGATTTTGAATCTGGTACTAATAAGAAGGCTTAAAATGCTAGGGACCAATTTTCTAGTGTTTACTATCACCTCAGTAACCTTCCAGAATTTTTCTGGAATTTTTGAATTTGATTTCACTGCTGTTTGAGCCTTAGGCCCTAATTCTTTGTCTGAAATGTTGCACCAACCAGAACCTGAGATTTTTGTGTGGGGCTAATTTTTCTAGCATTGATCTCATCCCAAAAACATCCCAGAATTGTTCTGGAATTCTTCTAGCTGATTTAGTATTTTTTTTTTCCCAAGCCCTAGTTGCTCACTAGTAGCCTTTAGATCAAAATGTGTTTTGAACTAGATGTTAAGCTTGATGTATGTGTAATCTGAGATGATGATACTAGCATGTGTAGGTCTTATTGAGTATTTATTCAAGTTATCAAATTGATTGTTTGATTGGTCCTTAACATAGCAATCAAGAACCTGGTCATGGTAATATGAATTCTGTTGTTGCTGAATCCTGTGCTCACCTTAACAAAAATAAAATTGTTATGTTGCATTTGATAGGATCATGAAAGCATGCATGTGAGTAGTTGCACTCTCACTAATCAAACCTAAATTTGTCTTAAAGATGACTGCATGTATGCATCCTTTCATGCATTCATTTGATACATTCCTCTCCAAGCCGGGCAATTAGAACTAGAGAAGTGAGGTTAAGCGAGACCACCTTAAACCTTGCTTGACTTCTCTTTTCTGCACCTTCGCTCTCTCCGGCTCGCTGGAGTTTTAGGCTAGCTCCACCGTCGAGAGTACCCTCAGGGTGTGCGCAATTGTATTGCGAACATATTGCCGCTGTTGGTTTGCGCTGTTGTGGCCGAAGTCGCCGGCGGTGAGTCGGCGAGCAAAGCGCGCGGTACTTAGTCCTGTTGTCGTAAGTTAGACAAACTTCAGGACATCTTAGGTTTAGATCATAGTTGTACATGACTCTTTGGGTTAGATCTTGACCGTTAAGATCTCCCTCTGTGAAGATCTTAGCTGTTAGGACCTCCCCATGGAGATCTGAGCCGTTCAAGACCTCCCCTCTTTAAGATCTTATCGTCCAGGACCTCCTCTGAGTAAATCTTGACCGTCTAGGATCTCCCCTTGGAGATCTGAGCCATTCAGGACCTCATCTTGTAGATCTTTAAACCTTAGGACCTCCCCTGCAGCTCTGGACCGTTAGATCTAGATCCAACGGTCTAGACCTCCTCAGCGCTTTCAGAGTTCTAACGTTCCAATCCACTGTTACCGTTCATTCCTAGATCTGCGGCTCAGATCTCGTGAACTTTCGGACCTCCGAAGGTAACCTTGATCTGAGCCGTTCCTTTTTAGATATATGGCCCAGATTTGGTGAGGCATTCGGGAAGTCCGAATGTCCCATCTCTTGTGGACCGTTGGTTCTAATCCAACGGTTGGCTCTGGGAGCACTGTGCGCGTTTCGATCGGCCCTCGTGTTTGGGCCGTTCGATTCAAAATCAATGACCCAGGTTTTTCCACTTTGAGTTGGTAATGAGTAATTCCCGAAAGCTTTTATTTGTAAACTGTTAATTGCTTTAAATTTTAAAATTGCATAACTAATTCATTTTAACTCCATTTTAGATGATTCAAATTGTGTTAAATTTTTGTTTAACCGAACTTTAATCTGAAAAAGTTTTTAGACACTGTCCTGTACCAGAAAATTGTGCAAATTGTATTAACTTGCTTTAGCATTTAATTAGTACTCTAGAAATTCCTTTAAACTTGTAAAATGCATAAGTAATTCTCTACAACTCCAAATTTAGTAAACTAAAAAGTGTTAGGCTCCTCTATTAATGTACTTTAGTATAGAATAGGTTTTCATTATGCCCTTGTTTCTTAAAAATGACATACCCTAGTTTCATAACTTAGGAAAAATCATAAGTAATTCAATTTAACTCCAAATGAAGTGAACTCAATTTTGTTATTCTTAGGATGTCATTACCTGTCTACCATAAAAATTTCATGATAAAAAACTTTCTGAAAATTTGTGTGGTGAACAGTAACAAAAAGCAATTTATATCGAATTTTCCAGCTGAAAGAAATTGTTTAGGCTATAACTTTTGCATGCTTAGTCCAAATCGATTGATTCTTGTTGTTAAATTCATTTAAAATCATGTTCTACCTGCTGTATAATTTTTATGAATTTTGGATGACTTTGGTTTTTGAGTCTTTTTCGGTATTCGTCGTTTTTATTGGATTTTCTCGTTCTTGCGATAGGTTCCGAAGAATTTATTGAACCTGAGTGCGTTCCTCAGCAACAAGATTGTGATCTTCAGCAAGGCAAGAAGATGTAGCATTATTTGATCATATTGCTCCTATTATTTTCAAAGTCTAATATATTGTTTGCAAAGTCTATGTATGCATTGCTATTTTGATGTTAAACTATTGTCGATTAGTTGACCCATTAGATGCATAATCTGTAGGCAAATATTTATCCTCTACTACTGAGCCTAGGATTATCTTGCTGTGATTTAGGGTTCGTTGGATGAGCCCTTGTCACTTAGTAGTTTATGAGTTAATGTTGCTTAGTCATGCTTAGTTACCGGTAGAATTGGACGGTTGTCGACTTAGTCGATAACCTTGATCACACAAAAACTTATTATGACTTTATGTTCAGCACCTTGTGCTATGTTTAATTGAGAAAACTAAAACTAAAAATAAAATGTTTTAGACTTGGACACAATGGTAAGATGGTGTGCTTTTGGGTGTGACTGGAATGGTGCCCAAGTCAACAAGGACCGAACATCTTGTTACGCTAAACCAAGCATTTTTGCGTGCTAACCACACTAGAGGGTATGGGACCTCTCTTGACTTAGTACTTTAGCGTGTGTTAGCTCCAAGTCGCAGGAGGTTGTAGGAGGGAAGATGTTGGGAGCATTGCAGTTGTCCGAAGCCTTCACCCTGATAGGATTGTTGACTTTCGGCTTTGCAATGTAGCGTATGGGTTTCTATCCATACGAGCGGCTCGTAGTTAATACACAATATTGGAAACGTCTCGTAGGACTTAGCCGTGCCGGCATACCTTCGGAAGTGTGCTTAATCTTGTGGCAAAAAGGCAGACTGAAGTGTGGGTACATTGGTACACCCCTGTAGAGTTTCAAACTATTCGAATAGCCTCGTCCTAGGTTATGGACACGCTTGGGGAGGTCTTTCAAGAGTTAGACTATAACATTTTCACTAAAACTTGATTGGGTGGTACGAATTGGGAATTCGTGTTATGTTGTGGTGGCTGTTGGGTTAGTCACCTTTAGGTTGTTATTTATGTTACCTCTTGTTACCTCGCTGTTATTTCAACAATTAAAAACAGATTTGACAAATTGCCTTCAATCTATTACATTATTGCAAATGAAATTGCTTTATGCGCCCAATTAACCATATAAACATCCCCTTGTTTCAGCTTGCATGTAGTTATGTATAGGCTTGTTACTCGTAAGTCTTGCGAGTACATTTATTACTCAACTGCATTGCTTTGTTGTTGTAGAGGGGAAAGTGGATCCCCAAGGGATCGACTTTTGTGAGTTTTGCTGCGGTGGGTGCGACTAGCTTGGCGGTCCGGTCGGTTGCCTTATGGGTTATTGGCTAACCGGTTGATTTTGTAATTGCCATCTTATGGTGCTTCTGCTTTCGTTGTCATTTATGTCACTTTGATGTTATTTGGCCGGTCGGCTCTTTTGTAATAACTCTATATTGTGTATGTCTTTTGCTAGACTTGGTATTGTAAGTTGTATGGAAATGATACATGATTTTATAAAAATATTTGTGTGTTGTAATTCTGGGAAGCATATGTCCATCGAAGTTTAGGACATTCAATTAGTAATACCAGAACCATTTGGAGGTTGAGTATTACGAGTTAAATACCCTGGGTCCTCACACGCACACAACAATTATGAACAGAATAGTAGATTGAACACAGAGATATAGTGGACTTCTTACTTCTCTTTATTTCTCTTCTCAAAGGTACATACAATACTTAGTGTCCCCTTTATATTGTCTTCAAGGTGGATAAAGAGCCTATCGTGGACCAGGCCTGCCTGGCCTTGACCCGGTTTCTTAACATAAACAATTGCCACGGTAGCTAGATTGTTTGGAAACGTTGCTATAAATCGGACGTCTAATTCCCTTTTAGCATCAATCAATTAATTGCCACGGTAGCTAGTTTGTATGGAAAAAAAATGTTGTGTTTTCTATCCTCGATGCAATTCAACGAAAACCATCAATATATACAACAGGTCCAATCAAACTTCTGAAAGTTAAGCATCCAAATCAATCATCTCTTGCCAAAAGATAAAGATACACAACTAATCAATTTCAGATTAAATTAAAGATGAAGCAACGGAATGGCCGCCGCGAGGAGGACGACGCAGCAGGTGGCCACCGCCGTGGACGGCCGGCCGATCTCTGATCCGGGTGCGTCGTTGCGCCTGTGGTGGTTGTTGGTAATGCCTGCGATGGTCCGAGGGTTAAACACGGGCGGCGTCTCGTGCCCGCGGCCGCTGTCACCGCCGTTGCCATGGCCGCGGCCGCGGCCGTGGCCGTGTCCATGGCCACCGTGGCCGCCTTTTTTGACGGTGACAGACCATCGATCCGCCGAGGGGTGCATCGGGTTAGTTCCTGGGTGCAGCATTTGTTCATGTAAACATGTTAGTTGCATATGGGAGAGACGAAAAATTTCATATAAGACATCTAGCAGAGAGGAAATAGAAATTCATGTGTGTCTGTCACTTCCGGTGAATAAGAATGTTGCTTTTGTACGACAAATTTTGAATCTTGACATTAAATATATTTACCGATATCTACATTGATCACATTTGTTGAAAGTAATTTCATAATAGGAAATTTGTATCTTTATGGACATCACTTACCATCAAAGTTGCATATTGAATACCGTACTAAGTAAAAATCAATATTTTAGGATATATTGACACGGCAATTCCTATGTAAAAGTCGTTTTTTCTTCTCAAACAAAAAAATAAAAGCAAAAATAAAAGTTGTTCTTGGAATGCTTAGGTTCCATTCAAGGCCAGTTGGACTGTGCTTTCATTTCTAGTTGGGCTAGGTTTGAGCTAGTATCCCAATAAGCCGAAAGTTGAGGTAGGCCAGTGGCCCTAGGCAAATTGTCTACTTTATTCATGTTTTTTCTTTCTACAAATCATGCAACCTAAACCGACATGACGTTCTACAAATTTCTCCACCTTATACACGCTACGTACAGAGCTATTTTCTTACCGCCTAATTCAGTCAATCCACTGAAAAATATATATACCCATCATCGCAAAAGGCATGTTAATTTTTCCCAAGCCTATAAACGAAAAAAATACAGCTTAATCCAACTCCATAGCATCATGCAAACAAATTAAGCATCCCTATTAGGACTGGAAAATGCAAAAATCAAGCTCGGCTAGCTCGCTCGCAAGCTCAACCGCACAAGCTCGCTTGGCTGCTCGACTTCTAATTCTTCCCTATTCCTTTTCATTGCCTCCCTCTATTAGTTCTTCCCCACTCGCAATTGTTCCCTTTCCTTATCCAGCCAAGCAAAGCCTTACCTCCTCTCGCTGCTCGCAATTTTTCAATCTCCACCCGAAACCCACTTAGCCACTTAAATGGATTTCAAGGTTTCTAGAAACCAGATGAGTATTATTGTTAGTAAAGGAAACATTGGCGAGGAACTTGACATCAAGAATTGACCGACAATAACTTGGATTCTTTACCGGTGTTAAACTCACTTTAAGCAACTGACAATGAATCTCTGTTGACTTTGTTTCTAGCTTTGTTTTATTGTTTATGATGATTAGATTATAAATTTAGGATGAATGGTTCACATAATCACATTATTCCTCTGTTTCTGGACTTAGGGTCACTGGCTTGAATGAGCTTTTCGAGCCGGTTGGAACTTTTTTTCGAGCCGAGCCAAGCCTGCTTTGGAAACAAGTCTGAACGAAACGAGCCGAGCGCAGCTCGTTTCCAGTTGCGGCTCGTTTCCAGCCCTAATCCCTATGTCATCTCCGCTACCAAAGTGGCCTTCGGGAAATATGTTTTACAGGAGAACAAAGCTAGAATGAACCGGCAGGCCGGCTGATAAGCGACAAAATTACGGAAAACCCCTTATTCGTTTTGGTAGTCGTGGTGTTAAAGGACATTTAATTCGACTCTGCAATATATAATTGTTGGAGCATTCTAAGAAGAGAAAATTCGTAATATACTATAGAATTTATAATATATCAATCATTACGATGTTAACTTAGGATCCATATATCAGTAAGACACCAATAGCATACCGTGAAGATCCGAAATTATTCAGATGCATATAACGAATTGTCTTTCTAAGAATTGCATATTATCATAGGTCGGAGACAAAATGAGGGCCGGCAAATTCATCCTTGATAGCAAACAAAAGGTCATACATGCAGAACATGAGAGAGAGAGCACTAAAAGTAAGCGTACCTATGTCGTCTTTGCCGTGTGCAGCAACATCAACTCCATGAACACATGAGAGAAGGGCCGGCAGAAAGACGAGGATGGGGATGACAAGGCATGGCCTCCTGAGTTGTTGCTCCATTACTGCCCAGATTCAGATCAGCTAAAACCAACACAAGACAAGGATCAGTTAGCTAGCCCACAGTAAGTGATCCCATTCGCTGCCGCTAGACAGCCAGCTAGCTCCTCCTGCCTTTGCCCACCTCACACTCATCCGACCATAATCTCCTCTCAAACCAAGCCCAAAAAGTTGTCGATAAGAGAATACCGAATGCGTGTGGAGATAGGGAAGCTATCTAGCCTAGCCAGCGGATGTGTGTGTGGGACTCACATGCTGCTGCTCTCTCTCTCTAGCGGCATCATACATGCATCCTGCCTGCAGTGCATGGAGACGTACCGCGACGTGGGGACTTCTTTGTCTGAAGATGAGCTGGAGAGCAGGTCGACACATGGCAACGAAACTTGTGTGGCATTTGGCGCTACCCCTTGTACTTTCCTACGGATGTAGATCTGCACCGGGATAGCATCCTCCGAATATCACAGGGTGAACAGTGATACGACGTTAGGTAGATCTTGTTGAGGAACCGCTCCATTGAAGTCCAAATTCGAATGATAACCTCGTAGACAAACTCAGAATCGTAAGAACAATGCATGAACAACAAGAACAGAATAAGAGATAGAACACAGAGATGTAGGAGGACTTCTTGCTTCTCTTTATTCCTTCATCGATCGATCCGTCGTTTACAATGAATAGCACCCCCTATTTATAGGCTACGCCCTGCTAGGGTTTGGGATGAGGAGCCCACCTTGGGCTAGGACTCTGGTCCCGGCCCGCTTAACACTCCCTGGGCACTCATCCTTCATGTCCATGTCTCATCAAAACTCCATAAAACCCAGTGAGAAATATTTGGAGAAAGAGTACATGATACACGTTCTGCTGTGATGCACGAATTGCCTCATTAAAAACCTTAGCCGAGAAACTTCAGGAAAACTCGTCAAGGAAAAAGAGTACAATCCACCCAATTTCATTTAATCTCCGATTTATTCTTTGGGTACTGATCTTCATGATCAAGCTTTAATAATGAGTTCGTGAAGGTTCTCCCCGACTCGCACTTCTCTAAGTATCATCATCCCAATTCACGATGCATCTTTCAATGTTAGACTGAAGTGACTTAGTGAGTAAATCGCAAGATTCTCACACGACTTAGTATGCGTGACTTTAAATACGATCATCTTTTGCAATTCATGAGCATAGAAGAACTTGGGGTTGATATGCTTTGTGAGGGAATTCTTCACATAACTCATCCAGACTTGTACAACACAAGTCGCATTTATCTTCATAGATAATAGTGGGGTTTAGAGCGGTATTCAATCCACATGATCAGCCGGATGTGGTGAATCATCCGTCGAAGCCAAACACAATCTCGTAAGGCCTCGCATGCAGTGCTATTATTTCCGAGTGGTTCGTCAAGTCGATACAAAACTCGCCGACGCTTCCATGGAATTACGCTCCACCACATAGGAGTTCATAGCCTGCTTGCAATTTGGCTATATGCGGATCCTACAGTACCAGTTATCTCGCATAGCCGTCATATAAAGGTCTTGGTTCTTTCAGAGAATGTACTGTTCTTTGCTTCCTTGGAGGTATCGGAAGATGTCCTTCATTCCCTGCCAATGCTTTTGGTAGGTTTTGTACTATACTTTGTTAATAGGTTCACGGCAAATGCAATGCCCGGTTTAGTACAGTTTGTTCAATACATTAGTGCTTCTATTGCACTTCAGTGTGGGAATTTCGGTCCCAGACTTCCTCCTCTTCTTTAGGTCCAGACGTCTTTGTCTTGCCGCAAAGATCTCCCACCATTGGCACTTTCAAAGGGTATGCCTTTCCAAAGTCGAACCTTTTCAACACCTTCTGAGTGTAGGTTGACTGATGTACTAAAATCCCTTCAGGGGTCTGCTCAAGCTGCAAGCCTAGGCAATATTTGGTTTTACCCAAATCTTTCATTCCGAACTCCGACTCTAGGTAAGAGCTTGCTTTCTTAATATCCTTCAGGGTTCCGATGATATTCAGATCATCTTCATACTCTAAGATTATACAAAATCTATTCTGGGATCATCGTATAAATGCACAGAGATTATTCTCATTGTTCGTAGCCTTTCATGCATAGAAAGTCGCTCAAGCGATTATACCACATTCTCTCGATTGCTTAGGTTCGCATAATGACTTTCTCGAAGTTTCACACTGCATATATTTCTATTTGCTCGCTTTTGGTTCGGGATGCTGATACATTCAGTATCTTCATATAAATGTCCGAATACAACATTTCATAAAGGTATGCTGGTACCTTATCCATCAGTTTCACTTCTAACTTCAAGTTCACTGCCATTGAGATAAATATTTAAAAGGGAGTTCCGCCCATGACCGGGGAATAGGTTTCTTCATAATCATCTTCTGGATGTCCAGTGAAACCTTGTTCAACGAGCCTTGCTTCTTTTCATTTTTCTTTCGAACAAATACCCACTTATGCCCTACAGGGTGTATAAGGGGAGGCGTGCGGCTTACAGGCCCAAACACCTTTCTTTTATTCGGAGAGAATAATTCAATTTCTATTGCCTTCTTCCAATCTGAT
The DNA here is from genome assembly GCA_036346255.1 of Ampelocalamus luodianensis. Classification (NCBI taxonomy): domain Eukaryota; kingdom Viridiplantae; phylum Streptophyta; class Magnoliopsida; order Poales; family Poaceae; genus Ampelocalamus; species Ampelocalamus luodianensis. The sequence goes on from CM070630.1 coordinate 38,258,314, forward strand.
CTTTTCTTTCATTTATCGAGCGATGTAGGCTCTGGATCAAGATTGGTGATTGTGGCAAGTTTCTTTGCAAAGTAAATGTCGACATTGGCTATTGTCATATTCAAAGATTCTCCCGAGGTCATAAAGTTTATAGCTATTTCTTCAAGGGGCGATTCTTCTAATGCTTCTATTTGCTTACCGCTGCTTCCAATTGCGGGCAAGTCCCTTTAGTTTTTCAGCTCCGATGTGTGCGCACACATCCATGCTGATGTCTCCCTTCATGGGGATGTTCAATTCTGGTATGCCTTTTCTGAAGGTTCCATACCGATGCCAGGTCTCAACTGGCTCCCCTTCTAGTTCTGGGGCACTTCGGTGATCGGCTGTGTCAAGTCCTTCTTATCCTTTTTCACCAGGCGTCCCCGGTTACTTCGGATTCGAGGGACCGGAGTTCTCGTCCTTTTATTCTGAGGCCTCTGGACGAGATTAGGGATACCTTCAATGGTATTTCCACCCTCTCCGGTGCATTGCTTGCAGGCAAATGCTACTTATTCACGCTCTTCAAATCACTAAAGTAGTCTGGCAGTTGATTCGCCAATACTTGCAAATCAATTATCTTCTGGACTTCAATTATCTTCTGGACTTCTCTATTTGCTTTACTAGTGCGCGGGTCATATGCATAGATTTCAATTATCTTCTGGACTTTAAATGTCTTCTAGACTTTAATTATTTTTCGTCATTATTATCAAGGGTTGATTTCTCCCTAATGACGGAAATTAATCTCATCTATTGTACTATCGTGAATCGGTATTATGCAAATTTCCGGTCATAGGGTCCAAATACTTGATTATGGATGCCGTCTCATAACCAACGATATCCCGACTTTCTGAGAAGACCCATTGCGCACACAGGTGGTGGTATAGGTATATAACCCTTGCAAACCAACATGCGAAGATGAGAAGTTTTCGTCCGACTTTTGCGCTAGTTGCATAGTTGGATGGATGTTATAGGCCGACGGTCTAAAAATTGATGAGAGTCACACGAGCAGATCAGCGTGTCCCCAACATATAGTTGGTAAATTACAATTCTTCAAAGTTCGCTAGTCCTTCGGGTGTGGATATGCGCATGTAATGCTCAACTTTTAATTCCCATTTTCATGCAATAATCATCAAATGCTTTCAAAGTAAATTCTCCGGCGTTGTCCATTCACGTGGACTTCATATGATGATCGTGAAAATATTTCCAATTTAATTATCTCATGAGATTGGCTTTGCAAAAGCATGGTTTCTCAGAGACAATAAACATACGTACGACCATTCCGAGGAAGCATTGATGAGCACTATAAAATACCTAAATGACCCTTACAGGGGCTGTATAGGACCGCAAAGTCTCCTTGGATACGGTCCAGGAATGCAGGGACTTCATCCTTCGCTTTCAGAGCAAAAAGTCTAATAATTAATTTCTTGGCACATGTGGGCACACAAAATCTTCCGATTCAAAAATTCTTTATATTCATATTATGTCCTGTGAATTGTTAATTATATCTCTCATTATCCTAAGACCTAAGGTATAATCTATCATGCCGAGATAGATAAGTTCAGAGCTTCTAAATATGGCTTTCAAGGTAGTATAGGCTGCAGGTGCCGTAATATTAGTGTAGTATAGCCCACTTTCATATGAAGGAAGACATTCTAATGCTATTTTTCACTTTCTTCACGCTTTGTAATGAGCAGGTATTCTGTACATATACTCTTCTTCGCCTCTACACGGAAATCATAGCGCAAATATCCTTGAGAGTTCTAGTCGATTCTGGGTACAACAAGTCTTCTTTAATGACCAAAGTTGTGCCCATTGGGAGTATAATTGTGGCCCTTCCCGAGCCTATTATACAAGTATCGCTGTCGATTGTCGTGAAGACTACCAAGATTCTTGCCGATCGATCGAAAATTTCCATTTCTCTTAGGATGGTTTTCATTGTGCCGCTACATGCTAAGCACACTTCCTCCATAGGGCGCCACACGTTTCTAATATAATGTACTTTATTAATATGTAGCGTAAAGCAAGCAACACATAAATAAAATACTTGAGATATCGTAACGAACTTGCTATTATAAAGACGGAAAATAAGCCTTGCAGACTCATAATAAGAATTTAATGCTTTGCTCTCCTAGAGCTTGCAACCATTATTCAATAATTCAAAATTCTACTTCAATTACAAACCGCAAGTTTCTATAAAGGTCCGAGTGCAATATGTGCACTAGATCTAATAGGCGAAGTATTCAGAACTTCGCCTCAATCGCTCTATGCGCGATCTTCTCCTCTTGGCACTGCATACCGCGTCCGCGATGTCCAAAGGAGGGATGATGGGGTCACATCGGGCTATCCACATTCATAAGTGTAACTAATGGATGTGAATCCTCTGTGTTCGCAATGGCGAGGTGTGCCTCATGCTATCATTTGCCCTTTTCTTAGACCGAAAGCATCAATAACGCGCGACGCACTACCTTACCCTTCTTGCTCCTCTCATTCGTGAGAGGCTTCATCACCTTGTAGCTGCTAGCAGTGGCTTCATGGCCAATATTGCTATTAGGTGGCTGCGAGATGTAGTTCTTTCTGAGAACATTATCCTGAGTTTTCGCAACTTGCATGATATCAATTAATTCGACATACTGCATGTAGCCGCCTTGACAAGAGTTGCGCCGGGATTGCACCGCATTCAGGTAAAAGGTAGAAAATATTCTCCATCTTCTGCTCATCTGTGATTACATTACCACAGAATTGAAGACTAATACAAATTCTATACAAATTCTGGCTATACTGGGTCAGTACTTTGAACTACTGGTTCGTGATGTCAGTCATATTCATATTCATACAAAAGTTTATAAGATTACTGCTAGTAATCCGCATAAAATGGTTGCAAAATTCTCATAATGCTCGTCGAACCTGTGTTCAGATTCGTATTTTTCTATGCATTTTCATGATTTACTGCTATTTTCAGTGATTAAAAGCAATATAAACAATCACAGATAATCAAAACAGTAAATGCGACACATAAATTGCATAGAAATAACAATAACAAAGATAAACATGCTTCAAATGCAAAAATTGATTCAAAAAATGGATTCCCGAGGCTCTTTTCTACCGGAAAAGGTATTTTCGGTGAATTCTGCAATTCCAAGAGGTTAAAACATGAAATCTCAGTTCTGAGAGAAAATTCACGTAATTTTCAAATTTCTGAGGGGTTATTCTCATGAGAATATGCATAATCTCGTAAATTTCCCATCTCCAGGGGCTTTCCAAATTTCCGGATCCACTGAGAATTCTTGTAATTTTCTCAACTACAAGGGTCTTCTTGCAAAATTTCTCACCGCTTAATTACCTCATAATTTTTAGAATCACGAGTACCTTTGTGCAAATTTCGGATTTCTTTCTTTTCCGAATTTTTTTTTTTCACCGCCTCCTTTTTTTTCTCTCACGGCCCTTCTTTTCCTACTCGTTATCATGGGTGTCAGTGCCCACATGCGCCGTGCCCAACCAGCCAGTGGGGCGCCCACCGCCGCTTCAAGAGTTCCAAGGTAGGGTTTCTACCGCTCGCTGTCCGGCGGGCGGCACCACACGCCGCGGCACTACGCGGCGCGGCGCCGCCGAGGCGCGGCGTGAGGCGGCCGACGAGGCGCGGGGCGGCGAGCGCTGCTCCGGGCAGCGGGGCGCGGCGGCGCCGGCGGAGCGCGCACGAGCACGCGCGGCCTTCAAGGTGGCGGCGCGGCTCGCAGGGGCGGCGAGCACGCGAGCTACAATGCCGAGGCGGCGGCGCGGCGTTGGCGCATGAGCGAGGCGCACCATGTAGCGGCGCTCCAAGCCGCACCTCCCACCGGCGCAGGCTTTGTGCGCGCTCGGCGCGCTGCGTGCGCGATCGGCGGCAGCTAGTGCCGATGGCACATGCGACGGCGCCAGCAAACATACGGAGCCGAGGGCTTGCTTTTCTTCGTGCATGCGAAGTTGTAGAGGTTCCGCCGGGCCGATGGCGGTGCCGTGCGCATATAGGCGGCGCCTCAAGCCGCCAATTTTTTTTTCATGTTTACTGCTCATCCATATGTGCGCTATGCGATGTAATCTATTGCGACTGCAACATAGGCGCGCTTCATGCCGATATGTGCATGCTCGCCGCGCTAGCGGCGTGGCTCGCTGTTGCCTCCGTGGCGATGCGTGATGGCGGACTATGCCGACCGTAACGATCGCGAGGTAGTAACGGCCGCTTGCAGCGGTGCCGCGCATGGTGCTTTTCATGCGATTGCATATACAACCTACGTATAATCATCATCTACTTTTTCATGCAATCCACCGATCGGCTTGGCCGCGACTTCAAGTCACCGCGGTAGATTAGAGCGGATTTGCACCGTAGGAAACCAATCTAGAAAGCCAAATTTGCGTAATTGAAAGCAATCTAGAAAACGATTCAATCTACGAGCGCCGCTCATCGACGGTTACCTTTTCGATGCGAGGAGAGTCGATCGGCCGATAACGTGTTGAGGAACCGTCATGGCGAGTCCATCCAGCGATAACCTCGTAGACAAACTCAGAATCGTAAGAACAATGCATGAACAACAAGAACAGAATAAGAGATAGAACACAGAGATGTAGGAGGACTTCTTGCTTCTCTTTATTCCTTCATCGATCGATCCGTCGTTTACAATGAATAGCACCCCCTATTTATAGGCTACGCCCTGCTAGGGTTTGGGATGAGGAGCCCACCTTGGGCTAGGACTCTGGTCCCGGCCCGCCAACAGCATCTAAGTCGCTGGATCCGAAAACAATGGAACAAGAGCTACAGGGATGCTACAGCATTCATTACCAGTACCTATGCTACAGTATTTTTGGTATAGTGTTTGGGAACAGTACATGTCTCGATCTTAGCCTCTCGTTTCCGATTCGACGACCCATACGCAATGTCATGGCATTGTTTATCCGTGACATTGCTACAGAATGTCAGAGGATACGTTTTCATCGGCATCAAGTGTAACTGTTATCTCGTATGCTCTTTTATAGAATAGGTCTTTTTTATGGTACGGTCAGATTACTATTGACCATCCATTTCACATTATCTAAGGGCTGGTATTCATATTACCCCATAGGAGGTAATAGGCTATCTATTACAATTTAAAGGCTAGTATGGTCAATAACTACATAGTAAATATGAAAATAGATAATATCATGGCGCATACCATTGAGAGCATGGCTGTTAAAAAGGTAAATAATAATACTTTTTCCACGAGGAAATTAATGACAATAATGTCACTTGCTATATTTTTAAATCTATCCTCACTAGGCATTTTAAAATCAGAATATAATAAAATATAAAATCCTACAAGTACAATTCCGAATTTCACATTAAAGTTGCAATATCCAGACAAATGCAATGTTATATGTCAAATACTCAAATTTAAATATGAATTCAGGATTGATTATTTAACTCCATAAAGATTAGTTAAAACACCAAATACCAAAGAATGAAATGTATTATACTAATGTGTGCACACAGGCACATACATACACTGTAGTAATTGCATGCGCAACATTATTGGAGAAATTTAAAACATTCCTTTTATGTGACCTGCTATAGAAAGTTAATTTTTTTACTAAAATGACCATGGGTAATCAATCATTATGAGACCGACATGTTAGCTTAGGATCCATATATCGCGAAGACACCAATAGCATACCGTGAAGATCCGAAATTATTCAGATGCATATAAGGAATTGTCTTTCTAAGAATTGCATATTATCATAGCTCGGAGACAAAATGAGGGCCGGCAAATTCATCCTTGATAGCAAACAAAAGGTCATACATGCAGAACATGAGAGAGAGAGAGAGAGCACTAAAAGTAAGCGTACCTATGTCGTCTTTGCCATGTGCAGCAACATCAACTCCATGAACACATGAGAGAAGGGCCGGCAGAAAGACGAGGATGGGGATGACAAGGCATGGCCTCCTGAGTTGTTGCTCCATTACTGCCCAGATTCAGATCAGCTAAAACCAACACAAGACAAGGATCAGTTAGCTAGCCCAGAGTAAGTGATCCCATTCGCTGCCGCTAGACAGCCAGCTAGCTCCTCCTGCCTTCAGGGCCGTTCCTGAGTTTTTTTGGGCCTAGGTCGAGTCCTAATACGGAGGTCTAATCCACTCTCTCAAAATATCTATATATATTTCTATATACGTATATATAGTCTTATAAATACACATCAATTAAGAAGATAATATTCAATGCACTAAAATAACTTATATAGAATATCTCAAAGTTCATAAAGTAGACAAATGTAATAATAAATTACTTACTTGGCGCTTGACTTTATTTTAAACAATTTCTTCTAACATTTCGAGATGCAAAGTCATTGATTATACTATTGATATCGATCTCATCCAATAACTTCTTCTCGATGCATAAAGTCACAAACCATTTAACCTTTCTTGAGACATTGTTGACCTCAAATAGTTCTTCAATAATTTCAACTTTGAAAAACTTCTTTCACCGAGATGCGACGATCCACGAACACATAAATAAGATCCGTAAGCAATGGAAACATTTGGATAACAATCCACCTCTACGACATGCTCGAAAATCTCCATAGCGACAATGCACCATCGGCAATGTGAATTTCATAATCTTCAAATCGTAAATAAGATCATGTACCTCAACATCGATGATCCATTAACAGAGAAAGTTTCAAATTTAGTGCAAAGACTCTTCAAGTTCAATATTATCTAATGACTTCAGGGTGCTTGAGCTCATTAAGAAACCAAATATGTCTTTAAACACCATGAGTTCTTCAAATCGTTCTTCAAAGAAGTGATTGCCATATCAACCGAGAACAAAAAATATTTAACTTCAAAAGTCTTATCTAGTTCTCACGTTGTCGCACTTGATGTCTGATTGAGCCATACTCCATGGGAGCCCACATACATTACTAAGATCACTAGTATTAAGACTAATGCACTATATGGGGTGGGGCCTATATAAATTTTAGGCCTAGAGCGATGGCACACCCCTGCCCACCCCAGGCCGGCCCTGCTGCCTTTGCCCACCTCACACTCATCCGACCATAATCTCCTCTCAAACCAAGCCCAAAAAGTGGTCGATAAGAGAATAACGAATGCGTGTGGAGATAGGGAAGCTATCTAGCCTAGCCAGCGGATGTGTGTGTGTGTGTGACCCACATGCTGCTCTCTCTCGCGGCATCATGCATGCATCCTGCCTGCAGTGCATGGAGACGTACCGCGACGTGGGGACATCTTTGTCCGAAGATGAGCTGGAGAGCAGGTCGACACATGGCAACGAAACTTGTGTGGCATTTGGCGCTACCCCTTGTACTTTCCTATGGACGTAGATCTGCACCGGGATAGCATCCTTCGAATATCACAGGTGAACAGTGATACGATGTTAGGTAGATCTGAGCCATCGGATCCGAAAAACAGTCAGAACAAGAGCTACAGGGATGCTACAGCATTCATGACCAGTACCTATGCTACAGTATTTTCGGTACAGTGTTTGGGAACAGTACATGTCTCGATCTCAGCCTCTCGTTTCCGATTCGACGACCCATACGCAATGCCATGACATTGTTTATTCGTGACATTGCTACAGAATGTCAGAGGATACGTTTTCATCGGCATCAAGTGTAACTGTTATCTCGTATGCTCTTTTATAGAATAGGTCTTTTTTATGGTACGGTCAGATTACTATTGACCATCCATTTCACATTATCTAAGGGCTGGTATTCATATTACCCCATAGGAGGTAATAGGCTATCTATTACAATTTAAAGGCTAGTATGGTCAATAACTACATAGTAAATATGAAAATAGATAATATCATGGCGCATACCATTGAGAGCATGGCTGTTAAAAAGGTAAATAATAATACTTTTTTCCACGAGGAAATTAATGACAATAATGTCACTTGCTATATTTTTTAAATCTATCCTCACTAGGCATTTTAAAATCAGAATATAATAAAATATAAAATCCTACAAGTACAATTCCGAATTTCACATTAAAGTTGCAATATCCAGACAAATGCGATGTTATATGTCAAATACTCAAATTTAAATATGAATTCAGGATTGATTATTTAACTCCATAAAGATTAGTTAAAACACCAAATACCAAAGAATGAAATGTATTATACTAATGTGTGCACACAGGCACATACATACACTGTAGTAATTCGCATGCGCAACATTATTGGAGAAATTTAAAACATTCCTTTTTATGTGACCTGCTATAGAAAGTTAATTTCCTTTTTTACTAAAATGACCATGGGTAATCAATGCCTAGGATTCCACCGCTCCTCTTACCTAAGTGGGGTACCTTAAAAGAGAATAATGTTTTGGAGTATTTGTAATGTACTTGTTAAGAAGAAAAAAAAAAACATCAGATTGTGATCATCGTACCTTTACTAAATTTACATCTCTTTCTGCCTTGTAATTGTTACCCCATTTGTTCTTTTATAGATAATTTGCTCTTTTATAGTGTTTGCGAATTGTAATGTACCTGTTCGGTTTATAGGATATGCTCGTTTGATTGAACTTTTTGAAACAAAAAAAAAAACGTCTCGCAGGTTGCTGGGCGCACACCCGCACAGTAGTCGGACCCGGTTGGGGAGCATGGTCAAATTACCTGAGCTTGTGTTTTTGAGTCAAGATGCCATGAACTTGTGTTGGATAACTTGATGGATAGTGTTTGTGATCAACTTATGTTGGCAATCTCTCCACTCGCAACCCTACTGCTTCCTCTCGACCTTGGGAATCTATTCTCTCCTTAAAGACCATGTTTGAAATTCCAGTCCATCCACGTACAAGTTGAATTAAATTCCACATGCTAGACTCCCGGCCCATCTCGTCCAATCCAAAACAGGCCATTAGCTGAGGCATCATTTGTTTTCTTTGCATTAATTATTTGCATCCGATCTTTGTAATCTCTACTACTTAAAAATTATAGTTGGCAGTCGTCCGTCCTCTCCACCCTCCCATGTCCCTCTCTATTTACATGTGAACCAGGTTATCAGCAAACTATCTCCTCACATTGTACGCTCCCTACTCCTCTCCATGCATCAGCTGCAACGCCACCTGTACTTCCACCTCTTCTCCGCCCTCGCCTCCAACCCCCCCCCCCTCACTATTCGGCTCTGCTCCGTGCGCCTCCGCCCCCTCCCCCGCCGGTCACTTCTATTGGTTGGATCTGGACGGGACTTACTTCCTCCTCTCCGCCTCCACTCTTTTGCTCCGCTCCACGCGCCTTGACGAATCGAGATGTATTGTATCTACTTTACTTGATAAACTATCACATTCAAGAGATATTTCGTAGCAACGCACGAACATTTAACTAGTAATACAATAGTTTTAATGTTTCCGGACAAGTACTCCCCCGTACCATGTCATTCTACGTTCTTGTCCATCCACCACGGCACATCTATAAAAGGTTGTGTTACCCTCCTTGATTAGAGCACTTATTACTTTTTGGATGGTGTGTTACTCTAGCCTATGGTAGTAAACGACCTTAGAAGTAGTTAAAGTGGAGGAGTATATAAGGAAAAGAGGGTAGAAAGTCACCTTGAAATCGTAAAATGATATGTATTTAGTAACGGATGGAGTACTAAGTTTCAAAATTGGGGAGTATCAGTGCCCGGACGTCGCCTCCCGTACGCAACAAGTGAATACAATATGTGCAACATTTCCTAGCAACATGAGAAACAACCGTGGAACAACAATGACAAATATTGAGAATACATTTGAATTTTCAATAAATTTGAAGTTGTATTAGAGACCTAGCTTGTTAATATGCTTGAAATACTGGTAAAAAATTCTAGAGACAATGGATCTAGTTCAGAAAGTACCATAAAAACATTGCAACATCTTGAACTCGAAGATGCAACCAATTATTCTTTTTTTGATAAAAGGTTCGTCACCATTTCTATTAATAGAAACCAAACTAAAGGTTCAAGTTGCAACAGAAAATTACAATAAGTTTTGAAGCGACTAGATTGCTAACAAACGTATCAGCGGCAGCGGCCTGACAAAAATAACAAAGCATCTAAGTAAAGCTCAGTTAACTCTGACAAAAGGAAACTGCCAAAAGATTGACAAGCATCGAACTGCTATAGTGCTATCCATCTGAACCCCCTCCAGCTTCTATTTTTCGAGTCCATGACACCCATCTTCTCCTTACTCCAAAAACTACATTAGCAACTTCCACGTCGCCCTAGCGCCCCCTCGTAAGCAACTCCCAAAAGTTTAATCCAGTGACAAATAGTATATATCACCGAAACAGGTCTGCAGGCCATTAAAAAACTGAAAGAAGCACATGAATTTCCTACAAGAACATTACCGCAACATTAAAAAAATAGCTTGCAACATTTAGAAAAGGACGGTGCAACATTCACTACTATACAATGGGTCATCACAGAATGTTCTAAACCGTCATCACAAATGGTTTCTGAACCGTCTGAATTTATGTGTATGTGATAATAGCAATCATCACAAACAGTTTCTAAACTGTCTGGATTTATGTGTCTGTGATGACAGGCGGTCATCACAGGTGGATTTATGTGTCTGTGATAATTACTATCACAGACAGTTCTTGTTCAGAACCGTATGTGATAGTCTATTTTCACAGACAGTTCTGAACAAGAACTGTCTGCGATAGTAATTATCACAGACGATTTTTGTTTAGAACCATCTGTGATAGTTTTTTCTATTGCAAAAAACAAAAATTCAGATTGCTTGCTACTGCTCAAACCTGCAGGAGAACTAAGCAGCTTCCTCATTACTTGTGTAAAATACACCATTTTTCACTTCACCAAATTAATCGCAACAAGAGCTTCCTGTTCTAATATGAACACCCCCCCCCCCCAAACTAAAAAAGACTCAGGCCTTATGTCTGAATCAAATGGACTATCCACACCACCAGTTTGATAAACTACATACTAGCACACACTTCCATAACTTGCTTAGAGCAGGCCGTTCAACTTGGATCAGCTCTTACCACTCCATATTAACTTGCTTGTACTACTGCTGCTGCTTATTCGTTCCCTCTAAATAGTCTCATTGTTCCAGCTTGATCAATTTTCGGTAGTAAAATCAGCTCAACGGGCATATCAGTCCACACTAAATCCTGATCAAATCAGAGCAGAATAGTACAATCTAATCCTCACTTCCCGCGTGAGATGTCGTAGACCTGGCCACGGATGGCGATGAGGATGGGCTTGGCGGGGTCCTTGCCGTCGTAGGCCCCAAGCTGCTCGAGCGTGATCTGGCCCACCAGCACAGGCTCCGACAGCGACACGAAGGACACCAGCCTCGCTCCTCCCACTGCCGAGGCAGCTTGGGAGGGGCCGCGGGTGCGGGGAGGCAGCATCGGGGCGACGAAGAGGGAGGAGATGAGGAGGTAGGTCGCGAGCATGAGGACCAGGATGCTGACAGCAGCCGCGGGTGAGAGTCCCGTGTAGGCCTGCAGGGCGGCCACGATCCCCTGTGTCTCCTCGCCAAACCACAATGGGGAATCGAGGGTGGTCGTCAAAGCTCGGTGTGGGGAGGGGAGAGGGAGAGACTGATGGAAGACAAGGCTGGGATGGCTATAATATATAATGATTGCGCCAAAATATTTTGCTTCCCGCGCACGTGTTCAAAAATTTTCAAACTCCCGCGTTGCGAATCACAAACGGTTTCATACAAAAACCGTCTGTGATACTTCACAGACAGTTTTTGATACGAACCGTTTGTGATAAGTATCTCATCACAAACGGATTGTATTAAAAACTATATGTGAAGTATCATATACGGTTTTCTTACTCTCTGATTTTACTATGACTTGGAATTGATTTCATTATATCATTTTAGCTGTAGTGTAGTTTGTTTTAGTTTAGATCATCATTGTAGTTTAGAAAAAATTTACACAAAAATAATTTAGAAATGTGGAAAATAGCAAGGTAGCTCTAAAGATTTCATAAAAATTCTAGAGTAGCTAAATAGGGTGTATAGAGCCTAATTAAAATATTCATAGTTTTGATTTTGTTCTTATTTTTGCATGGTAAATATTCTGTAAATATCGATAATGCATTTTAAACTAGAAAAATAGCAATGTAGCTCTAAAAATTATGTAAAAATTCAAGAGTAGTTAAATAGGGTGTGTAGAGCCTGATTAAAATATTCTTAGCTTCAATTATGTTCTCATTTTTGCACGGTAAATATTATGTATATGCCGAGAATGCATTTTAAACTAGGAAAATAGCAAGGTAGCTCTGAAAATTCTATAAAAATTCTAGAGTAGCTAAATAGGGTGTGTAGAGTCTAGTTAAAATATTCCTAGTTTCAATTATGTTCTCATTTTTACATGGTAAATATTCTATAAATACCGAGAATACATTTTAAACTAGGAAAATAGCAAGATGGCTCTAAAAATTCCGTAAAAAAATCCGAAAAAACTAAATAAGGTGTGTAGAGCCTGATTAAAATATTTTTAGCTTTAATTTTATTCTCATTTTAATATTCTGTATATGCCGAGAATACATTGTAAACTAGAAAAATAGCAAGATGGCTCTAAAAATTATATTAAAATTTCAGAGTAGCTAAATAGGGTGTGTAGAGCCAGATTAAAATATTCCTAGCTTCATTTATGTTCACTTTTTTGCAGGATAAATATTTTGTATATGCCAAGATAATCTTTGAAATATGTCACATCTTAAATTTCAGGTATGGCGGCCCCAGAAGACACTGCGCATTGGTCGTACGAGCTGCTTGACCAGGCCATTGATGTGACTCACCGTAACCGCCTCGGTACCATCCTCCCGTAGGAGGGCGAGTAGCCCATTGAGCTTGGCGCGTTGCAGCTGCGCACGCCCATGAGGGCATAGAGGATGGACCCATGTTGGGTTCCACAGTACGTATAGTTTTGACCTTCTTGTAATTAATTTCGGCATGACTTGTGTGAGTGGACTCACGTATGTTCTTAATCCTTTCGACATAGGTTGAGAGTGGAGGGCCTACTTCCACTAACTAGGATGGTGGAGACAACGTGGGAGGACGAGGAGGACGTTGCCGCCAAGGTGTCTATGTTGAGGCAGTTTTTGTACGACCGGTGCCTCTGACGGCGCTAGTTGACCGGTGGAGGACGAAGATGCATACGTTCCACCTTTTGTGCGGGGAGATGACACCGATGCTTCAGGATGTGGGATACCTGACCGGGTTGCCCTGCACGGGCTTCCCTATGGCAACGTACGACGTCCCGGACACATGGCGCATGGATATCCTCAGGAGGATCCAGGGATTGCTGTCAGCCAATGTCGGCTATAGGGAGTTCTCCTGTACGCATGGGCCTACGCTGAAGTGGATTAACCAGTTCGATGTAAGTATTTATAACTCTTGCGTTTCTGCTTCAATTCCTTTCTTCAATTTAGTGATGTGTCTCTATCTTCTTGCAGCCGGCTGCCCTGGGACCGGACGCACACAAGTACAAAGTGAGGTGGTACTTCGAGGTGTACTTGTTATGGCTCTTCAAATGGCTCATGTTCCTAGGGTCCCACGGCGATAGCGTGGATAAGCACTGTGAGACCCCGGTTTATTTAGCTTGTAATACTTAGCCTTCCATTGGCTCTAGTATCGCAAACAAAATACTCCGTGTCTCGATGGACATGTGCTTCCCAGAAATTGCAGCACACATACATCATACAAAAGCATGCATCAATTCTATACAACATATGATAACAAGTCTACCAAAAGACATACATAATATAAGTTATTACAGAACAGCCAACCGGCCAAATGACAAGTATTAAATATCAGCAGAAGCAAAAGGTGCCATAAGATGGTTTAAACCAAAAGACGACCGGTTAGCCACATAACACCACAGGGCAACCGACCGGGCCGCCAAGCTAATCGCCCCACAGACTGCCACAGCACAACTCACAAAAGTGAGGCCCTTCAGGCTCACCTTCTTCCTCTGCACACAACAAGCAATGCAGGTGAGTACAATAATGTACTCGCAAGACTTACGAGTAACAAGCCTATACATAGCTATATGAAAGTTGTATCAAAGGAAGGTTGGTTATATGGTTATTTAGACGCATAAAGCAATTTTCATTTGCAATAATGTAATAGATTGAAAGCAATTTAACAAATCAGTTTTTAAGTATTGAAATAACAGCGAGTAACAATAATTATCAAGTAACCACCTAGAAGTGACTAACCCAATAGCCACCACATATAGCATGAATCCCCTGATTCATACCACCCATCAAGTTTTAGTTTAAAATGTTGTAGTCTAACTCTTGAAAGACTTCCTGCCGCCCATAACCTAGACGAGGCTATTCGAATAGTTTTAACCTCGCAGGGTGTACTAATGTACCCACACTTGAGATCGCTTTAAGCCACAAGATTAGCACACTTCCAAAGGTATGCCGGCACAGCTAAGTCCTACGAGACATTTCCAATATTGTGAATCAATTACGAGTCGCTCGTATGGATAGAAACCCATACGCTTACATTGTAAAGCCAAAATTCAACTACCCTATAGGGGTAAAGCTTCCGGACAACTACAATGCTCCACACAAAAACCCCCTCATTTTACCACAACACAACACACGCACGCCCACCTGCGACTCATAGCCAACACACGCCAAGGTACTAAGTCAAGAGAGGTCCCATACCCTCTAGTGTGATTAGCACGCAAGAATGCTTGGTTTAGTGTAACAAGATGTTCGGTCCTTGTTGACTCAGGCACCATTCCAATCACACCCCAAAAGATCACGCCATCTTACCAATATGCCCAAGTCCAAATTATTTTTATTTTCAGTTTTAGTTTTGCAATTTGAACATAGCACAGATCTGAAATATAGAGATCATAATAAGTTTGTGTGATCAAGGTTATCGACAAGTCGATAACCGCCCATTTCTACCGATAGCTAAGCATGGCTAAGCAACAAACTCGTAAACTACTAAGTGACAAGGGTTCATCCAACGAACCCAAAATCACAGCAAGATAAACCTAGGTTCAGTAGTAGAGGATAAACATTTGCCTACTAATAATGCATCTACTAGGTGAACTATCGACAATAGTTAAAACAACATAGCAATGCATACGTAGAATTTGCAAACAATATATTAGAATTTGAAAATAGTAGGAACAATATGATCAAATGATGCTACATCTGCTTGCCTTGCTGAAGTGCAGGATCTGATGGCTGTGGCTCACAATCAATATCAATATTATCTTCAGAACCTAACGCGAAAAGGCGATAAACCAATAAGAACGAAGAACACCAAATAGACTTCAACAGCAAAAGATATCCAAATCTAATGAAATTTTATACAGCAGCAAGAATATGATTTTAGATAATTTTAGGAATAAGAATCATGCAATTTGGATTTAGTATGCAAAAGTTATAGCCAAAATATACTCTCTCAGCCTATTAATTCACTAAATTAATTACTGGTACTGTTCATGGCGAAAATTTCTAGAATGATCTAAGGTCTGAAATTTTTATGACAGGTAGGTTATGGCATCCTAAGAACAGCAAAGTTGAGTTTACTAAATTTGAAGTTATAAAGATTTACTTATGATTTTTCTAAGTTGTAAACCTAGTACAAGTTACTTTACAGATACATAACCATGTTCAAAACCTACTTTATATTAAAGTACCCTATCAGAGGAATTTAACAAAATTGATTTTGCACAAATTGGAATTATACAGAAAAAGATATGCATTTTACAAGTTTTAATTCTATTTCTGGAATATTCAAAATTGACAGAAAATAAGTTATTTTAGTTACAAAATTTTCTATTACAAAGATTTGCCTAAATGCATTTTTACATTAAACTTTAGTGGCATATGAATTTATTACAGTTGGAAACACCTAAAAAGTAGTTAACATGAATTAGTTATGAGTTTTTAAAGTTTACTACAATTTTGAGTTGATAAATAAAGACTTACTGAATCAAAGTCAAACTTAACAGAACTAAAACGACGTGGACGCTCGTGGGCCGTTGATGCGAAATCAAACGGGCCATGCGCACGGAGATCAGCGCACGCGCGCGATCCTAACGAGAGATCCAACGGCCCACGTGGATGGAAACATTCGGAGGTCCGAATGTCTCAATCAACCACGACCGTAGATCTGGAGATGGAGAGCCCAGAGCGCAAGCGCATTCGGAAGTCCGACGCACCCACGATCTCACCGCAGACGAGAGATGGACGGCCCGGTGTTTGGGACATCCGAGGTCCGAACGCCGATCCGGCCGTTGATCACGAGATCGACGGTCCATGATCAACCAAGCACAACGCACTCACGCACGCAAGTTAAAAGCGCCGGAGGAGTTTAATGAGCGGACCCACAAGTCGCTGAGACAAAGAACCGATTAAGACAGACTAACTATCCCTAATGATTGATAATTACTAGATCATTAATGGTGTCCTAATGACGACCGAAAACAGGCGATTACGCCCGACAAAACCCCGAGCGGGATCTACGGCTTGTCGCCGACGACTCTGGCCACGGCGGCGCAACCTTAAGACTAAAATGGATTCGCAATAGTCTTGCGATCCCGAAGGTGGTGACCTCGCCGGCGGCGACGGCCCTAAACGCCGGCGAGCTGGGAAATGAAGATGGGGGCTTTTACTGCCAAAAGCGAAAATAGCAAAAAGCTCCACTGCAGTTCAAGGAAGCGAGTGCCACGGTCTCTAGGGACTAATAAGAAGCTACCTTGACCGAGATGAGCTTCAAAGATGGCTGGAGAAGATCTGACCACGGTGGAGCTTGCGGACCCGAGGAAGAAGATATGAAATTAGAGACCTGAGTCAAAATGAACACCACTAGTGGTAAAAATAGCTACAATATAGCCCATAGAAGCTTCATGAGCAAGCAATTGAGAAATGGAGCACTCACCGGAGTTGAGGAAGAAAGGGGATGGTTTCGGTCGAATTTGAACAAACCCCAAATTTGTCAAATCCTCGAAATGAAACCCAAAATTAAGTGAGGGGGAATGATTAGGGTATTAAGGAGTTGAAAAGGGTACAAGAATATTTGAAGAAGAACCACTGGAGCTTCATGATCCACAATGGAGCTCCACGGGTCAACAATGGTGAGTTGGTGTTTTTGGTGTATTAAGCTCCAAAAATGAAGAAGGAGCTAAGGGTGGTGTAAAGGAACACCGGAGGGCATTTTGGGACCTTTATAACGCTTGGAAAACTAGGGTTTGGCAAAAGGAACCTCTCGGGTGAGCTAAGTCCATGACACAGCCATGGACCGAAAAGAAAATGATGGAGATGTAGGAGTAGGGCGTGCCTCTCGACCGAAAGCACCTGCAAGCACTTAATGTCGACCAGGGAGACGTCGCCGGGGAGCACGATTTGACCCAAACCATGCCTCTCTCTGTTGCTCCTCTGTTCACGCACGGCGCGAGGTTGAAGATGACCAGAGAAAAGGCTCGGGCGGTTTTGAGCCCTTGGATTTTGATCGGGCGGCTGATATCGCGCCACGCTTCTGAGGTTTAAAACAAAGGAAGAGATTGTGAGCGTTGGATTTTAATCCAACGGCTCAGATCGAACGAAACAATCGGAGGTCCGAATGTCTCACCCAACGAGGACGGTCCCATATTAATCCAACGGCTAAGGTTCGCCCAAGGTTTCTGAAGTTTAAATAAACAGAGAAGATCGTGAACCCTTAGATCAGAAATGAACGGCCACGATTAACTATGACATTCGGAGGTCCGAATGTTCTCAGACAATATGGACGGTTGGATCAAGATCCAATGGTTCAAAAGGATCAACGCATTCGCACGGTCCGAATATTCTCGCGAACCTGGGCCGTGCGGTAAGGATCCGACGGCTGAAAAGAGGCGCACGCCACTGAGCGAGCCTGGGAGCGTTTAGTTGGTTCGATCAAACCCATTGGCTTGAGACCGAGTCTGACTCGAACCCAAAAAACAGTGAAACGAGGTTTTGGGTTTTAAATGGAGCTGGGACTTTGAGGGTTTATTTGAGATAGCAAAACAACTCCAAAAATTCCAAAATTTTTACTGGAGCTTTCTAACTCAGATATTAACCTTGTGTAAAATTTTCAGAGGTTTCTATGTAGTACATTATTCTCCAAAAATTATGCAAGGCTCTGGTTTAAGGTTTGACTGAAAGTCAAACAGGTTTGACTGCCCTCTAAAAATATTCAAACACTTAGGAAAAATATTTTCAAATAATGATCACAAGATTTGATAAGAATATTTTTGGAAGACAAGGTTTTAGATCAAAAGACTTGTGACTTTGTATTTCCATAATTCTTGTACAGAAATTGCTTAGAACATACAGGAAATACATGCTGTAAGAAAAAGTTTTAAATTCTACCTATTTTCTTACATTTGAAACACAAGTCCAAAATTGGGATGTTACAAGCACATGATCCGCTAAGTACGGGAACTGGCAGACATGGTGGTGGACATGATCTCACCGTAAGCCTAGGGCCTGGTGGTGTTGTGCGCAATGTACCATGGCCTATGTAGCATGTGCCACCGGGATCGGGAGAGCTCCATCCTCTCTGGATGCCTGCTGCTTTTTCAGCCGTGGTCCTTCGAGCGTTTCCAGATCGAAATACCACAGCTGGA
Source organism: Ampelocalamus luodianensis (assembly GCA_036346255.1). Classification (NCBI taxonomy): domain Eukaryota; kingdom Viridiplantae; phylum Streptophyta; class Magnoliopsida; order Poales; family Poaceae; genus Ampelocalamus; species Ampelocalamus luodianensis. The sequence continues at coordinate 38,276,930 of CM070630.1, forward strand.
CCTGGGAGCCTACACCGACGCAATGTACGCCGTCGACAACCTCATGGACCGGCTGACCATGGGTACGATGTGGTGTTGCCGACAAGTAAGTTTTTTGAACCTTTAGTCCTTTTTATAATTTAATTTAATTGCATGTGCTAAGTTTTTGTTATTCTGTTCCATAGGTCAGCTTCACTCCGATCACTACGCACGCGTCCTGGATTACATTATGATGTTCGATCAGTTGACAGATGATCGTGTCATCTAGATGTCATACATAGTCAATAGGGTGTCAGTGCACGCACCTCGAGGCATGTCCATCCAGTGCATGCGAGATTGGCAATACTGGTACACGCAGAAGTTTTTGGTGCACGACGTCTTTATGGAGAAGTACCACATGCACTGAGTGATGCACTAGTTCGGGGTACAACAGGAGTTCCCAGTGCGCTGGGGGCTGCGGGTGTCACCGAACTTTCATGTGTAAGTTCACGTTTTATGTCTGTCGTAGCATTTCCCTTACTGACTTATGCATTTATCATTTTGTCTTCCACAGGTACACTAGGGAGGGAGTAGCTAGTATGACTTCCTAGACCGAGAACATAGCCCATTGGGTTGAGCACTGTCTCCACGCCTTGGTGGACGTTATAGCATCCCATTTTTCAGAGTTTCAAAAATCTTTTGAGTAGTTTAGGTCCCTGAAAAATTTCGCCCATTTTATTTGAATTAATAAAGCTTAATTAGGACTTTCTAAAATTTAAACCAATTTAATCTGATTAATATAAACTTTAATTAAATCAAAACCAGTGTTATTTGGTTTCCTTGTGTTCCAAAGAAATTTCTGGTATTTTCTTAGATTTTTTTGAGTTTGTTTGCTATTTTATTTTGCCTCTTTGATTTATAGACTTTTTTTATTCCAAATTCCTTTTCTCTTTCCTCTGCCACATGGACTGCACTATTCATCTTCCAAACCGAAACAGAGCCCAGCTTCTATACGTATCGCAACTTCCCCAATTGTATCTCTTCCTCTCCGGTGCATATAAAAGCCAAGCAACCGCGTCATATTGATTGCTTCGATCTCCTTTTCCAAACCACCGAGTCGGTTTTGCCAGAATCCATCTCATTTTGGTGCAATCTGTAAAGAAGCCGAGCACCACCGAAGGTCTTCTCCATCGCTTTTCGCCGCCATCTGATGTCCTCTAGCCGAACCGTCTGCACCAACAACTTTGCCTCGATGCATTCTACGTCTAGCTTCCGTCGCCATCGCCCAAAGATCACCGAGTCACCGCGGACCATGTTGAGCCAAGACACTGAAACTATTTCTTTGCATTCGTCGCTTCTCTGGTGAGTTCCTCCAAAATTCGTTCGTGTCACCTTGTGTCCCTCGTCCCGATCTATCTTTTCCATACTTAAATTTCAAGTTTCATCCATCGTGCACCGAGAACCAAGCTTTCTCTCTCCTTTATGGTCACCTCCTTCTCTGACCAAATACACCGCAACCGTTGAGCTCCTGCTTTCATCTTCACCACCGTTGGGTTCACATCATTGTGTTCAACGCTATGCTCCCCTCCCTTTTCTCGGAACATCGCTGGAAGTGCCACGCCACTGTGAAGCCACCTCCACTGCCACGTTTTCACTCGTTGCCGGTGATTGCTGCTGTTTCTCACCGTCTGGACCGTGTCATCACCTCCGCCTCATCGTCAGCGTTCTGTTTTGCCCATTGACCGGAGCCGCCTTGCCATCGACCGTCGATGTCACCATGCGCCAGAACCGGCTTCTGTTCTCTGTTCTTCTCTGGACGTTGAGCATGCAGAATTTTCCAATGCAAAGAAGACTTCTCTCGTTGCTTCCTCTCTGTCTCTCTTTCTCTAAGGTGTGGCCCCCACTTGTCATTCAATAAACCCAAACCATATGTCCAACTCTCTTCCACTTACATGTGGTCCCCGTATGTCAGTCAACCTTGGTCAACACTAGCTTCGTGAGATTGGTCCACTGTGGACTAGCATCTCTCTGTAAACTATGTCCATAGACAATGATCCACATGTCAACCTCTAATCCTATTTTCTGGAATTATTTTAATTCTAGAAATTCATAAATATCAGTAGGTCCCACATGTCATACACTCAGCAATTTTCCAATATCTCCAAAATAGACTATTCTGTGGACCCTACATGTCAGTTTCTCTCTCCTTTTTCCTTTTTCAGCATTTTTCTTTCCGATCAAACTTTTGAGAGCATGTTCTTTCTCGTACGAACTTCGATTGAACACATTCAAGTTTCTAAATTCATCTAAGTTCAATCTCTACCTTCTCAAGTTTTTATTTAATTTTTGAAGTTTGTTATCTTTCTGTTTTGTATTTATTTTGTTTATTTGCTTTATTTATGAGTAGACGTTGATACTTCGGGAATTTTCGAGGAAGGAGAAATTGATCAAGCTCAAGACCAGCACCAAGACTTGTTCCAAGGCAAGTTGTACCTTTGACCATGTTGAACCCAGTTTTTTAAAAAATTACTTTGATTCAATTATTGCATTCTACTTGAAGTATTTATTTAAATGCTTTGGGATTATTTAAACACCAATTTGTTTATATCCACTTTGCTCATTGTATTATCATGATCTTTTGTCACCCTAGTTTGGTTAGACACCAACATGGGTTGGTTAGACACGAGTAGCTTGCTTAGCCATGCAATGAGTCATTAATATTATTTGAGTTGCAAATATAAACTTGACTAAGTGATTATGGAACTTTGTGTAAAACTATGTGTTGTGTGTTATTACTTGTTGATGGCATGTGTTGCACTTAACCAACAGGGTGGGAAAAGATTTAGACTGAGGCAAGTGGATCGTACTATGTGATACAGTAGCTGTGTGATTGGGTTATATGAATCATGGTATTGTAGTTAGAAATTGGTAGTCTTGCCTTGGTCAATTAAGGACTTAATTTTGTGCACCATTGAACTGGGTCACAACTGTATGACCACGAGGCCACGATGATCGACACGTACCCCACCCAGCCGAACTTTGCATTCCATCGTGTGGTACGTATTGAACTGTTCATATTTCTTATTTCCCATGCATGTTTTCAATTTCTAACTTGCTAATTATGTGTAGAACAATCTCCAAGGGAGATGCACGAGTTAGCGACCTCCGTGCGTACTCGGACGCTCGGGGAGCACTTCATCATGACGGTGCAACAGACCAGACAACTCATGGATCAGTTCCTAGAGGGGACAAAGCGAGCCATCTAGCTTACATCGTGTAGTAGGCCAACGAACGTGGCAGACCTATGTCGGGACCCACAATTATGATTCTGAACCCTCTGTGTATAATGCACTAGTCCAGGATCACACTAGTGCACACAGTGTCAACACAGGCAAATATCGATCCACACAAGTGATTAATAAAGTAAACGATTAGTTTGAATAACAAATAAGGGTTTTGACCTTATGGTCGACTTTACAACTTAAAGAGCCACGCAGGGCTAACAGAGAATAAAAACAGCGGAACAGAAATAACTCCAGCGGAAATCCCATCAATCACCACAAGCAACCAACTGGGATCCAGACCCTAACGATCAGCACCTTCAACGAACTCCTCCTTGAAGGCAGGCGAAGACTCCTCCAATTCTGTAGTTTTGGGCACAAGTTTTACAACAAGCGTGAGTACACAACCGTACTCGCAAGTCATACCACAGAATGCAAATTTATAAATACAGGCTTACTCCAAGGAAAATGGCTTCTGTGGTTCTTTTGCGGAAATACAACATTTGCAGTTGAATACAGTAATAGATTGAAAATGTAATTCAAAACAAATAGACGATAATAATTTAATAGTTATTTTACAAAGACACAAAGCTAATCAGATTAGTTCACATAGCCATATGACTTAGATCACACAGCTCCCATTCCAAAAGTTTTATGAAAACTACCCCTCGCGTGAAATCCCCGAGCATGTCCATGACCGCGGACGCGGCTACTCAAATAGATTGATTTTACACTCTGCAAAGTTTGTACACTTTACCTATAAGATACAACTAGTGTTGCAAGCACTAGTCGTAACAAAACAGTTCAGAAACTTCGTCTCAAACATTGACATTCCCAGTGTGCTTTACCGCCAGACCAATCCACACAGAAAGCTAGTCCAACACACACCGTTGTGAGGACCCCGGTTTATTCGGCTTGTACTGTTTAACCATCCACTTGGTCCTAACAGTACAAATCAAATAAACCAAGCCTCGAGATATGTATACTTCCTGCACTGCAGATACACACCTGCTACAAAATCATGCATCAATTCCATTCATACACATAGAGCCAAGCAAAAGCAACAACTCGAAAGACATAGATAATATAAAGAGAGTTATTACAAAAGAGAGGCCGACCGCCAAATAACACATAAGTAACTAATTTAAACAATGAAGCAAATGGCCATAAGATGGCGATAAACAAAAGCCAATCGGTGTGCCTTTACCCACAAGGCAACCAACCGACCGCCAAGCTAATCGTCCCAAACAATACCACAACACACCACAAAAGTGAGGCCCTTGGGGCTCACCTTCTTCCTCTCAGAATAATTAATATTAAGCAAAGCATATGAGTACGAAACTTGTTTTTGTACTGCAAGACCGACGGTGAGATAACGTAACTATAATTAACTACATGCAAGCTTTATTTAAGTGGATGAGGCTCGACTTATTTTCAAAGATAAAGCAAGTTTTCATTTGCAATAAGGTAATAGATTCAAAGCAAGTTTGCAATTAACTTTTATTGTTCAAATAAAAGAGAGACAATTATAACAATAGATAGATGACAACACTAACCTAGAAGTGACTAACCCATAGTCACCACAACAATAGCATGAAGTACCCTTCATACCACCCAGTCAAGTTTAAGTTTTTAAAAGGTTGTAGTCTAGTTCTTATGGAAATAACCAAGCGTGTCCATAACCTAGACGAGGCTATTCGAATAGTTTTAACCTCGCAGGTGTACCAATGTACCCACACGATAGACCGCCTTTCCACCACCACGGTTAGCACACTTCCTTTGGTATGCGTGCATGGCTAAGTCTAACAAGACGCTTTCCAATGGACGATGCTAATTAAGAGCCGCAACCCACGGAGAAAGACACATTAGACAACCTAACCGGTCCGCTAATGCTCCTCCAACACCACAAACACACACAGAACACACCCACCACCAGCTCATAATTAACACCTTCCAAGGTACTTAGTCAAGAGAGGTTCCATATCCCCTCGTGTGGTTAGCACGCACAATTGCTTGGATCAATGGCACAAGTAACTCGGTCCTTAGGGACTTAGGCACCATTCCAATCACACCCAACAGATCACCCAACATACCATTGTGCCCAAGCCAAGATATAATTTTTGTTTTCGCTTTTGATTTGTAAAATGGTAAAACACAAGGGTTGGACATAATGGAATAATAATAGCATTTAGTGTGATCAAGATCACCGACTAAGTCGATGATCGCCAATACTACCGATACTAGGCATGGCTAAGCAATATTTATTCGAATTACAAAGTGACAAGAGTTCATCCAACGAACTCTAATCACAAAGAAATAACCTAGGCTCGTGTAGTAGAGGATAATCAATTACCTACTGATTATGCAACTAGAGGATTAACTAATCAATTTAACAACAAAATAGCAATGCATACATAGAAGTTAAACAAAATATTAAACTTTAAAAGTAATGGGATCAAATGGGGAAATGATCAAACCGCTTGTTCAAGCGGTCGCTTTGTTGCTCAATAGGTCACTGAGGGTCGCTCTCGAGGTTACCGCAAATATCGCCTAAGCGAGAAGCAAAAAGAAGCGAGAACAACCAATAAGACGAGCAACACTTAAACAAAAGAGCAAGCAAAAATTATCCAAATGCGATTTAAATTTATACACAAGGTAGTCTAAGGTCCTATCTAACCTTAGGAACAAGAACTAACTAAAAAGGATTAGTGAAGAAAAAGATATGACCTAAATACTCATTTTCGGCCAAAATACTACACTTAATTAGTATTGTTCATAAAATATTTTCTAGAGTGATTTTGAAGCTGAAACTTTTATGGTAGTTAGCTACTGGTATTATAAGGTTACATGTAAATTTTTGGGTCATTTGGAGTTGTATTGAAAGAGTTATGATTTTTCAAGTCATGAAAATGAACAAAATTAAATTGCATGTGAAATCTTGTTAAAAACAGTAACATGCCTAAAAACCAATTTTTCTCATTTAGTACCTGACTAGAGGAGGCCAACAGAGTTGGATTCATTCAAAAATCATTTTCAGAGAATTAGTTATGCAATTTACAAGTTAATTACAAATTTTAGAATAACAAGTAAAACCAATTTCTAAACCAATTTTGAAATCTGTTTTCTGGAGCCGAACTAAACTTCTATACATTTTTAGATTAAAGTACAGTTCAAACTAAAGTTAATAAAATTTGAAACAACCTAATTGGATTTAAAATGAATTAGTTATGCATTTTTTAAGTTTAATACCTTTTTCAGTTTACAATTAAACCTCTCGGGAAAACTCAAAACTCCAAAATGACGTGGTCGAATAGGGACCGCCGATCCGATCGGACGCTCAATCGCCGGGCACGCAGCAAAGACTCGCGCGAGGTCGCCGACGATGGACCGTTGATCCGGGATCCAACACCAGATTGAACCACGCCGACGCTGCTTGAAAACGCGCAGCGCCCGCCGGACAATGGCGTGGACCGCCGATGGTGAGATGGACGGCCACAATCCACGCTACACAACCCAAAGACAGCTGGATGATCGCAGCCGCAGATCGTAAAGTGGACGCCGCGACGTTGGGCCACGCCGCGCCGGCGCCGACGCTGGTCCGACAACGCAGCCCGAGGGCTTTGCCGGCAAATCGCCGACGCACCAAAGGCACGCGGCGGGATCGGTGCTAGCTACGGTGCGCATAGCATTGCGCACCCTCTGGTACCACCCACACCTGCGGTGGTGGACCAGAGCGGCGGCGCGACAAAGACGACAACGACGACAAGCAGCAAAGAGCTCCGCAGCGGTCCATTCAAGCGGTGCCTGAGCATCTAGGGCCTACCAGGGAGCTACCTGACGGACGCTGCGACGCACCACGACGGAGCAGAGGAAGATGACGTGGAGCGGACGGCCTGAGCAAAACCAACCACACCGCGTCATCAATATGGATTCCAAACGACTCCAGGATGCTGCCAGAGCAAGGAATCGGAGGGAGGAGGACTCACCGGCGCTGGAGACGAAGAAAGGTGCTCGTGGCCGATTTGGGGAAACTCCAAAATCCCGGTGCTCCCGTCGAAGCAACCTGAAATGGAGTGGGGGGTAAGCACCACCGAGGTGAGGAGAAGCAACAGGAGCAAGGAGGGAGCCAGGGAACCACTGGAGCACTGGGTTCGCCGAGGAGCTCCGCGGGCAACAATGGCGGCCGAAGGATTGCAGTGTTTTGGGAGCTCCACGAGTGCAGTGGGTGCAAGGAAGAGCTCACGGTGCGTAAAGGAAGCTAAGGGAGGACAATGGGGGCTTAAGTAGCCGAGGGGGAGCAAGGGGGTAACGGCGCTCGCCTCGGATGCTCAATTCCACCGCGTGGACGCTGAGCGCGATGGGAGCAGGTGAGCAGTAGACTTTCGGGGGCGGCCGCACGACGTGCATTTAATGCGTTGCAGAGGGACCCGTTGGACCGCGCCGAGAGGACACGACGCTACGCCTCTGCCCACGCTTCTGCGCACGCCATGGCTGCGTTGCTCACGCGAGCGAGAGGAAGGCGACGATGGCCAGCCGTCCGATCTGCATCCAAGGGCTAACACGCGATCGAGTTGAAGCGGCATCGGGCAAACGTGGTCCGCGCGATGAGGATCCAACGGCTGACGGCGTGCGCGCCCGCTCGGCCGCGCCGGGTGCAGTTAGTGTGCTCGGTCGAGTCAAGTGACTCGAGCCCGAGCCTGACCCGCGCCCGAGGAACAGTGAAAACCAGTTAGGGTTTGATTTTTGACCTGAAACTTTCGGGATTTAATTGAGGTATCAAATCAACTCCAAACTTTATGAAATTTTAACTGGAGCTTCCTGACCTTAGGGTTAACCTCCCATAAAATATCCAGAGATTTTTGTGCACTGGAATTTTCTCAAGAAATTCCGTATACAATCAGAGGTTTGACTAGAGTTTGACTTGCCTCTAAAATATTTCAAATAATTTCCAAAAATTATGAAATAATTCAGAGGTGTCCCAAAGCAACCCTAGAACCCAGGAAAAATTATTTCCAAGGTTTGACACAAGATTTGACCAAGGAGGTTGTTGACTTTAGATAATTGAGGGTTTTGATTTTGACTTTCCCAAAATTCTTTTACAAGAATTTCGAAAAGTTCAAAAGCACAAGGATGTAAGAAAAGTTTTAATTTACCCTCAATTTCTTACATTTGAAACACAAGCCAAAATGGGGATGTTACAAACCTCCTCTTACAAAAATCTCGTCCCAGATTTGGTTCACTTAAAAAGAAAGAGGGTAGTCTCGCACGAGACGATCTTCTCGCTCCCATGTAGCCTCATCCTCGGAATGGTTTGACCACCAACTTTAAGGAACTTGATGGTCTTGTTCCTTGTTCTTCGCTCGCCTCTCGAGTATGCGAACAGGTGCTCGCGATAGGTCAAATCTTCCGAACATCCGTGGTTTCCAACTGAGCTTCTTCTCGTTGGAACACTGAGGCACTTCTAAGCCGGGACACATGGAACACATCATGTACCCCGCAAGTGCAGCAGTAACTCCAACTTGTAGGCAACAGCTCCTTCTTTTCGATAATACGGTAGGGACCGACGATCGATGAGCTAACTTGCCCTTGGCACCAAACGCCGTGACCCTTCAGAGGAGAAACCTTGAGATAAACAAAGTCATTGGGCTCAAAGCTCAACTCACGATGATGGCGATCCGCATAGCTCTTTGCCTCGGATTGAGCCGCGCGTAGCGATCACGAATGAGTCGGACTTGACCTTCGCCTCATTAATCGAGTCCGCCAAAGAAAGGTCTTTCACCGGTCTCGCATCAGCTCAACGGGTCCTACACTTCCTCCCGTATAGGGCCTCAAATGGTGCCATGCCGAGACTAGCTTGGAAGCCGTTGTTATAAGAAAACTCGCGAATGGCAAGCACTTCTCCTAGTGCTTCCCATAGAAAGAACACAAGCTCGCAAAGATGTCCTCCAAAACTCGCTGACCCTTTCTGGCCCACCATCCGCTTGGGGGTGATATGTCAGGCCGAAGAAAGACGAAGTTCTCAGCTTCTGCAAGCTATGCCGAATCGAAGTGAAGATGGAACCACGATCGTAAATGATCGTTTTCGCACCCCATGCAAGCTCACTATCCGGGCGATATAGAGCTCGCAAGGTGACCGTATGAATCTTGGTCTTGATCGGAAGAAAATGCGCCACTTTCACAACCGGTCAATGATAACCCAAATGGCATCATTGCCCTCGGTGATCTAGGTAGGCCGCTGATAAAATCCATCCCGCCGAATCCCACTTCCACTCCGAATGGGCAAGGGTCAAGCAATCACACAGGCGCCGATGCTCGGCCTTGACACGACGACACATGTCGCACTCGCAAACTAACCTTGCGATCTCCTCTTCATTCGGGTCCACCGTAACCTCGCGAGATCCCGATACATCTTCGTGGCCCCGGATGAATGGATAACTGAGAATCGTGGGCTTCATGAGGATCAAATCCCGCAACTCCATGTCCTTTGGAACCACGAGGCGCTGTTCGAACCTCACGACACCAAGCTCATCTACGGAGAAGCACTTGGTCGTTCCATTCTTGACATTTTCTTTAATGCGTTCACTCCAACATCCGATCACGAGCGCACTGATCCGATCCACCAAGGTTGGTCAGACAACCAAGGCAATGAGGGAACCATGCTCAACCAAACCTAAGTTGAGACGACGAACCTCCGTAAGGGGCCGATGCTCAAGCAACAATGCATTGCAATGCGCTTTGCGACTAAGCCGCCCGCAACGACATTGGCCTTGCCCGATGGTAGTGAATACCCATGTCATAGTCCTTGATCAACTCCAACCATCTCCTTTGCCCGAGGTTCAGATCTGGTTGGGTGAATAAATACTTTACGCTTTGTGATCCGAATACACTTCACAACGACACCGATTAGGTAATGTCGCCAAATCTTAAGTGCATGGATCACGCCGCCAACTCCAAGTCATGGGTAGGGTAGTTGAGTTCATGAGGTCTCAATTGCCTTGATGCATAGGCCACTACCTTGCCTTCTTACATAAGGACACAACCGAGGCCTCGACGAGAAGCATCACAAAAGATATCAAGCTTCACTGACATCGGGAGAACCGAACGGAGCGTGGTCAATCGCTTCTAAGCGCTTGAAACTTTCTCGCAATCACGGACCACGAGAACTTCTTGTCCTTCTTGAGCAACTCCGCCATCGGTTTCGCTATCTTGGAGAAGTTCTCGATAAAGCGACGATAATATCCCGCTAAACCAAGAAAACTCCGAACTTCGTGACCGGCGTGGTCGGCTCGTGAAAGCACGTCACGATCTTGCTAGGATCCACGCCTACGCCTCCCGCCGAAAGAATATGGCCTAAGAAGGCTACTTCTTCAACCGCACGCGCACTTGCCGAACTCGCGATACAACTTGTGCTCGCGGCTTGCCCAACACAAGCCTCAAATGCTCTGTGTGTTCCTCATCGCTCTTGGAGTAGATAAGGATATCATCGATGAAGACCACAACGAACCTATCCAAACACTCCATGAACACCAAATTCATGAGGTTCAGAACAAGGCCGAGCATTGGTTGCCGAATGACATGACGGTATACTCGCATGCCATAACGAGTAGAAAGTCGCCTTTGGGATATCCTCGTCGAATCCGAACTTGATGATACCCCACTCAAATCAATCTTGGAGAAAACTCGAGCTCCAGCTTAATTGATCAAGAGGTCATCGATACGGGCAACGGGTACTTGTTTTTTACCGCTACTTCATTAAGTGGACGGTAATCAACGCACATGCGCAGCGCCTTGTCCTTTTTCGACAAAGATTGCCGAGCATCCTCAGGAGATGAGCTAGGCGGATGAAACCCTTCTCTTGAAGCTCACCCACCGCTTCTTCAACTCCACCAACTCAATTGGGTCCATCCTGAAGGCCTCTTCAAAATCGGGCGTACGGAACCAACTCAATGACAAACTCGAGGTCTCGAATCGTGGCATCCCCGAATGTCGCCGGGAAGACATCAACAAAGTCACATACCACCGACTTCACTAATATTCGAGTCGGCTTCGCTTCGAGCGCCAAGAGATGCGGACTCGCAGCCTTCTGCGCAAAAGCTAACTCGCCGCCGTAAGGACCGATGAGGTAGATGAGCCTCCTAGCGCAATCAATTTTTCCAATGTGCCGAGACAACCAATCCATGCCTAGATTACATCTAAGCTCACGATCGAAGGAGGATAAGGTTTGCTAAGAATCCTACCCTCTATCTCAACAGGACATCCCTACACTCTGACTCACCTCAACTCCGAACCGGAGAGCGAATGAGCAATGGAACCAACAATGGAGTAAATCAAGACCCCTACCACAAAGAAAAGACTCGTAAACAAACGAAGGAGATGCGCTCAATCAAACAAAATCAGAGCAGTGGAAAGAGTTAACCGAAGGGTACCCAACACGACGCCGGTGCCTCCTCGTGCCTCCTCCGCGGAGATGAGGTTGACGCGCCACTACCCACGCCTTGGGTAGCGGGACAACCTTTTGATCCTCGGGAGGACCACTCTCCCGCCCGCGCCCTCCATTAGGACGAGGCCGCCCACCCCGTTAGGGCAACTATTGGCATAATGCCCTTCCGTTGCATGAAAAGCAAGTGACCCGGCAACAATTGCGGGGACACTGCTGGTTCGCAGCGCACGGATCGGGCACGGCCGCGGAGGGCGAGGAGTCAGTGCCGCGGCCTCGGTGGTAGTGAAGCCACGCACCGGCCCCGGGTAGGCCCGACACGGGACGAGAGGCCGACCGCGCGCACTGGCCTCCCACTTGCGCTATGACTCGCCAACGCCGCCGCTTGTGCTCAAGAACAATGGCCTTGTCCACCAAGGCCCGAAGTCAAGAAGTCCACAATGGAGAGCTTGTCTTGCGCCTCCTCGCATAAGCCCTCCATGAACTTCTCCCGCTGGCCTCATCGCTGGCCACCTCAGATGGAGCATAACGAGCCAAGTGGTTGAACTCGTATAGGTACTCCATCACTAACTTACGCCCTTGCTTGAGCGCGAGAAACTCCTTCTTCTTTAGCTTCATTAAGTCGGCAGGGATATGAGCTCGACTAACGCCGTCCGAACTCATCCCAGAGACAAAGCAGTACGGCAGTCGCATGGCCAAGAAGTTCTCCCATCAGAGAGTGCCGCCCGCAAATGATGGGAGGCAAGGAGTGCCCGTCCCGGTCCAGCACCGAGCAACGCCGAAGCTTACGCCAACTCGACGCAGCCACCATCCGCGCCCAATGGGTCCTCGACTCGAGAACGTGGGGCCGAAAGCGAAGAAACTCGCCAAACCCCACGAGATCGATAACCCCCGCCCGGATCCCGAGGCACCGGCCGGTGGAGGTGTTGCGCGCACAACATCCAGCAGACCTCCCGCCCTCCGAACGGTTGCGCCGATCCAAGAAGGACCTCACCATGGCCGAGGAGGCGGAGCTCCTCATCCAAACCAGTCACGACCACGGCCGCTACGAGTACCTCCACCATCCTCGCTCAAGAAAATTAGGTTAGAAACCAAAGCACTAATACTAGAAGTTGATGAAAGCAAAAAGCTAACGATTGGGGGAATGAGATATCACCCTAACCGAAAGCCAAAAACAGCAAGTAAACAAACTTCAAATGTTTCCAAAGAAGCTCCAAAACAGCAAGGAAACTCCAAACCAAGCTTAACTTCTCAATGCCATTAACCCGTATTGAATGAACGAGTAATAGTGTGAGAAGATAAAAATTTCAGCACACTACAACAAGTCTAACACTACTCGAGAGCAAAGTTAAACAAGAGAAATAAGTGTTAGATACTTAGCTAACTAGTATCACATCTTACCCTTTTATGCCCACAAGTTTTTTTGTTGATTAACCTCTCATTTTCTATCCTATTTAGAACCATAGAGCTTGCTGTCCGGAAATTGAATGATCGCTGTCCAGATTTTGCATCCAAGCCTCCTAGTCGATATCTTCAACTTCAGAAGCTTCAAAACCTAGTGGAGGGCAGCTAGCAATTCAATTTGCCAAACTCATTGGTTCCCAAAACCCAATTAATTAATAACAACTATCTTTGGAGGGAAGGAGAGGAAAACAACTTTTAAAACTCAAATTAGAGCAAGATGAGATAGAAAGCTAAGATAGGTAAGGAATAAAATCTGAGAACTTACTTAAGCTTTCATAAATCATTTGATACTTTGAAAATAAGGTTTTCAAGATATCCTAAGGACGACTCAAGCTTGGGTTACATACGGTCGGAATGGCTCGATACCAACTTTTGAGGACCCCTGGTTTATTCGGCTTGTACTGCTTAACCATCCACTTGGTCCTAACAAGACAAATCAAATAAACTAAGCCTCTAGATATGTATACTTCCTGCACTGCAAGATACACACCCTGCTACAAAATCATGCATCAATTCCATTCATACACATAGAGTCAAGCAAAAGCAACAAATCAAAGACATAGATAATATAAAGAGAGTTATTATAAAAGAGAGGCCGACTGCCAAATAACACATAAGTAACTAATTTAAACAATGAAGCAAATGGCCATAAGATGGCGATAAACAAAAGCCAATCGGTGTGCCTTTACCCACAAGGCAACCAACCGGACCGCCAAGCTAATCGTCCCAAACAACACAAGACACATACTCACAAAAGTGAGGCCCTTGGGGCTCACCTTCTTCCTCTGCAACAATTAATATTAAGAAGCATATGAGTACAAAACTTGTTTTTGTACTGCAAGACTGACGTGTGAGATAACAGAACTATAATTAACTACATGCAAGCTTTATTTAAGTGGATGAGGCTCGACTTATTTTCAAAGATAAAGCAAGTTTTCATTTGCAATAAGGTAATAGATTCAAAGCAAGTTTGCAATTAACTTTATTGTTCAAATAAAAGAGAGACAATTATAACAATAGATAGATGACAACACCAACCTAGAAGTGACTAACCCATAGTCACCACAACAATAGCATGAAGTACCCTTCATACCACCCAAGTCAAGTTTAAGTTTTTAAAAGGTTGTAGTCTAGTTCTTATGGAAATAACCAAGCGTGTCCATAACCTAGACGAGGCTATTCGAATAGTTTTAACCTCGCAGGTGTACCAATGTACCCACACGATAGACCGCTTTCCACTACCACGGTTAGCACACTTCCTTTGGTATGCGTGCATAGCTAAGTCTAACAAGACGCTTTCCAATGGACGATGCTAATTAAGAGCCGCAACCCACGGAGAAAGACACATTAGATGTGCCCTAACCGGTCCGCTAATGCCCTCCAACACCACAAACACACACAGAACACACCCACCACTCCAGCTCATAATTAACACCTTCCAAGGTACTTAGTCAAGAGAGGTTCCATATCCCCTCGTGTGGTTAGCACGCACAATTGCTTGGATCAATGGCACAAGTAACTCGGTCCTTATGGACTTAGGCACCATTCCAATCACACCCAATAGATCACCCAACATACCATTGTGCCCAAGCCAAGATATAATTTTTGTTTTCAGTTTTTATTTGCAAAATGGTAAAACACAAGGGTTGGACATAATGGAATAATAATAGCATTTGTGGTGATCAAGATCACCGACTAAGTCGATGATCGCCCAATACTACCGATACTAGGCATGGCTAAGCAATATTTATTCGAATCTACTAAGTGACAAGAGTTCATCCAACTAACTCTAATCACAAAGAAATAACCTAGGCTCGTAGTAGAGGATAATCAATTACCTACTGATTATGCAACTAGAGGATTAACTAATCAATTTAACAACAAAATAGCAATGCATACATAGAAGTTAAACAAAATATTAGACTTTAAAAGTAATGGGATCAAATGGGAAATGATCAAACCGCTTGCACTGGCGGCTGCAACGTTGCTCAATAGGTCGAGAGGGTCGCTTCTCTGGTTACCGCAAATGTCGAAGCCTAAGCAAGAAGCAAAAAGAAGCGAGAACAACCAATAAGACGAGCAACACTTAAACAAAAGAGCAAGCAAAAATTATCCAAATGCGATGAAATTTATACACAAGGTAGTCTAAGGTCCTATCTAACCTTAGGAACAAGAACTAAGTAAAAAGGATTAGTGAAGAAAAAGATATGACCTAAATACTCATTTTCGGCCAAAATGCTACACTTAATTAGTACTGTTCATAAAATATTTTCTAGACTGATTTTGAAGCTAAAACTTTTATGGTAGTTAGCTACTGGTATTATAAGGTTACATGTAAATTTTTGGGTCATTTGGAGTTGTATTGAAAGAGTTATGATTTTTCAAGTCATGAAAATGAACAAAATTAAATTGCATGTGAAATCTTGTTAAAAATAGTAACATGCCTAAAACCAATTTTCTCATTTAGTACCTGACTAGAGGAGGCCAACAGAGTTGGATTCATTCAAAAAATCATTTTCAGAGAATTAGTTATGCAGTTTACAAGTTAATTGCAAATTTTAGAATAACAAGTAAAACCTATTTCTAAACCAATTTTGAAATCTGTTTTCTGGAGCCGAACTAAACTTCTATCCATTTTTAGATTAAAGTACAGTTCAAACTAAAGTTAACAAAATTTGAAACAACCTAATTGGATTTAAAATGAATTAGTTATGCATTTTTGAAGTTTAATACCTTTATCAGTTTACAATTAAACCTCTCGGGAAAACTCAAAACTCCAAAATGACGTGGCCGAATAGGGACCGTCGATCCTGGATCGGACGGCTCAATCGCCGGGCACGCGCAAAGACTCGCGCGAGGTCGGCGACGATGGACCGCTGATCCGGGATCCAACGGTCCAGATTGAACCACGCCGACGCTGCTTGAAAACGCGCGCTACTGCCGACAATGGCCGGGACCGTCGATGGTGAGATGGACGGCTCACAATCCACGCACACAAAGACCAAAGACGCTTTTGGACGATCGCACCGCAGATCGTAAAGTGGACGCCAGACGCTGGGCCACGCCGCGCACGGCACGACGCGCGTCCGACAACGCAGCCGAGGGCTTTGCCGGCAAATCGCCGACGACCAAAGGCACAGCGGCGGGACCGGGTGCTAGCTACGGGTGCACAATAGCATTGCGCACCCTCTGGTACCACCCACACCTGCGGTGGTGGACCAGAGCGGTGGCGCGACGGCGAGGGGCGGCGCGATAAAGACGACAACGACGACAAGCGAAGAAGAGCCCGCAATGTCCATCTGGCAAAGGCTCGAGCATCTAGGGGCTACCAGGAGCCACCGACGACGCGAGGTGCAGAGGAGGTCGAGCAGCCCGGCGACGACGCACCACGACGAGCAGAGGAAGATGACGGGAGCGACGGCCGAGCAAAACCAACCACACCGCGTCATCAATATGGATTCCAAACGACTCGTGGATGCCGCCAGAGCAAGGAATCTGAGGAGGAGGACTCACCGCTACCGAGACGAAGAAAGGTGCTCGCGTCGATTTGGGAAACTCCAAAATCCCGTGCTCCGGCCGGCAACCCGAAATGGAGTGGGGTTAAGCACCACCGAGGTGAGGAGAAGCAACAGAGCAAGGAGGGAGCCAGGGAACCACCGAGCACTGGTTCGCGAGGAGCCCGCGGCAACAATGGCGGCCGAAGGATTGCGGTGTTTTGGGAGCTCCACGAGTGCAGTGGGTGCAAGGAAGAGCTCACGGTGCGTAAAGGAAGCTAAGGGAGGACAATGGGGGCTTAAGTAGCCGAGGGGGAGCAAGGGGGTAACGGCGCTCGCCTCGGATGCTCAAGTCCACCGCGGGGATGCTGAGCGCGATGGGAGCAGTGCGCGATGGACTTTCGGGCGCCGACGACATGCATTTAATGCGTTGCAGAGGGACCCGTTGGACCGCGCCGAGAGGACACAACGCTGCGCCTGTGCCCACGCTTCTGCGCACGCCATGGCTGCGTTGCTCACGCGAGCGAGAGGAAGGCGACGATGGCCAGCCGTCCGATCTGCATCCAAGGGCTAACACGCGATCGAGTTGAAGCGGCATCGGGCAAACGTGGTCCGCGCGATGAGGATCCAACGGCTGACGGCGCGCGCGCGCTGCTGCGCGCCGGTGCGCTTAGTGTGCTCGGCCGAGTCAAGTGACTCGAGCCCAGCCCGACCGCGCCGAGGAACAAAGTGAAAACCGCTTAGGGTTTGATTTTTGACCTGAAACTTTGGGGATTTAATTGAGGCATCAAATCAACTCCAAAATTTATGAAATTTTAACTGGAGCTTCCTGACCTTAGGTTTAACCTCCCATAAAATTTCCAGAGATTTTTGTGCACTGGAATTTTCTCAAGAAATTCCAGAAGGCTAAATCAGAGGTTTGACCAGGGTTTAACTTGCCTCTAAAATATTTCAAATAATTTCCAAAAATTATGAAATACTTCAGAGGTGTCCCAAAGCAACCCTAGAACCCAGGAAAAATTATTGCCAAGGTTTGACACAAGATTTGACCAAGGAGGTTGTTGACTTTAGATAATTGAGGGTTTTGATTTTGAATTTCCCAAAATTCTTTTACAAGAATTTCAGAAAAGTTCAAAAGCACAAGGATGTAAGAAAATTTTTAATTTACCCTCAATTTCTTACATTTGAAACACAAGCCAAAATGGGGATGTTACAACCGTTGGGCCTGAAGACGGCGAACCGCTCATAAATGTGCACTACGAAGTAGTCCACACCTCCATTCTGTCACGAAACCTAACCTATCAACCTGAACATCAATATCGAGACTCTATAACCTACTAAGTTAGGCCCGTCCCATCAGGCATGTGGTCGTACAGTTAGGCTCAGTTCAATGGCGCACAAAGTTGAGTCCTTAATTGACCAAGGCAAGACTTCTATTTTCTAACTATGCCACACAGATTAACTTTCCCATTCACACAATCCACCATATCACTTAGTATCCACCACTTGCCTCAGTTTAAATCTTTTACCACCCAGTTGGTTTTAGTGCAACACATGCTATCACAAAATAATAACACATAGCACACAGTTTTACACAAAGTTCCATAATCACTTAGTCAAATTTAATATTTGCAACTCAAATGATATGTGTGACTCGTAGCATGGCTAAGCAATACTACTCATATCTAACCAACCCACGTTGGTGCTACAATAATACCAACTAATTGATAAACCAAGCTAGGGTGACAAAGATTATGACATACAAAGACAAAGTGGGTATAACATATTGGGATAATAACTACACCCAAAAGCATTTAAATACGTACTTAAAGTAAATGCAGTAATTTGAAGCAAAGTACTTTTAGAAAACTGGGATCCAAAATGATCAAGGTATAACTTGCCTTGTAAAAGGTCTAGGTATTGATCTCGGTCTTGGTGCAGTCCTTCTTCCTCGAAGTTCCCCGAAGTATCGACGTCTACTTGCAAACGACGCAAATAAACAAAATAAATAAATAACAGAGGCAAGACAAACTCCAAAAATTAAATAAAAATCTCAGATAAATAGATCTCGAATTTACATAAATTTAGGAATTTGAATGGGCTCAATCGGAGTTCGGATGCAAAAGATATGAGCTTTGGAAGTTTGAATCTAAAAGAAACCCTAAAAACTGAATTATCAAATTATTTTGAATTATTTTCCAAAGAAAAATCGGATTATTGCGCAACAATGACGTCGGCAAGGAATTTTCGAGAATTAAAAGAATTAACAGAATTAACTAACATGTGGGACCCACATGTCGCTGGCACGCCACTGTGAGACTAGGTCTCATCGAGCCAATTGATTTGAAACCGTGGATCGCCACGCGGCGACACGCGGCGGCTGACACGGCGACACGCGGGACGACACTTCAGCAAAAGATGACGCTGGCGCTGACGGAGCTGTTGACGGGGCTGACACCGACGCGATTTCGCTCGGATCACGACGGCAACGGCGAACGGCGGCGAACTACCGGCGGTGGGTGGTACCGGCGAGTAGAGGACGCTATTGCGATCCTAGGGAGGTACTCACGGGTGGTTGAGGTCGACAGAGACGGCCGGCGGTGAGGTTTTGGCGGCGGAGACCTTCGGCTGTTGTCGGACGGGAGCTCTGGTGACTCTCTAGCGATGCGGGTAGTCGCTGGAGGTAGCCACGGGGACGGCGGACCCAGCGGCGTGCTCGACGACAACGCGGCGGTGACGGCGGCGGCACAATTCGAAGATGAAGGCCGGCGGCGGAAAACCCTAAAAACCAAAATGCGGCAGCGCTGGAGCTCGAGAGGGACGATTGCTTGAGGGGTTTTGGTGAGGGTGCTCTGGCGGTCCCGAGGTTACCTTTTATAGGGGCCAGGAGGCACCGGTGAGGGAGAATGTGTGCGAGATCGTGGCGGCGGTTTTTCGGCCTCGTGGGTGCACCAGACGCGGGGACGAGGGGGTCGTGGGGTTGAGGCGGGGTGGTCGTGGGGTGATCGTGCGCATGTACGCGCGAAAAACGGGAGCGGTTGGCGACCGTCGCGAAGCTCGACTTGCCTGGCAATGGCGGGCACGGCGAACACGCGCGCGAGAACGAAGGCGGTGGAGACGAAGGCGGTGGGCCCACCTGGCAGCGAGAGCAAGGCGAGGGCGCGGGCGTGAACGGACCCCAAAAGATATGACCGTCCATCCACGATCGAACGGTCCAAAGCACTGGTAACATTCGGACCCCGAATGATCAACCCACATCTGACCGTTCAATCTTGATCGAACGACAGAGGATGAGCCGAGCACACGGAGAGAGAGAGAGAGAGAGACTGACAGGTGGGGACCACCCGTCAGCGAAGGCGGGCGCGCACGTGGGACTGGGCTGAGGCGAACGCGCGAAAATGGGCCGCGTGGCGGGCCTCGCGCGTAGGAAAGGAAGCCGGGCCGAGGAGATTCGGCCCGAAGCCAAATCCGAGATTTTAAATAGGTTTTCTATTTTAGAAAATAGCATAAATTCAAATAAGCAATAGAAAATAGCAAATTAACTCAGAAAAATTCTAGAAAATATATCTGAGCACATATGATTCAAATAAAATAGTTTTGACAATTGTTTATGTTGGCTTTAATCATATTAAATATTTTTGATGCTAAAGTCCATGTTTAAGCTTTTGAATTAATTTCAAATAAAAACCAAATGGTGAATTTTCTTCCTACCAACTATTCAAAAGACTTTTAAAGCTCAGAAAATTGGGGTGTTACAACCTAGCAGTTCGTGGACAGGGGGTGAGTCACGATGTGTCATTCCATGGCTCCTCACTTGGACATGGTGGGCGGGTCCTCGTGGCACCATGCCGGGACTACCCTAGCACTAGCTCAGTTCGTAGGTACACCTGAAACACTTACGTATAGTTGTTAATTGTGAACTCCACTAGTTACTAGTGGCATTTTCTTCTGACAGGTCCTCAATATTACCCGTACCAGGGGCAGGACTATGTCGAGCCGTCCGCTGTGATGCAGCAATCAGGTATGTCTATGTTGTTTACACGCATAACGTGTTATTTCAGCATTTTCGTCTTGTTTACATGCATAACATGTTGTTCTACAGGTCGTAGACCCCTACCGAATGAGGAGTTAGAGTCGCAGGAGGGAGCATACTCCTAGGACAACGACATCACTTAGGAGTGGGCTCTACAGAGAGCGCACGGTAGGCCTTCACATGGAGAGAGCAGCCAGGTCTCCGTTCGGACTTCGCACGGTACTTACGGAATAATTAATGAGGTTAGTGTGGAATAATTAATAGGGTTAGTGTGTCATTTCAACTAACTCCTAAATCCTGGTGCCAAAGGCTAAAAACGTCGTATAATGATGAACAGAGAGAGTAGTTCATTGCGTACTCATATACAGTGCATCCAAGTGCATCACAAATAACCTGTGGTACGTACGATCCACTATTTCAATCACAATGGGCTGACACGTATGTCTTTACCGGCAATGGTCAATCTTCATGCAGTAAAAGTATAAAACGCTTAAGGTCACTAATTATTTTAGTTTTAGGAGAGGGGAAAAGCCTGCCAAGTTTTTCACAATCGTGAAACGGACCATGTTTTTCCAAGAAAAACCCTTCCCATTTTCTAGAGAAACCTTCCATATCAGTTGTTCCTTTTGCCCCCCAATCAGTTCCTAGGACATCTTCCTCGCATACAGCAAAACAGATAAAGCCCGATAAAATCAAATGCGCCTCTCTTTTCTTTTGAAACGCTACAGCGGCTAGCCGGTCACCACTTGTTCCTGGAATTCAGAGTGATTCCGCGGAGAACACCCTCCCATTTGCAACAAGCCACCGTCCGTCCCTCCCCGTGAGACCAGTGGAGCATCACGTCGTACGGCCCAACCGAAAGGACGCCTCCTCTTCAACTCAATATTCAATTCGATGCGTTGGAATATCAGATCCATTCATTGCGATTCACGACCTGCAGAACCAGAGCCACCCTGACGCAGTGGCAGTGCGTGCCCGCCGCCGCCGCTTGAAGATGATCCCGATCTCTCTCACACGCGCACTCACAGTCTCTCTCATATATATTTTTTTTTGACTAATTTAGCCCCTTTTTATTCTATTTCTAAAAATGCCACCTACAAAAAAGTATTTCAGAAAATAGCCCCTTTGCTCAGCGCCAGCACGAACAACGATGAGATATAGCTTCTCAGCATCATAAAGGTTGGTGCGGAGGTTTGGTATCGCATCAGCTAGACCTTAGCATCGGAAGGTTTGGCGTAGAGGTGTAGAATTTTAGCGTCGTGTTTTTTGGCGCTAAATACGTCTGTACAAGCTTTTTGGCATCGTGTATTTTATTTATTACAGACAGTTTGTTGAATCCATAATTATGTGGACACATAGATGGGTAAATAATTTGTTTCGTTCTTGTTGAGAAAAGTGAAAGTTATTATAATTGAGGTGGTACAACACAATGTAAAATTTTGAAACTCCGATATAGTTGATGGAAGATGAGATAAGTAAGGCATTTACTTCGACATAGTCGGCATGCGGTGTGTGAGAACACGACATGAGATGGATACACCTGAACAAGCAAACGGGGAGTTACATGGCGCGTGCGGTATTCTTTGGTGCATATGTTGCTTGGCTACTACTACGTAAACAGTGCAATTAGCATGAACCCACCACGGGAACTACAACTAGAGGACATGCACGCATTTTGGAATAAAAACGACATGGTGGATTTAGATCTAACTAGAGTTGTTGACGTACTCCCCTGTGAAGAAAATGGAACATCGTAGGGCATCCACATGGAGTGCTAGTTGTGAGAGCGTTGCGGACGTGGCTGGTAGTCACTGCCAAGGTGAACTGCCACCTCCTTGTTGTACCTATCCTGAAGCCTCTACCTACGTAGCTCGTCATTGTTGGCCCTCCAAGTCCTGGATCCTCACTCCGAAGTGGGCCATGTATGTTCCAGGCGGTATGGGATACTCCGGGTCAACCCACGCGGTGAAGCGGTAGTCATGGGTCTGAAGGTATGAGGAGGTTAGTACGAGCGCCGTAGCATTACACAAAAAGCAAGAGCAAAAATGAAAGAAATAACTTGCCCTGAGCCGAGGGCATCGAAAGAATCGACGTCCTAGGTTCACCCAGTCATTGTAAACCTGGATCACCGTGTCTTCTCCATGCGTGCATCGTGGCCAAGGCTCGTAGTTATGTGGGTAGTCACGGAAATGGTCGTGAAGCGTGCATAGGAAGATCGGGATGTGGGAGGGGGTAGGGTTTATGTAACATCTTGTTTCAAAATCCGCCCAATGCCCAACTCCCCCATGGGACGGACCCACACGTGTATAGCACTCCACTTACATTTTTATCCTCGTTTCGTGTAAAAGGATTAACACAGAGGTGCTACATTTAGACCTAACGAACATTATATGCTACTTCAACTCACTTTAGACAAGCAACGTGAGACTAATTCCATCATCACAACTCCACATATGCCACACTACGAACGGGCTGAGGTATTACACCCACCACCTTAAGGGTTGACGCACTCGGCAACATACTATATACCGCAAATTCCCAGAACCACCTCTCGGTGCAACCTCCGTACCATGGCTACCCACTAGTGGGCTCACACGCACACATACATGTGGAGCAAGGGTTGATGTGGCCAGGCCTATTTTTGGAAATACAAATCTCAGCGCTACCACGTGCAGCGTTGAGATTGGCATCCCGAACGACACTAAGCAAATTGGCCATTTTCCAAAATTGTTTGCGGCATAGGCTATTTTTGGAAATAGAATAAAAAGGGGCCAAAATATGGAGAGAGAAAAAAGTCTCTCAGTACCATTGCTGCTATCCTGGCGTCCCATTTTACTCGGCAGTGTTTGGTCGGTGTCAGTCAGCTGTGTCCTGGTTGGATGAAGATCCCTCGTGATGAAAGTAACTCACGGAGCACGTCCCTTGGATCAAAAATAGGCGGACGAGATTCGATGGGTCAATCGCGAAAAAAAAAAATCCAAGCCTGCAGCATTCCCATTCTCAAATCTCCCACAATCTTTGGCCCAGCTGTTGATGACAAGAATGTTGTACACTGCCATTACACGAACGTAGCCTGTTTGTTCCATTCAGGCAAAAGGCGGAAACAAATTTTAGATCTGTTGTTCCACTAGCAATCTAACAGAAACATCCCATATCATAGTATCTCACGGATGGCCCACGTTCCAACCCTCTTTGAAAATGTGAGGAACAGTAAAAGTATATATATCATTACACGAACAAACAACACTGCCCACCACGAGTTTACGCAAATGGGACAATTTTACAACACCGAATGAATATGAATTACATTACTAAGCCCTACTCATCTGTTCCTGCTAATATATCAACCGTGTGGGATGTGGGATGAACAAACCCTGGAATGTGCATAATTAAATTTAATTTACCAAACAAACAATTGGCATCTTCCTTCTGTCTAGATGGCAGATCGATTCCGGCCTCTTATTGTGAAACACTCTCAGGTGGTGAGTCGTGCAGCACGAAGCAACTCTGATCCATTAAACTCACCACTGTGATGTTCCCCAAATAAATAAAGAATGACGAAAAATCGACAACAGGCGTAGACTGTCTTCTGTGAAAGAACTGCACAAGGATGTAATAGCCTCCTATTTACCCCCAATAACACAGGAGGCTGATCTGCCACCACGGAACAAAAGAAATGCCGGAGATCTGTATTTCTATCTACAGGAAATAATTCCAAAAACGTGGGCATAATTCGCCTGCAAAAGGATTTTTTTTTTTCAAGCTTGTATCGCCACGCAGATTTTAAAGGCCACTTAGTTACAATCCAGACCACATTCCTCCAGAAGAGGGCCATCATTCTTAGCAAGGAAAGGATCGATTCGGACCCACAGGAGTGAGAAGATTGAAGCCAGGAGAATGGACCAGACAATTACAATTGTTGGTGTCCTGTTTTGTCTTCCGACCAAACCTTTGAGGAATGGATATAGATGGACAATCACCCAGAATGCAAAGAAAAGCTTCCCAAAGAGAGGACCCCATGACTCATATCCATTATTGATCGCGTTAGAAACTCCAGCTACAACCCCGATGAAGTTCAACAAAAGCAGAGTAGTTGGAGGTATCAGCAAGGTAGTCCACTTGAACGTATATAGCTCTGAGAACTCTTCATCATCTCCAGCCTTTGATGTCACAGTGAAGCTGGTATCAACACCGGCAAGGACCTTCAGAAGTCCTTGGAATACAGCAAAGAGATGTGCTGAAACACCTCCAATGACCCAAAACTGCTCATTTCTCCACCAATCATCAATGGCCACACCACTCCATCTCATTTCAAGGATGCTTGTGGCAAAAATGCAGATGAAAAGTGACATGAACCAGAGACTGGCAACATTGTTAAGCTGCAAGTTGAAATACCAATGGTGGTAAGATTCAAAAAGAAAATCGCAAGATTCCCAAAGTTTATAGCTAAATAAAGTTTACCTCTGGAGTGATAAATTTCCCCGTGAGCAAGCATATGGCAGGCAAGGTACAATAAGCCAAGAGCGGAATGGATGTCCAGGGATATACGATAGAATTAATATAAGAAAATCTCTCCAAAAATTTTAGCCCACCACCATACCCATACCAAAGTGGGCAATGATTGCTGAAGAAAATTTCAACAGATCCAAGAGCCCAACGTAGGACCTGGTGAAGACGGTCAGAAAGATTCAGAGGTGCAGAACCTTTGAATGCAGGCCGATTTGGAATGCAGTAAATAGACCGCCAACCATGACAGTGCATCTTAAACCCAGTCAGGATATCTTCTGTAATTGATCCATAAATCCATCCAATCTGCAAGAAACATGGTTTAACTGGTAAGAAATATTTTCAAAAGATTAATCATCAGGATTTCAATCAGGGTCTAGGCTCTTTACCTCCTTCCCCCAGTCTGTCTTGTCTTCATAACCACAACTGATAACATGTATAGCTTCCTTTAGTAGAGAAGCTGGACTTGCACTCTTCAGGGTTCCACCATTCTCGAGAAGTGTAGATGCAACAAAAACAGAAGACTGCCCAAATTTCTTTTCTAGCTTCTGTTGATTTACAATTCCAGCCTTGTCATTTTCAGCTCCTGCGGTGACAATATAAATGTTATTTACAATAAAAACGTGGGAGTTTTACCATGTTGGATAGCAAATGTAGGTGTGTTTCAAGCTTTTGAAAAACAATATAGTTAGTCCATTCAGTGTGAAATGACTTTAAGCATTGTCCTTATGTTTAAATCCATCGCAGATGACTAGACTGGTGTTTGTAAGAGTAACAGAGTGACAGTTATGTGGTTCTGCAATAAGTTATCTGGCAATTGTTAGAAAGTTTGACAATACCTGGAATGCCTTCCTCAATTTCACCAAGAGCATATGCAGGAGATTGATTTTGTGCTCTCTTGAAAAACAATCTTTTCTTCTTCTCTGGCTTAGATTTTGTCGTCTTTTTATTCCTGTTACTGCAACAGCAAGAGAAGCACCACTTGGGCCAGCAATTGCAAGTTCTTGATGGGGGCTTCTTTGTTTTGGGAGCATCATAACCATACAACGCCTGCCGCCTAAAGACACATCCAGTACCAACATATATGGGGCCTTGAATGCCATCCAAGCCTTTCATGTTGATCTGTAAAATGCAAATTGTTAGGAAACCTACACCGCAGTGACAAGAACAATATAGAGAGCACAAGGGCTTGGAAACAGGGAGGCTGAATCTTACATCAAAAAAGACAACATTCCTGTTAGCATATCGATCATGACGGTCAATACCATCGAACCTCTGAGGGAACTGCACATAGCACACTTTCTTCCCTACCAAGGGATCCATCATGAAACACATTGCTTCCCTTATGGCTTTGCTATTGTTGATGTAGTGATCACAGTCCAAGTTCAATAGGTATGGAGCATTTGTAAGAACAGCAGAGACACGAACCTGTCAATTAACAAAAAGAGAGATAGCAAAGCACCCATCATAAGCTGCTATTAGGTAGCAAGACAAATCAAACAAGACATCACATGCAGGGTCTTTACCAGTGCATTCATAGCACCAGCCTTCTTATGATGGTTATAGCCAGGCCTCTTTTCTCTTGAGACATAAACCAAGCGAGGAAGCTCATTTCCTTCCACATCACAGCCACCACTTTGGCCAAGGAAGACCTATTGGCATAGAACTTTGAGCATTTTGAGGTAAAATAAAATAGAAAAGAAGGACCATCACAATGCCAAAAAGTATACTCTATATAGTACAACAGTGAAAACCATAAAAGCGTACCTGAATCATGCCAGGATGATCGCGTACATTGTTTCCAGGCCAAGGGCTTCCGTCTTGCATTGTCCACCCTTCCTCGGGAACCTTTTGTGCTTTTGCAACCAAGGCATTGATTCTTACCTTGAATTCCTCATAGTCTCTCTGAATGAAAATTACAGTTGTGTAACTAGTCTATTTATATAAAACAAAGATTGCATAGCAAAGCATAACGAAAAAGGACATATAGTGCACCTTCATTGCTCTCCTCTCCCTAACAAAGGTTGCGGCCACCTTATCCTTTAGGTAGTCTATCTTCTGCTGGAAGTACCATTCTGGAGCACGAGTCTGGATATTGAACTTCTTACAGAAAGGGACCCATTTTTTTGCAAATTCAGATGTTTCAGACAGTGCTTCGAATGTAAGCATTGCAGCACCATCATCAGAAACATAGCAGGAAACCTTATCAACTGGATAATCGACAGCAAGGATGGAAAGGACAGTGTTTGCTGTGACTAAGGGAGGTTCTTTTGATGGATCAACTGTACTGACAAAGAAGTCAACTGGAGCAAGTTTAGAAGGCTGCCCTTCCTTTTCAAACCTGATCAGACAAGCAAAAAGCTTCTTAGCTTCAAAATTTCATGAATAAGATAGAGCAAGTATATCTTGGTATTGACATTTAACCAACCTTAGTGACAAACGGTCGAGGTAAGTCTCTCTCTCAATGGGAAGCCACTTTGGGAATTGATCAAGAATCCAAGACATGGCAAACCAGATTTCACATATTACAGATATGAGCCATAAAGCAAATGCATCATTCACAGGATGCATCACTCGGTAGTGGAAGAAGAAACCCAAAACCACCAACCGAATAATGATAACCATCCTATAGGGATTAATTCGGCTAGAAGGAATAGGGATTTTTCTAGACAATGGCTGTCGAGCTTCATCCATTCTGTTCAACAAATTTAAGAAACACTTTACAACTATAGTCTAGTAGCACTCTTTGCAAAGGAAAGGACAAAGATTTCTTTAACAAAATACTTCAACAAAAAGTTAATCCTTGTATTCAACATAAGAAATTAAAGATTAAGATAAAACATCAACGATGCCATGCAAAACTTATTGTTACATACACTGCCATACTGATTTCTACGAACATAAATTTATTGTTACATACACTTCCATACTGATTTCTACGAACATAAAGCTAATAACCATGCTCAAAGACAAATCAAACAGTTGCATTTGTTTTCTGGAGTCTTTCCAACTATATCCTTATGTGCATCGTCTAGTAAGTAGCAACAAACTATAGTTACTGACGGATTTTGCAAACCACATGTCATGATTAATACAACAATCACTTTTTTAACACTATACCATCAAATGAGACTGAATAACAACCTTATCTGTGTTTACTGTTTAGCTAGAGCCTAGAGATTAGCAATTTAAGAAAGTATAGCATTAGGCGCCAGAAGAGTATGAAACCTTTAGTGCAAGCAACTAGCGTCAGTTAATTTCTGTAAATATATCAATTCTAGCACACCAACAGCGCATCGAACTAGCACCCCCAAAACTAACACTGGTAAATCAAAGTTCGAGCACATACAGTGGCAGATCTGCATCGCCGTCGCCGTCCCAATCACCACCGCCCTCGCTCCTGAGCTGATGAAGCCTCTCCTGCTTCTGCTTCCATCCCTCCATCCTCTCTTTCCAGGCCACGCTCCCGTACCCGTAGGCGGCCAGATCCTTGGACGGGTCCATGGATCTCGGTTGCACTGCACCACCAAGACTACCATCAGCACACACGCCACCAGCACAAGTAATTCAACACTACCAGATTCCGACCCAAATAACCCACCCGGAAGGCTCGGATCTGCGAACGGGAGCGGGTGGATCCTCTTTCCCCCGCCGCCGCCGCCGCCGCCCATGTACGAAGGCACCAGCGCGTGCTGCTCCGGCGGGATGTCGTCAACCTGCAAGATTCACAGCCCAGAATCGAATTCAACTCAGGGCAATGCAAGAAGCAGTAGCACAGGAAGGGCAAGAAGAGGAGGAATCTGTACCATCTGGCCGTTGGTGAGGAGCGGCACATTGGAGATGGGCTGGAATGGCTGTGGGTCGCCGCCGCGGCCGTAGCTCATGTGCGCCCGCAGCATGGACTCGGCGACGTACTGCGCGTCGTCCTCCCGGCCGTCTGCCTGCAGGCCGAACTCGCCCTCCAGATCGTCCACACCGTCCTCCTCCTCGTCCCCCGCCACCCGCGCGTACCCTGCGAATCAATCGATCGGCCGCCATTAGCACGAGCACCAGAGACGCCAATGGAAGCCAATGCCGGAGCAAATTTAGCTACGTACCCTTGAGGCGCTTGAAGCGGGTCTTGCACTGGGGGCAGGCCTGCGAGCCCTCGCGGCGCTCGTACTCGTAGCAGGCGCGGCAGACGGGGAAGGCGCACTCGTTGCACGCCACGAAGGGCTCGCCGTCGGGCCCCACCCCGACGTCGTCGCCGCATATCTGGCACGCCTGCGCCTCCGCCCGCCTCGCCGCGGCGCCGCCTGCCCCGCCGCCCCCCTCCCGCCTGATCACCACCAGCTCGTTCCGGTTGTGCGACCCAGCCACCAGACCCGCGCTCGCCTCCATCCCCTCCCCACCGCCGGATCTCGCGCTCGCGGCGGCGGCTCGAGACGGATTTCTTCGCGCCGCTCGGGCGCTCGCTCACATGCGCGCACGACGCGGACGCTAGTGGTGTGGCGCTCAGCTCAGCTCAGCTCAGCTCCGTGCTGTGCTGCTGCGTGGGGTGGAATGGGTGGTGTGGTATAATAATGCGGCGCTGTGCTGTGCTGGTGCGTTGCTGGGATAGTGGAATGGGAGAGCAGAGCAGCGCAACCACCGCGTTGTTAGCTACTCTATTTTTGCTTTGTTTTTTTAAAGAGGGTTAGGGAGGGGAGAGAGAGAGCGTGTGTCGGTGTGGCACCAAAACTTGCCGGTTTTAATCTTCAGTGGTAGAGAGAGAAAGGTTGGTAGAATGTCAGCTCAGGGCTCAATGTCTGTGTGTGTCTACCTTTCGTATTGGTGGGTGTTGCCAGCAGATAAATGTGAGATAAAGGTGATGGTAGTAGTGTCATTAACAACAACAGGTGACAAGAGGCATTACAGGAGTTTAGGTGGGAGTACAAGGAGGTGAGGAAGGACAGATGGTAAAATGGCATATTGGCAATTGAATTAACGTACTCTTGCTTCACAAAAATAAATTGTTTTAGAAATCGATACGATCTTTAAAATACGACTTTGATCAGTACTTACTATTGTAATTCTTTTTAAAACTTAACAAAATTATAATACTATGAAAGTACTTTCTAAAACTAATATATACATGATTTTTATATATCTAATCTAAATATGTAAAAAGATATCGATAGCCAAAGTTTTTAAAATTTAATTGCACTAATTCCAAATGACTTATTTTCGTGAACCGAAGGGGTAATTGTTTAAGGGTCTTCTCTTTATAAGCTTTTCCTATACCAGGGTAGTAGACAATATTTTTTTATTATTGCCACTCTGTTAGGATCTTAAAAAATTATATAGGAAGTCATCTTGTCAAGGTTAATTACAATGGAAGAGAGAGATGAGGCCCTGTGGTGGGAAACATGGAGCTAAGAAGAAAGGCTCCTGTGAACTAACGTAAACATATAATAATTTGGAACAAAATCAACAGATGGGATGTGTTAGGTCAAGTGTTATTAGACCATCTATAATAATCTATGTCACTTGTTACTAAGAGATGAACACATCAGTATTTAGGTGATATAGAAGAAAGAATGTGAGTTTATTTCTAGATAAAGAAACAAGCAAGTTGTCGATACCAAGACACAAGAAACAACAAAATAGCTATTAGAGACTTGTTTGTTACTTAAAAACTTGCTTTGTGGGTAGCAATTAAAGTTTTAGATATAAACTTAAGAAATAATTCATTGAAAGGTTTATTTCTTTTTATTAGATTAAGTATTCTCTCTCTTCTTAGTAACAAACTATTGTAGATGCTCTTACCTGCGCGCCGCATGTGATTTAATGGTTTTTATTTTGTTTTGATGCAAACCTTTCTTTCATTTGATAAACATACACGGAATGAGAAACAGGAGAGGTATTTAGGCCCTGTTTGGTACAGCTTCTACTCCCAGCTTCTCAATCGATTCTCGTGGAGTCGTACCAAACACCTTGATTCTCAAAACCACTCGATTCTGATTCTCGCGTGAAGCTGTCTCAAAAATACACTAGCGAGGAGAAGCAACATTTCCTTGGATTCTCGTGAGAATCCAACTTGATAGAAGAAAAATACCCATCGAAGTTAAAGATATTTACCCGCCGATTGCCATCCACCTAACCCCCCGCGTTCCCTGAGCGAGGCCGACGCTTCGGCTTTCTTTCTTTCGTTCTCTCCTCCTCTCTCACGAGAGAAGCGACCGAGGCGACTCCGCTGTCGGGCCCGAGCGCGCCGCCTCTGGCTCCCGTGTGCACCCCGCCGGTCCTCCATTGCGCCACCGCCAGACCCGGAGTCCACCGCCTGGAGAAGACGACGACCGTCGATCGAGGAAACCCTAAAGGCCGCCACCGCTCCCCACCTTCTTCGCCGCCGCCGTTCCCGAGCACCACCGGCCGACTCCTGTGAAGGTAGAGCTCTAGATCCGGCCATCCCCCTTGCCCTCCCTACTCCTCCCTTTGTCTCCTTGTTCGTCGAGCAACATCAGTTTTCTCTGTCGATTGGAATGTACCTTCATCAAATCGTGATTGATGATTTTTTTTTTGTCTTGCATCTGTGATCTGTGAAGCTACAACACACTCTGTGAACTGAAGCATGTGTGAAGTAATGCATGTATGATCTGAATCATATGTGAACTAATTGTTCTGTCAACCAATTTGTAGTTTAATCAAATCGTGATTGATGATTGTTGTGTTGCATCTGTGAATGTTGTCATGAAACGAGTAGTAGGCACAAATGAATCTGTGAATGGGATTTTTTTTCTCAGTGATTCATTAATTTTGTCATGCATCTTAGAATGTAGTTGCACATGTCAAGAAAACTTGACATCAGTTGGAGATGAATGGTTGGATGGCTTGTGTGTGTCATGGATGATGTGTGTTCATTCGAATTGGGCCGTGAGCTACTTGCCCTTCTCATCCACTCTGTGAGTGTTAGGGTGCTCAAATATGTGCTCTGTTTAGCTGATGGAAGTCCTGGATTTCATGTGTCAGGTCCTGGAACTCCTTTGGCTATGATTCTGTGATTGGATATGTATTTGAATATGAGATTACCAGTTCTTCGTGTAGAAATCAGTAGTTTTGTGTACTGTCAGTATTGAAATTAAGTCTCCTCTGCTTGCTTCAATATTGAAATCCATTTTTTACAGCTTATCATCGTCATGTATTTGCTGAAAACTGTTCTGTCATCTCGAAGCAATATGCCACTGATACATCACAGCTAGCTAGTCGCACATTACTTGGTCCTTCCAGATTTTTTCTTCACAATGTACAGCACTTCCCTGAAGAATTATGTATGCAAAGAATACCTAGTAGCTAGGCTTTATGAAAGACTTGTTTGATGGCCTGTATTTGATGTTCCCTGTTTGGTTCTCTGGTGCTCAGTCAATTGTTCTGTATGGTTCCCTGATGTCAAATTGTGTCATGTGAAATTGTGTTCCCTGTTTGGTTCTCTGGACATATTGTCACAGATTGAAAGAGTTAATGCCAAGCCTGTATTTCATGTTCCCTGTTTGGGGCAAATATATGGAGTGTTTGGGGTAAATATATGGTGTGTTTCGGGCATACATATTGTTACAGATGGAAGATGTGATAGTATGAAAATTTACCTAAGTTGTGATAGTCTGACAATCATCCTTCTTTCTTTTTTGACTGCCTAACATGATTTTGTAATCCTGAGCTATGGAAGGTCAGTTGGCTGCCTAACATGATTTTTACAGTGGAAAGTCCAGTGTATAATAAACAAAAAAGATGTGGTCGCTTAACATGATTTTTACTTGCTTTTTTTTCATATGATCACCAAATGTTTGGTTATCTGATGCGTCTTTGATTGACGATGCTGCTCCAAATATAGGTAGATGAGATGACATAACCAAATTAGTTGTTGATGTCAATTTGATGAACAAAATTTATGGGCCAAATATGCAGATGGCTGATAACGCTGAGTGGAACGACGAAAACACTAGGATAGTGTGTGAATTGTTCGTTGAACAAGTAGAGGCAGGCAATCGTCCGAATACCCATTTGAACAATCCAGGGTATACTCTTGTGATACAAAAATTTGCAGAGAAGACTGGGCTACAATACAAAAAGATGCAAATAAAGAACAAATGGGATAAATTGAAGAACGATTACAACATTTGGAGGAAATTGAGGACAAAGGAGACAGGCTTAGGTTGGGATCATGAAAAGAATACAATAAAGGCCACCGCCGAACGGTGGAAGAAATTAAAAAAAGTATGTCATTACACATTACCTATTTTTAAATGCATTAATGTACACACATAGCTCTAGTATTAGTGAAGGTTTAACGTGTAACACTTGCGTTGACAGGAATATAAAGGATGTTCCAAGTTTGAGAAGGCTGGACTTCAAAATGAGGAGTTGTTGTCCAAGATGTTTGACGACATTCGCAACACCGGTGAAGACCATTGGTCTCCTGCAATGGGAACATTTGCCTCAAAGCCCTGTGCGTGCACCGATAGCTATTGATATTGAAGAGATTGAAGATGAGTGTGATGACAAATATAACAGTGATTGTGAAGATGAATCACCAATTGGTAGGAAAGGAAAGAGAGCTTGCGGCCCTAGCAATGATAAGGGGAAGAAACCAAAGAGTGGTTCTGTGGTCATGCAAGATCAACTGAGAAGAGTTCTTGAGTTGAATGAGAAGTCATATGCATCTTTTGAAGCATTTGCAAACAAAAGAGAGGAAAACTCGGTGTGTAGCATCAAGGATGTAATGGAATCGGCTAAAGAGTGTGGTGCTATAAATGGGAGTAATGAACACTTCATTGCATCTGAAATTTTCGTAAAGAAGGAGCAAAGGGAAATGTTTATGACCTTGTGCAACAGTGAAGAACGATTTGCATGGCTCAAAAGGAAGTACGATGCCAAGTATGGCAAATAGAAAATTTTTGTAACGTTAGAATGATTCTGGAGACATTACTACAAGAAGTTTATCTTGTATTCGCCTTTATTATTATTTATTTCTCTTTTGGTTGTAAGACCTTCTTTGGATTATAAGACATTTTTAAGTAGTTATAAACTGTTATTTGGACCTAATGCGTGCTCATGTATTTTTAAATTGCCATTTATGTTGTTGTGTTTTTGTATGTTCATATACAGATGTCGTCTTCTGAAAGCGATAGTGAAGGGAGTAATATATCAGAAGAGGAACATGAGTGTGACATACAGATGATGCGTCTGTGGCAAGACATGTCAAGTCACTTCGCTGGTACTGCAATTATCATGGAGAATTATCACTCAACCTACTGGGACAAGAATGAGCCTAGGACTTCTCGACTTAGTGGAATGAGTTGGGTTAAAGAAACTTTGACTACTCCGGGAGAAAGCTACCACATGTTTCGTATGAATGCTACGATCTTTCACAGTCTACATGACCTTTTGGTGAGTACACATGATTTGAAATCAACTACGCATACAAGTTCAATTGGATGAATGCTACGATGTTTAGTGGAATTGGATGTAGACCGAGAAGTCTTTCCACATCCTCCACAGGGTAATTTTCCTTGCTTGGTATCATTTACAAAATTATTTACTTGAATTTTTCATGCATTGGATGTTGATATACATGGATTTTTTCGTCTTATGTTGCAGGTAAATATTATCTTGTCGATGCCGGTTATCCGAACAGGCCTAGGTACTTAGCGCCATACAAGGGCCAAAGGTACCATGTTCCAGAATTTCAGAGAGGTGTTGCTCCTAGTGGTGAGAAAGAGAAATTCAACCATTTGCACTCGAGTGTTCGCAACGTAATTGAGAGGTCATTTGGTGTATAGAAGATGAAATGGAGAATTCTTCTTAAGATGCTGAGCTTTTCTATGTCTAAGCAAAAGATGATTGTTGCAGCAACCATGGGAATCCACAACTTCATACGTGAACATGCTTCGCCGGACATGCATTTTCATAGGTTCGATCGGGATCCTAATTATGTACCCACAATACCATCAAGATATGCCAAATATATCATTTCTCGGGATGCATCGGATGCGTCAACGTCGCACACTAGTGCTACATCCATGGATAGTTTCCGTGATGACCTTGCAAGTGCAATTGCTCATTCAGGATGATGGGCACACTGCTTGTGAATTTTTGTGGTATTTTGTTATGACTCATTTATCATTTTAATACTTGTACGTAATATCATTTAATTATCATTTGAACACTTATACGATATGAATGTGATATCTCCGGCTTCATCTATCGCAGCGTGAACAGTACAAATTTTTTTATACACAGATGTAATCCGTCATGAAGTGTAAATGCAATGTAACCTGGTATTGTGTACAGATACAACGATATACATTCACATGGTCTAAACAAATTTAGGAGAAAAATTCTATAATTTGTGTACAAATACATAGGAGAAAGACACTAATACAATTGAATTATTACAACCAGGGGTAACATAGTCTATTTGACTCTAATCACCCTCATATGGTTTTGGGAGCCAACCTACCAGCCAAACGTTTTTAACAGACAGCTCCAGATTCTCAGAGAAGTGGATTCTCATAGAATCAGGAGCATAACCTGAAAAATAAGAATCCGGAGCTCTACCAAACAGGGCCTTAATGTGAAAAAGGGAAAATAATTATAAAGAGTGAAAGCGGCGGGGTGCAGTCTTGTGGGCCCAGCAAGTGGGAGAAAAATAAATGGGAAGGGATAAAATAGCTACGGGGACAGTGTTGTTTTGGAGACCTCATAATAATTAACTCAAACATGTGTAAAACCACGAAAAGATACATTTGTCACCTATTTTTAATTTATTTCATCCTAATAAAATACCCTGTAAATATCTTCGATAGTAATTTTTCCTTTACGTTTTTTCTTACTATCCCTTTATATTTTTTTCGACTTTAACAATCAATGTGCAGAGAAGTGCCTAAATTGACCAAAGGAATTAGGTAGCGAATTCATTGTTAAAAACTATCTTTTGTAGGTTATTTTAACATATAATGGTAAAAAAAAACATGTTTAAGTTGCGTCTCCGCGTGTATAAATTTTCAAGTACATAGGGGTTCCAAAAGGAATTATTTGATTTATTGTTTTTTCAAAATAAGATTTGTAATTCTTTTAGAGACGCCAAAGTTTGTGATTCATAAGATAGATAAGGTATGAACTATATTGGAAAAAAGTACATTAATAAGTTACGTGGTATCCTCTTTATCCCTTGGCATTTGGCAACCCACCCAGTCAAACCAAATACTAGTATTCAGATTAATAAGATTTCTTATCGAAAAAATAGAATGGCCCTATTAAAAAAAAATCATTGAAAGGCATTGGTTGTTCTAACCCCAGAGAACTCTCTCCTTTGCAACCTGGCCAATTTGGAATGCGGATTGTTTCTCGTACTATTCTAAAACTGAACTATTTCATATGAAATTCTTGTGTTTCAAACGCAACATAAACAAAAGAAGGTCCAACGGCAACAAAAAAAAAGGCACTGCCGTGTGGACTTACCAGAATAAGACTGTGTTGGAAGTGAAAACACCGGGTCGTCCTGTCCTATGACAACAAAGCCCCTTTTGCAGGAGGGACGATTGTCCAAATGCCACATATTTGTTCTGCCTTCTGTAAAAATATCATTAAGTTTGGTGCAATAGATTATTTGCCATAACTTATATTGGTTCTTCGTTAATTTGCTTTTTTCGAATATTAAATTCATATTTTTGGTTTAATGACCCTGACCCACATGCGAAAAGACGTTTTTGCCTCTCTGGTCCTTCTTCTGCCTGCTTGCTTCCATCTTCCCAAATAGCCACCTGAACCAGCTCCTACACCTGTCTCTATTGCTCACGTTGTGGGGGCTCCTGGTGCACTACGCGGCGCCCGCGCCGCACATCCGCTGGGCGCGGTCGCGTGTGCACGGCAGGGATCTGCAATGGACCCAACGGGGTTCTAGTCCCGGAAGCGTCTGGAGGGGCGCGATTGCAGGCGACATCGGGTGTAGGCACAACATGGAGGCGGTTCGGGGGCACGCCCGGAGGCGATCGGGGCCACTTCTCGGAGCCGGTCGGGGGAGCGTCTGGAGGTGGTTCGCGTCTGTAGGGGCGCGATTGCGGGTGCTGCCAGGAGGAAGGCTCGTGTGTTGCTGCCGCCGGGAGGAGGGGCATGTGCGCGGCCGACGCCGGGAGGAGGGGCGTGAGCGCCTAGAGGAGCGCGGAGGGCTGCCGCCGGGGCTCACCCGGGTTTCTTCGCCACCACGCAGTGTGGTGCCGCTCGCATCAAGCCTACGCAGACATTCGAGCCCGACAGTCGATCGCCGCCGGCATCTTGCCCTAGGAGGTGTCATTGCGTTTCTACTCTCTCCGTCCCCATGGAGTAGAGGAGAAGCTGGACGTCCTCCGCAATGCAGAATCAGGAGCAAAGAAATGAGGAGTTGGGGTGTGAGAAGAAGAAGATTTGGGGATATTTTGTGGTTGGCTATTTGGGAAGAAGGAAGTGAGCAGGTAGCAGCGAAGACGCATACGCTCGGCGACCTTAGCTGCGTCGACCAAAGAAGGAAACAAGCAAGCAGAAGAAGGACTGGATGAGGAAAAACGGCTTTTCGCATGTGGGTCAGAGTAATTAAACTGAAAATATGATTTTAATAATCGAAAATGATAAATTAACGAAGAGCCAATATAAGTTGTGGTAAATAATATATTACACCAAACTTAATAGTATTCTACAGAATGCAGAATAAAAATATGGTATTTTGACAATTGTGCAGAGAGTAATTCTAACCTGCTGTGCCTGGTCTCCACGCGCTTTCGCGGTTTGGTTCGCCACTTTCCCTCTATCTTCGCGCGCGCGCGCATGTGTTCGTATTTCCAGGCTTCCAGCCGCCTGCCCCGCCCGATCCGAGCCGCCGACACTTCCAGCTTCTCTCCCCACATCACTCTAAAGTTTCCACTCGCTTAGCAATCATGCATAATGCACTGTTTACAACTTTGTTAGACGGTGACGGGGCCAACCAATTAAACTAATTGGGCTGGACCACTACCTCACTTAAATAAACAAGTAAGAAAATTCACTTCGCATGCACCCTTCCTCCTAACTCCAAAGGCTACCACCTCCAATTTCGAATATGAGTTATTTTAGAATATGTTTTTTATGTTTGATCATTGATACATAAAGAACAACCAAAATTGACCATCATGAACTATACTTTTATAATATATAATTAATTTTATTTGAAACAACATATTTTTATAGAAAATAATGATCAAAATGTTATCACTTATCAATATCCAAAACAAGTTATAATTTAATAATCTCTTCACTTCTCTCCCTTTGAACTGACCTCGCATCAAATCTATTTTTTATATTTATTGTATTGATATGATCTACAGATTTCATGAAGTTGCACGACAATTCTACGTCTTCCAACCATCCTAGCCAATAGATTCCTGTGAAGAAATCGGTTTGTTTGGGGCCTAAATCGCTGCTCAAACTCGATCCTCCACGTCTATTAGATCGGGCCGAATTTGCGCTGCCGGTGGGCTCTAGTTTATTTTGCTGGCCGGGTTAGGATAAGTTGCATTCGGGCTTCAAACTTTTGCCCATGTTTGGCACACCGAGGGTATCGACCAAGATTTAGTCATTTGACCTTGTGCTATAGCAATTAGCAAATGACCAAATGCTACAGAAAATGGATCCTGTGCTCGCCCTCGCCCTCGCTGTCAGGAATCAGGAAGACACAGAGGTTCCCAACTAAAATCGGTAGCTAATTGCAGTAATCGAAATGACAAGGAAGAAGTGTATAAAATTTTACTACTACACAAAGAGTCATTATAGACGGTTCTAAACCGTCTGTGGTAAGATTAGTATGGTCGATGTGGAGTTGTTGTGGTAATATTAATTTGGGTTTTTGGCAGTATTAGCATCTTTTGGACTTGTATTTACAGAAATGGTCATGGATGATTTTTTTTAAAAAAAGATTTGGCAGCCCTCTCTAGCCGCCACCTACCCCTTGCCGCATGGCCACCTGTAGGATCAAGGATAACCAACTAGAGGGGGGTGCATAGGAGGTTTCTAAAAATAATCGATCAAATTACCTTCAAGCAAGATAAGTCTAACAAGGCTGTCTAGCAACAAGAGGATAGAACAATTTAAGCTACTCAAGACAGTAAAGAACTAATGTCAATACTAGATACACTTCTAGCTAAGCAAAACAAACACAATAGAGTTTCTAGAAATATAAATGCGAAAATAGTAAAGACAAGAAATAACCACAATGAAGACAAAGAGGTTTTTCCCGTGGTATCGATGACTTGTCGGTCGTCACTAGTCCACATTGAGAAAGCTTGAACCAATTAAGCTGGCTCCACGAATTAAGCTTTCCCTCGATTTCATTAGTGGTTGTTCTTCTTCCACTCTGGAGATGGTGAACACCGAACCAATCACAATTGACACTGGGCTTCTTCACAAGCTTCTTAAAGAGATCACCGTGCAAACCTCCGCCAAGCCGTCTAGGTGTTTGGCAACACCAAGAGTAATAAACCACAATCTTCGTTTGACGGCGATCAAGTGCTAAGGATCAAACTATAATGAATGCACTTGAACTTTGCTCAACAACCTCACAATGAATACAATTTAGTGTATGAAGTGTGGAGTGAATGCTCTTGGCTCAAGGATATAAATGTGTAAGCACTTACTCTATCCAAGAGCAGGTAGAGGGGTATTTATAGTCCCCCACAACAAATACGACCGTTGGGACTAGATTACAGAAGAAAATTAGCACAATTGGTAGTACCGCCATTGAACGGTTGGTACTACCGCACCATCCCAAAACGGTAAATAACGGCTAGCACAGACACGCATTAACTGCTCTGATATAACCATTGAAAATTCGGCACGGTACTACCGCCAACTATCATGCGGTAGTTCTGTTTTATCGGAGGTTCCGATTAAGAGCCGGTACTTCCATTAACTTTGAAGTTCAAAAACATCAGTACTGGAAATAATGTATCGCTACTTATATTCGGATGTACCGGGGTTGCGGTAGTTCCGCGAGTTGCACTCCGGTACTACCACTCCACTTAAGATCAAACCAACCCCGAAAAACACATGTTTTGTAAAAAAATGTACCACAAAATATTTTGGAAGAACCGGGGTGCGGTAGTTCCGCTAAAAAGCATTGTGGTACTACCGCTCTTTGAGAGAGCAAATATCCTCTCAAAAACATGTGTTCTGAAAAAAACGTACTGCGTTTTAAGCGGTGCTACCGCAAAGAGGTAGTTCCGCAGAAACAACGTCGGTACTACTGTTAGCACAAGAACAAACAGAACATATTGTCTGAGAGGACTGGACATGTGGATGGCTCAGATTGAAATGACGTTCGGACCACGCCTCTTAGCCACACGATTGGAGCAACTTACGGACGGTTCAAACAAACCCAATGCTGGTGATATGCTCTAGAGGCAATCATAGAGATGATTGTATCACGTCAATGTTTATGAGTTCTTGAATAAATGTTATTCTGTTCCCTGAATGAATCGTTAGTTCTGAAGATCAACGAGTATGTGACTTGTTGGTGAAACTCTTCGACTTATATGATGTCGTTCTAAAAGTATCCATGGTCGAATGTCACTGGTCGGAACACCGGTGACTCTACGACCAGCGTATGTATTGATTGATGAACATGTTTTACCGGTCATGGATATAGGGATATAGAATCAATAATGTGAACACATGTTAGAGAACATGGGGTTGGATTGACCCACCTTGAGACACTATTGAGATTATTATGATCCTGTGTGTCATTAGTTGGTCTCAAGCAATGATGATGTATAATCCTTAGACCTGAGATCAGCATGGTTCCCTACATGTGTAATAGCACTCTTAGGGGTTGCCAAACGTTACTCGTAACTGAGTAGTTATAAAGGTAGCTTTCGGGTATGCTATGAAACATACAGAGGGATGTGACTGGTCGGATATGAGATTTGCCCCTCCTAACATAACGGGAGAGATGTCTCTGGGCCCCTCGAAGTGGTCGGATAAAGAAAGTGCATGGGCATGCCGCTAGTGGTCGAAGTGTTCGACCATATAAGGTTATCCGACAACTCGATCGAGAAAGTATTGAACAGTCTATGGATGACACATTATCTCACCTGGAGTTCAATCAGATATCGTGAGGAAAAAGGAGAATACTAGAGTAGGTCACTTAGTTCGATCAAGTTCAGACAAGTCGTATGGTGATATGATGTGAGACCTCGGTTTATTTGGCTTGTAATGCTTAGCCTTCCATTGACCCTAGCATCACAAATCAAATAAACCAAGCCTCGAGATATGTATACTTCCCAGAACTGCAATATACACACCTCTTCACAAAATCATGCATCAATTCCATTCTAGACATAGAATCCAAAGTAACACGTTACCAGACTGAAGACATACAAAGTAGAGTTATTACAGAGAGGGCCGACCGGCCAAATAACATACAACAAGTAAGTAGACAACGGAAGCAAAAGTGCCATAAGATGGCGATAAACAAAATCCAATTAGTGTGCCTTTAAACCCACAAGGTAACCAACCGGACCGCAAAGTTAGTCGTCAAACCCGAAGTACATCTCACCGAAGTGAGGCCTTTGGGGCTCACCTTCTTCCTCTGCAACAAATAACATTAAGCAAAGCAAATGAGTACAATAATGTACTCACAAGACTGACGTGTGGACTAGCAGACCTATACATATGTTACATGCAAGCTTATTTGAGTGGAGGCTATATGGCTCATTTTTAGCACAAAGCAATCTTTGTTTGCAATAATGTAATACATTTTAAAGAGTAAGTTTGCAATTCATTTTTATTACGGAAATAACAGCAAGAACAACATAATAACAATAGATAGATGACAATCACATCCTGGAAGTGACTAACCCAATAGTCACCCCGACCATAGCATGAATTACCCATTCATACCACCCATGTCAAGTTTTAAGTTTTTAAAAAGTTGTAGTCTAACTCTTGAAAAGCTTACCCAAGCGTGTCCATAACCTAGGACGAGGCTATTCGAATAGATCAAACCATGCAGGGGTGTACCAATGTACCCACACTTCAGACCGCCTATCCACCGGCCACGATTAACATACCTCCTTTGGTATGCAAGCACGGCTAAGTCTAACAAGATATTTCCAATATTGCGTATCAACTACGAGCCGCTCGTATAGCCAGAAAACCATACGCTTACATTGTAAAGCCGAAAGTCAACTACCCTATAGAGGTAAAGCTTTCGGACAACTACAATGCTTCCAACACACAACCACCTCATTTTACCACAACACAACACACTCACGCCCACC
Organism: Ampelocalamus luodianensis; assembly: GCA_036346255.1. Lineage (NCBI taxonomy): Eukaryota > Viridiplantae > Streptophyta > Magnoliopsida > Poales > Poaceae > Ampelocalamus > Ampelocalamus luodianensis. The sequence goes on from CM070630.1 coordinate 38,319,403, forward strand.
TGCGATTTGTAGCCAACACACGCCAAAGTACTGAGTCAAGAGAGGTCTCATACCCTATAGTGTGGTTAGCACGCACAAATTGCCTAGATAATAGGTACTCACAAGATGTTCGGTCCTTAAATGACCCGGGCACTATTCTAGTCACACCCAAAAACACACCATCTTACCATTGTGCCCAAGTCCAAATCATTTTCGTTTTCATTCTTAGTTTTGCAATTAAACATAGCACAAAGCTGCAACATAAGGATCATAATAATTTTAGGTGATCAAGATCATCGACTAAGTCGATGATCGCCCAATACTACCGATAGCTAAGCATGGCTAAGCAATTGGAACCCGTAATCTACTAAGTGACAAGAGATCATCCAACGAACTCTAATCACAGCAAATAACCTAGGCTTAGGTAGTAGAGGAATATCATTTTCCTACAGATTATGCAACTAAAAGGGCCCACTAACCATAGTTTAACAACAAAGTAGCAATGCATACATACAAGTTGCAAACAAAATATTAGTTTTGAAAAACAAAAGGATTATCATGATCAAACTGCTTGCCTGGTTGCTGCTGCTCAAAATGTTGCTGAGGATCACTCTCGATAATACCAGAATCGTCGCAATCTATCGATCGAACAAAAAGGACAATTAAGAACGAACAACACCGACAATAACCAAAAATTCAATTTCATCTATCATGCACAAAATTCATATAGCAGGTAGAGAAAGATTTTATAAAAATTTAGAAACAGAAATAATTTTATTTGGAATTAAGAAGAATTTTCTAGGAATTTTACAAGGTAAAAGACATAATTACACAATTAAATTGATTATCAAAATTTTATGAAACAGTAACATACTTAAACTTATTCTGGTAAAAAGTACATTAAAAATAAAAATTAACAAAATTGGTTTCATTCGATTTGGAGCGAAATTGAATTAGTTATGGATTTTATAAGTTAATTGAATTAACAAAACAAAAGTAATTCAATTCGGAAATTCTAAAAGCATTAAATCCTTTTTCTACCGGCGCTCAGCTGACCCACGGTCACTGACCGGTGGGACCGAGCGAAGGCGCTGACCGAGTCAACCTCGACTCAGCCCGGCCGAAGGTGACGTCGAAAGCGTATTGTATGAATACGTCTTCGGTTTACTAAAAGCATATTTCACAAAGAGCACAATTACTTAACTGGTTTTGAGGCCCCACATGTCAGTGACATTGAGGTCTAAACCGGTACGGCTTAAGGCTCTAAACACGTTTAGCACCGGGGAGGGTCCACATGTCATAAGCACAGATAAAAGTGGATTAAAAACTAACGACAGGGTTTATACCCTAATGCTACCGGCGGCTCGCTGGAGTTCCCGTGCGCGGGCGCGACGGTGAGGTAGGTGAACTGGTGAACGGCTGAAGTTCTGGGCTCGGTGACGACACGCACGGGTGCACAGCAGCTTCACGAACACGTTGGTGACGATGTGGAGTCCAGAGAATGTCAGCGGCGAGCTCACGACGGTCGGAGGCGGAGCCGAAGAGGAGGCTCCCGAGGAGGGGGCGCTACGGTTGTCGAGGAGGCACGAGGATGGTCGCTACGGAAACACCTTGGCTCCAGGAACGTTGCGACGGCGATTCACCAAGATCGAAGAAGAAAGGGCCGCACGCCCTCGACGTTGCTCCAAAAAGCATAAAGAAGCCATAGTTCAGCTCCATAGATCATTGCGATTCTAAGGGATCAAGCACTGAGGAGAATGGCTCACCGGAACGCCTTAACGGCTACGAAGCCGAGACTGCCAGAGGCGGAGACGAAGATGTTGCCCCCAACGACTCCGTGGATGAAACGAGCTCGGACCGGGAAAAATGGATGCGGCGTGAAGATAGGAACACGGCGGCGGGGTCGTGGGCTCGAGGGCGGCACCAACACGGCGGTGCTGCCTTTGGCTTCTACTCCGGCCGAAACAAAGAAATGGGCGGAGAAAACACGAGAAAGCAAGGGGCAAAAAGTTGGTGAGCTTAGGGGTTTTATGGGGTCACGGCGATGCCTCACAGCCGGACACAAGGGCATCAAGGTGGCAGCGACGAGGTACGTGGCACGCATGCGCGAACGCCGATGCGCTCGGCGCGGAGAAGACGAGGGTGAGCCTGACAAGAGGGGCCCGCTCGTCAGTGACGGCGATGAAGCGGCGCGAGTCGGAGCCTGGTGCGGTACAGTTAGTTATTTCAACTCGATCAAGAAGACGCCGTCCGTTAGATCTTAATTGCACGACGAGATCCAATGGTGGATTTGCACTGTCCGAACAGTTCGTGCGTGCGTGGACCGTGCGATTTGCATCGGACGGTGGTTATCAATTGGACTCGGGCGGTGTAGTTTGGCGGTGCGATCGAGCCGAGCGATGCGGTCGGACTCGAGTCGGAGTTGGGTTCGAGCCCGATGAATAGTGAGAAGTTTGACTGAGATTAAAATGAGTTTCCCAACTTTGACAAGGGCTTTAAAATTAGAAATAAATTTCCTAAAATTCTGAAATTAATCAGAGGTGTTACTGGGGTACCGTAGTGTTCATAAAAAATTATAAAACTCACTTTTGATATTATAATTTGTATAATATAAATTCAAATTTAGCCTAGGTCATTAAATGGTGTTTGAATTTTCTAAGGATTGTAACTAGTTCCAAAAATTTTACAAAAAATATATTTATTCTTGATAAATATTATAAGATTTGAATAAATTTTTTCCAGAAGATGATCACAAGTTTTTGTCTCTGTTTTCTTTTTGGAGTTATGATTTGAGTTGTATGTTCTAATTGATTTCAAAAATTTTCAAAAGCACAAATCATGCAAATGCTCTAGAAATTCAAATCATGCTCAAAAAGTTTTAAATCCTTCTCATTTTCATACATTTGAAATACAAACCCGAGCTTCGGATGTTACAAATCTCCCCCCTTACAAGAATCTCGTCCCGAGATTCTGTCACTCGGAAAAGAAAGACGAGTAGTCTGCACGGAGACGATCCTCCCGCTCCCAAGTTGCCTCATTTTATTGACTGGTTTCGTAATCTGAGAATTGTTTTCAAACAAGAAAAGAAGGAATATGTTCTAGAGAATCCCTATCCTATGGAACCGAGTGCTGATGCTACTCGAGCTGAAAAGAGTGCTTATGAGAAGCATTGCAATGACGCAGTCGATGTGCACTGTCTAATGCTTGCAACCATGAACTCTGAGCTTCAGAAGCAATATGAGACCCAAGTCTGATAAGTCCTTCTTTGTGGGGTATCCTAAGGAAACTAAAGGATATTACTTTTATAAGCGGGATGAAAACAAAATGTTTATTGCCCGTAATGGTGTCTTTTTGGAGAAAAAGTTTCTTTCCAAAGGAGTCAGTGGGAGTAAGGTGCAACTCGAAGAAATTCGGGAAACATCCGAAAATGTTTCAACTCCTACTAAGCCTCTACAGGATGAACAAAATGTTGTTGAACCTGTAGATGAAGCATCAGCCCCACGTAGATCTAAAAGGCCACGTCAATTGCCTGTAAGGTATGGGCATGACGTTTTATTATTGAATAATGGTGAGCCTAATACTTATTCGGAAGCGATGGTAGACCCAGACTCTGAGTCATGGCTTGAGGCCATGAGATCCGAAATAAAGTCCATGCATGACAATCAAGTTTGGAACTTGGTTGATGCACCTCATGGTGTTAAAACCATTGAGTGCAAGTGGATTTTTAAGAAAAAGGTAGATATGGATGGAAATGTTCACATTCATAAGGCACGACTAGTTGCGAAGGGTTTCAAACAAATTTAAGGTGTTGATTATGATGAAACTGTGAGGACCCCAGTTTATTTGGCTTGTAATGCTTAACCAACCACCTGGCCCTAGCATCACAAATCAAATAAACCAAGCCTCGAGATATGTATACTTCCTAGAACTGCAGTATACACACCTCTTCACAAAATTATGCATCAACTCCATTCTAGACATAGAATCCAAACATCACAATACAAAACAGTAGACAACAAAATAGAGTTATTACAACAGAGGGCCGACCGGCCAAAAGACAAACAGATAACAAAGTAAACAGCGGAAGCAAAAGTGCCATAAGATGGCTATGAACAAAAGCCAATCAGTGTGCCTTAGCCCACAAGGCAACCAACCGGATCGCCAAGCTAGTCGTCCCAAAACCCGCACATCTCACAGAAGTAAGGCCCTTGGGGCTCACCTGCCTCCTCTGCAACAAAAGCATAAGCAAAGGAAATGAGTACAAAAATGTACTCGCAAGACTGACGTGTGGACTAGCAGACCTGTGCATAACTACATGCAGGCTTATTTGAGTGGAGGCTGTATGGCTCATTTTAGCACAAAGCAATCTTTATTTGCAATAATGTAATACATTTAAAAGCAAGTTGGCAATTCATTTTTATTGATGAAATAACAGCGATAGCAAAAGTAATAACAGTAAGTAGATGACAACGTCCTGGAAGTGACTAACCCATTAGTCACCACGACCATAGCATGAATTACCCATTCATGCCACCCATGTCAAGTTTTAATTAAAAGGTTGTAGTCTAGTTCTCACGGGGCGTATCCGAGCGTGTCCATAACCTAGGACGAGGCTATTCGAATAGATCAAACCCAGCAGGGGTGTATCAATGTACCCACACTTCAGACCGCCTTTTTACCACAAAAACACACTTCCGAAGGTATGCCGGCACAACTAAGTCCTACGAGACATTTTCAATATTGTGTATTAACTACGAGCCGCTCGTATGGATAGAAATCCATACGCTTACATGGTAAAGCCGAAAAGACAACTACCCACAAAGGGTAAAGCCTTTCGGACAACTACCATGCTCCCAACACCATCCCTCTTGCGACCCCCTGCGACTCGGAGCCAATACACGCCAAAGTACTAAGTCAAGAGAGGTCCCATACCCTCTAGTGTGGTTAGCACGCAAAATGCTCAGAACGGTGGCGCAAGTAACTCGGTCCTTAAATGACTCGGGCACCATTCCAGTCACACCCAAAAGCACACCAACATACCGTTGTGCCCAAGTCCAAATCATTTTACTTTCAGTTTTTAGTTTTCACAATTAAACATAGCATAAATACTGAAACACAAAGTTATAATAATTTTGTGTGATCAAGGTCACCGACTAAGTCGATAACCGCCCATTTCTACCGATAACTAAGCATGTCTAAGCAGTTGAATTTGTATCTACTAAGTGACAAGAGATCATCCAACGATCTCTAATCACAGCAAATAACCTAGGCTCAGGTAGTAGAGGAATATCATTTACCTGCAGATTATGCAACTAAAGGGCCCACTAACCATAATTTAACACAAAATAGCAATGCATACATACGAGTTGCAAACAAAATATTAGTTTGAATATAAAGGGATTAACATGATCAAACTGCTTGCACAGTTGTTCTTTGCTCAATATGTTCTTTGAGGCTCACTCGATAATACCAGATCGTGCAATCTATCGATCGAGCAAAAGAACGAATAAGAACAAATAACACCGACAATAACCAAAATTCAATTTAATCCAATGAGCACAAATTTCACACAGCAACTAGAGCATGATTTTACAAAATTTTAGAAACAGAGAACATTTTATTTGGAGTTATGAAGAATTTTCTAAGTTAGAAATACCTAAAAATATTATTAAATTAATTATCAAAATTTTATGAACAGAAACATATTTAAAACCTATTATGGTAAAAATTACATTAAAAACTAAAATTAACAAAATTGGTTTCATTCGATTTGGAGCAAAAATGAATTAGTTATGAATTTTCTAAGTTTAATTGAATTAACAGTGCAGAAGAAATTAAATTCGGAAATTCTAAAAACACGGAAACCTTTTTCTACTAGCACTCAGCCGACCCACGGTCACTGACCGGCGGGGCCGAGCGAGAAACGCTGACCAGGTCAAACTTGACCCCGCCGGCGCCAACGGCGACGTCGACAGCGTATTCTATGAATACGCCTTCAGTTCATCCAACGCGTATTCTAAAAACGTGCCAGCTCGTCCGACAACAGAGGGGCTCCGACCGTGACTTCGCCGGGCGCCTCGCCGGCGAAGGAGAGCTCGTCGGTGCCGGACAAGGGCAAAAATGGAACCTAGACGTTATCGCGCACCCGCAGGCACCGGTGGTCAGGTCGGAGGTGACCCGACGCGACGGCGCGACGGCGAGGGGCGGAGTACAGGCTACGGCGAAAACGGCAATACCAAACCAGGAACACTAAACACGAACTAGCGCGCGCTAAAGCTACCCTGAGGTCCTACGAACTTACTGGGATGACGCGGTGAGGATGGTTTGGCAGGAGATGAGCTGACGGTGATGGACCGAGGCGGCGCCCAAGGCGTCACCGAGGAGGGAGTAGCCTTAGAAAAAACAGGAGAAGAGAGAGGTGGAGATAGCTTGGGTGAGTGCACGGGATGGTGCTAGCGCGGGCAAAAGCTCTAGGAACCAACTCACCGGAGATGAGGACGAAGATCCAAACTTTCGGACGATGAAGAGGAAAACTGAAATTCGACAGCTCCTGCGAACAAAACTCAAAATTAGCTGAGGGGAAAACATAGTGGGGAGCTGGAACACGATATGACGCGCAAAGGAATAGATGGGCTTCACTGGTTGTGGGGATGACACGGCGGTGGCGCCACGGCCGCGAACCAGAGCTAGCACACTTCCTTGGTTTGAGCTTAGAGGAAGCAAAGGGAGGTAGGGAATGGCTTTATGATGTCCAAAAGAGGAAGAGGACGCTTCGGGTGTCCATAAGTAGGGAAAAGGGTGGAGAAACACGAGAGGAGGAGCCCTCGACGCCGATGCGCTCGGGAGCAGAGGCTGCGAGCTGGTGAGGGAGATGACGGGCGATTAATGCCGCATCAGGGTATGGGCTAGCAGCGGAAGATGCAGCCGAGGTGAAGCGCGCGAGAAAACCGGGAATGGACGGCGAGGCGAGGTGGCGCACATGCACGTCGCCGACGCTGCTCGGCTTTAAGCAGCGAGGTAGGTGACGGTCCTGACAATCAAGGCCCACCCGTCACTGATAGCGACGAAACGGCGCGAGCCGGAACCAGGTGCGGTTCGATGAATTGGTTCGACTCGATCAATACGACGCCAACCATTAGATCTAAAATGGACGGTTGAGATCTGGTGGAACGGGTTGGTCAGTCCGATTAGTTTGGGCGCACGAGGGCCGTGCGATCTGCATCGGACGGTGGACAACCATCGGGCTCGAGCGGTGCAGCTAGGCGGTGCGGCTGAACCGAGCGGCACGGTCGGACTCGAGTCCGAGTTTGAGTCCGAGCTCGATGAATTGTGATTTCAGACTTTGATTTTAAAAAGCTGAGAAGATTGGGGAATTTTTAGAGGTAGCTCCGAAGCTCCAAAAATTCCGAAATTTTTATGGTAACTCCTTTGAACAGAGAACAACTTTGCATAATTTTTCCAGAAATTCTTATGCACTGCATTGCTTCCCAAAAAAAATTCACAAGCTGCTGCCCTAGGGATTTGACCAGAATTCAAACTGGTTTGACTTGCTCTTTTGAAATAGCAAACAAAATCTAAAAATTGTGAGATTTTTCAGAGAGGTTACTAGGATGGTAAAGAAAATAGGAAAAATACTTCCAGAGGATGATCATAAGTTTTTGCCTAAGTTTTCTCTTTGGAGCTAAGATTTAAGCTATATGTTCTAATTGATTTAAAAAATTTCAAAAGCAACAAATCTAGCAAAAGCTCCAGAAATTCAAACATGCTCAAAAAGTTTTAAATTCTTCTCATTTTCACATATTTGAAGTACAAACTTGAGTTCTGGATGTTACAAATCTCCCCCTCCCCCCCTTACAAGAATCTCGCCTCGAGATTCCGATCACTTGGAAAAGAAAGATGGGTAGTCCGTACGGAGACGATCTTCCTGCTCCCAAGTTGCCTCATCCTCGGAGTGATTCGACCACTGGACCTTAAGGAACTTGATGGCACGATTCCTTGTCCTTCGTTCAGATTCCTCAAGAATACGAACAGGACGCTCGCGGTAGGTCAAATCTTCTTGCACATCGAGATTTTCCAACGGAGACTCCTCAGTCGGAACACGGAGACACTTCTTTAATTGGGACACATGGAACACATCATGCACTCCCTCAAGTGTAGCTGGCAGCTCTAGCCTGTATGCAACAGCTCCCACTCTCTCGATGATGCGATAAGGTCCAACATACCGAGGAGCCAACTTGCCCTTGATGCCGAAACGCCGATGCCTTTTTAAAGGCGAGACTTTGAGATAAACAAAGTCAATGGGCTGGAAACTCAACTCACGGCGACGACGATCTGCATAACTCTTCTGCTTGGACCGGGCCACTCGCAGATGCTCGCGAATCAACTGAACCTGCCTTTCAGCCTCATTGATTGAATCTGGGCCGAAGAACTGTCTCTCACCGCCACCGGTTCAATGGAGTTCTGCACCTCCTCCCATACAAGGCTTCAAACGGTGCCATGCCGAGACTAGCCTGAAAGCTGTTGTTATAGGAGAATTCTGCAAGCGGCAAACACTTCTCCCAATTCTTTCCGTAGGAAAGAACACAAGCGCGGAGCATGTCTTCCAAAACTTGGTTAACTCGCTCCGTCTGACCATCGGTTTGGGGATGATAAGCTGAGCTGAAAGAAAGGCGGGTCCCCATAGCTTCTTGCAACCTGTGCCAAAAGCGAGAGGTAAAAAGGGAACCACGATCTGACACAATCGTTCGTGGCACACCATGCAAGCTCACGATGCGGGATATGTAGAGGTCTGCCAATTGACTCACATCAATCTTACCCCGCACTGGAAGAAAGTGGGCTACTTTCGTCAACCGATCAATGATGACCCATAAAGCATCCTTCCCAGAAGAAGTACGGGGCAAACCGGTGATGAAATCCATACCAACGGAATCCCACTTCCATTCAGGCACTGGCAAAGGCTGGAGAAGTCCGGCTGGACGCTGATGCTCGGCCTTAACCCGACAACACACGTCACACTCAGCAACGAACTTGGTAATCTCGTGCTTTATTCGGGTCCACCAAAATCTCTGACGGAGATCTTGGTACATCTTGGTGGCCCCGGGATGGATGGACAAGGGGGAATCATGAGCTTCGCAGAGAATCAAATCCCGCAATTCCATGACTTTTGGGACCACAAGCCGCTGTCCAAACCACACAACACCGTGCTCATCTTCTGAGAAACACTTGGCTGAACCATTTCTGATGTTCCGCTTGATTCGACTTACACCATCATTTGATTGCTGTGCCGCCTTGATTTGATCCACGAAGGTTGGTTGCACAACCAAAGCAGCAAGGGAACCGTGCTAAACTAAACCCAGATTGAGCCACTGAAATTCTTCAAGAAGGGCAGGCTGCTGCTCTTGGAGCATCAAAGTATTGCAATACACCTTTCGACTCAGTGCATCGGCAACAACATTGGCCTTGCCCGGATGATACTGAATGCCCATGTCATAATCTTTGATCAATTCCAACCATCTTCTTTGCCTGAGGTTCAGATCCGGCTGGGTGAACAAATACTTCAAGCTCTTGTGATCAGAATACACCTCACAGCGGTTACCGATCAGGTAATGACGCCAAATCTTGAGTGCATGAACCACAGCAGCTAACTCCAAATCATGGATAGGATAGTTGAGTTCATGAGGCCTCAATTGCCTTGATGCATAAGCCACTGCCCTGCCTTCTTGCATAAGAACACATCCGAGTCCCTGACGAGAGGCATCGTAAAAGATATCGAAGCTCTTGTGGACATCGGGAAGAACAAGAACAGGGGCTGATGTCAACCGCTTCTTGAGTTCCTGAAAGCTCCCTTCACAAGCAGAGGACCAAGCAAACTTCTTGTCCTTCTTGAGCAACTCAGTCATCAGCTTCGCGATCTTGGAGAAGTTCTCGATAAAGCGACGATAGTAACCTGCTAAACCAAGAAAACTCCGAACATCGGTGACTGACTTGGGCTGACCCCAAGATAGCACATCGCTGACCTTTCTAGGATCCATAGCTACGCTTCCAGCTGAAAGAACATGGCCCAAGAATGCCACTTCCTTCAACCAAAACTCGCACTTGCTGAATTTCGCATATAGCTGGTACTCACGCAGCTTTCCCAACACAAGCTTCAGATGCTCAGCATGCTCTTCTTTACTCTTGGAGTAAATAAAGATGTCATCAATGAATACCACCACAAACTTATCCAAGTATTCCATGAACACTGAGTTCATGAGATTCATGAACAAGGCGGGAGCATTGGTCAAGCCAAAAGACATGACGGTGTACTCGTAAAGACCATAACGAGTAGTGAAAGCCGTCTTCGGAATATCTTCCGCCCTGATCCTGACTTGATGATATCCCAATCTCAAGTCAATCTTGGAGAATACCCGGGCTCCAGACAATTGATCCAAAAGATCATCAATGCGGGGCAAAGGATACTTGTTCTTCACCGTCACCTCATTAAGCGGACAGTAATCAACACACATGCGCAAAGTCTTGTCCTTCTTTTTCACAAAGATCACTGGACAACCCCAAGAAGATGAGCTAGGATGGATAAAACCCTTCGCTTGAAGCTCACCTAGTTGCTTCTTCAACTCCTCCAACTCATTGGGAGGCATCCGATACGACGCCTTCAAAATTGGAGCAGTACCGGGCAACAACTCAATGACAAACTCAAGATCTCGAACTGGAGGCATCCTAGGCAAATCTTCGGGGAAAACATCCACGAAGTCGCAAACTGTGGGAACATCCTGAATCTCCAATGCTGGCTTTGCTTCAAGTGCACAAAGGTGTGGCCCTTGCAGCTGCGGTGAAAACCCAACCAGTTTGCCTGAGGGGCTGGTGAGATAAACAATCTTCCTGGCACAATCAATTTATCCCAATTGTTGGGACAACCAATCCATGCCAAGAATCACATCCAGGCTTGCTGAGTTAAGCAGGATAAGATTTGCCAAGAATCTTACACCTTCAACTTCAATAGGAACATCCCGGCATTCTAAATCAACTCTCATTTCCGAACCCGGAGAGCGGATAAGCAGAGGAACCCTCAAAGGAACAACATGGAGATTACTGGCAGTAGCAAATGATCTTGAAATAAAAGAATGCGATGCTCCTGAATCAAATAATACTGCAGCAGGACGAGTGTTAACAAGAAGTGTACCCAAAGACAACATCAGCGCCCCGAGCCTCCTCACCGAGATATGGTTGACTCGCCACTCCCCACACCCTGGGTCTTCTGGATGATCTTCTGGTCAGGTGGGTGACCACTCCCCTGCCCGCGTCCTCCATTAGGACGAGGGGCCGCTCCAATCTTCTGAGGGCAACTATTCGCATAGTGGCCCTTGTTGTGGCAGTGGAAACAAGTGACCTCGGCAGCCGGGTTACGGGGGCCACCCTGCTGCGGGGCCGCAGGTGTGCGTGACTGAATCACGGCCTGCGGGGGACGGTGAACTGGTGCCGACGGCCTCGGCGGTGGTGAAGCCAAAGAACGGGCCCCTGGTGTAGGCCCAACACGGGGACGGGAGAGGCTGGCCTGTGCAGATCGCTGGGCCTCCCACTTACGCTTGCGGGACTCACCCAGCGCCTTCGCCTTGTGCTCGGCGACGTTAGCCTTGTCCACCAAGGTCTGAAAATCAGCAAAATCCACAATGGAGAGCTTGTCCTGCAGCTCCTCAGACAAGCCCTCCATAAACTTCTCCTGCTTGGCCTCATCAGTGGCCACCTCAGCAGGAGCGTACCTCGCCAAATGGTTGAACTCACGGAGGTACTCAGTCACAGATTTGCGCCCCTGTTTGAGCGCAAGGAACTCCTTCTTCTTCAACTTCATAAGACCGGCGGGGACATGAGCCCGACGGAAAGCAGTGTGAAACTCCTCCCATGTGACCACATGGTCAGCGGGCTGCATGGCGAGGAAGTTCTCCCACCACGAGTGCCGCACCTCAAGCCGGTGAGATGCAACAAGGCCTTCTCCCGCCGCTCCTAGCATCGAGCGATGTTGAGCTTCGCTCAACCGCACGCAGCCAATCATCTGCGCAAGTGGGTCCTCGACCGGGAGAACGTCGGCGGTGCGCGCACGGAGGAACTCCGCGAGTCCCCAAGAGATCGTGCCCACCACCTCCGGTCCCGAGGCACCCGCGGAATGGAGGTGTTCTCGCGATGACCTCCGTAATCCGTGAAACCGATCCATACGGTTCCGCTCGATCTGAACGAGAACCTCAGCCATGGTCGGAGGAGGGGGAAGCTCCTCATCTGAACCAGCCGGCTGATTCCGACCACTACGGGTTCCACCAGCCATCCTGTTCCACCAAGTAAGTTAGTAACAATTTTATAACAGAAAACATAAAAAGCAAGCATACACTCTACAAAATAAACTCTAACAGTTCATAACAACAAGGCAAAGATGCAATTCGTAAAATCAACTCCCTAATATGACCAACTCGTATGGAAGAACGAGCAATCAGTTTTAGGAAGACAATTTCGAAATACAGCTGGGAGGCAAGGTAAAATCTTCTAAGAAAAGGTTAGACATTTAGCTAACTCATATTACATCTTACCCTTTTATCCCCACAAGTTTGGTTATCCTCTCATTTCCAATCCTACACACTAACCACTAGTCAGGTCGTTCGACTTTCTTCTTTAAGTCCCTGGCCGAAGTCTTCAGCTCCAGAAGTTTCAATTTTCCATTGACAGACAGCCAACACTTTTAGGTTACAACTCTCAGGGTTCTCCCAAACTAATTTAACCGATAATTAACTACCTTTTGAAAGGAAAGAGAGGAATCAAATTTTAAAACTCAAAGTAGAGCAAGATGAGAGTAGAAAGCTAAGATAGATAAGGAGTAAAATCTGAGAATCTACTTAAGCTTTCATAATCCATTTGTTACTTTGAAAATAAGATTTTGCAAAATATCCTAAGGACGATCATGCTTGGGTTACTACGGTCAGGATGGCTCTGATACCAACTTTGTGAGGACCCCAGTTTATTTGGCTTGTAATGCTTAACCAACCACCTGGCCCTAGCATCACAAATCAAATAAACCAAGCCTCGAGATATGTATACTTCCCGATGCAAAGATACACACCTTTTCATAAAATTATGCATCAACTCCATTCTAGACATAGAATCCAAACATCACGATACTAAACAGTAGACAACAAAATAGAGTTATTACAACAGAGGGCCGACCGGCCAAAAGACAAACAGAAAACAAAGTAAACAGCGGAAGCAAAAGTGCCATAAGATGGCTATGAACAAAAGCCAATCAGTGTGCCTTAGCCCACAAGGCAACCAACCGGATCGCCAAGCTAGTCGTCCCAAAACCCGCACATCTCACAGAAGTAAGGCCCTTGGGGCTCACCTGCCTCCTCTGCAACAAAACATAAGCAAAGGAAATGAGTACAAAAATGTACTCGCAAGATCGACGTGTGGACTAGCGCACTGCATAACTACATGCAGCTTATTTGAGTGGAGGTCAGATGGCTCATTTTAGCACAAAGCAATCTTTATTTGCAATAATGTAATACATTTAAAAGCAAGTTGGCAATTCATTTTTATTGATGAAATAACAGCGATAGCAAAAGTAATAACAGTAAGTAGATGACAACGTCCTGGAAGTGACTAACCCATTAGTCACCACGACCATAGCATGAATTACCCATTGATGCCACCCATGTCAAGTTTTAATTAAAAGATTGTAGTCTAGTTCTCACGGGGCGTATCCGAGCGTGTCCATAACCTAGGATGAGGCTATTCGAATAGATCAAACTCTGCAGGGGTGTACCAATGTACCCACACTTCAGACCACCTTTTTGCCACAAAAGCACACTTCCGAAGGTATGCCGGCACAGCTAAGTCCTACGAGACATTTCCAATATTGTGTATTAACTACGAGCCGCTCGTATGGATAGAAATCCATACGCTTACATGGTAAAGCCGAAAAGACAACTACCCACAAAGGGTAAAGCCTTTCGGACAACTACCATGCTCCCAACACCATCCCTCCTGCGACCCCCTGCGACTCGGAGCCAATACACGCCAAAGTACTAAGTCAAGAGAGGTCCCATACCCTCTAGTGTGGTTAGCACGCAAAATGCTCAGAACGGTGGCGCAAGTAACTCGGTCCTTAAATGACTCTGCACCATTCCGCCACACCCAAAAGCACACCAACATACCGTTGTGCCCAAGTCCAAATTATTTTATTTTCAGTTTTTAGTTTTCACAATTAAACATAGCATAAATACTGAAACACAAAGTTATAATAATTTTGTGTGATCAAGGTCACCGACTAAGTCGATAACCGCCCATTTCTACCGATAACTAAGCATGTCTAAGCAGTTGAATTCGTATCTACTACGTGACAAGAGATCATCCAACGATCTCTAATCACAGTAAATAACCTAGGCTCAGGTAGTAGAGGAATATCATTTACCTGCAGATTATGCAACTAAAGGGCCCACTAACCATAATTTAACACAAAATAGCAATGCATACATACGAGTTGCAAACAAAATATTAGTTTGAATATAAAGGGATTAACATGATCAAACTGCTTGCCTGGTTGCGGCTGCTCAATATGTTGCTGAGGCTCACTCTCGATAATACCAGAATCGTCGCAATCTATCGATCGAGCAAAAAGAACGAATAAGAACAAATAACACCGACAATAACCAAAATTCAATTTAATCCAATGAGCACAAATTTCACACAGCAGCTAGAGCATGATTTTACAAAATTTTAGAAACAGAGAACATTTTATTTGGAGTTATGAAGAATTTTCTAAGTTAGAAATACCTAAAAATATTATTAAATTAATTATCAAAATTTTATGAACAGAAACATATTTAAAACCTATTATGGTAAAAAGTACATTAAAAACTAAAATTAACAAAATTGGTTTCATTCGATTTGGAGCAAAAATGAATTAGTTATGAATTTTCTAAGTTTAATTGAATTAACAGTGCAGAAGAAATTAAATTCAGAAATTCTAAAAACACTGAAACCTTTTTCATCGGCACTCACCGACCCACGGTCATCGATCGGGCGGGCGAGCGAGAAACGCCGACCAGGTCAACTTGACTCGCCGGCGCCAACGGCGACGCCGACAACAGATTCTATGAATACGCCTTCAGTTCATCCAACGCGTATTCTAAAAACGTGCCAGCTCGTCCGACAACAGAGGGGCTCCAACCGTGACTTCGTCGGGCGCCTCGCCGGCGAAGGAGAGCTCGTCGGTGCCGGACAAGGGCAAAAATGGAACCTAGACGTTATCGCGCACCCGCAGGCACTGGTGGTCAGGTCGGAGGTGACCCGACGCGACGGCGCGATGGCGAGGGGCGGAGTACAGGCTATGGCGAAAACGGAAATACCAAACCAGCAACACTAAACACGAACTAGCGCGCGCTAAAGCTACCCTTAGGTCCTACGAACTTACTGGGATGACGCGGTGAGGATGGTTCGGCAGGAGATGAGCTGGTGGCGATGGACCGAGGCGGCGCCCAAGGCGTCACCAAGGAGGGAGTAGCCCGAGCAAAAACAGGAGAAGAGAGAGGTGGAGATAGCTTGGGTGAGTGCACGGGATGGTGCTAGCGCGGGCAAAAGCTCTAGGAACCAACTCACCGGAGATGAGGACGAAGATCCAAACTTTCAGACGATGAAGAGGAAAACTGAAATTCGACAGCTCCTGCGAACAAAACTCAAAATTAGCTGAGGGGAAAACATAGTGGGGAGCTGGAACATGATATGACGTGCAAAGGAACAGATGGGCTTCACTGGTTGTGGGGATGACACGGCGGCGGCGCCACAGCCGTGAACCAGAGCTAGCGCACTCCCTTGGTTTGAGCTCAGAGGAAGCAAAGGGAGGTAGGGAATGGCTTTATGATGTCCAAAAGAGGAAGAGGAAGCTTCGGGTGGTCATAAGTAGGGAAAAGGGTGGAGAAACACGAGAGGAGGAGCCCTTGACGCCGATGCGCTCGGGAGCAGAGGCTGCGAGCTGGTGAGGGAGATGACGGGCGATTAATGCCGCATCAGGGTATGGGCTAGCAACGGAATATGCAACCGAGGTGAAGCGCGCGAGAAAACCGGGAATGGACGGCGAGGCGAGGTGGCGCACATGCACGTCGCCGACGCCGCTCGGCTTTAAGCAGCGAGGTAGGTGACGGTCATGACAATCGGGGCCCACCCATCAGTGATAGCGACGAAACGGTGCGAGCCGGAACCAGGTGCGGTTCGATGAATTGGTTCGACTCGATCAATACGACGCTGACCATTAGATCTAAAATGGACGGTTGAGATCTGGTGGAACGGGTTGGTCAGTCCGATTAGTTTGGGGACACGAGGGCCGTGCGATCTGCATCGGACGGTGGACAACCATCGGGCTCGAGCGGTGCAGCTAGGCGGTGCGGCTGAACCGAGCGGCGCGGTCGGACTCGAGTCCGAGTTTGAGTCCGAGCCTGATGAATAGTGATTTTAGACTTTGATTTTAAAAGCTGAGAAGATTTGGGAATTTTTAGAGGTATCTCCGAAGCTCCAAAAATTCCGAAATTTTTATGGTAACTCCTTTGAACAGAGAACAACTTTGTATAATTTTTCCAGAAATTTGGATGCACTGCATTGCGCTCCAAAAAAATTCACAAGCTGCTGCCCTAGGGATTTGACCAGAATTCAAACTGGTTTGACTTGCTCTTTTGAAATAGCAAACAAAATCTAAAAATTGTGAGATTTTGCAGAGAGGTTACTAGTATGGTCAAGAAAATAGGAAAAATACTTCCAGAGGATGATCACAAGTTTTTGCCTATGTTTTCTCTTTGGAGCTAAGATTTAAGCTATATGTTCTAATTGATTTCAAAAATTTCAAATGCAACAAATCTAGCAAAAGCTCCAGAAATTCAAACATGCGCAAAAAGTTTTAAATTCTTCTCATTTTCACATATTTGAAGTACAAACTTGAGTTCTGGATGTTACAGAAACATTCTCTCCTGTCACTATGCTTAAGTCTATCCGGATCATTCTAGCTATTGCTGCATATTTCGATTATGAGATATGGCTGATGGATGTCAAAATGGCTTTCCTAAATGGAAACCTAAGTGAGGATGTGTACATGACACATCCTGAGGGTTTTGTCGATCCAAAGGAAGCTAGAAAGGTATGCAAGCTTAAGAAGTCCATCTATGGATTAAAGCAAGCATCTCGGAGTTGGAACATTTGTTTTGATGAAGTGGTCAAAGGGTTTGACTTCATCAAGAATGAAGAAGAACCTTGTGTTTACAAGAAGGTTAGTGGGAGCAAGCTTGTGTTTCTGATCTTGTATGTGGATGACATACTACTAGTCGAAAATGACATTCCAATGCTTAAATCTGTTAAAACTTCATTAAGAAATAGTTTCTCAATGAAAGATTTAGGAGATGCAGCATATATTCTTGGTATAAGGATCTATAGAGATAGATCTAATAGGCTAATTGGATTAAGCCAAGATATGTACATTGACAAGGTGTTGAAACGGTTCAACTTGCAAGATTCCAAGAAAGGTTTCTTGCCAATGTCACATGGTATTAATCTTAGCAATACTCAGTGTCCTACGACCACTGATGAGAGAGACAAAATGAGTAGAATTCCAGATGCTTCGGCTATCGGATCTATCATGTATGCCATGTTGCGCACACGACCAGATGTGTCGTATGCTCTAAGTGTTACGAGCAGATATCAGTCAGATCCAGGTGAAGGTCACTGGATAGCAGTCAAGAACATCCTCAAGTACTTATGAAGGACTAAGGATGCATTCCTTGTATTTGGTGGTGAGGAAGAGCTGGTCGTAAATGGTTACACTGATGCTAGCTTCCAAACCGACAAAGATGATTTTAGATCACAATCAGGGTTTGTGTTTTGTCTGAATGGAGGAGTAGTAAGCTGGAAAAGTTCCAAGTAGGGAACGGTTGCTGATTCTACAATAGAGGCTGAATACATTGCAGCTTCGAAAGCTGCAAAAGAGGCTGTATGGATTAAAAAGTTCATTTATGAGCTGGGTGTGGTTTCGAGTGCCTTCAGTCCGATGGATCTCTATTGTGATAATAATGGAGTCATTGCACAAGCAAAGGAGCCTAGATCGCATCAAAAGTCCAAGCATATACTTCGGCGATATCACATTATTCGTGAGATCGTTGAGAGAGGTGATGTGAAGATATGCAAAGTGCACACGGATTTGAATATTGCTGATCCGTTGACAAAACCTCTCCAGCAACCTAAGCATGAGGCGCACACAAGAGCTATGAGTATTCGATACCTATATGATTGACTCTAGTGCAAGTGGGAGATTGTTGGTGATATGCCCTAGAGGCAATCATAGAGATGATTGTATCACGTCTATGTTTATGAGTTCTTGAATAAATGTTATTCTGTTCCCTGAATGAATCGTTAGTTCTGAAGATCAACGAGTATGTGACTTGTTGGTGAAACTCTTCAACTTATATGATGTCGTTCTAACAGTATCCCTGGTCGAATGTCACTGGTCGGAACACCAGTGACTCTACGACCAGCGCATGTATTGATTGATGACCATGTTTTACCGGTCATGGATATAGGGATATCGAATCAATAATGTGAACAGATGTTAGAGAACATAGGGTTGGATTGACCCACCTTGAGACACTATTGAGATTGTTATAATCCTGTGTGTCATTAGTTGGTCTCAAGCAATGATGATGTATAATCCTTAGACCTGAGATCAGCATGGTTCCCTACATGTGTAATAGCACTCTTAGGGGTTGCCAAACGCTACTCGTAACTGGGTAGTTATAAAGGTAGCTTTCGGGTATGCTATGAAATATACGGAGGGATGTGACTGGTTGGATATGAGATTTGCCCCTCCTAACATAACGGGAGAGATGTCTTTGGGCCCGTCGAAGTGGTCGGATAAAGAAAGTGTATGACCATGCCGCTAGTGGTCGAAGTGTTCGACCACATAAGGTTATTCGACAACTCGATCGAGAAAGTATTGAACAGTCCATGGATGATACATTATCTCACCTGGAGTTCAATCAGATATCGTGAGGTAAAAGGAGAATACTAGAGTAGGTCACTTAGTTCGATCAAGTCCAGACAAGTCGTATGGTGATACGAGCAAGTCGTAGACTGGTCGAACGAAATCACAGAGTGGTCGAAATCTGGTTGTAAGGAGTTACGAACTGGTCGTACAGAGATAGTACCTAATCGTAAGTGATGAGGACCTAGTTGTAGATCATATTGCATTAAGGTTCGTCCGATATAATTTGTGTGTATTCGGGAATCGTTATGTCCTGCTAGGTACCGCTATGACTCGTGGTCGGAAAGGGTTTCCGAGTCACAACCGATTACACACAAACCTAACGGGTCACACACTTAATGTGTTGGAACAAACAAGTACGAATACGATTCGTCAAACGTGTTCGGATAGGATCCAATATGGGGCACTATATAAGGAGTTGCTTGAGGCTATTGTTAAAAAAGAGAGACACGTGAGTTGTTTCCACCTTAACCCTAGCCGCCATCTTCTTGAGAGAGCCTTCCTGTGTGACTAGGTGCTAGTACACCAGCGTACGGTTGTTCCTTCTCTGGACGTGTGGATACCGTAGAGGCGCTACTGCGGTTGCTGTTGCACTGAGGACGATCCGCGATCTTCACAAGGAACTGCGGAGGTTGCTAGAGGAGACGATCGACTATGAGGACATTGGACGATCTTCTACGACCTCTACATCAGCGCGTTCTTCGTCGGACTAGGCTGCTCCGACTCTACTTCCGCTGCACTGCGTGTCTGGTTGTAATGATCTGTGATCATCTAACTTGCTTGGTATCCTGGTTTACGTGGTAGAAAATTTTGTATTGTTGCTAGCGTAGCCTACCCGTATCCCAACACCCAATACGTGGATGGCTCAGATTGAAATGACGTTCAGACCACGCCTCTTAGCCATACGATTTTGCATTCGGACGAACAGATCGACCACCGATAGTTCTGCCAAGGAGCTCGGAACTACCATTGAGCGGTATTTCTGTAAAGTACATTACGGTACTACTAGAAACACAGAGAAAACCACAAA
Organism: Ampelocalamus luodianensis; assembly: GCA_036346255.1. Taxonomy (NCBI): domain Eukaryota; kingdom Viridiplantae; phylum Streptophyta; class Magnoliopsida; order Poales; family Poaceae; genus Ampelocalamus; species Ampelocalamus luodianensis. Next base: position 38,339,463 of record CM070630.1, read on the forward strand.
AAGCTTTCAATCAAAAACTCCAAATGTATGAATGATCCTGGATTGATCCAAAATGCACAAGAACAAGCTATCAAGCAACTAGTTATGATCCCTTTTAATAGTACGGTATTTAACCTATAATCCGGTCTTCCAACCAATTCTCATAAGACCGGTAAATCGAAAAAGGATCATAAACTACTTATACCTTGTCTTTGAGCCATATTGATCTTCATGATGACCTTTAGCATGCATCTCCATGTTGTTGTATCCATTACTGGGACTAAACCATTTTAAACACTCAATAATTGCGTTAGTCCCATGTAACACATTATCATTAATTACCAAAATACCTTTTAGGGGCCTAGATGCTTTCACCGCCGTGCGGTGACGCCCCAGCGCGCGCCACGTGTCCCGGTTAGTGTTAAGCCAAAATTAGGGTTAGGTTTAGGGTTTAATCGAGTTTTGTAGGAATTTTAAAATATAACAAATGAGTTAAAAAATTATGAAATTTGACATGAAGTCTCCTGACACAATATACTTGCTTGTGTAAATTTTTCATAAATTTATTCATGCGGAATTTTTCTCGCTATTTCGTAAACGTGTACTGTTTGTACGAATTTGTAAATGTAGGAAATAAGCTCCAAAAATTATGAATTTTTTTTGAAGGCTCCTCAAGTAGTGGACTTTATTTTTTAATGTTTCAACAATTTTATATGTGTTCTAGAATTGTCTCAGAAATTTAGGATTTAGGTCACGAAAATTTGGATTTTAGGTTTCAGAAATTAGGGTTTCATGATTTCATGTGACTTTGAATGTATGGAAAAAAGCTGCAGTGCAACTCCATTGGAGATGTCGATATACAACATGGTGCAAGAGTACACAAATGACAAACAAAATACGTGTACAAATATAGCAAAACAAAACATGAATACAAATATACCAAAACATAGAAACTACACACGGTATACAATGTGGCTCACTCGTCTGAGCCACTACCCTCTGTTCGTTGCGGCTGCGGCTGCCTCTGCGTGCGCCTGGATGTCTTGCATCGGGCATGCCCCGTGGGGTACATGAGCCGGTCCGGAGATCGCGTGTCGACTCAGAGGGGGTATGGAGACCGTTGAGTGGGCAGAGGTGGACCAGTAGGCTGAGTCTGGCCCAGCAGAGTCTGGTAGGCATACATGTCGTCCTGATGAGGCATGCCGACCTGGGGGCCACCTTCGAAGAAATCATGAGTGACGGATGTGAGGACCTGGGGTATTTAACTCGTAATACTTAACCTCTAAATGGTTCTAGTATTACCAATTAAATATCCCAAGCCTCGATGGACATGTGCTTTCCAGAATTGCAGCACACATACATCTTATATAGAGTTATTACAAAAGAGCCGACCGGCCAAATGACATCAAAGTAACAAGTGTCAGCGGAAGCAAAAGCGCTATAAGATGGCTATAAACAAAAGACGACCGGTTAGCCAACATAACCCACAAGGCAACCGACCGGGCCGCCAAGTTAGTCGCACGATCCGCAGTAAAACTCACAGAAGTTGATCCCTTGGGGATCCACTTCCTCCTCTGCAATAACAAAGTAATGCAATTGAGTACAAAAATGTACTCGCAAGACTTGTGAGTAACATGCCTATAGAGCTGAATCAAAGGAAATAGTTATATGATTAATTGGACGCATAAAGCAATTTTCATTTGCAATAATGTAATAGATTGAAAGCAATTTATTAAATCTGTTTTTAATCATTGAAATAACAGCGAGGTAACCATAAATAATATAAGTAACAACCTAGAGGTGACTAACCTAATAGCCACCATAACATAGCACGAATCCCCGATTCGTGCCACCCAAGTTCAAGTTTTTAGCGAAAGGTTATAGTCTAACTCTTGAAAGACCTCCCCAAGTGTGTCCATAACCTAGGACGAGGCTATTCGAATAGATCAAATCCTGTAGGGGTGTACCAATGTATCCACACTCCAGACCGCCTTTAAGCCACAAGATTAGCACACTTCCAAAGGTATGCCGACACGGCTAAGTCCTACGAGACGTTTCTAATATTGTGTATCAACTACGAGCCGCTCGTATGGATAGAAAACCATACGCTACATTGTAAAGCCGAAATTCAACTACCCACCCGGGGTAAAGCTTTCGAACAACTACAATGCTCTGAAACATCTGCCTCCTACACAACCTCCTGCGACTCAGAGCTAACGCACACCAAAGTACTAAGTCAAGAGAGGTCTCATACCCTCTAGTGTGGTTAGTACGCAAGAATGCTTGGTTTAGTGTAACAAGATGTTCGATCCTTGTTGACTCGGGCACCATTCCAATCACACCCAAAAGCACACCATCATACCATTGTGCCCAAGTCCAAATCATTTTGTTTTCAGTTTTAGTTTTCTCAATTAAACATAGCACAAAGTGCTAAAAATAAAGTCATAATAAGCTTTGGTGTGATCAAGGTTATCGACTAAGTCGACAACCACCCAATTCTACCGGTAGCTAAGCATGACTAAGCACATTACTCAAACACTACTAAGTGACAAGGGCTCATCCAACGAACCCTAAATCATAGCAAGATAATCCTAGGCTCAGTAGTAGAGGATAAATATTTACCTACAGATTATGCATCTAATGGGTCAACTAATCGACAATAGTTTAACACAAGATAGCAATGCATATGTAGAATTTACAAACAACATATTAGACTTTGAAAATAATAGGAGCAATATGATCAAATGATGCTACATCTGCTTGCCTTGCTGGAAGTCCTCTTGCTGCAGAGGGTCACTTTCGGGTTCAACAAACTCTTCAGAACCTAACGCAAGCATGCGAAAATCCAATAAAAACGAAGAACACCGAAAGAAACTCAAAACCCAAAGTCATCCAAATTTCATGAAATTTACACAGCAGCAAGGTTATGATTTTAAATGAATTTAGCAATAAGAATCATACAATTTGGACTAAGCATGCAAAAGTTATAGTCTAAATAGTTTCTTTTAGCTATACAATTCAAATTAAATTAATCTCGGGTACTGTTCATGACATAATTTTCCAGAAAGTTCTAGAACCTAAAATTTTTATGGTGGGTAGAACATAGCATTCGAAGAACAGTAAAATTGGATTTACTTCATTTAGAGGTAAAATGAATTACTTATGATTTTTCTAAGTTGTGAAACTAGGGCATATCATTTTTCAGAGGCAATGGCATGAACAAAACCTACTCTATATTAAATTACATTATCAGAGGAATTTGACAAATTTTAGTTTGCTCAATTTGGAGCTACAGAGAAATACTTATGCATTTTTCAAGTTTTAAATGAATTTCCAGACAACATTTAATGTTTAAACAAGTTAATACAATCTATACCATTTTTTTTTGCTATAGAACAGCATCTAAACATATTTTTAGATTAAAGTTTAGGTAAACAGGAATTTATCCCAACAGGAATCATTTAAAAAGGAGCTAAAATGAATTAGTTATGAATTTTTAAAGTTTTAATACCATTTTCAGTTGACAAATAAAAGCTTACCGGAAAACAATCAAACTTAACCAAAAGGAAATGACATGGAACAATGTGGGCCATTGATTGCGAATCGGACAGCCCAACCGTGAGGGCCGAACGCAACGCGCACAGCGCCACACATCGTGGACTGTTGGATTAGATCCAATGATCCACAGTGGGGGAGGTGCTTGGGGTCCGAACGTCCCAACGGACGTGGGCCGCAGATCTAAAGATGAGAGGCTCACAACGAGAGTCCGGTTGGAAGTCCAAACGCTCGCGCCATCCGAGCCACAGATCAAGAAATGAACGCTGAAAAAGAGATAGGAACGCTAAGACTTTGGAAATGCTAAGGAGGTCTAGATCGCCGGATCAAAGATCTAACGGTCCAGAGCTGAGGGGAGGTCCTAAAGCTAAAGATCTTGCGGAGGAGGTCCTGAACGGCCCAGATCTCCAAGGGGAGATTCTGGACGGCCAAGATCTAGACTAGGGAGGTCCCGACGGCTAAGATTTCACAGGGAGGTCCTAGGGGTCAAAATCTAACAAAGGGAGGTCCCGACGGCTAAGATCTCACAGTGGGAGGTTTCAACGGTCAAGATTTACCCAGGTTGGTCTTAAGGGTTAGGATCTGCGGAGGAGGGAGGTCTTGAGGTTTTCCTTACAAAAGACTAAAGGGTGGTCTTTTGCAAAGAGGACCCCAAGTGTGGTCCCGAGGGTGGTTTTTACAAAAATGGTCGCGGGGTGGTCATTTCGCGCGGGGGTGATCCTAACGGTGGAGATTCAAGCCAAGGAGGTCCTAAACGGCTAGGATCTAAGATGGGGGGAAGGTCCTAGCACTAAGGTTTCGCAAAGAGAGATCCTACGGCTAAGAGCTAACCTTCAGAGATCATCAACGGCTAAGATTAACTCAAGAGGTCCAGGGACTTGTCGAAATTACGACAACAGTATAGAACCCCGCACTTTGCTCGCCGACTTGCTGCCGGTGACTCCAGTCGCGACGGTGCGAACCAACAGGTGCAATACGTGCTCAATACAATTGTGAACACAATGAGGGCACTCTCGATGGCGGAGCTGGCCTAAAACGCCGCCGAGCCGGAGAGGAGCGGAGGAGCAGATTCGGCAAAAACTGAAAACACGAAAAAGCTCCGCGACAACCTAATCTAATAGGTGCTCGAGCACTAAGGGGCTATTGCGCAAGTACTTGGGCCCAGAGGAGGTCCGAAGGAGGTTGGAGAAATCCTGGCGGCAGAGACCGACGCCGGAACTGAGGACGATGACGCTGAGAAGGGGCCCTGAACAAAATGAACACCATCGGGTGGTCACAAAAGCTTCGCAAAGGCCCAAGGAAGGTCCAGGAGCAAAGAATCGACCAGAGAAAGTACTTACCGGAGATGGGGAATAAATGAGTGCTTTCGGCCGCGAGGATTCCAAAACTTGAAATTAAGCCGTTCTTGAGAAACAGCCGAAACTCAAGTTAGGGGATTAGCTCCAGATGACCAGGTGGTCCAGGCGACACGGAAAGAAGAATTGAAGAACCAGTGGAGCACCGAGGTCGACGAGAAGCTCCAAGGTCCAGAAATGGCAGAAATAACGCCCTCGGTGGTTGGCGCACAATCACACAGAAAGAGAGCTGAGGTGACAGAGAGGTGTGAAAGAGAAGCCAGAGGAGGAGCTCGAGGTGCTCAAGTAGAAGGAGGTTCAACGGCTACACGAGTACAAGGTGTAATGGCGGACGTGACCTAAAGCTCCTACTGCGCGTGAAAAGGAGGAAGGAGTAGGTAAAGCTCAGACCTTACACTGACATGGGCAAAAACGAGGGGCTCAGAGCCGTTGAGGGGCCCCACGACATGACCAGTCACTGCACTGCTCACCTGCCATGGCGCACGCGCGTACGGGCGCGAGGAGGAAGAAGAAGAATAGGGGAGGAGGCCGGGGAGGTCGTGAGTGGTAGGATCGGGCATGGACGGCCACGATTACACAAGATCTCCAGGGGTCCAAGGTGGCAAGGGAGGTCGTGGGCGTTGGATCCAGATCCAACAGCAGAAGTGGACAGGGAGTCTCGGGAGGTCCGAATGGCTCCACCAATCAGTAGTGTCCGATGAGGATCTAACGGCTGACAAAGGTCGCTCGCAAAAAGAGCTGAACCCGGTGCGGTTTAGGTGGCTTGGTTCGACCGAGCCGAAAGGTTGGGATCGGGTCTGACCCGAGCCCGAGTCTAACTCAGCCCTAGGGTTAGAATTAGAATAGAGATATTTGGGGAATTATTTGAGGTAGCAAACTAACTCCAAAAATTCTAAAAGTTTTACAGGAGATTTCTAACTTTGATATTAACCTTGTATAAAAGTTTCAGAGGTTTTCATGCTGTACATTTTTCTCCAAAAATTTTGCAAGGTGCTGAGCTAGGGTTTGACTTAGAGTCAAACTGGTTTGACTGACCTCTTAAAATATTCAAATAATTTTTAAAAATTGTGAAATTTTTCAGAGGGGTCACACATTAACCCTAAAACTTAGGAAAAATATTTCCAGAGGATGATCATAAGGTTAGAAAAGAAGGTTTTTGAAAGGCCAAGATTTAGGTCAAAAGAGGCTTGTGATTTGTATTTTCATAATTATTTTACAAGAATTTTTCAGAACATACATGAAATACAAGATGTAAGAAAAGTTTTAAATTTCTACACATTTTCTTACATTGAAACACAAGCCAATACTTGGGATGTTACAACGGACTCAAAAAATTCACTCCGGGGTACGATGCTGGTAACTCCGATTGTACATATGAGCTCTGGCCTTAGAGGTACGGGGTGCCAGCCAACTCAGAAGAGCTCTTGCATTGAACGCACGGTGGGACAGTGAACTCAGAGGAGCTCTGCCCTGCGTATGGTCCAAACCCTGGCTGCCATGCTCCATACCCTGATGTCGTGTATTGCTCCCTGGTAGGAGCTAGGAGGCCCGTATCGTCGTCATCAGTTGACGTGAACTGGCCGTCACCTCCACGGTCAACTAAAGGCTGCAAGATGGAATGTTGTTAGTACAAATTAATAAACACTCTGGATGTAAACTGAGAATCTCGTACCTCCTAGATGTGCAGTGCAGATGACCGACGAGGAGCGCTAGTCTGTGTACCAAATGCAGACGGTAGAAGTGATGCATCCCGATGGACCTACGACAGGAGAACGACATGATGTTAGCGGAACGTAAGTCATAACCAAAAAATAGAACGTAGATTTGTACGTGACTTACCTCCCCGCCGATCTGGCCCGCGGATGATCGACAAGGAATGCTATGACGTCGGTCGGACTCGCTAGGTTGTGGTGACCTGGCTAGGTTCTTATGTTCCTTTACTCATGGTCTTAGATCAATTACTTTGTCCATGCATTGATAGCCTACAACATATACAATGTATGAAACTCTCGGAACGCTAATTACATTGATAGCATATGTACTGACAATTACATGGGACTCCTAAAGTCCAAAATATTTTCCTATGAAAATCTCAGAACGCTAATTACACGGGACTAACAACGTTAAGCTAAGTAAATGCCTAAAAAATTACAACTACTTAAGTACGCATCCACCGTAAAATTACGACTAATTATTTCGTAACTAATTAACGAGGCCTTAAGAATTAAACGACGGAGATACAAATTACCTGCGAATGACAGCGGTCAATAATGCAGAAATGTCCCTGAAAATATAATCGGCAGAGCAAGAGAGCGAGTGAGAGAGCGAGCAAGCAACTGCGAAATGAAATTGCGCTCATTCGCTCGCTAATTTATAGACGGGAGGGGATCCTTCCTCGCACACGATCGGTTTTAATTTGCATACGGCAAACAAGGATTAGACGCGGGAGACGACAAATTGATGGAGGTGACAGGATAGCAAGATTACTTGCTTTCGGTGGAAAAGAAAGGCAGATAGATGGAGGGCCTCATTGGGATGTTTGTCTGTACAACACATGTCACGTTTTCTGTTGATTTTTTTGTTCTCACCAAAACAGTATACATTTATGAAATAGCGAGAAAAATCCTGAATGAATAAATTTATGGAAAATTTACACGAGGAAGTAAACTGTGTCGGGAGGCTCCACATAAAATTTTATAATTTTTTGAACTCATTTGCTATATTTTAAAATTCCTACAAAAACCCACTTAAACCCTAAACATAACCCTAATTTCGACTTAACCCTAACCCGGACACGTGGCGCGCGCTGGGGTGTCACCGCATGGCGGCCGTGCAGCAAGGGGCAGGTGGCGGTCGGAGAGGGCTGCCGCACAGTGGGCCATGCGGCAGGGTGCCAAATCTGCAAAAAAAAAAAAAAATCATCCACAACCATTTATGTAAATACGGGACCAAAAGATGCTAATAGTGCAAAAAATTCAATTAGTTCTACATTGGTTGTATAAAGTGAGATGTAGTAGCATAAAATGCTTGTTGGGTCCAAACATATCACTTCCAGTTAACTCTTTTAAACGAAGTGGGGATGAAAGTGTAACTGGGGTGCTATGCATGCGTGGGCTCAACCCAAGGTGGGCTATGCAAAGAGCAGATTTTGGGCTCATGGTGTTACAGATAGCATGAGAGCATCAACTTTTGTTGCACAGGCATGTGCACGTGTGGTGTGATTCTAGGCATTTATCGTTTATACGGTGTGTTGTCGGCCCATGTGGAGTTGTGATGGTGGGATTAGTCCCACATTGGTTGTCTAAAGTGAGTTGTAGTAGTATATAATATTTGTTGGGTCTAAACATAACACTTTCGAATTAACAATTTTACACTAAGCGAGAACGAAAGTGTAAGTAAGGTGCTATACAAGCGTAGGCTCGCCCCTCGTGGGCTGGTGTCACTTTTACGGTTGTGCCCCTTGTGTGATTGATTGTTGGGAAAAGCATGTGTGGATTAGTTGTTGTCAGTGGGTAACACGACGACAAGAACAGTTTCTTATGAATAAAAGCTTACAAAAGAAAGGAAATCTATTAGGTTATTTGCTCGATACCAAACATAAGTCGTTTTAGCTCATAGCACTAGAAGTAAAATAAAATGATCTCCCTGTCTTTGATTTATTCCTGTACTTTAATGATTCTTCTTGTGAAGGAGAGAGGTTGACTTATATTTAGAGAGATAAACGTCTCATACGTGGTACCGAAGTAAGTATAAAATTTCAAATTTACGTGGGAATCCGTAACATTTCTTTGCCCACCACAGTGGATCCAAGCCTAAGCTAACCACTTGACAGACAGACCATATCCTTGGTTTTGAGTTGACTCAAAAAGGTTCACAAAAAAATGGACATCGCCATCAAGTCAGCCTCCCTCAGTTAGCCATGGAAGTGCACTCAAACAACAACAGGAAGCAAACAAAATTACATGCACCTAATGCCATCGTAGATTGTCATTGCCAACCTCGCAAAGGAAGGAGCGGCCATAGTGTTGAATCACTCCCTACCCACTGAAAAGAAAATGAGGTTTCAAATCAGTAAACAACAAAAAATGTACAAAATCATTCAGTATTCATCACTGTACATGAACAGAACGGGGTGCTCGATAACTTATTTGTAAATATGGTATGATCAAGCGTTCCATTGTTCCATAATGTATACACAAACAATTCCATGTCTTGGCAGGAAGCCAGATGCTCGTAGCTTGCACGGCAAATCTGTTAAAAGACCATCACCATGCAAGCTCTTGATACAAGAAGTATTAACTAACTAGGGAGCATTGTTCGGGAAAAACAGAAACCCAAAGGTGGTTCCTAATCTGTTCTATAATCTTAAGGTACACAACTTGAACTACAATCATATTACAGTAAACAGAACAAAATTCAATCCAGTACATTCCCCCTCAGCTCCCACAATTTCACTGTGCCATCATCACTCGCAGATGCCAACATCCTCGGGTCCTAGAAATTTATTTGACAAGATAAGTACTTCTATTTCAAGTTACAGATACATAGAACCATCATGCGTAGTGATAGTGAAAAACTGACAAGGTAGAAGCAAATGAAATCCATTGCACCAGCTTTATACATAGAGACTATTTTGTTGCTAATTCTCAGACATTACCTGAGGACACCATCGGACACAATTTATATCCATGCCATGTGCCTTCTCTTTCTTCAATGTTAATCTGTACGAAGGCCCATCAACCTGCGCTGTCCAAGGTTACCTTCAATACTTCAAACAAAACACCATGTATTCCTTTTTGTTTATTTTTTCTAAAATATTTTCACTGACACTGACACATCTAATGAGTGAAATCTTGCATGCTGTCTTCAGCTTTTGCAAAAGAAAATACCATTATGGTATTGGGAAACAATAGTCATGCATTTTTTAAAAGAAAAAATAGACATACATAATTTGTCAGTGATCTAAATCAAAGGCAGCCAACAGCTAGCTAAGTCACTAGGAAAATGAAACCACATTTGTTCAGCCAATGGTCATGTGCATTTTTCAAATTTATGGGCGACTCTCAACCCTTTATTCCTGGGAAAAGTTTGATCACCAATAAATTATGCGATCCCTGCTAGATTGGAACATTACACTCCAGTATTTACCACAAAAATAACATGGACAAACAGGCCAGCTAAGCAAAGCACAAAAAGATTGAACATCATGAGAATTTGAATGTGCAATGGAAGGGTAAGATACCATACTACTCTTCTCCTCAGCAAAAAAGCAGATTGCATCGTCACCTGCCCCACTGGCTATAACATCCTCCCTGCCATGCACAGAGGAACAGGGAAATGTCAAAGAATAGTACAACAGTCTGCTCTAATTAATTTAGCATTCCAATTCATATTGGCTGATGTAAAGACATTGGTAGATTGTAATGATCACAAGACGATAGTACACAATGTGTTAACTGATTCAAAAACCAACCATCAGCGCCCAGTGCCCACAGAATTTGGGGAGGTAATAATTTCTCATTTCAAATGGACATTCAGCATATAAGAATACAACAATGGTACTTCGAATTTCGAAAATATACACATCAATAGTCAGATTCATGCCAAAAAAAAATCCTATCTTTCGCCAGGATGTTGAACTGAAAGTTTAGGACTTTAAGCAGCTTTTCTTGGATCCTGTCCATTAGTCCAACAGGAATCTTGATGTATATAACTAAGTTTATCCGCATAGAATACAACGCAGAGCACATGCCTTTAGGAATATCTGGTACTTTCAACTTTAGGATTGTAATCCAGGCAGAACACCACATCCTTATGCATCCATTTCACATGTTATTAGGTATAGCTGGTGTATTCGGCGGTTCCCTATTCAGTGCTATGCATGGTTCCTTGGTAACCTCTAGTTTTCTCCCATCAAGAAGCAAGAAATTAATGGGTTGAATTGATAAATCATGCTCACATTTTAGCTCATAAACAGAGTTAATTTGTTAGTTCCGTCGGAACTAAATTCCAATGCATCAATAATATCTTGGTGATCGGAGTTCAACTCACCTTGACCAATGGGCTGAAAAAATGGTTCGACCATGATATCCTGTGAGAGTAGAAAGATGTCGCCTGAAATCAAATAACAACCATCCTATTTAGGAGGCATGGTGTGGAAAGGCAAGATAAATGTGATACCTAGCTTCAATTCAGTGATGTAATATACTAGAAATATAAATAGAACTAGGACAGCTACAACAACGTCAACTCATAGTCATTAGGTGAGGCATGGTAGCGAGTATGTCTCAGCTAGTCAGCTTTTAACCAATAGACATTAGCCACCATATATATGGGCAGGGCTAAATTGCACTCCAGTACAAAGCAGAGCAAAAGTTTACTCAATGTAATTACTAATATTAGATCTTACCCTAATAGCAACAAAGATGAGTATCTTTAAATTAGACTAGTTGCTCTACACTAAGAGGGATACCAAACAACCACTGCTCTGTGAAGAACGGGCACGTCCTTGTTTATTGGTTTACATTTCTCGCGGGACTAGACTAGTGGAGAATACAAAAATGTTGATGCATGCCAGAATAATAATAATAAAAGGCATAAAGACAGTAATATGTTTCATTTATTACTGTCATAGCCTATTTTTGGGGAGTAGAGACTAGATTGTTTAACTACCACATAGGTTGTCTTCTTCAGCAGCCAGAGCTTTTAGGCACAGCTGTGTTATTTCAGTGTTATCAAACTTCATAGAAAAAATATAATTCAACAAATCGAAGGATGCTACCCAAGCAGAGAACATACGTTTTAAAAGAAAATTTCTTACCAAGATTCATGACCTCCAGTTTTTGGTTGAGACAAATCAGCACGTGTGTCCCATATTTTCAAAGTATGGTCATCACTGAATAACAACTGTATGGCATTAGTAACTTCTCTAGGGGGCTGTTTGGAACACAGGAATTTCACAGTCTACAAGAATCTGGGAAAAATCCTGTGTTCCAAATAAAGCCTAGGACATCATGCCATAAAAGACAGATCTTAAACAAGCATGATAAAACGGACCTGCATGTGACCAACCTATCACCTTTCTGGTTAAAAGACAATGCCCATACTGTTGATGAATGACCACTGAAATTAAGAAAAACGACATCAATCATACAAGGGCATGATACAATAATCAGTCAAGCACTGAAACTAAAAAGAATATACAAGTGTTCTGTTACCAATCATAGAACATAATAGCCGTCGACAATTGAAGTAAACAACATGATGGAGACAAAATTATCGTATGCTACCCTATTTTGAAAGAGGGATGGCAGAAAATTGATCTTATCTCTACTACTTAAAAATTAGAGTTGATGGTCGTCTGCCCTCCTCACCCACTTCGGCATCCATTAGATCAACAAGCGGGGCACCAACAGCCTGGATCGAGGTGGTGGTTGCCCGTCATCAGGCTCCCTCTTTCCCCAAACTGCTCGATCCCCCACGTCGGTGGCTACGGTGGTAGTCAGGACTGCGGATGCTGTCGAGCTTTGCGGACCCCGTTCCCTCCTGGCGTGCAGCTCTCCATCCTTCCTGTTGCAGTTTGTTCCGGTGAGTTAAGCCACTACCCTTCTCCCCTAAACTCTCCCTCTTTCCTACACAAATTAAGAGTTGCCATTCATGAGAGGGTGAGCTGCTATGCTAATCTCGTTTTTTCTACCAATCTTTCTAGGTTTGGGGGGATTCAATGAAGCATAATTGTAGTGGTTGTTGATTGTATTATGAAGCCTCCGCCCCGCCACCCTCCGAGAACGCCGAACTAGGCGATCGTCCCCCTTCCGCCGCCGACGCCATCGCCGGATTTGGCCGAGGATGGGTCTGTGGCCACCTTCTCCAGACATCATCACCATCCTTGATGTAGCCCCAGTGCTTAGCCCCTCATTCGTCTCTTCCTTCCCCTCCCCTCTTGTGCCGCACGATGGCTCTACGAGTGATGGAAGTTGGAGGCTGGTTGGAGGCATCGCAAGCTCGGCAATGAGGACCTATGATGGATTGAGGTTTTCTGGTGCTATGGCTGCCTATACGGAGAGCAAGCTTTGCTTGCCTTGGACCATGATGGAGCACCCTGACACCATCGAAGACATTAGCTAAACTTGTGATTTGGCAACAAAATTTCCTTTGGGTAATCACTTGCCGCTGCTTTAAATTCACTTAAAAATTGGAGTTGGTGGTCATTTGTCCTCCCCACCCTCTCCAGTGTCCGTTGGATCAGTGAGCAGGGCACCAATAGCCCGGATCGAGGTGGTGGTTGCCCGTCGTCAGGCTCCCTCTTTCCCCGAACTGCTCGATCCCCCACGTCGGTGGCTACAGTGGTAGTCGGGGCTGCGGATGCCGTCGAGCTTTGCGGACCCCGTTCCCTCCTGGCGTGCAGCTCTCCATCCTTCTTGTTGTAGTTTGCTCCGGTGAGTCAAGCCACTACCCTTCTCCCCCAAACTCTCCCTCTTTCCTACACAAATTAAGAGTTGCCATTCATGAGAGGGCAAGCTGCTATGCTAATCTCGTTTTTTCTACCAATCTTTCCAGGTTTGGGGGTATTCAATGAAACGTAATTGTAGTTGTTGTTGATTCTATCATGAACCCTCCACCACCGCCACCCTCCGAGAACACCGGACTAGGCGATCGTCCCCCTTCCGCCGCCGACGCCATCGCCGGATCTGGCCGAGGATGGGTCTATGGCCACCTTCTCCAGACGTGATTGCCATCCTTGATGGAGCCCTAGTGCTTAGCCCCTCATTCGTCTCTTCCTTCCCCTCCCCTCTTGTGCCGCACGATGGCTCTACGAGTGGTGGAAGTTGGAGGCCGGTTGGAGGCATCGCAAGCTCGGCAATGAGAACTTGTGATGGCTTGAGGTTTTCTGGTGATATGGCTACTTACACGGAGAGCAAGCTCTGCTTGCCTTGGACCATGGAGGAGCACCCTGACACTATCAAAGACATTAGCTAGACTTGTGATTTGGCAACAAAATTTCCTTTGGGTAATCACTTGCCGCTGCTTTAAATTCACCAAAGAATTTGTTTATTATTAGTTAGTGCTAGCTTATTTTTAGAATTTGTTACTGCCTTTCAGATGGTTCGAGAGTAGGCTGAGAGATAGCTGTTACATTGAAGTTTCCAGGGAGGTATACCTTTTGATGCTATTTGGTACATGCAATAATGTTCTGCACATTCGGATGAATGCTAGAGCAGCTTTTAAAGAGGAGGAGATCAGTTACTACTAATGGGAGCAAATTTTTTAGAAAAAGGCTCCAAGTATTATCTTTTGTACTTGTACTGCCTCATGAATTCAGAAGTGTTCATGCCTTATGTCGTGTGTATCTCATTTGAACTTAAGTTGGAGGCTCATGTTATTAGTATCTGAAGGTTTAGTGCCACTCAACTTGCCCTCAGAGTTAAGGATATTGATAGATACCAGAAGATGCTATGAGGTTGGCGGTAAATTAGAATCTTGCAGTTGCGGATGATAACCAAGCCGATATTTTTGTAGTTCCAGTTCCTCATGATTAGTCCTACCTAAGATACATTTATAACAACTAAATTAAGCAGTTTCGTTTTCTAATATATGCTAACGGTGACCTTCTGCCTCAAAGGTTGTTTTTTCTCTTGAACTACACAATGTCATTCTTTTTATTTCTTATGTACTCTATTGTTCCTCAGTATCTTTCCTGTTTATTGTGTGTCTGGTTCATCTTGGATTTGGATTTTCAGTAAGCAATTTGAGATTTTGCTTCAGTTGATTCAATAATTATAATCTTAATGTAGCTGCAAAGAATGCATATATAACCGAACAATGGACTACCTTTGGTTCAACTATTGGGCAGTGGGCTCAAAATCATTTGATTAAAAGCTCATATTTCTAAAAGTTATTTTCCAAGATATTAGAATGCATTTAATTAGGTGCATTAAGGTGTAGAGTAATTCATGGTTGTTTTATTATAATTTATTTGATAGAAAAACAAGCTTTTGAGCTTTGTTCCTAGATATAATCAAATACAACCTACTCTAATAGTTTGCTCTCCAGTTGTCGATCCTCAGTGCATATATAATTTATTTGGACCTATTCTCTTGCAGTTATTTTCATCCAAGTAAAATCCAGTGATTACTGGCTACTAATGTACGTCGTACTCTTTTCAGGTTGGTAAAATGCCAACAATCAACAGACCAAAGAATATGTTACTGAATTTACTTAGCTGTAGAGCACATGGATTTGTTGATGCCTCCCAATAGACTGCCAAACAATGTTGTGCACGAACTTGCAAAATTTTAGAGCTATAGCTGTTGTCAGTTGTAACCGCTCATGCCAGTTGTGTATATGCAACATATACTTTCTTATGCTATTTTCTAATTCTGTTTGTTATGAAGTAAAATGGTCAAGTTTCTTTGTGAATTAGTGTGTAGGATTGGTGGCTTTCTACCAATAACAACACACAAGACTTCCTAATTTTGGTAAGGAAAGCAATTGCATACTCATATAGGCATTGATTAAAATATTTAAAGATAAGCCCTAGCAGCATAGCAATTCTTAGAAGTTTGGTGAGTCGGTAGATTGAGAATGTTTGGTAGTTGATGTACGCTTTTGTTGTTTTCCAACTTGATTGGCCGATCTATTCTGCTTTATTTAGCTAACACCAAGATGTTAGCACAGATCGAGTCATTGTTACTGCGAATCTAAAAATGTATGCACGTATGCATATATGCAGATAATTATGCATATGATATACTGTTGTTCAAATGATAAAGCAAATGGTGTTGCACTAAGTTACGATAGTACCGTGTGCCCTTTGTCTTTGATCCTATAAATGCACTATCTTCATCCCCTGATAGCGCACGGTGAAGCACACAGCCTCTTCTATTAATGCATTGTTTCTATGCTTCCCGTGAAAACAAAAACACGAGGTGAAGCGCGCATGCGTTCTACTACACTTGATTTTCATCCAAAGTAATTATTTTTAAGAAAAGTTCCAAGAACTGATATTCAAGATGGTTGTCCGAAACTAAATTCAACATATTTGTAGTTCACAATTTACTTCCTCCCTTAAAAAAATATAGGGTGTATTTTGTTTTGCACATAGACCAAGAAGACATTGAAAAATGGCTAAACTACCTCTAATTATTATCTCTAAGTAACAAGGGGTTAAGAGACGTGAACTAGAAAATAAAAAAACAAAAGTCTCAATTCAAACAATGTTTCTTTCAAAGCAATTTGAATGG
Organism: Ampelocalamus luodianensis; assembly: GCA_036346255.1. Classification (NCBI taxonomy): domain Eukaryota; kingdom Viridiplantae; phylum Streptophyta; class Magnoliopsida; order Poales; family Poaceae; genus Ampelocalamus; species Ampelocalamus luodianensis. Next base: position 38,355,595 of record CM070630.1, read on the forward strand.
CATTGATATATATCTTTATTTGTTTTGGTTCAATTCAAGGAATGTGTTGCATACCAGTACGTAGATAACATGAAGATTTCATTTTTTTTTAAAAAAAATGTCCATTGCGACTTAGCTTCGTCACCACGGCGAGGGTGCGTTGCAGACTGAGCATGGTGGCTGAGGTGTGACACGAGCCGCAGTGGAGCTCGTCTGGGTGCGGTGGCAAAGCCAAGGCCGTGGGGGTAGGCTGAGCACGGTGGCAGAAGCATGACTTGAGTAGGGGCGGAGCCGGCGGAGCTCGGCCGAGTGCCGTGGTGGAGCTGAGGGTGTGGCGTAGACTCGACGTGTTGGGATAATATGTTTCTTTTTATTCGTAGCAAAGCATGGGCATCCAACTAGTTATCCAAAAACAGATGAAATAGTATCAAAACAATCCTAACGGTTAATTGCAAGATAACACAAACATATTATTATGCTTGACATGGGATCCAAAATGGTGTTTCAGCAAAGTGGGAACAAAACAAAAAGCAAGTGAAATGACAAATAAGAAATGGAAATAGAGAATAAGAATATACAAGACCCAAACATATTAAAGGAACAAAAGTTTTAGTCCAAATCATAAAATCAACAGCAATGTAATGCAGAAAAAAAATAAAATGCGACGAATTTTCATGCATCACATCTTTTTATAATCAACAGCATCACAGAAGCTGAAGACAAAAAAAAACAGCATCATAGAAGCTGAAACTTGGTGATTGAATAAATTAATACGGTGTTACAATATAAATAAGTCAAACAGATTATACCACAAGTTAGTAGTAGTTTTATCGAACAGGGGATAACAAAAAGGGCAACAGGACAAAAGAGCCTAGTTACCAGTTATTGGACTCAGTTAATGTCTGTACACAGTGCCACTCATCATCACCATCGTCAGCCCAGACCTGCATCATACAATCTTCCATTATTACACTTGAAGAACACTACCAAATGAATGGAGCAAAAGCATCAAAGACTCTCCATTCTTTTCCCCCACCCCAGTAATAGTATCTTGAAATAGTAAGATGTCCAGCACAATATGAAGGACAAACAAATGCATGATTATGATATATGCAATTGTTTAAAATTAACCAAGTTCATACCCTGATTGAATTGTCATAGCTGACGGAAACCAAAATATCAAGGAATGGGTGCCACTGCACCATCTTCACGTCCTGTGTGTGCCCCTGCAACACCGCGACGCACTCGTACTCGTTCCCTGGCTGCACCTCCCATATCCACACCGTCTTGTCCCGGCTGCATGTCGCGAGCAGCGACCCCGACGGGCTCCATGACACGCTCTTCACCTCATTCTCATGCCCCTGCACACCCACAGCACAAAGTCAACACCCACAAGTACCAACACTCCCAACCACAACAAACGGTGATAACACCGATCCCAATCTCTAATTCCAGCAAATCACCTCCAATGTGGCGACACACTCAAAGTCTGCGCCGGAGTACTCCCATATCCCCGTCGTGGAATCGAAGCTCGCGGTGGCCAGCAGCTTTCCGTTGGGGGACCAAGCGCACGACCTGACCGTGCGGTTGTGCGTGTCTTCGAGCACATCCTAATCAAATCAAACCCACGCAATTAAAGCTAATCGTTGCAATTTACGGCTCTAAACCGTACTAAACCTGAGTAAGAAAAAAAAACATCCGCGATGAGCTTGGCGTTACCGAGCAGTGCCAGGCGCCGTCGGGCGCGCGCTTCCAGATCCGGACGGTCTTGTCGCCGCCGCAGGAGGCGAGGACGGGGCCGGCGCCGGCGCCGGGGGAGGGGTTCCAGGCGAGGGCCCACACGCGGTCGGTGTGGCCCGTCAGGCGGTGAGCCTCGCGGAGCTCCGCCTCGCCGCCGCCGCCGTCCATAGCCGAGTCGCCGGCGATCGCTGGTGCCTTAGGGTTTTAGGGGTGAGAGTAAGGAGTACGGTCACTCACCGTTGCAGGGTGGAGGAGGGCATAGAGGAGCCGCGGAGAGGTGCGACCGTGCGAGGCGGCGACGGGCGAGGAGGGAGGGTGGGGTTACGGGTAGGTGAGGGTAGTATTCGTCGGAGTCAAGCACGCGTGGAGGACACGTGCGTGCTCCCCGCCTAGGCTATAAGAGCCGGGACCGGTCACCAACTCCTTCCGGAAACCAGATCATTGTGTTAAGAAATCGGTCCAGGATCGGGAGTTCTGGTTCAATGTGGGCTCTTTATCTCAAATTCTAGCAGAGTCATAGCCTATAAATAGGAGGTGCTATTCATTATAAAGGATGGATCGATGGATGAATGAATAAAGAGAAGCAAGAAGTCCCCCTACATCTCTGTGTTCTATCTCTTATTCTGTTCTTGTGTTCATGCATTGTTCTTACGATTCTGAGTTTGTCTACGAGGTTATCGCTCGGACTTGACTCGCCAGCGACGATTCCTCAACACGTTATCAGCACGATCGACTCTCCTCGCATCGAAAAGGTAACCGTCGATGAACGACACTCGTAGATTGAATCGTTTTTCTAAATTGCTTTCAATTCCTCAATTGTTGCTTTCTAGATTTTTTTTTCTATGGTGCAAATTTGCTCTAATCTGTCGCGAGCCGACTTGGAGTCGCCGGCACAATGCCGATCGACAGATTGCATGAAAGAGCGGATGTCGATTGTACCGTAGATTGGAAATTGCAAATCTGTTCTATCCTACCGCGAGCTGACTTGAAGTCGCCGGCAAAACCAATCGGTGGTTGCATGAAAGAACCGATGTCAATTGCACTGTATTACATCGCATTGCATTGCATACACACATGGATGAACAGTAATTTCGAAGAAAAAATTTGCTGTTGCCTGCCACGAAGAGCGGCGCCGCGCCGCCGCGCTCGGCCCGCACGGACCCTCCCTTTCCTCGCGCCTGCAGCGCCGCCGCCACCTTGAAGGCGCGGCGTCGGCCGCCTCGCCGGGCACCTTGAAGCCGTCCGTAGCGGCCCCCACCACCGGCACCGGCCGTCATCATCAAGAAAAAGAAAGAAAACGGGGTGGAGGGTCGTTGTCGCCGCCCGCCGGCGGCCGCCGCGCGGCCGCCCGGCCGGCGATACCGCCGCAGCGTCGCACCCCGCCGCCTTGAAGCGGTGATCCCGTTGGCCCCGCCGAGCCGGCCCCCGCACGTAGCCGCTCCCGCCTCCACCGCCCGAAGCGGTACCGCTCGCTCCATCGCGCGCCAGAAGCGGCGCCCGCCGCCTCGGGCTCCTTGAGCCGCCACAAAGGAAACAAGCCGTCGGCCGCCTCGGGCTTCTCCGGAGCCGTCGCTTCGGCGCCCCGTCGGCCGCGACCGCCGTTTTCCCACCCGCACCGCCACTTTACTCGCGCGCGCTGCATCCGTAAGCGTCGCGCGCGCCGCCGCATTGTCGCCGCCTTGAAGGCCGCCGCCAACCACCTCCGCGCGCCTTGAAGGCCGCCGCGCCCGGCCACAAGCACCCGCCCGCCGCCTCGTGAGCACCGCCACCCTCCCGCCCCGCACGGCCACCCTAGGTCTTAGGATAATGAGAGATATAATTAACAATTCACAGGGACATAATATGAATAAAAATAATTTCCCGAATCAGAAAGATTTTGTGTGCCCCACATGTGCCACCGAGAAATTAATTATTAGACCTTTTGCTCTGAAAGCGAAGGATGAAGTCCCTGCATTCCTGGATCGTATCCAGGGAGATATTTGCGGTCCTATACAGCCCCTGTAAGGGTCATTTAGGTATTTTATAGTGCTCATCAATGCTTCCTCGGAATGGTCGCACATATGTTTATTGTCTACGAGAAACCATGCTTTTGCAAAGCCAATCTCGTAGATAACTAAATTAGAAATATTTTCCCTGATCATCATATGAAGTCCACCTGAATGGACAACGTCGGAGAATGTACTTCGAAGGCATCTGATGATTATTGTATGAAAATGAGAATTAAAGTTGAGCATTCTATACCGCACATCCGCACCCAGAATGGACTACCAAAACTTTAAAGAATTGTAATTTACCAACTATATGTTGGGGACATGCGATCTCCGCCGTGCGACTCTCATCAATTTTAGACCGTCGGCCTATAACATCCATCCAACTATGCAACTAGCGCAAGGGTCAGCACTGAAAACTTCTCATCTTCGCAGGTTTGGTTGCAAGGGTTATATACCTATACCATCACCACAGCGAACTGCAATGGGTCTTCTCCAAAAGTCTGGGATATACGTTGGTTATGAGACAGCATCCATAATCAAGTATTTGGACCCTATGACTGGAGATTTGCATAATGCCCGATTCGCTGATAGTACAATAGATGAGGTTAGTTTCCCGTCATTAGGGGGAGGAAATCAACCCTTGATAATAATATCGGGAAACAATTGAAGTCTAGAAGAAAATTGAAGTCCAGAAGATAATTGAAATCTATGCATATGACCCACGCACTAGTGAAGCAAATAGAGAAGTCCAGAAGATAATTGCAGTCCAGAAGATAATTGAATTGAAGTCTAGAAGACAATTGAAGTCCAGAAGATAATTGATTTGCAAGTATTAGCGAATCAACTGCCAGACTACTTTAGTGATTTGAAGAGCGTGAATAAGTAGCATTTGCCTACAAGCAATGCACCGGAGAGGGTTGAAATACCATTGAAGGTATCCCTAATCCCGTCCAGAGGCCTCAGAACAAAAGGACGAGAACTCCGGTCCCTCGAATCCAAAGTAACCGGGGACGCCTGGTGAAAAAGGATAAGAAGGACTTGACACAGCCGGTCACCGAAGTGCCCCAGAACTAGAAGGGGAGCGAGTTGAGACTTGGCATCGGTATGGAACCTTGTAAAAGATATACTGAATTGAACATCCCCATGAAGGGAGACATCAGCATGGATGTGTGCGCACACATCGGAACTGAAAAACTAAAGGGACTTGCCCCGAAATTGGAAGAAGCGGTGAGCAAGTAGAAGCATTAAAAGAACCGCCCCTTGAAGAAATAGTTATAAACTTTATGACCTTGGGAGAACCTTTGAATATGACAACAGCCAATGTCGACATTTATTTTACAAAGAAAATTGCCACAATCAACGATCTTGATCCAGAGCCTGCATTGCTCGCTGAATGAAAGAAAAGATCAGATTGAGAAGATTGGCAGAAGGCAATAGAAACTGAATTATTCTCTCCAAATAAAAGAAAGACGTTTGGGCACATGTAGCGCACGTCTCCCTTGTGCACCCCGTAGGGTATAAGTGGGTATTTGTTCGAAAGAGAAATGAAAAGAAGCAAGGCTCGTTGTACAAGTTTTCACTGGACATCCAGAAGATGATTATGAAGAAACCTATTCCCCGGTCATGGGCGGAACTCCCTTTTAAATATTTATCTCAATGGCAGTGAACTTGAAGTTAGAAGTGAAATTGATGGATGGGGTACCAGCATACCTTTATGAAATATTGGATTCAGACATTTATATGAAGATACCTGAATGTATCACTGTCCTGAACCAAAACAGAGCAAATAGAAATATGTACAGTGTGAAACTCAGAAAGTCATTGTACGAACTTAAGCAATCAGGCAGAATGTGGTATAATCGCTTGAAGCGACTTTCTATGCAAGAAAGGCTACACGAAAAATGAGAATAATCTCTGTGTATCTATACGACGATCCCAGAATGGATTTTGTATAATATTAGAGTGTGAAGATGATCTGAATATCATCGGAACCCTGAAGGATATTAAGAAAGCAAGCTCTTACCTGGAGTCGGAGTTCGAAACGAAAGATTTGGGTGAAAACCAAATATTACCTAGACTTGCAGCTTGGGCATGCCCCTGAAGGTATATTAGTACATCAGTCAACCTACACTCAGAAGGTGTTAGAAAGGTTAAACTTTGAAAAGGCATACCCTTTGAAGGTATTAATGGTTGGGAGATCTTTGCAGCAAGACAAAAACCCGTACAGACCTAAAGAAGAGGGGGAGGAAGTCCTGGGACCGGAATTCCCACACTGAAGTGCAATAGAAGCGCTAATGTATTTAGCAAACTGTACTAGAACGGACATTGTATTTGCCGTGATCCTACTAGCAAGGTATAGTGCAGAACCTACCAAAGGCATTGGCAGGGAATAAAGGGCATCTTCCGATACCTCCAAAGAAGCAAAGAATTTAGTCTGTTCTACAGAAAGAACAAAAACTTAACTATGAATGGCAATGCAGATAACGGGTACTTGTAGGACCCGCATAGAGCCAAATTGCAAACAGGCTATGAACTCCTATGTGGTGGAACTGCAATTCCATGGAAAACGTCTAAGTAGAGTCTTGTATCGACTTCGACGAACCACTCGGAAATAATAGCACTGTACGAGGCCTTACGAGATTGTGTTTGGCTTCGACGGATGATTCACCACATCCAGCAGTCATGTGGATTGAATACCGCTCTAACCCCCACTATTAAATGCAGCTTGTGTTGCACAAGTACAGATGAGTTATGTGAAGAATTCTCTCACAAAGCATATCAACCCCAAGTTCTTCTATGCTCATGAATTGCAAAAGATGAACGTATTTAAAGTACTGCATACTAAGTCGTGTGAGAATCTTGCAGATTTATTCACTAAGTCACTTCCAGCGTCTAACATTGAAAGATGCATACGTGAATTGGAATGATGAGACTTAGAGAAGTGCAGAATTCAGGGGGATAACCTTCACGAACTCATTATTAAAGCTTGATCATGAAGATCGAGTACCCAAAGAATAAATCCAGGAGATTAAATGAAATTGGGTGGATTGTACTCTTTTTCCCTTGACGAGTTTTCCTGAAATTTCTCGGCTAAGGTTTTTAATGAGGCAATTCGTGCATCACAGCAGAACGTGTATCATGTACTCTTTCTCCAAATTTTCTCCACTGGGTTTTTATGGAGTTTTGACGAGGCATGGACATGAAGGATGAGTGCCCAAGGGGGAGTGTTAAGAAACCGGGCCCAGGACCAGGAGTCCTGGTCCAAGGTGGGATCCTCATCCCAAACCCTAGCAGGGTCGTAGCCTATAAATAGGGGGTGCTATTCATTGTAAAGGATGGATCGATGGATGAATGAATAAAGAGAAGCAAGAAGTCCCCCTACATCTCTGTGTTCTATCTCTTATTCTGTTCTTGTGTTCATGCATTGTTCTTACGATTCTGAGTTTGTCTACGAGGTTATCGCTCGGACTGGACTCGCCAGCGACGGTTCCTCAACACATTGCGAGGAAGACGAGAACTAGCAGCTGTTAGGCCCATTCAAGCTAGAAGACCCTCAAACTGTATGCAGTGAGCAGGCCTCGAACAACTGCTTGGACTTAGGCCTGTGGGTCGGGCCGCGTCTGACCTGTACAAGTTCATTGACCCACGTTGCAATTACTTCTTCGGTTCCGTAGACATGATTCATTTTTTTAGACGGAATTTGACGATAAATTAAGCCATGGACACATGCTCTTGCGGCGAATGTTTGCGAAGTGTACGAACAAACGAACAATAGTAGAGATGACTGTTCATTGTATATTTCTATCATATAGAGATAAGATTAAGACAACTTATACAATAAATTGTCTCTTATGTTTGTCTCTATGACCTCCACAACTTTTAATTATAATATGAAAAAAAGTGTTTGTTATAGACAATAACTCATACAATAATGTTTTGTGTTGTTTATATACCCTTATTTCATGGACGTGTGTCGTCTCTTCTTAAATAGATAGTTATACTCGCTCCCCTTCTTCTCTCCTCGTGTCCGTAAAAATCCTACGTAGCAAAATTTATAGACAATTGACATTACATCATTGTACACGCCCTTATTACATTCCCTCATACAGTAAAAAAAAAGCTGCTGAAGTTTTGCAGCAACAAGCTCTTGAGTTCACAAGCATAGTGCTAATCAAGGATAAATCGTATTCCGAAGCTTCAATGGCAAGTTTCAACAGCATGGCATCCGACTCAATGACAATATTGCCCATAGATCTGTCCGGCGCCGCCTTGACACCACGCATACATCTGATTTTTTTATTTAATATTTTTTAATAATATTTTAAATTTAACTCCTCGCTAACTTTATTTTTAATTTTGATCATTTTAGTTACGCCATGACTCACGGTGTGGTCAAACCATTCTGTCACACCATCTATCTTGGCGTGGCCAAACCTACCACACAAGCCCTCGTGTGCATGGTATGCCAGCGTGGAGGGCATACGTGGCCGTTGTCACACCCTCAAGAATGGCGTGATAAGTCTATCTTGTCATGTCAACGCGCGTAGTGTAACAGTGGTGACTTAGGTGCCCGCGGTTAGGGATGGCAATGGGGCCCCATTCCCCATTCCTTGATGGGGAATTCATCTATTAGGGAACATGGATGAGGCTATTTTTTTCCCCCACGGGGATGCTAATATGCAAATACAATTCCCCATCGGGTGAAACGGGGATGGGGATATTCCCCTACTCCCTATCCCTGTTACCTGCTTGGGGCCCCGATAAGACATGTAGGCCACTAGCCCAGTACCGCACAACCCGATAAGGCGATAGCAAGATAATGTTATTTGCATTCTTTACTTTTTAGATGCTAATTAATCAAAAAATATTATTATTTTAGTATTGCATGTGAATGTTCATATTCATTTTATAACATTATGAATCTTATTTTCTCTTCTTTCGGGATCCAACTTGCGGGTATGGGTCCCCGTGGGGCCCCGATAACCCGATGGGGACGGGGACGGGGGAGAATAGCACCCGAGGACGGGGATGGGGATAGGGACGGAGAATTTTTCGTCTCTCGGGGATGGAGATGTTCCACCACTCCCCGACGGGGAATTGCCCCGTTGCCATCCCTACCAGCGGTCCACCCAGTTCTTCATTTTTTCCTCAACCTCTCCTCTTTCTCCTGAGCACCCTCTCTCCTCCCCACCCCCACCTGCCCAAATCCGTCGCTTTGGAGGCAATTCGAAGTCCATAAACCCATGGAGATCATCCCCCAAGGTAATGTCATCCATTCCCTCTATTTATTTCAGACTAAATCGGTTAGTCTTATGACATTAGGGTCTTAACCGAATTGGATGTTTGAAAGGAATGTGTTTTATCGTTTGCACGTCGAAGTGAATTGGATTGCATTCCACATTCCTAGTCTAATTAGAGATTCTTAGTCTCACGGTACAAGAATCGAAAATTGTGTGAACTGTGAAGGAAGTTCGCTGCTTGCTTTGTTCATGTGCTCCTCTACCATCTTTATATTGGGATTTTTAACTCTAAATATTTCGTAAAAATTCCAGAGTAGCTAAATAGGATGTGTAGAGTCTGATTAACATATTCCTAGCTTCAACTATATTCTCAATTTTGGACGCTAAATATTCTGTACATGCTGATAATACATTTTAAACTAGGAAAATAGCAAGATGACTCTAAAAATTCTATAAAAATCTCAGAGTAGCTAAATAGGGTGTGTAGAGCCTGATTAAAATATTCCCAGCTTCAATTACATTTCTCATTTTTGGATGGTAAATATTTTGTTTATGGCGAGAAAACATTTTAAACGCGAAAAATAGTAAGGTGGCTCTAAAAATTCTATAAAAATTCCAGAGTAGCTAAATAGGGTGTGTAGGGACTGATTAAAATATTCCTAGCTTCAATTCTTTTCTCATTTTTGTACGGTAAATATTCTGTATATACCGAGAATACATTTTAAACTAGTAAAATAGTAAAGTAGCTCTAAAAATTCTGTAAAAGTTCCATAGTAGCTAAATAGGGTGTTTAGAGCCCGATTAAAATATTTCTAGCTTCAATTATGCTATCATTTTAACAGTAAATATTCTGCATATGCCGAGAATACATTTTAAACGCGGAAAATAGTAAGATGGCTCTGAAAATTCTATAAAAATTCCAGAGTAGCTAAATAGGATGTGTAAAGCCTAATTAAAATATTCACATCTTTAATTTTGTTCTCATTTTTGCACGGTAAATATTCTGTATATGCCAAGAATGCATTTTAAACTAAGAAAATAGCAAGGTATATCTAAAATTTTTAGAGTAGCTAAATGGGGTGTGTAAAGCCTGATTAACATATTTCTAGCTTCAATTATGTTCTCATTTTTGGATGATAAATATTTGTATATGTCGAGAATACATTTTAAACGCGGAAAGTAGTAAGATGGCTCGAAAAATTCCATAGTAGCTAAATATGGTGTGTAGAGTCTGATTAAAATATTTTCAATTTCAATTCTATTCTCATTTTTGCACGGTAAATATTCTGTATATGCCGAGAATACATTTCAAACTAGGAAAATAGCGTGGTAGCTCTAAAAATTTTATAAAAATTCTAGAGTAGCTAAATAGGGTGTACAGAGTCCTATTAAAATATTTTTACCTTCAATTATGTTCTCATTTTTGCACGGTAAATATTATGTAAATGCCGAGAATACGTTTTAAACTAGAAAAATAGCAAGATGTCTCTAAAAATTATATTAAAATTCCAGAGTAGCTAAATAGGGTGTGTAGAGCCTGATTAAAATATTTCCAACTTCAATTTTATTCTTAATTTTGCATGGAAAATATTATGTATATGCCAAGAATACATTTTATACTAGGAAAATAGCAACGTAGCTCTAAAAATTCCATAAAAAATATAGAGTAGCTAAATAGGGTGTGTAGAACCTGATTAAATTATTCTCAGCTTCAATTTCGTTCTCATTTCAATATTTTGTATATGCCGAGAATACATTGTAAACTAGAAAATAGCAAGATGGCTCTAAAAAATATATGAAAATTCCAGAGTAGCTAAATAGGGTGTGTTCTTAACTTCATTTATGTTCTCATTTTTGCACGGTGAATGTTCTGTATATGCCGAGATAATCTTTTAAATATGTCACATCTTAAATTTCACGCATGGTGGCCCTAGGAGACACTACGTAGTGGTCGAACGAGCAGCTTGACCAGGCCATTGATGCGAACGACCGTAGCCGCCTTAGTACCATCCTCCCGTAGGAGGGCAAGTAGCCCATTGAGCTTGGTGCATTGCGGCTGCGCATGCCCATGAGGGTATGAAGGGTGGACCCATGTTGGGTTCCACGGTACGTATAGTTCTGACCTTCTTGTAATTAATTTTAGACTAACTTGTGTGGGTGGACTCACATATGTTCTTAATTTTTTCGACACAGGTTGAGAGTGGTAGGCCTGCTTCCACTAGCTAGGATGGTGGAGGCGACGTGGGAGGACGAGGAGGACATTGCCGCTAGGGTGTCTACATCGAGGCAGTTTTCGTACGACCTGTGCCTCCTAACGGCGCTGGTTGACCGGTGTAGGTCGGAGACACACACATTCCATCTTCTGAGTGAGGAGATGACACTTACGCTTTAGGACGTGGGCTACCTGACCGGGTTGCCCTGCACGAGCTTCTCCATGGCAACGTACGACGTCCCGGACATGTGGCACACAGTTATCCTCGGGAGGTTCCAAGGGTTGCTGCTGGCCAATGCCAGCTATAGGGAGTTCTCCAGTATGCATGGGCTGACGTTGAAGTGGATCAACTAGTTCGACGTAAGTATTTCTAACTCTTGTGTTTCTGCTTCAATTTCTTTGTTCAGCTTAGTGATGTGTCTCTGTCTTCTTGTAGTAAGCTACCCTGGGACCGAACAAACTCGAGTACACAATGAGGAGGTACTTTGAGATGTACTTGTTGTGGTTCTTTGGGTGGCTTATGTTCCTAGGATCCCACGGTGACAGCGTGGACAAGCACAAGATCCGCTACGAATGAGAGCTGGTAGATGTGGAGGTGGACATGATCCCTCCTACGCCTAGGGCCTGGTGGTGCTATGCATGATGTACCACGGCCTGTGTGCCACCAGGTTCAGGAGAGCTCCGTCCTCTTCGGATGCTCGTTGTTTCTTCAGTTGTGGTCCTTCGAGCATTTTTAGATCAGACGACCGTAGCTGCACCTGGGATCCTACACCGATGCGATGTACGCCGTCAATGATCCCGTGGACTGGCTGACCATGGGTACGGTGTGGTATCGCCAACGAGTAAGTTTTTTGAACCTTTAATCCTGATACGGGGGATGCCCGATCTTCAAGACATAGGATCGATGATAACTTTGGATCCGTGTAACCTAACGAACCAATTGTGCCAACCACTGTCAAAACAACAACCTACGACAAAAGAATTCGCCCAACCACACGCTCGTGATCCTATCTACCTGACCACACAAAGTAGACGTGTCGCTGCTCCTGTAAAACACAAGGATTCACAAGAATGACGAAACGACACAACAGATTGGAACTCCCTATTCTAGTGGAGCAATATTGCTCAAACCCTAGAATCAAAAGTATATTGAAATGTCAAAAAAAATATGATGTTCCCCCAATACCAGGCGCACGACTCAAGATATATATATAGCCACCTGTAATCGGGTTGGACCCAAACTCTTAATCACTAATTAATCTAATCACCAATTAGCTTTCCACCGGCCATGCAGACTCACGTACATGCCTAATTGATTGGCTCTCATATGTACACAGCCGAGACTTTGCATGCCCCAATTAATGTCTCCACATGCATGCGGATTCCCTTCCGATGGTTGGCGCCTAACTTTCCTTCCATGCAGCACATATGCATGCAACACATGCAGCCGTATTGCTTATTTCCTTTATGCACTCCTTTGTTCTTTTCTTCCTTGTTGCATGTACAGCATGCATGCATGCGCCATTAAATGGTAGCACTCCTATGCAGCATGTGCATGCATCCTCTTCTTGGTCCTGCACCTTGGACTGGGCACGCACTACTAGACAACAAATAATCTTCTTGGGCATCAAAGTCTCCTCACGTACAACCCTGAGAACAATTAAAATACTAGCATTAGGTAGTAACCATTTTTCATGTAAATTAAAACCAAATTTAATTAGGAGCGAATTCACCTATTGATTAATCTTTTTAGCTCATGCTCATGTAATTGGTCCAATCAGGATGTCCTCATCAAATCCTTTTTGTAATTTAATTTAATTGCATGTGCTAAGTTTTTGCTGTTCTATTCCACATGCCACCTTCACTTCGATCACTACGCATGCGTCCTACCTAGACTACGCTGAGATGTTAGATTAGTTAACAGATGATTGCATCATCTGGACGTCGTACACCGCCAACAGGGTGTCAGCGTGTGCACAACGAGGCTTGTCCATCCAGTGCATGTGAGACTGGCAGTACTGGTACACACGGAAGTTCTTGGTGCATGACGTCTTCATGGAGGAGTACCACATGCATTGGGTAATGCACCAGTTTGGTCTACGACAGGAGTTCCCAGTGCGCTGGGGGCCGTGAGTGTCCCCGAATGTTCATTGGTAAGTTCATGTTTTATGTCTATTGTGGCCTTTCCCTTACGAACTTACGAAGTCATCGTTTTATCTTCCACAGTTGCACTAGGAAGGGAGTACTTGGTATGACTTCCTAGACCAAGAAGATGGCCTGGTGGGTTGAGAAATGGCTTCACACCTTGGCGGACGTGCACCGGAAGATTGCTTCCTACGACCTTGGGACGTACGAGGAGTACATCAAGTGGTACTCTACTCGGACGAGGGTTTATCACGTTAGGGTCATGGATGACCCACCACGCCATGAGGCCGTGATGACCGACACGTACCCCACCCAGCCAGACTCCGCATTCCATCGCGTGGCATGCATTGAACGATCCATACTTCTTATTTTCTATGCATTTTTTGGTTTCCAACTTGCTAGTTTTGTGTATATAATGATCTCCAATGGGAGATACACGAGTTAGCGAGCTCCATGCGTACTCAAACGCTCGAGAAATGCTTCATTAGGATGGCGCAGGAGACCAAAGAGCTCATGGACCGATTCCTGGAGGAAATGAGGTGAGCCATCCAGCTTACCTCGTGTCGTAGGCGGACGGACATGGCAGACTGAGCATTTCATGGATAGGGGGTGAGCCATGGTGTGTCACACCCCACGACCTATCATCCAGACGTGGCGGGCGGGTCCTCGTGGCACCTTGCCGGGAGTACCCCAGCGCCAGCTTAGTTCGCAGGTACACCTAAAGCACTTATGTCTAGTTGTTAATTTCGAACTCCACTAGTTACTACTGACAATTTCTTCTGGCGGGTCCTCAGTACTATCCACGTAAGTGCCGAGCCGATGTAGCACCCAGGGGTATAGACACACGTAAGTGCAGTACCATCCACATAGACATACCAGGGGTAGGACTATGTTGAGTCGTCCGCTGCAATGTAGCAATCAGGTATGTCTATGTTGTTTACACACATAACATATTGTTTTAGCACTTTCTTCTTGTTTACATGCATAATCTGTTGCTCCACAAGTCATAGACCCCTACTGGACGAGGAGTCAGGGTCACAGGAGGGAGCAGACTCTAGGGACTATGACGTCACCTGAGAGTGGGTGCTCAGTGAGCACACGGTGGGCATTCACATGGTGAGAGCAGTTAGGTCTCCGTTGGGGCTTCACAGTTGAATAATGCACTAGGAGTGAGACAGCTGATGCAGCACCCCCTCAAGACACACCCTCTCGAGACACCCCCTCTCGCGACACCCCTCAGGCTACTTGCGTCGATAGGGTACCTTGGCCACCGGAGCCTTTGACGTACTCGCACTAGTGTCCGTAGCCACCCTAGGTGAGGCCAGGGGCCACACGTGGGGTACGCTCCAAGAGAAGCCATGAGTAGATGTGTGAGTCTTGTTATGTAAATATTAATTTATGTACGACTTACATTATGTTAGTCTCATGTTTCGATACTATTTGTTCTTGTTGTGTGTACAGGTAACTGTGTGAGGGAGTCAGCATCGTGATACACCACACCACCCTAGTTCTAGCCTTTTTGTACGTGAAATGACTACACCCTATTCGCAAAACACGTCACATATTTTTTTATATTGCATCGTCGGATGGGCCTATTTTTGATATTGCATCGCCGAAGGAGTTTGGTGGTGATTTATAATATTGCATCGCCGAACGGGGCTATTTTTGATATTGCACCGTCGAAGGAGGCTATTTATAATAGGGGGAATTGGCTACAGGGCATCGTCCATTGTCTATCTTTGCCAACGGACACCCAAAATACGTGGTTTAGCCAAAACGCACTGCCAAAAGCTGTAATTTTGCCATAGGACACTGATGCCATTATTATATTATTATTCGTTGTTCTGGAGAGAGAAACACTACCAAATAACCTTTATACCCTTCCCTCTATGATGAGTGGGGCTGCGGTTAGTGAAAGAAGATAGGGAGGCGTAGGGAGACGGCCATTTTCAACTGTCGAGGCTGCTTGTCGTCGCTCCAGCTGCACCGACGACCTCCGGCCCTCCCCGACCGCATCACGGAGAGACCTACACCACAAGGAGGCCTTCCCCTCGGTTAATTTGGAGCTACCGCCACCGAGGAGCTGCGTGCGCTTCTTCTTCCTCGGTTCCGGCCGAACCCGCTTCCACTGCCGCCGCGTCGCCCACGGTCGAGAAGGCTAGCCCGAGTCGCCTCTACGCTCTTTCCATCTCCCCCAAGCTCCTTCACTCGTCCTCTCCTCCCCGAGCTCCAAGTAAGCAATGACCCGAATGCTAACCATTGAGTCACTACGCCGCCTCCAAGCACTCCGGCCGCTCCGGCAAGCTTAGGTCCTTCTCGACCGCGTCACGACACGCCCAACCCCACATGGAGCATAAACCCTCCGTCAATTTGAAGAATCCCTCACCGGAGAGCCGCGCCCAAGCCCTCTTCCCCAGTTCCGGCCAATATCGCCTCCACCGCTGCCACTTCCTCTCCGCCCGTCCTCCCTCCAATTCTATACCCTAACCTCCCTCTACCTCCTCCAACCTCTCATCCACTCTCTCTTCTTTCCTAGGTCGCCGCCACCATTGGAGCTCCCGCGCCGCTCATGGTCGCCGCCGCGAGTCCGCTTCAGCTTCTTCCCGCCGCTGCTACCGGTCCCGGTGAGTTCCCCTGACCCTCCTCATGCTCATACTCGCCCTAAGTCTCCTTCCCCCTCACCCGAGCGCCGCCACACCTTGCTACCCACACGGCTGGCCGCCGCTCGCATCCTCCCAGCCGCCACAAAGCGCGGAGCCGCACCAAGACCACCTCATGGTCGCCACCCCGGTCCCATTTAGCCATCGCTAGCCTCTCTGCGCTCATCTCGACACGCTGCTCCCACGCAGCCGCTACCACGAGCAGGCCGGGCAAGAAATCGCGAGCAACAGTAGTATGAGTGAAGAGAAGAGGAAGGAGACTGAAGGGCAAAATGGACATTTCACGTGCTTTCTCTCTCCTCTCTCACCCGAAAATGATAAAATAATGGCCTTAGTGTCCTACGGCAAAATTACAGCTTTTGGCAGTGCGTTTTGGCTAAACCACGTATTTTGGGTGTCCGTTGGCAAAGGTAGACAATGGACGATGCCCTGTAGCCAATTTTCCCTTTATAATATTGTGTCGCCAAACGGGGCTATTTTCGATATTGCGCCGCTGAAGAAGGCTATTTGTAATATTGTGTCACCGAACGGGGCTATTTTGAATATTGCATCGCCGAAGGAGGCTATTTTTTATATTACATTGCCTAAAACGCATTCCAAATATATTTGGTCACACCAAAACACATAAATTTTTCTCTACCTCATATTTTCTTATCTTTTAAAAAATTATCGGTAGTGTGGACAATTATAGATATATCAAAATTATAAATTTAATTTAATTGCAAAAAGGGAACATGTTGCTAATTGAAATGGTGATAGGACCCTATCGCTAATTCAATTGGTGATAGGTTCCTTGTTCACTATTTGCAGTATCGACAGGGCACTTGTCGCCATTTCATCTGGTGACAAGCTCCTGTCTCCATTTGAAATGGTGATAGGATGACATTTTTGCAAAAAAATGACTATTTAATTTTGTAATTATTAATTAAAAAATATTATTTTAAAAAATCTCTTTATATTTACTACTTAAAAAGATTCTAGTAGTGGTGAGTGATGTGTTCTTCCCCTCCCCTCCCCTTTTCTCACAACCCATCCGCGCTGATAGGTGAGACCAGTGCATGCCCGCCCTCTATATCTCCATGCAGCTCCACCTATTCTCACCCCTTTTGTTGACTTCTGGACCCTCGTCTCTCGTGCCCCCATGTCTTTTCCATCCTCTCTCTCATGGCTATTTCCTCGCGTGCCAAGACCTTCCCGCAGCGATTCCTCCGTCTGTCGTCCCGCCCCAACATTGCCCTCGTGTATGCCCTCTACCCTCAATGTCGTGTTTGCCATCTCCATCAAAGCATCGCTACATAGAGCTCGCCACCCACACATCGTTCCTCAAGACACACTACCATGGTTGCTTCTTGTACTCCATAGGTGAGCTCGAGCTCCTCCATGCTTGCCGTCATGAAGTTAGCAGGCTCTACGAAGCTCTAGGCTGACAGTCAGTCCCAAATAAGCCTAATGACTCGTTGTTTCACTACCCACCAGTCGCTCGGTGAAATGTCTTGCTCATTATTTTCTTATGTGATCACTCTCACCTCTACTCGACATCTAATCCCACTCTCGCTCTCCTTTCTCACAATGGTAGAAAGCATGAAGTGGTTAGGCAGAGCGCACGATCGCATAGCATCGAGAGGTGCGATCGAGGTGAGGGGCATGCAAAGATAGGCACAAACCGGGTCAAGGCGAAGGCCATGTGCGATGCATGCACAACAGGCTGAGGGCTGGCGTAGCCAGTCAAGGGTGCACGCAGAGCAGGTGTAGGCGAAAGGCAGACGCAACTGGCAAGCTGACAGTGATATACGGCTCCCCCTCTCCTCGTCTTCACCTCACTGTGTGGGGATGTGGTACGTCTGTATTCAGTCGGGTTAGCTCTCAATAGGCTCGTGAAAATTTAGGAATTGTAATTTGGATTGAAATGACACAAAATCTAGCATGACATTAATTCATTAACTCATGAAGTTTGATCCCAGCAAGCTAACATTACTTAATACTAAAAGCGTTTGATGAATTATTTATTGGGACGATGTGTGCGAACAGTTCGAAGGACGCTTGCGGCAACTGAGAGCTATACATAAAATTAAAAAGGCCTTGAACACAAGCTGGTAGAAAAAAACAACATCCATGGCTCAAATATCAACGCTTGCGAGCAAGGCCTGCAACATCTGAATTTGTTCAGTGATATAAAAATGAATGCTCGGCATGTCTAATTGCCACCACCAGTAAAAGTGATGATGCATTTGCTATATTTTCATGATTGTACCATATTTGTTGATGATTCATACAATCATACCTTCCAATTAGCACAACACTTGATGCAATATTTTGCATATTTGCTAATTGGTTAACTATACCTTTCACAACTTTGTATAACCTTTCAATATATGCTTTTTATCCATAGCAACGCATGGGCATTCAGCTAGCAAAGGTCTAAGAATATTTGGAAACCATCCTACACCCATCGTGACCACATCTCAATCGTTATCCCTAATCACAAAGTCCTTGCCACCTTCACCCAATTCTATTGTAAATGCACCATCCGCATTAATCTTAACAAAGATCAGATGATTTTTATAAATATGCCTCTTGAGCGCTAGAAATTAGTTAATGCAATCAATGCGGCACAGAAAAAAGTTCTTCTATGTTAAAATCATATCGGAATTATAAGACACGAGTGCTTCTATGTGAAGAGATATGGGTAGGCTACACTAGCGCACAATTCAAAATTCTATCATGTAAACTAGGAAACCATGCGAGTAATAGATTATAGAACGTTACCACTAGACGTGCAGTACAACAGAAGAAGATTTGGAGCAGCTTGGTCCAACATCGAGCATGTTGATGTAGTGGTCATAATCGATCGTCCAACATCCTTGGAACCGATCATTACCTACAGCAACCTCTCGCATTCCTTGCGTAGATCATGGATTATCCTTGATCAGTGCAGCAATAATCGCTGCAACACCTCTACGATATCCACACGTCTAGGAGTGGAACGTCGTACGCCGGTGTGCTATAACTAGCGCGCATAGCAGGGCCTTCAGGAGATGGTGGCTAGCGTTTCGACAGTGTAACTCTAACATGAAAAGCCCTCCACACCTCTTCTAATAAAGAGCCTATAACAAATCATATCCAAACTAGTTTGTTTTAATTTGTTAAGTGTGTGACCCTGTAGGTTCATGCGTAATCGGCTGTGACTCGGGAACTCCTTTCCGACCATAAGTCAGTAGCGATTGCTAGTAGGACATAAAGACTCCATAATACATATAAATATTATATCAGATGAACCTTATGTAATATGATCTGTGATCATGTTCTTATCACTCACAGCCAGTTCGTATCTCCATACGACCAATTTACATTTGGTCTTGACTAGTTCGTAACACCTTACGACCAGTTTGTGATCATGTACGACTAGCTCACGATTAGTCTGTATCCCCATATGACTAGTTCATATCTGGTAGGACTAAACTAGTTCATATCTGGTAGGACTAAATGATCTACTTGCGTATTCTCCTTTTGCATCATGATATTTAGTTGAACTTCATGTGAGTTATTTGTCATCCATGGACTGTTCAATCTTTTCTCGACCGAGTGACGGATAAATTCATGTGGTATACTCTTCGACCACTTGTGGCATGGTCAAGCACTTCCTTTATTCGACCACATTGAAGGGCATGGAGATATCTGTTGGGACCCAAATATGCAAATCTGACCCACTATGTATAGTGCACTAGTCCGGGATCATGCTAGTACACACAGTGTCAATATAAATAAATATCATTCAACACAAGGCAAATATAGTAATAAATGACTAATTTGAATAATAAATAACGATTGTGACCTTAAGGTCGAGTTTACACTTATTAAGCCACGTAGGGCTGACATTAAATAAAGAGATGGCAGCGGAACAGAAACAACTCCAGCAGAAACCCATCGACTTGCCACAGGCAACTGACTGGGATCAAGACCTAGCGATCACCCTCCTCATTAAACTCCCCATTGAAAGTAGGCGAAGACTCCTCCACTTCAACTAAGGCCCTGTTTGGTACAGCTCCAGATTCTTATTTTTCAGATTCTGCTTCAGATTCTGTGATAATTCACTTCTCTGAGAATCTGGAGTTGTCTGTTGAAAGTGTTTGGCTGGTAGGTTGGCTCCAAAAACCATACGAGGGAAGATTAGAGGCAAATAGACCATGTTACCCCTGGTTGTAATACTTCAATTGTATTTGTGTCTTACTCCTATATATTTGTACACAAATTATAGAATCCCCAACCCCCCCCCCAATTTTTTTTTGTTAAGGCCATATGAATGTATATACGTTGTATCTGTATACAATGTCAGGTAACATTGCATTTACACTTCATAATGGATTACAACTGTTGGCAAATAACGAATTGACGCACAACTTGGCAGCTCAAAGCTTGTAAAATATGATTTGATCAGATCCTATAATTTGATCATTCTCTTCCAGTTGAGCCTAAAAAATTAAAGGGGAAAATTTTATCTTCAGAGGCTATTGCACCCCTAGTTTTCCCACTGAACTATACACAACAGTTTCGGCATATTCGGAGTTACAAGGATTACTATACATGCAGCCTCAAGTTTCCTTCGCATGTAGCTAGCATAACCCAAAAAATCCATTGACTACAATGTTCACAGATGCACAACTTCCCCTCTACAATACAATTCAATCATCTTTTATGGCTACATCATTCACTTCCATAGTGGCAGCATCAACTGCATTCAGAAGGGTGCTCAAACGTTGTGGCTCGGTCGAAGTGCCTTCCAAAGGGTGCTCGCGATGTTGTCTTGGTGAACCGCTTCCAAAAGGTGCTCATGTTGTCGTCGCTTTCGGTTGTATTATATTCACCGCTTAGCTCCTCAAACAATCTGAAGAAGCGAGTCTGCATTATCTTTCTTAATGCGAAGCCTCTTCAGTTGAAACCATCCTTTGCCAAACTAATGTAAAAATAGAGAAAAACATGAGCCGTAAGCATTTGTGGACAAAGCGCAGTGTTCTCAAAGCAAATCAAGCACACATAATATAAAATGTTCAAGACATTAACAAATAGCTACTAACCATAGAAAGACCTTCCTTGTGAAGCCTTTCAGGTGCCTCCTCAATAAAGCACTGCATATAGTACAGAACAAAGAGGCCACAATCGTATTTATTTTCCTGCTGTGGAACCTGGCAACAAAAGGTAAGAGTGTAAGGGTAATTACAATATCAAAGTGTGGAAGAACAAACATATCATCTAGAATCCAGATGTTTTGAACCCTAACTTAGCTTGTCTCAAGGCAACTCGCTAGCAGCTTTGCCACCATCATTGTAGCTTGCACCCAAGCTCTGCCTTTTACCAGGAGAGTATACAAACTCCAACAAACATAGTGTTGGCAGGTCTTAATTACTAGATGCTTTCCTTTTCTTTACAAATTACCTCCACAAAATTTCAAGCATCTAGTGCAATAGATTGAAGAAATTTACAGAAGAAATTGCACTGACAATTCACTCTAGCATATATGTAGCCGTGTACATGTCCATTATGAGTAATGACTGAGGAATGAGGAGACTTCCGACAACATGTCCAGTAAATGATTGAATGATCAGGGCATATTAGCTTCTTAAAGATCACTACAGTGCAGTTCAATGATCTAAGAGTTGTATCTATTTTTTAGACGCTAGCACCAATACAGACAACTACAGAGTTAACATCAAAGCTATGCTATTCGTGACGTCTCTGCTACAAGCTTCGAGTCTTTGAGAGGAGACAGATGATATGCAGGAAAAGAAGTAGATCAGACAACAATACGACAAATTTTCCATACAAATCTCGAACCACATGTCACCTCACTTGACAGAATAGGTCAAAACCCAGACCAATTTCTACACAATTCGCCCCAAGAATCCAAGAGCATCACTCACACAGACTTGATAACCACAAAAATCACAGTTGCGTCGCCAACATTCGCTAAACCATACCACGGATCAAACATAATTAACAGATCACGAGGAGGCACAACAAGAACCATGAAAGAACCCTAAAAACGCCCAAACAAATTGCAAAATTGGGTTCAAGAAACAAAGAATCATGAACATCAAAGGAAGAGGACTAAGGGAGGAGTAGAGAGGGCAAGGGGTGCACCGGATGATGGCCTCTAGGGCTTTCGGTGTCGGTGGCAGCGCACTCCGGGGACAGCGGCGGTGCAGTGGAGGACCGCGGGGCTGCACCCGGGGGCTGGCTTCTAGGGTTTTCGGAGCAGACGACGCTCGTGTGCTCGCGGCGGCGAAGTCCGGTGCCTGCGGCGGCGCAGTTGAGGACCATCGGTGGCGCAGTCGAGTACTGGAGGCGGCGCGGTGGAGGCTCAGGGCAATTTCGCCTTTGTCGCGAGAGCATGGGAGGAAATGAGGGGATTGGCGAAGAGGTATGCGAGGGGGTCGCACGTTGGGGATCTCTGCGGTTAGTTCGATGGCAGTGGTGGGTAAATACTAGGAACTTCAAAGGGCATTTTCGTTTCCGCAAGTTGGATTCTCACGAGAATCTGTGGGAAGGCTGCTCCTCGTTGCTAGTTCATTTTTGAGACAGCTCCTCGCGTGAATCAGAATCAGTCATTTTAAGAAGTTGGGTGTTTGGTATGGCTCCACGAGATTCTATTGAGAAGCTGGGAGCAGGAGTTGTACCAAACAGGGCCTAAATGATTTCAGCAAGAATGAGTACTCCGAGTACTCAATAAGTTGTACCACAGAATGCAATTATAGAAGATGACTTATTTCAAAGTAAATGGCTTTTATGGTTATTTTGCAAAAAGTGACACTTGCAATTGAATACAAATAATAGATTAAAAGTATAATTTAAAATGAACAAACATTAATAGTTTAATAATTATTTTGACAAAGAACATAAAGCCTAATCAACTTTTTTCACACAACCACATGAGTTTAACCACACAGTTGTCCCTTCCCAAGTGTTTTTATAAAAATCTACCCGCATGTGAAATTCCCGAGCATGTCCATGACCGTAGATGTGGCTATTTGAATAAATTGATTAGCACTCTGCAGAGGTTGTATACTTTACCTATAAGATATAAGCAGTGTAGCTAGGACCAATCATAACAAAAATCTTTCTGAAACTTCATCTCAACAATTGACCCTCCCATTGTGCATACTAATGGCACCAAACCCACACATAGGTTGTTGGCCTATCGCACACCATTGGATCTAGACACAGTGGATTGCTCATAAATATGACTCGCCACACAGATAGAATCATACCTCCACCCTACCACATAGCATAACCTATCTGCTTGAGCAATCAATGTCAAAAATTCGTAACTTACTAAGTTAGGCCCGTTCCATACTAGGCATGTGGTTGTATAGTCATGACTCAGTTTAATAACGTACAAAGTTAAGTCCTTAATTGACCAAGGCGAGACTGCCAAACTACTTTCAATTCCAATATTCATATTTTCCCAAACACACACAACTCCACTATATCACAATTCCATCCACTTGCCTCAGTCTAAATCTTTTCTCACCCTATTGGTTAAATGCAATACATGCCATCAATGAGTGATAACATACTGTACACAACTTTCCACAAAGCATTCCATATTCACTTAGTCAAGTTTAGATGTGCAACTCAAAATAATATCAAAATAATATCAAACTATTTTGAATTTTCAGACTTTTCTTTCTAAAGGAAATTATGAAATATTGCATCAACATGATGTCAGCAATGAATTTCAGAATTAAAAGAAAAACCCAAAAATAGGGAATAGAGGCTGACAAGTGGGACCCACGGTCTATGGGTCTATGGTTTTGGTCTACTGGTCTATGGCTCATGGGTTCATGGAACAATGGACTGACATGTGGGGTCCATATGCCAGTGGGTGGGTCTAACGTGGACCAAGTGCATGTGGATTGGCATATGATGCGGTTGCGGGTGAGGCTGACGCGGCACTAACGTGGCGAACTCGTGGACACGAGGCTATGGTGGCACTGATGTGGCTGACACGTGGCTAACACATGTCCTACACGTTAGCTCGACGACGACGTGGCTCGGGACCTAAGGTCACCAGCGATCGGGACCACGGCGGAGCAAACGGAGGTGCACGATGGGTAGCTAAGGTGACAACGATCTCAATGGGGTAACACGGTGACCGAAAGTGGACAGTGGTTGACGGCGACGAGGTTGAAGCGGCGGCTAGGGCTCGCACTCAACAGTGATGGGTCTAGGGTAGCACTCCGGCAATGTTGAGAGGAGCCACGGTGTAGATCAGGGTATGGTCATCCCGACGGTGTTGACGAGGAGACCTAGGGTTCACTGACGGTGGCGGAACACGATGACGAAGGTTTTTGGTGGCGACTTTTCTTCTTCGTACAATTCCGGCAGCTAGTGTTAGGACCCGAACTTACAAATCCGGACCCTTTGTGTATTCTGCACTAGTTCAGGACCACGCTAGTGCACACAGTGGCAACATAGATGAAATATCAGTCATTCAACGAAATAACTACAAAAGTAACAACTTATTTATAAATATAAGCAGGGGACCTTATGGTCAAAGTTTACATAATTTGCCATACAGGGCTTAAAGACTGATAAATAAATCTTGCAGCGGAAGAAGAAAACTCGTGGCAGCCATCAAATATGCCCACAAGCAATCAAGTAGGGAGCACGTCCTAGTTCGCATAGTCTTCGAAGTACTCCTCCTCGTAGAACTCTGGGTTCCCTGTGTCTTTCTCAGCGACCGATCAACAAGGAATAAAGCCGTGAGTGCATAAAGTACTCAGCAAGTCGTAGGGAATAGTATGTAATTAATATTCATGCAAGGCTTGACAAAAGAATAGCCATGTGATTATTTTGCAGAAAGTAGTATTGACAGTAAATAGATTGAAAAATATAGTTGGAAAGACTATATAAATAATGTAAACAATTGCTTTGAAACAACCAATGAAGTTCATTTCCCAACCAACAACTAGTGAACTACCCAGTCACCTCTTATCCATTCCACTATCCAAGGTTTTATGAAAAACTATATATCCCATGTGAAATAACACGATGTTGTCCCTAACCTGGGACATGGCTATTCGAACAGTTTAACACTCTGCAGAGGTTGTACAGCTTGACCCACAAGAGATAATAAACTTATAATGTCGGCCATGACACGCTTCCATTGGTGTGCATCTAAATGATTATCACAAGGCTTTTGCAAAGTTCTAACTTGACACAGTTCTACCCGCTAAGGTTTCACTACCAAAGGGTTACATCCACCACAGTCGGCCCCCCCTCTTGTGCCATGTGAATCTACCAGTAAATCATGGAACCCACACCACACATGGTAGAACCAAAATCAAGACATCACTAATTAATTAGTTAGGTCCATATCATACAGGACATATGGTTGTACAATATGACCTAGATCAGTGGCGCACAAGATTAAGTTGTCAGGACACCGAATCAATGAATTTGAGCCCTCTGTGTATTCTGAACTAGTCCCAGACTAGTAGCTAGTTCACACAGTTGCAACATTGATGAAATCATATCCATATAACAAAATATCTAAGGAGATAAATTAATATTACTTAGCAGCAAAAAGACCTTATGGTCAAGTCTTATAGAGTTTGCCATGCAGGGCTTAACGACAAAAGATAAACTTGCTGCGGAATAAAATAAAGACTTGGTAGCCATCCAACATGTCCACAGGCAATCGAGTGGAGAACGCGGCCTATATTGCATGATCTTCGAAGTACCCTTCTTCATAGAACTCTGAGTTCCCTAGTTCTTCTTCGGCGATTGATCAACAAATGGCGCAAAGCCGTGAGTACATAAAGTACTCAGCAAGTCTCAGGGAATTGTATGCAAATAGTATTCATGCAAGGCTTGAATATGGATAACTTTATGGCTATTTTGAAGAAAGCAGTATTGACAGTAAATACAATAAATAGATTGAAAAGCATAATTTAAAAGATTAAGTACATAAGTAAACAAGTTCTTTGAAACAACTGGCGAACAACCCTATTCACTTCCCAACCAACAACCAAATCCAACTACTCAAAGCCCAACAATCCACGATCGATGACGACCCAGATGGCATCATTCTTCTTTGGAGACCGGGGTAGACCAGTGATAAAGTCCATCCCAACCGAATCCCACTTCCATTCCGGAATTGGTAAGGTCAAGCGCCCCGCCGACGATGCTCGGCCTTGACACGACGACACACGCCGCGCTCGAACGAACCTTGCGATCTCCCTCTTCATTCGGGTCCACCAAAATCCCTGTCGGAGATCATGATACATCTTTGTGGCCCCGGGATGAATGGATAATGGAGAATCGTGGGCTTCACGGAGGATCAAATCCTGCAACTCCATGTCCTTTGGAACCACGAGGCGTTGCCCGAACCTCACGACACCAAGCTCATCTACGGAGAAGCACTTGGCGGTTCCATTCTTGACATTTTCCTTGATGCGGTTCACTCCAACATCTGACTGCTGAGCAGACTTGATCCGATCTACCAAGGTTGGCTGTACAACCAAGGCAGCAAGGGAACCATGCTCAACCAAACCCAAGTTGAGACGCTAGAACTCCTCCAGAAGGGTGGGTTGAGGGCCTTGGAGCAACAATGCATTGCAATGCACTTTGCGACTAAGCGCATCCGCAACGACATTGGCCTTGCCCGGATGGTAGTGAATACCCACGTCATAGTCCTTGATCAACTCCAACCATCTCCTTTGCCTGAGGTTCAGATCTGGTTGGGTAAACAAATACTTCAAGCTTTTGTGATCCGAATACACTTCGCAACGACACGACAGGTAATGTCGCCGCATCTTAAGTGCATGGATCACAGCCGCCAACTCCAAATCATGGGTAGGATAGTTGAGTTCATGAGGTCTCAATTGCCTTGATGCATAGGCCACTACCTTGCCTTCTTGCATAAGGACACAACCGAGGCCTCGACGAGAGCGCCACAAAAGATATCAAGCTTCGACGACATCGGGAGAACAAGAACGGAGCGTGGTCAATCGCTTCTAAGTGCTTGGAAACTTTCCTCGCAATCGCCAGACCACGAGAACTTCTTGTCCTTCTTGAGCAACTCCGTCATCGGCCGCTATCTTGGAGAAGTTCTCGATAAAGCGACGATAATATCCCGCTAAGCCAAGAAAACTCCGAACTTCGTGGACCGGCGGGTCGACTCGTGAAAGCACGTCGCGATCTTGCTAGGATCCACGCCACGCCTCCGCCGAAAGAATATGGCCTAAGAAGGCTACTTCTTCAACCGTAACGCCGCACTTGTCGAACTCGATACAATGGTGCTCGCGGCTTGCCCAACACAAGCCTCAAATGCTCTGTGTGTTCTCATCGCTCTTGGAGTAGACAAGGATATCATCGATGAAGACCACAACGAACCTGTCCAAATACTCCATGAACACCGAATTCATGAGGTTCATGAACAAGGACTGAGCATTGGTTGCCGAAGACATGACGGTATACTCGCATGCCATAACGAGTAGAAAAGTCGTTTTGGAATATCCTCGTGTCGAATCCAACTCGATGATATCCCACTCTCAAATCAATCTTGAGAAGACTCGAGCCCGCTTAATTGATCGAAGAGGTCATCGACACGGGCAAAGGGTACTTGTTCTTTACCGTTACTTCATTAAGTGGACGGTAATCAACGCGACATGCGCAGCGCCTTGTCCTTTTTCGACAAAGATTGCCGAGCATCCCCAAGGAGATGAGCTAGGCGGATGAAACCCTTCTCTTGGAGCTCACCCACCGCTTCTTCAACTCCACCAACTCGATTGGGTCCATTCGTAAGGCCTCTTTGAAATCGGGCGATGCACGGAACCAACTCAATGACAAACTCGAGGTCTCGAATCGTGGCATCCCCGAAGGTCGCGGGGAAGACATCAACAAAGTCACATACCACCGGGACTTCACTAATATCTAGAGTCGGCTTCGCTTCAAGCGCGAAGAGATGCGATCCCGCAGCCTTCTGAAAAGCTAACCGCCGCTGTAAGGATCGTGAGGTAGATGAGCCTCCTAGCGCAATCAATTTGTCCCATGTGCTGAGACAACCAATCCATGCCTAGGATTACATCTAAGCTCGCCGATCGAAGGAGGATAAGGTTTGCCAAGAATCCTACCCTTCTATCTCAACAGGACATCCCTACACTCGCACTCGACTCTCAACTCCAACCGGGGAGCGAATGAGCAATGGGACCAACAACGCAAAGAAAAGAAGACCTCCCACAAGAAGAAAAGACTCGAAACAAACGAATGAGATGCGCTCAATCAAACAAAATCAGAGCGAGGGAAAGAGTTAACCGAAAGGGTACCCAACACGACGTCGGGTGCCTCCCGTGCCTCCTCCGCGGAGATAAGGTTGACGCGACCACTACCCACGCCTTGGGTAGCGGGGACAACCTTCTGATCCTGGGAAGGACCACCTCCATGCCCGCGTCCTCCATTAGGACGAGGCCGCCCAACTCGTTAGGGCAAGTATTGGCATAATGCCCTTCCGTTGCACGGTGCAAGTGACCCGGCAATGGATTGCGGGGCCACTCGCTGTTCGCAGCGCACGTGATCGGGCACGGCCGCGAGGGCGAGGGACCGTGCCGGCGGCCTCGGTGGTAGTGAAGCCACGAACGGGCCCTCGGGCAGCCCGACACGGACGGAGAGGCCGGCCTGTGCGGACATCGGGCCTCCCACTTGCGCTATGGGACTCGCCAGCCGCCTTGGCCTTGTGCTCAAGAACAATGGCCTTGTCCACCAAAGCCTGAAAGTCAGCAAAGTCCACAATGGAGAGCTTGTCTTGCAGCTCCTCAGACAAGCCCTCCATGAACTTCTCCTGCTTGGCCTCATCAGTGGCCACCTCAAATGGGGCATAACGAGCCAAGTGGTTGAACTCGTAAAGGTACTCCATCACTGACTTACGCCCTTGCTTGAGCGCGAGAAATTCCTTCTTCTTCAGCTTCATCAAGCCGGCAGGGATGTGAGCTCGACTAACGCATCCGAACTCCTCCCAAGAGACAAGCAGTGGCGGC
Organism: Ampelocalamus luodianensis; assembly: GCA_036346255.1. Taxonomy (NCBI): domain Eukaryota; kingdom Viridiplantae; phylum Streptophyta; class Magnoliopsida; order Poales; family Poaceae; genus Ampelocalamus; species Ampelocalamus luodianensis. The sequence goes on from CM070630.1 coordinate 38,384,596, forward strand.
GGCTGCATGGCCAAGAAGTTCTCCCACCAGAGAGTGCTGCCCCTCAGAGCCGATGGGAGGCAAAGAGTGCCTTGTCTCGGTCCCGGCACTGGCAACGCCGAAGCTCCGCTCAACCCGACGCAGCCACCATCTCGCGCCCAGTGGGTCCTCAGATCTGGAAAATGTGGGGGGCTGGGTGCGAAGAAACTCAACAAGGCCCCCACGAGACTGAGGTCCACCCCCTTGCCCAGATCCTGAGGCACCGGCAAGGGCGGAGGTGTTGCGCGCAATAACATCCAGCAGGACCCTCCTGTCCTCTAAACGGTTGCGCTCGATCTGTAGAAGAACCTCAGCCATGGTCGGAGGAGGCGTGAGCTCCTCATCCAAACCAGGCTGCTGACTACGGCCGCTACGAGTACCCCCAGCCATCCTGGTGCAAGGAAAACGGGTTAGCAACAAAACCCTCAAATCTAGAAGTTGCTGAAAGTGAAAAGCTAAATGAAAGCCAAAATAACAAGCATATAAACTTTAAATGCTTCCAAGGAGGCTCCAAAGCAGCAAGGGAAACACCAAACCAAATCTCAACTTCTCGATGCCATTAACCCGTATTGAATGAACGAGCAATGGGTTGAGAAGATAAAATTTCAGCACACTACTTCAAGTCTAACACTACTCAAAAGCAAGGTTAAGGCGGCAAAATAGTGTTAGATACTTAGCTAACTAGTATCACTTCTTACCCTTTTATTCCCACAAGTTTTAGTTGGTTAACTTCTCATTTTCTACCCTATTTAGGACCTTTGAGCTTGCTGTCCGGAAATCGACGCTCGCTGTCCAGATTTTGCATCCAAGCTTCTAAGCCGAATTCTTCAACTTCCGAAGCTTCAAAACCTTGTAGAGGGCAGCTCACACTTCAATTTGCCAAACTCAATGGTTCCCAAAACCCAATTTAAACGATACAACTATCTTTTGAGAGAAGGAAAGGAGAACAACTTTTAAAACTCAAATTAGAGCAAGATGAGATAGAAAGCTAAGATAGGTAAGGAATAAAATCTGAGAACTTACTTAAGCTTTCATGAATCATTTGATACTTTGAAAATAAGGTTTCCAAAATATCCTAAGGACGACCAAGCTTGGGTTACTACGGTCGGAATGGCTCTGATACCAACTTTGTGAGGACCCCGGTTTATTCGGCTTGTACTGTTTAACCATCCACTTGGTTCTAACGGTACAAATCAAATAAACCAAGCCTCGAGATATGTATACTTCCTGCACTGCAGATACACACCTGCTACAAAATCATGCATCAATTCCATTCATACACATAGAGCCGAAAGCAAAAAAACAACAATTGAAAGACATAGATAATATAAATAGAGTTATTACAAAAGAAAGGCCGACCGGCCAAATAACACATAAGGAACTAATTTAGACAATGAAGCAAAGGGCCATAAGATGGCAATAAACAAAAGCCAATCGGTGTGCCTTTACCCACAAGGCAACCAACCGACCGCCAAGCTAATCGTCCCAAACAGCACAAGAACACACTCACAAAAGTGAGGCCCTTGGGGCTCACCTTCTTCCTCTCGCAATGCTTAATATTAAGCAGCGTATGAGTACAAAACTTGTTTTGTACTGCAAGACCGACGTGTGAGATAACATAACTATAATTAACTACATGCAAGCTTTATTTAAGTGGATGAGGCTCGACTTGTTTTCAAAGATAAAGCAAGCTTTCATTTACAATAAGGTAATAGATTCAAAGCAGTTTGCAATTAACTTTTATTGTTCAAATAAAAGAGAGACAAGTATAACAATAGATAGATGACAACACCAACCTAGAAGTGACTAACCCATAGTCACCACAACAATAGCATGAAGTACCCTTCATACCACCCATGTCAAGTTTAAGTTTTTAAAAGGTTGTAGTCTAGTTCTTGCACGACCTACCAAGCATGTCCATAACCTAGACGAGGCTATTCGAATAGTTTTAACCTCGCAGGGTGTACCAATGTACCCACACGATAGACCGCCTTTCCACCACCACGGTTAGCACACTTCCTTTGGTATGCAGCATGGCTAAGTCTAACAAGACGCTTTCCAATGGACGATGCTAATTAAGAGCCGCAACCCACGGAGAAGGACACATTAGACAGCCTAACCGGTCTGCTAATGCTCCCCTCCAACACCACACGCACACACAAGAACACACCCACCAACCAGCTCATAATTAACACTTCCCAAAGTACTTAGTCAAGAGAGGTTCCATATCCCCCTCGTGTGGTTAGCACGCAATAAGCGCTTGGCTTAGTGACACAAGTAACTCGGTCCTTGGGGACTTAGGCACCATTCCAACACACCCAACAGATCACATCAACATACCATTGTGCCCAAGTCAAGATATAGTTTTGTTTTCAGTTTTTGCTTTGTAAATCAATAAAACACAAGGGTTGGACATAATGGAGTAGTATAAGTAGTTGTGTGATCAAGATCACCGACTAAGTCGATGATCACCCAATACTACCGATACTAGGCATGACTAAGCAATATTTATTCGAAAATCTACTAAGTGACAAGAGCTCATCCAACGAACTCTAATCACAAAGAAATAACCTAGGCTCTGTAGTAGAGGATAATTATTTACCTACAGATTATGCAACTAGAGGATTAACTAATCAATTTAACAACAAAATAGCAATGCATACATAGAAGTTAAACAAAATATTAGACTTTAAAAGTAATGGGGTCAATGGGAAATGATCAAACCGCTTGCTCGCTTGTCGTTGCTCAAATTGTTATGAGGGTCGTTTCTGGTTACCGCAAATGTCAAACCTAAGCGAAAGAGCGAAAACAACCAATAAGACGAGCAACACTTAAACGAAAGAGCAAGAAAAATTATCCAAAATGCGACTAAATTTATACACAAGGTAAAATACTAACATACCTAGTCATAGAAACCGGAAAACTTAATTTGGATTTGTGGTGCGAAGATATTCCCTAAAAACCTATTTTCTACCATAATTAGGTAATCGTAGCAAAAATATTTTCTAGAAAGATTTTGAAGCTGAAACTTTTATGGTAGGTAGCTACTGACATTCTAAGGCTAACACAAGTGGTTTCATCTTAATTGGAGTTAAAATGATTTAGTTATGATTTTTCTAAGTTGTAAATCTAAGGCATGATTAATTTCAGATAAAGACCATTGTAAAACCTATACTAAGCTAAATTACTTTAATGATGCATTTATAGAACTTTAGTTTGTTAAATTTGGAGCTACAGAGAAAAGATATGCAATTTTGAAGTTTAAAATAATTAATAAGTGCAAGTAAAAGCTCTGAAACTAATTCGAAAACCAACGACAACCGGGAGGTCGTGGGCGATGATCAAGGATCGCACGCTCACGAGCTCGATGCTAAAACCCGCACGAGCACCGGCGCAAAGACCTCATCGCGCTTAGAGAGGTCTTAGCCGTTGATATTGAATCCAACGCCCCACCACCGGATGCACCGCGACACGCCGAAGGAGCTCCTCGCGACTAGGGAGGTCGTGGCCATCGATCCGATCTCGCGGTCCCGAGCTCCACGAGGAGGTCCTACGGCTATCTAACTAAGGGGAGGTCCGACGGTTAAGATTTCGAGGAGGTCTTAACGGTCTAGATCTGAGCAGAGGAGGACCTAAACGGTGAGCTAACAGCGAGAGGTCTTGACGGCTAGGATCCCACCGAGGAGGTCCTAAACGGTCACGATCTCAAAGGGGAGGTCCTAAGCGGGTTTTTAACAGAGAGAGGTCTGGACGGCTTAGATCTCCCTAGGGAGGTCATAAACGGTCCAGATTTGAGGCGGGGAAGGTCCTAAAGCCACGGATCTAAAGGAGGAGGTCCCAGACGGTCAAGATCTCCAGGGGAGGTCCTGAACGGCTAAGATGGAGCGAGGGAGGTCCTGCGGTTTCTTGATAAGGAACCGAGGTGGTCTTTTTGCAAAGAGGACCCCAAAGGTGGAGGGTGATCCTATCGGCTGAGATCTAGCGTACGGAGGTCTTTAACGGCCAGGATACGATTAGGGGGAGGTCCAGAGACTTAGGATTTTGCGGAAAAGATCCTAAGGCCCAGATCTAAACTTGGAGAGGTCGGGGACGGCTAAGATTAGCCCGAGGAGGTCCTGGGGTGGTTTTAATGGCGCAGGACATCCAGGCAGCGGCGACTAAGACAATTTAATGCATCTAATGATTGACAATAAATGGATCTAACAGGAACACTTAATGACTTCTGGACTTTAATACTAAGGCCCCGCCCACATGTCGCTGACTCCATCAAGACAAATTAGGACACAATTAATGCACCAATGATGAGCAATGATTTGAGCATTAAAGTGGTCCTAAGAAGATGATTTAAACGGAAGGTTTTGAACCGACAAAACCCGAAGGTGCTCAGCGCTTGCCACGCGACGTGGATCTCATCGGCGGAAACCAAAGGCACGGATGAGTCCCAAATAGGAGGAGAATCCAAAGATGCCAAAAGCTACACCTAAACAGCTTCTACCGGCGGCTAGCCGAGATAACCACCGGAGAGACATGCGCAAACACGAAAACCTAAAGAGGTCTAAAAGAATAGGGATTTCGATCATCGAGGTACTTACCATGGAATGAAGGGGAGCTAGAGGTGGCCGCAAGAGCTCCGGTGATTTGTGGAGGTCACCGAGGTGAAGAAGACGACGCCCCGCCACGAACAAAGACGCTCCCACTTTATCGCCTCTCGTGAAGGTCAAACAAAGCAAGTTAGGAGGCTTGAGGTGACCAAGGGAACAAATGATCGCCACTATTGCAATGTTGAACCACCGGCTCAAGGTCGACTGAGAGCTCCAAGGTCCGCAATGGTGGCAAAGATTTTCGGTGTTTTGAGCACAAGAGCAGAAGAAGAAGTTAGGGTTGAAAAGGAGTGTGTAAAGAAACTTAGATAGCAAGCTTGGGCTTCAAATATAGCTGGTGGGAAAAATGGCAAAGTCAGCCGGTGCACTGAGCCAAAGTACACATGAAATGATGGGAGTAGGTTGTCAGAGAGACTTTTGAGCTAAAAGGGACTGCCAGACATTTAATGTTGGCAGCACATAGCCGTTTGTCAGCCCTAGAGTTGACAAGGCACCGCTTCTCACCGCCATACACAAAAATTGATAATGCCTGTGCCCACCCGATGCTGAGAGAAATGGGGAAAATCGGTCAAATGAACTCAACGGCTAAATCACTGAGCTCCACCAGGAGGTTGTGAGTTGTTAGATTGAAATCCAAGGGCTCGATTTTGGGCTAAGATTAGAGGTCCTAACACTCGGGAGGTCCGAGCCACGATCGAAGATGGGCGGCTCATGATCACCCAAGTGCTAGGGGTGGTTGTGGAGGTCCGAGGAGGTCGCCAGGTGGTCTTTGCAAAGGTGCAAAGGAGGTCCCGGGAGGTCCTCGAGGGTTGCCTTTGTAAAAGAACAGAGGAGGTCGTGGGGTGGGAGGTCCTTTACAAAGACCCGAGGAGGTCTTTGAGCGCCGGATTTAAAATCCAACGCCTGCACCACTGTGCCCAAATGCCCGAGCCCGACACACCAAGCTGCTCATGCGACCAAGACCGGAGGTCGGACCGGGTTTAGGTTTATTTTGAATCGATCTTGAAGGGACTTTTAGAGCTAGCAAACTAGCTCCAAATTCTATGTAATTTTGACAAGAGCTTGCTAACCTTGAGTTGGACCTTGTATAAAATTTTTAGAGGTTTTTGTGCTGAGCATTTTTCTACAGAAATTATACAATGCTTTGAGCTAGGGTTTGACTACAAGCCAAGCAAGTTTGACTGCCCATAAAACTATTCAAACAATTTCAAAATTGTGAAATTTTTCGAGGGGTCACATATCAACCCAAGAACTTAGGAAAATATTTCCCGTGAGATGATCAATGACTTGTGACTTTGTATTTCCATACTGTGCAATAATTGTTTAGTACACACAGGAAATACATGATGTAAGAAAAAGTTTTAATTTCTACTCATTTTCTTACATTTGAAACACAAGTACAGAATTTGGGATGTTACAGTTATCTTTGTGTTCAGGTGGGAGCGTGATCCCAAGGGCAGTGCCCTCTTCGCGTCCACCGTTCTCGCACGGTTGAGGCAAGTATTCGGTTATCGTATAATTATGCTTGTATGTCGTGGATCTGTTTGTGTTTGGCTCATAATAGCCATGCATGGATGTTATTATGATGAGTTCCAAGTTATCTTAGTGAATGCAAGTACTCTGATTGAGAGAATAATTATGAATGTTTGATAGAGGGTGCTAGTACTTTGATGCGTAATAACTATGCATGGTTGATAGTGTGTTATGTACGATTAAGGATGGTGAAAACTTGTGATATGATTGATTGTTATTCATGAGGGATTGTTTATGTTGCTAGTATTATGAATATATGTGCTATTCATGAATGCTAGAATGCTATGAATATCAATGATGAGGAATGCTAGAAGTATGAATAAGTTTATTCATGTATGACGTTGTTGTGAATACATATGTATGATGGTTTAAAGTTTTTTTCATGTGCATCGTGCTATCATATTGGAGGCTTGGTCACGTGGTGACTATGCATATTTGAGGTCCCCGTCATGTAGATGATGGGTTGAGGTCCCACATTCGTGGAATGTGGGTAATGAGTAAGAGGTCCCCATCATGAAGATGATGGGCAAAGGTCCCTATACTTGTGGACTATAGGCTCTTGGTCCCCTGTACTGAGGGCACGTGCAAGGGTATACATCGACAGTTGTATACCCCGCACTACCGGTAAAATGCGAAAAGAGATAAAGTTCAAAAGGTGCATTGCATTGATCGCATTCCATAAGGATGAAAGCTATGATTAGTGTAATGTTATTGTGGAGTATTGATGCTATGACTGTGAACTTGTTTTAGCCTTGTTGATACTTGCTGAGTCTTTGGGCTCACTCTTGCTTTGATATGTTTTAGGTACAACCGCAGAACGACATGCATGGGAGGGAGTAGATGTTGGATGCACTCACTACCTCATGACCTTAAGGCGTTTGCCATTTAGTTTCAATTCAGGAATAAGTAAACTGCTTGAGAATCACTCATAGATGGTTTTGAGTATTATGTTAATTGTGATAATGAGAATAGCAAGTCTTGATTATGTTTGTTTGATTATCATGCATACTTGAGTAAACGTGAATATGGAGTTTATTGTTAATTGCCATGATTATTTGTTAGAACCTCAGTAAAGTTGACTATACAAAGGAGGTTCTACCAAATTTGGTAAATAGTTTCATTTAATTTAGCTTGAGCATTCCGTGCTCATTTTGAGTTGGGGTGTTACACACAGGGCAAACAGGGGAAAAGGGGTTGAAGCCAAAGAACACCAACAACTCAAGATCGACCAAAAAGGCTTAATTGAGGTTTGATTAGTTCAAGTTAAATCTCCACATTTCCAAAATCTTCAAGTTAAGCTTGATAAATTGACAAAACCAAATGGTTATTTTTATTTGAAATCTTTTCGAAACTCTGGACAAACGAGATGTTACATCACGCTCCTAAGTGGCTTCCTCTTCATGTGATTGCTCCACCGACTTTGCAGAAATGGATGATCTTGCTCCTCACCACACGCTCGCTACTTCCAAAATCCCGATGGGTTGCTCCTTGTAAGTGAGATCTTCCTACTGCATCGACATTTCCAACGGCATCTGCCTTTGGCACTCATAGCCACTTCTTTCGATTGAGACACATGGAAGACATCATGTACATTTGATAGCCGAGGTGGGAGCTCCAATTTGTAGACAACTTCTCCTTCCGACTAGAACTGAATAGGTCCAATGTATTTTGGTGCAAGTTTTGCACTCACTCAAATGTCACATTCCCTTGAGAGGTGAAACCTTTAGGTACACATGATCTCCAGGTGCAAAAGTTAAATCTCTGCGATGGCTATCAGCATAACTTTTTTACCTGGTCTGTGCTGTTCTTAGCTTTTTTCGAATTGACCGAACTTGCTCTTTGGCCTCCTTCAAGACATCTAGTCCAAATACTTGCCCTTCTCCTATTTCGGTCCAATACAAGGGTGTTCTGCATTTTCTTCCATAAAGAGCTTCAAACGAAGACATTTGTAGGCTTGATTGAACTGTTGTTGTATGAAAACTATGCATAAGTCAAACCATGATTCTAATCTGGTCTTGTTTTCTAGAGCACATGCTCTCGACATATCCTATAGGATTTGATTCACTCTTTCTGCTTGTTCATCTATCTGTGGATGGTAAGTTGTACCAAATTTAGATTAGTGCCCAAAATACTATGCAATTTCTACTGAATCTTGAGGTGAATTGGGATCCTCGATCCGATCAAGGATCTTGAGGTGTACCTTCTTTGGTACACCATGCATATACTATTTTTGACATATACAACTCTGCGAGTTTGTCTCCTGAATAGGTAGTCTTGATTAGGATGAAGTATGCAACTTTTGTTAGATGATCTATAACAACCCAGATTGAATCATGTTCAGATCTTGTTCTCGGTAGATTGGTGATAAAGTCCATTCCAATTTTCTCCTATTTCCATTCAGGTACCTTTAAAGGTTACAAGAATCAAGCAAGTCTCTGATGTTTAGCTTTAACTCACTAACAAACATCACAATGTGCTACATATTCGGTAATCTCGCACTTCATGCTAGGGCACCAACATAACTCCTTGAGATATTGATACATCTTAGTGCTTTTAGGGTTAATGGAGTATAGTCTTATGTGCTTCTTTGAGTATCAACTGCTTAAGCTCCTTCTGATCTGGTATGCAAATATGCTTCTCAAACCAAACAGTTCTTTGCTCATCTTCTAAAAATCTTAGGGATTTGCTCTTCTTCATGTTGTTCTTGATCTCCTTGATATCTGCATCTTCAACCTGAGATTTCCTGATTTGATTTTGCTGGGTAGGTTGTACTTCCAAAGTGGCTAAGTATTCTTATTCAACCAATTCCAGCTTGAGCTTTTGAAACTCTTCATGTAGTGATGGCTGAATCTCCTTGATCATCAGAGTATTGCAGTTGATCTTTCTACTCAAAGCATTAACTACTACATTAGCTTTGCTCGGATGGTAATGGATTCCAATATCGTAATTTTTAATCAACTCCAACCATATTCTCTGTCTCATATTAAGATCGGCTTGAGTGAAAATGTACTTCAAGCTCTTATGGTTAGTGTAAACTTCACAGTGATTAACAATGAGATAATGGCACCATATCTTCAAAGCATGCACTACGGTAGCCAATTCTAAGTCATGAGTGGGAGTAGTTCGCTTCATAAGGCCTCAATTGTTGCGAAGCATACACTACTACCTTTCTTTCTTGTATCAGGACACATCCAAGATATTATCGTGATGCATCACAGAAAAGGAGTAGGGAGCGCGAGGCTCATGAGAGGGAGCGCGACATAAAGAGAGAAATGGCGGCCAAGGCCAAAGAGGACACCAAGGAGTTCAATGCCGAGCTCGCAATGAAGGAAAAATGGCCCTGGTCCACACAGTAGGTTGAGCCATTCCCAACTAGTCCCCCGAAGGTCAAATTTATTTCCATTCAAAAAAGGCGCATATATATCGTAGGAGTACTTCGGTTTGTTGAATCGTGCATGATGTTGTTTCTTATGCATGTAAAAAAACCCTGTGTGTCGTGTTATTCCTAGTTTTATTATCAAGTCTTTTAATTCGCATCTTCAAATCTTATTGACTTTTCACATTCAATTCTTCGCGTAGCAACACATCTAACAACATAAAAAATCGAGTTCTCGAAGTAGGCTCAAAATGGTCTACGACAACAAAGTGACAAAGAACACCACCTATCATTCCAAGAGGATGTCTATGCATCTTTCATGAGCGGTACTATCTAGCATATGTCCATCCTTGTGCCTCATATTATACCACACACCACATATTAGTCATTTTTTCCAAGATGCAGATGTATTACTTCTAGGACACGGCCTAGAAATATTGTGCGGTGTTTACGATGGATATATACGCTGAAGTGTCAAAGGTTATCAATCCACAAAAAGATTATCTATCCATATATGTATTTACTCTCAGTTAAAAGGATAGTGTTATATTTGGTTCACATATGGATTCTCTATTTTTAAGTTATGGATTGTTAAATGTCATATGTACATGATGTTATGTATCACCGTAACTTCAATTGTTTTTTTATCTTTTATAAGTCAAGCTTAACTAAATTCCATCCTCTGTCACGCCATATATCGTGGCATGACAGGCAGGGTTGTCACGCTGTGGGTTCCGGCGTGACAGATGCGACGCAGGCTCCACGCTGGCACGGCGCGCGGCCGAGGGCTTGCGTGGCAACTCTGACCACGCCACGGTAGGTAGTGTGAAAGAACGTTTTGGCCACGTCACGGGTGGTGACGTGACCAAAGGAGTCAGAATTAGGAATAAAGTTCGCAGGGGATTAACTTTAAAATATTAATAAAAAATATTAAATAACAAAAAAAAATTATGCGTCATGAGCGGCTCTGTGAGACCCCGGTTTATTTAGCTTGTAATACTTAGCCTTCCCTTGGCTCTAGCATCACAAAAAAATACACCGTGCCTCGATGGACATGTGCTTCCTGCACTGCAAAGACACATACATCTTTACAAAAGCATGCATTAATTCCATACATCACAATATAATAAGTCTAGCAAAAGACATACATAATATAATGTTATTACAAAAGAGCCGATCGCCAAAAGACATCAAAGTATCAATAACAATGAAGCAAAGGTGCCATAAGATGGCGTTAACTAAAATACGACCAGCTAGCCATAACCCACAAGGCAACCGACCGGCCGCCAAGCTAGTCGTCCCAAACACGCCACAAAGACAACTCACAAAAGTGAGGCCCTTGAACTCACCTTCTTCCTCTCAACACACACAATCAAGAAAGCAAATGAGTACAAAAATGTACTGCAAGACTTACTGTAACAAACCTAGTTACTACTACATGCAGGCTTTAATCAAGGAGAAGGCTCAAAGGTTGTTTTCAGCATAAAGCAAGTTTTATTTGCAATAAGTAATAGTTTGAAGGCAATTTTGACAATCTGAATTTTATTTGCATAAATAATAGTGAGACAATAAGTAATAACATAAAGACATCCTGGAGATGACTAACCCAATAGCCATCACAACAATAGCACGAATTACCCATTTGTACCACCCATGTCAAGTTTTAATTTAAAAGGTTGTAGTCTAACTCTTGAAAAGCTTACCCAAGCGTGTCCATAACCTAGGACGAGGCTATTCGAATAGTTTTAACCCTGCAGGGGTGTACCAATGTACCCACACTTCAGACCACCTTTTTGCCAAGCTATTAGGCACACTTCCTTTGGTATACTGGCACGGCTAAGTCCTACGAGATGTTTCCAATATTGTGAATCAACTACGAGCCGCTCATATGGACCGAAGCCCATACGCTTACATTGTAAAGCCCAAAAGACAACTACCCCTCGGGGTAAAGCTTTTCGGACAACTACAATGCTCCCATCACAAGAACCACCTCATTTTACCACAACACAACAACACACGCCCACCTGCGACTCGTAGCTAACACACGCCAAAGTACTAAGTCAAGAGAGGTCCCATATCCCCCTAGTGTGGTTAGCACGCAAAATTGCCTCGATAACGGAGACTCACAAGATGTTTGATCCTTAATTGACCTGGGCACTATTCCAGTCACACCCAAAAGCACACCATCTTACTATTGTGCCCAAGTCCAAATCATTTTGTTTTCATTTTGAGTTTTCACAATTAAACATCGCACCAAGGCTAAAATCATAAAGTCATAATAAGTTTGTGTGATCAAGGTTACCGACTAAGTCGATAACCGCCCAATTCTACCGGTAACTAAGCATTGCTAAACATCAAATCGTAAAGACAATAAAAGACCATAAATCATCCACGGCTCTAATTCACCAAAGGAGGATAATAACCTAGGTAGTGGCGGGGTGAACAATTTTAGGAAACTATGCAATGGGATTAGCTACCTCTAATCGACAAAATAAATCTTGACACAAAGAAGCATGCATACTTAGGTTTTGTAAACAAGATATTAGACTTTAAAAGTAATAGGAGCAATATGATCAAATGATGTTACACTGCTTGCCTTGCTGTAGATCACTTTCTTGCTGCAGAGGATTCACTCACGCAATCGACACAAACGTCGGAACCTATCGAAAGAACGAGAAAATCCAATAAAGACGACGAACACCGAAGAAAACTCAAACTCAAAAGTCATCCAAAATCCATGAAATTTATACAACAGCAAGGGTATGATTTTAAATGAAATTAGAAACAAGAATCAAGTCATTTGGATTAATTATAAAAAAGTTATAGCTAAAATCATTTCTCTCAGCCTGAAAATTCAACTATATTAATTATCGGTATCGTTCATGGCATAAATTTCTAGAATGACCTAGAGTCTGAAATTTTTATGGTAGGTAGAATATGACATTCTAAGAACAGCAAAAGTGGATTTACACAAATTGGAGTTAAAATGAAATACTTATGATTTTTCTAAGTTGTAAAACTAGCACATATCACTTTTCAGAAATGAAATCATGATCAAAACCTATTTCATATTATAGTATGCTAACAGAGGAATTTTACAAGCTTGAGTTTGCTGAAATTGGAGTTATACAGAAAAAGTTATGTATTTTACAAGTTTTAGTTTAATTTTTGGAATATTCAATAATAGCTAAAACAGGTTAATAATGGTTATAAAACTTTTCTGCTACAGAAACATGTCTAAATGCATTTTTAGATTAAACTTTAGTGAAACATGAATTAAACACACTTGGAATTATCTAAAAAGGACTTAATATGAATTAGTTATGAGTTTTTCAAATTTTAAAACAATTTTTAGTTGACAAGTAAAGGCTAACTGAAATAAAATCAAACTTATCTAAAAGAAAACGACGTGGACGAATGTGGGCCCTTGATTCGGAATCCAACGGCCCACGCGCTTCGCACACAACGCATGCGCGCGGTCCAAAAAGAGGTCCACCGTTGGATCTAGATCCAACGGTCCACGTGGATTGGGACATTCGGGCGACGCGAACGCCCAAACCAACCTCGACCGTAGATCTTAAGATGGAGGGCTCAGAGCGCGGGAACGTTCGGGTGACCGGAACAGTACATCCATCTCAACCACAGATCGCGAGATGGACGATCCAGAGCGGTTGGGGAACCCAGGTGGTCCGAATGGCCACTTTGATCTAGGCTGTTGATCTAGATCTGACGGCCTACAGAGATTGAGACCTCCGGAGTTCAAAATTTTAGATAGATCTAGACCGTTGATCTTGAGATCGATGGTCCACAATCAAAGAGCGTTTCGCACGCGCCCGAGGGAGTTAAATGGCACAGGGCCCACATGTAAGTGACACACCGGGCGATTTAGGACATCTAATAAATACTAAAACCAATGATTAGTGATGATTAGAATTAATTGTGTCCTAATGATTTCGCACTGAGGGGGTTTAAGTGGTTGGGGGCCCACCTGACAGTGGCACACCAGATCGGCTTAAGACACATTAAGTGCTAACCAATGATTAGCATTTAATGAACTCAAATTTAGTCCTAAAGACCCCGTGACTGTGGTTAGCCTACGGACCCACATGTCAGTGACTCAAGAGGTCATTTTAAGACAGCCACTTAATGCTAACATTAATTATCAATGATCAAGTATTAATGATGTCCTAAGGGTGTTGAATAGCGCCAGCCGGGGGGTTTTAAATGATTGGGCCCACCAGTTAGCGGCACATACGCAACGTTAAGACAACCATTTATTACTAAACCATAATTAGCAATGATTAACAATGATTAGCTATTAATAGTGTCTTAACGACAACGGCACAAAGAGGCTCCCGTCCGGCAAAACCCGAGGATAAAGGACAGCTCGTCGCCGGCGGCTCTGGCCACGGCGGCGCAGCTTAAAGACCAAAATAGGTTCGCATTAGCCTTAAGGACCCGATGGTGATGACCTCGCCGGCGGCGACGGTCCGCAACGCCGGCGAGCTGGACATTAATGATGGTGACAAAATCAGTCGAAAGCGAAAAATGATCAAAAGCTCCGCAACAGTCCAAAGAAGCGTGTGCCACAGTGTCTAGGGACTAATAAGAAGCCACCTCAACCAAGATGAGCTTCAAAGATGGCCGGAGGAGCTTGGACCACGGTGGAGCTTGCCGGACCCGAGGAAGATGAAGTGAAACATGATGATCTGGGCAAATGAGTGAGATCAGATCAACAATATAGCTTCCTTATAGCTCAAAGGAGCTCCAAAAGCAAGTAATTGCTAAATGAACCACTTACCGGAGCTGGAGAAGAAAAGGGGTGAATTCGGCCGAAAAAGATCCAAACTCAAAATTGGTCAATTCCTGTTAATGAAACCCAAAATTGAGTTAGGGGAAATGATTAGGGCAATAAGGAGCTCAAAAGGGGACAAAAAGATTTGAAGAAGAACCACTGGAGCATCAAGATTCACAATGGAGCTTCATGGCCGGAAAATGGTGGTTTTGGTAATTTTGGTGTTTTGAGCTCCACAAGCAAATAAAGAGCTAGGGGTGGTGTAAAAGAGTACCAGGAGGGGTTTTGGGGAGCTTTATATAGCGAGAAGACTAGGGTTTGGGCAAAAACGAGCTCCTCGGGTGAGCTTGGCTCACGACATAACCATGGACCGAAAAGAGAAATGATGGGGCGCAGGGGGAGGGCATGCCTACGGTCGAAAGCAAGCTGCAAGCACTAAATGCCGACCAAGGAGACGTTGAGGAGGGAGCAGACACTACCGAGGCGATGCCGCGCACTGTTCACGCACGGCTCGAGGAAGAAGATGACTAGAGAAAACCTAGGGTGATTGTGAGAGGTTGGATTTTAATCGGACGACTGAAATTGCTCAAAGGCTCCTGAGGTTCAAAACACTAGAGAAGATCGTGAGCCATTGGATTTTAATCCAACAGTTTAGATTCGAGGTGCAGCTAGTGGGTCTGGCTCGACCGAGTCAAAACGGTTGGGCTCGGGTCTGACTCGAGCCCAACACCTTTTGACTTAAGGTTAAAGAAATAAGAGCTGGACTTTGGGGATTTATTTGAGGTAGCAAAACAACTCCAACAATTCTGAAATTTTTACAGGAGCTTGCTAACTTCAATATTAATCTTGTGTAAAATTTTCATAGGTTTTTATGTGGTGCATTTTTCTCCAAAAATTCTGCAAGGTCCTGGTTTAGGGTTTTGACTGAGAGTCAAACAGGTTTGACTGCCCTCTAAAAATATTCAAACACTTTCTAAAAATTGTGAAATTTTTCAGAGGGGTCACATACCATCCCTAGAACTTGGAAAAAATATTTTCAAAGGATGATCAAAAGATTTGACAAGAATGTTTTTGAAAGCCAAGATTTGGATCAAATAACTTGTGACTTTGCATTTCCATAATTCTTGTACAAGAATTGTTTAGAACATACAGGAAATGCATGATGTAAGAAAAAGTTTTAATTTCTACTGATTTTCTTACATTTGAAACATAAGTCCAAAATTGAGATGTTACAGGCTCTTTTAGACATCAGATTGTGAGCAACAAAGGTGCGTCATCAGCATGCTTTCAACTAATTTTGCATGGTGGGGAAAATGAGAAACAACTGTTATTCCCGTTCTATCAACTAAGCATATAGACCATTTTTCTAGCGAGAACATGTCCGGTGAAAACCAACTAAAAGTTACTGTTCACTTTTAATTTGTCCTTTCCATATCTTACAAATAAGGTTAATTTTGATCCTGAAATTCCGCATGTGTTAGAGAACACCCCTCCTTTAGATTTGGTACTTTTTTTTAGGAATTTTTGAAAACTTCGAAGACATGATTATCACGAATTTCCAATTTTTTGGTAGTTTTAACCGGATACACTCTGTTTTCTAGGATTGGTAGCATGGTAGCACGAATTAAGCTTGGAGTACACAAAATGTTCTCCCGACTCAGCATCTCAAAACAAAATTAAGCAACTCGACTATGACCGTGGGATCTGCTGCCTTTGACCACTTGTACCAATTAATGCTCGTTCTATCACTTTTCTACCACTCTCTATTGGTGAGCTTCATAAAGGATCAAATCTTTTTTTAGACCAAAGGCCAAAAGTTTGGCATAGCTTTTTTTAGAGTACACATCTTTTTTTAAGTCCAATGTTTTTAAGTACACATTGGGCGCACACACACTCACACTCCCCACCCCACACTCACCCTCCCCCACACACACACATGCTTGGGTGCATCATTAAAACACATCTAAATTAGAGCGGAGGTTTAGACCCTATAGAGCGTGAGCATGTGTTTTGACCACTGAACGCACCTACGTGTGTGTACTATTCGAAAACCACCTAAATGGTTCGAAAAGGTGAGGCTGCTCGGGTTAGAACCTAGGCGGACAACGTGCACGATGGTAACACGAGCCAACCGAGCAGTCCTAACAAGAATTTCGTTCCCTCCGTGTATGGTGGCCAAGGTTGTAGTCACTCAAACCAGTTCATGGTCTAATGGGTAATATATATAGTGCCACTGATGAGTGCATATATAGGATGGAGCACCATGGTTCTCATCGTGCATTATCAGGATTACGTGTACACAGCCTTCATGTTTTGTTTTCCTCATTTGGCCGCCTTTTGGAACAAAATAGCAAATCTAGCTATGTTGTATTGGAAATAACAAAAATAACACCGCGGTAGACTAGGCAGGCGACATGTGTTCTCTACCGCGCTCACAGTTCGCGGAAGCCACCTACCACCCTCTCAGTCTGCAGCAAGTAGCCTGACACTCTCCCAGTCCGTAGTAGGATGGCCTGCCATAGACTGAGAGAGTGATAGGTGATTTACGCGGACTGGAGCACGGTAGGTGTTTGCCGTAGTGCTAGTTTTATAATTTTGTAGGAGCGAAGTTACTTTTGCTATGACAAATTAAAAACATGTCAATTTAGCAAAAAAAAACTCTTAACCTTCAATTGTTAGCACATACATGCACCGCTTTGAATTCATCGTGAAGAAATTAAACTCGAAACTATGAATGCAAGTGCACCCCAATTCTCATCGACAATGCTACCACATGTTAAAGCAACGCCCCTCCCAAACAAGCACACGCCAACCAAGGTCTCATTCAACCAAGCCTCTCGATCTCCGCCCATAGCATCTCCTCGAGTTCCCTCCTCTCATTAGTGATATGCTCTAGAGACGATTATGGAGATGATTATATCACTTCTATGTTTATGATCTTTTAAATAATATGTTCTTTTGTCATTTTAATAAATGTCTTTCATATTGATCAACAAGTATGTGACTTGTTCGTGGAATTATTTATTCATGTTTTGATGTTATTCTAAATTATACCTGATCTTATATCATTATGTGGGACAACTATGATTTATAGATCAGCACATGTATTGATTGATTATCATGTTCCACGGATCATGGATATGGGGATATCAAATCAATAATGTGAACACATCTTAGTGAACATGGTGTTAGATTAACCTGTTTTCCTCGGCCCATTTTCCATTTTTCCCCTTTTCCATTTTTCCCCTCTGCCCAATCCATTCCGTCTGGCCTTGCTCCCCTCTCCCTCTCTCTTCTCTCTTACAGCCCAGGGCCTCCTGTCAACCCTTTTCTTCCTCGCTTTGCCTGAGCTGGCCGCCATTGCCACCGCACAAAGCTCCACAACAGGCCGCATTTCTTTCCCCATTTTCCACGCCAACGTGCAGAACAACGTCCCTGCAAACTGCCACCCTCATTCCGGCCCTTATCCCCTTCTTTTTGAGCCTGTTCCGCTGAATTCCACAACTGCTACCGCATTCTTCGCCACGCCACTCCTAGCCCGGTGCTCCTCTGCCCCTATAAAGGAGAGCCTCGTGAGCCCCTTCCCTCCCTCATCCCATCCCCCAAACCCATTCCCTCTCCTCCTTTCCTCTCGCCGCAAAACATCATTGAAGCTCGCCGGCCGAAGCTTCTTCTGCAGCCGATTATGCCACCGTCGATGATGGTCCGGCGACACCATCCCCACCATCGGCATTGCACGACCACGTTCTACCCCATGCTCTCCTCCTCATCGTCGGAACACCAACGGAGCGCCGCGCCGCCGCAAGCCCGCACCGCACCGCCACCCACGTCGTCGTTGAGGTAAGCACTGTGATCCCTGCGTTCTCCACTCTCCAATGGTACCCTCGCCGCCGAGCGTTGGTCTCCATGTGCCACCGCCATGTTGCCGCCACCTCATCACCATCGTCCACGTGGTAGCCACATGTCGCCCACTATCGCTATGGCATTTTCCTTTTTCTTTAGAAAATTAATTCGACTGAAATCCATTTATCTCTTGATGACATCATCATGATGCAGTAAATTGTTTTCCTTTAGAAAAATAATTCCATAAATTCTAAAATTCCAAATCTATCATTTCATGTGAATTTGAACCTTCCGAGAGCTTGTTCTCCTTCGTTCGACCTTCGATTAAAGTGATTCAAATTTCTAAATTTATCTAAAATCAAGATCTAGCTATCTATACCAAAATTATTTAATTTGATTTTTTTAAAAAAATTTGACTTATTTTCGCGTATAGATTTCGATGACTTCAAAGAGTCAGATTTCGATGTCGTTTCAGAAAAATAATTAATTAAGTCAAGTTACATCTTTGATCATATTTGATCTCAGTATTTTAAATTATTTAAATTCTATTTTAAATTATCATTACATGCTTAGTTATATTCAAGTTAATTTAAATTCATGTTTTAAATTTATAGTTATTCCCAGTTCCATTGCATAGCCAATTTTGACATTGAATCATATATATCTTGACACCTTAGATGAAAATCTAGTTGATGCAATAGTATGGACTAGAATATTTTGGGAAAAATTAAGCTTAGCCATGCTTAGACCGCAAATATTTGATTTGGGAATTTTTAGCCAGAAATCAACTATGGTTTAAAATGTGTTTATGTCATTGGTGTGCCATAGAAATTTACAAATGATTTGAAAAGTAAAATAAAAATGCTGGTTTGGACTTGGGTGGAATGTATAGTTGGTGTGTGCAAGTTTATGCACGGGCTCATCTCAGTGAAGGGTCGAGGCCCAGGGGTAACTTTTGGAAGTCGCCTAGTCAGTTAAGGACCGGTCTGCGAGCTGCAGATTGTAAAGCCCTTTTGTATACCACAAGTTTGGAGTGGGACAGACCTAGCTAACTAATTTGCAACGTTTCAATGTAGTTGTGCCATCCAGATGTGTGAGTATCAGAATGACCTACTTTTTATTTATTCTCACATACCGCAAGAGGGGGCTTCCGACGGATGGTTTAGTCCAAAGGAAGCAAAACCTTAATGGGCATAACTAGTTTAGAATGACGTATTGTAAAGCCCTTATGATAATCACTTAGTCGCCTACATACGGAAGTGTGTCAGACAGACATCAAAAATTGATTATCTTATGTGGGTAAATGTGAGGACCCCAATTTATTCGGCTTGTAATGCTTAACCAACCACCTGGTCCTAGCATCACAAATCAAATAAATTGATCCTCGAGATATGTATACTTCCCAGAAAGCAGTATACACACCCCGTTACAAAATTAGACATTAACTCCATTCCAAACATAGAGTCCAAACACTACAGTACCAAACGGAAGATAAACAAATAGTAGAGTTATTACAGACAAAGGCCGACAAGCCACAAGATACAAAAATAAACAAGAACGACAGCGGAAGCAAAAGTGCCATAAGATGGCTATAAACAAAGCCAATCGTGCCTCCAACCCACAAGGCATCTCACCGACCGCCAAGTCTAGTCGTCCACGAAAGCGGCAACACACTCGTAGTGAGGCCCTTGGGGCTCACCTTCTTCCTCTCGCAACAAAAACATTAAGCAAAGCACTGAGTACAAAGATTGTCTTTGTACCCGCAAGACCGACGTGTGAACTAGCGGACCTATTCATATGCTACATACAAAGCTTGTTTAGTGGAGGCCATATGTTTCATTTGCATAAAGCCAATTTTCATTTGCAATAATATAATACGCTTTGAAGGCGGTTTGCAATTCATTTTTACTGTTGAAATAACTGCGAAATAAAGATAGATACAAGTAACCACCTAGAAGTGACTATCCCAATAGTCACCACAACATAGCACGAATCCCAGTTTCGCACCACCCATCAAGTTTTAATTTAAATGTTGTAGTCTAGTTCTTGGGGGCGATCCGAGCGTGTCCATAACCTAGGGCGAGGCTATTCGAATAGTTTTAACCTGCAGGTGTACCAATGTACCCACACTTGCATCGCCTTTAAGCCAAAGCACACTTCCGAAGGTATGTTGGCACAAATAAGTCCTACGAGACTTTTTCCAATATTGTGTATTAACTACGAGCCGCTCGTATGGATAGAAATCCATACGCTTACATGGTAAAGCCGAAAGACAACTACCCACTCAGGATAAAGCTTTTCGGACAACTACCATGCTCCCACCTCCATCCCTCCTGCGACCTCCTGCGACCCGGAGCCAATACACGCCAAAGTACTAGGTCAAGAGAGGTCCCATATACTCTAGTGTGGTTAGCACGCAAAATGCTCAGTACGGTGGCGCAAGTAACTCGGTCCTTAACTGACTCGGGCACCTTTCCAGTCACACCCAACAGATCACACCAGTCTTACCATTGTGCCCAAGTCTAAATCATTTTTGTTTTTAGTTTTAGTTTTGCAATTAAACATAGCAAAAATGCTGAAACAAAAAGTTGTAGTAAATTTTGTGTGATCAAGGTTACCGACTAAGTCGATAACCGCCCATTTCTACCGATACTAAGCATGTCTAAGCAGCTGAAATCGAATCTACTAAGTGACAAGAAATCATCCAGCGATCTCTAATCACAGCAAATAACCTAGGCTCAGGTAGTAGAGGAATATCATTTGTCTACAGATTATGCATCTAAAGGATTAAGTAACTAATTTAACACAAATTAAGCGATGCATACATACAGTTGAAACAAAATATTAGACTTTAAAATACTGGGATAAACATGATCAAACCGCTTGCACGATGTCGTTGCTCAATTTGTTGCGAGGGTCGTTCTCTGTGGTTGCATAAATATCGAATCCTAACGAAAGAACAAATAACAAATAATAAGAGCGAAAAACACCGACAAAACTCAACCATACAACAACATCAAAACAAACCAAACTCACACAAAGAACCTAAGCATGATATAACAAAATTTTAGAAGCAGAGAACAAATCATTTTAGGTTATTAAGAATTTTCCATGAATTTTCTAAGCTAAAAACACATCAAAACACTAGATAATTGCTTAACAAATTTTCATGAACAGAATGCAGATCTAAGACCTATCACGATAATTAGTATACTAAAAATGAAATTTTACAGAATTGGGTTCATTGAGTTTGGACAATTATTGAAAGAGATATACATTTTCTAATTTGGAGATTACATTCTACAACATTAAATTAATTAACAGATTTTTGATACAGGGACAAGGTTGACACTAATTTAAGCAAATAGAACATTTAAAATGAAAATTAACAGCACTGGTTTCACGCAATTAGGATAAAAATTGAATTAGTTACGCACTTTCTAAGTTTTAATTGAATTAACAGTGCAACAGAAAAGCATTTTAGAAATACTAAAGCATTTATACCTTTTTCTACCCACAGCTATCTAGCCCCAGACACCGACAATGGGCCCAATAAAGGTCTTGACGACAGATCGTCACGAAGGTGACGTCGAAGGCGTATTCTGAGAATACGTCTTCGGCTTACTAAAGTGCAAACCTAACATACTCTCACAGAGAAATACGCTTACCGACAGAGAAAACGCATTACCAGAGCTACACAACCCTAACTGACAGCACGGACCCACATGGCAGCGACTCAGAGAACAAATAACGGGCTGGACTAAAGATTTTCTAAACGTGATTAGTCAATAGGGCCCAAGTCGAGACTCAAACTAGACATGATTAGAGTTAAACTAATCATCACCGCGCTCACCGGCGCGACGGGACGCGCGCGCGCGCGCGCGCAGTGATCTAGCTAACCTGGGGTCTCGGCGAGTGAGTGATACCTTCGGTCCGCGAAGATCTCGCGAACACGATGGCGGTGACGCGACCACGGGGATGCCGCACGCGGTCGGCGCGAACGAGGCGGAGAAGAAGACACGATGCTCGCGGAGAAGACGCCGCGAGCTTCGAAGACCGGAAGGTGTGCTTAAGCTTCGCCTCAACACCGGGAGCAAGAAGCACACGATAACGCCGACGAAGAAGGCCGAACGCGGCCGGAATTTCCACGGCGCGAAACCGAGCTTGAGAAGAATTGGTCGCATGCCCACAACGATGCACAAAAGGCGAAACAATCCGCCGTTAGACTCGATGCATCGCATGCGATCCTAAGGGACCAAGTGACGAGGCTAGAGACTCACGGATCGCAAACGAGCTCACGGACCGAGATCGCCGGAGGCGAGACGACGATATCGCCTGGTGATTCACCGGGCGCCAAGGACCCGGTTGGGCAAAATGGAGGCGGCGTCGAGCGTGGATCACGGTGGTGCGGTCGCTGGCTCAAGGGCGGCGCTAATTTGGCGGCGCTACCTTCGTTCTCTTCTCCGGCCGAAACAGAGAAGCGAGCGGAGAAAGCGAGAGAGCGAAGGAAACGAAGAATGGATGAGTGCGTTGAGGTTATAAAGCTCTGGCGATGCTTCGGAGAGGGACACGCGTCCCCGACGTGGCAGCGACGAGCAGCGTGGCAAGCATGCGAGTGCGGCCACGAGCTCCGGTGAGGTGCGGAGAAGACGAGGGCGATACTGACAGGTGGGGTCCACTTGCCAGCGAAAGAAACAAAGCGGTGCGAACAGCTGCTTAGACTCGATCAAGAATGTTTCGACCGTTGGATCTACGATGGACGGTCGAGATTGATGTATGCATTCGGACAGGTCGACGAGACAAGCAACGAGGACCGTTCGATCTCCATCGGACGGCTGACAGCCATCGGACTCACGCGGTGCAGCTAGGCGGTGCGACCGAGTCCATTAGTGCGGTCGGACTCGAGTCTAAGTTAGGTCTGAGCCAGAGGAACAGTGTTTCCAGGTTTGATTTCAAAAGGCTGATAAGGTTTGAGGAATTTTTAGACGTAGCTCCTGAGCTCCAAAAATTTTGAAATTTTTATGGTAGCTAACTGGAACAGAGGACTCCCTTGTGTAATTTTTCCAGGAGTTTTTATGCACTAGATTTCTCCCAATAAAATTCACAAGCTGCTGATCAGGAGTTTGACCAGATTTCAAACTAGTTTGACTTGGCCATAAGAAATAACAATTAAAATCTAAAAATTGTGAAATAATTCAGGGAGGTAGATAGGATGATAAAGATGATAGGAAAAATAATTTCAGAGGATGATCACAAGTTTGAAAGCTAAGAATTTGCTGACAACAATTTCCATTCACAAGAATTTAATTCTAGAAAATGGAAATTGCTAGGGAAAATTTGGAAAACTTCCAAATGATTTGATGAGACAACAAAAGTTTTTATTTCTCCTCAAAATTTTACATTTGAAATACAAACCCTAAGTTAGGGCTGTTACAGTAAAGTTGTACAATCTCTGTAGAGTGTCAATTTATTCGAATAGCCGTGTCCACAGTCATGAACATGCTGAGCAAATCCTTTCACAGATTAGACTATGGTTTTATTTTAAAAATAGTTTGACAAAAATGATTTGATGGATATTTATTCCATGTGGGAAATTGGGCTGAAAGCCTAGGTGTAAGGGGGTTAGTCCTTCACCATTTGTGTATGGAGGTTTATCTTACACTTGTTAATTGATGAATGAAAAGAGAAAATTTGATTTTAGATATAGTATAACTGCTTTTGAACTTAGTATTGTATTTAAAATATCAAACATTATTTTTGCACAAATAACCCTATAGGCCTTCCTTTGATAATATCCTTGCATTCATTAACTCTGTTATGGATGTAATTTCACTACACCATGGCATAGTATTAAGGGCAATTATCTGCTGGGGAAAAACTGGATTAGTGGCAATCTATCTGCCAGCAATATCCAAGATTTTAGGGGTCCCATTATCTGCCGAAAATAATTATTTTCTAGAACAATCTATCTGCCGGTAATGTTTTAACGTTAGCAATAATGCATCTGCCCTAGAAAAAGTCAATTAGATCAACCTATCTGCCAGCAATAAATATTGTATAGAACAATGTATCTGCCGACAGTGTTTTTTAATTAGGTACAATACTTTTGCCCTAAAAATAGTCAATCGGGTCAACCTAACTGCCGGGGATACCCTTATGACAATACAAATACATCTATGCAAATGGTTCCTATGATTGAACTTACATGTTATCTGCTTTAGTAACTGGTACCACATAGCATGTGGGTTGCCTATATTCAGTCCACACAACTTGCAATTCCTAAAAAAAAGGATGAGTGGCATGCCGGCAATGTCCACGAGATTACGGGTCCCGTTATCTGCTGGAAATAATTATTGTCCAGAATAACTTATCTGCCGGTAATATTTTTATTTTAGCTACAATACATCTGCTCTTGAAAAGAGTCAACCAGGTCAACGTAACTACCGAGGATTATTTGGTCAAAATTTCTAGAGCAGTAGTGCGAACAAGGATTACATAGGTAAATAGGGAATATTATTATAAGACTAAAATGTAACATCCCGAAATTAATTAATGATAATTAGTATGCATCTTATCAGCATGCATGACATTTTGGAAATATTTGCATAAATTATTGCACTTGAAAATCTTAATCAAAGATTAAACATACACTTTCAATTTATGAACTCCAAATAAAAAGAGCAACCAAAAACATTTGATTATCATCTAGAAATAATTTATTCAAATACTACTTTAATCTGCGCCGTTCGTTTAAATCTGGACGGTTGGCTCTTGTGGTCCAATCGTGCGCGTCCCTTTCTTTTCACTAAGGCATGGGCCCCACTGCCATTGTCATCTCTGACCCGGTCTCCTTCCTCGCAAAGCCAGCGCCACTGCCGCCATTGATAGTCTCCAAGCTTCATACGACAATGGAGATTTTCCAACTAAATCGCCTTGGATTTCTTAACCAAATTTTATCTCTAGCTATTCCGCAACCATATCTGTTGGAATCTTATCTCAATTCGCATTCTATCTCTAAGATCCAACGAACCCAAGTTGATCCTGATTTGGGGATTCCTTATCCTGTACCTCTCGTGCCCTATAAATAGTATCCCCGGGTTTGCGATCGCGTCCACAACTCAAAACCGCCACCTTCTTCCACCTTGAAGCCCTAGCGCCGCCGCTATTTGAGTTTTAGGGTTCTTCGCCACCATCGGGTTTTCTTGAATTCCGTCGCCGCTGGTGACGCTGTCTTCATGGAGTGCACCATCACCTTCCCCATCACCCGAGCAACCTCCAGAGCCCTTCACCGCCGTCGAAGCTTCACTAGAGCCCCCATCCGGCAAGACCGAGCCTGCTCTGCCGCTTCGACCTCGCCGCCGGCCACCTCAGTGCACCCCAACCACCCGGAGTTGGTTCATCAGGTGCGCATTAGTGAGGGCTACCTCCTGGTACCATCCACTTCCGCCGGTGAGCCGCCGTTCGTCGTTGTCGGGTAGGTTCAAGCGCCGCCGCCGTCATTCTGATGTGTCCGCTGACGTGGCTCGCCACCTCAGCTCCTTTGCGTGCGTGTCTGCCCATTTAGGCAAGCCTTTCTAGCCATTGGATCTCCATCGGACGGTCTTTATTCGTTGGGCCGTTCGGAGCACTTCTTTGGACTGTTGTAACATCCCAAAGTTATGTTACCAAAATAAAATAAATAAAGTTATTGGATTTTCTGAAATTGGAAAGAGTTTTATTGCTTTATTTGAATTTTTGAAGTTTTAAAGCTCAAAATTTAAAATTTATTTGAAGTTCTTGAAGTTTTATTTGGTTGAATCTGAAAACTAAAAATTTAATTAATTTATAGAATTTTCTGAAAATTTTAAAAGCTTTTTCCTAAATATTTTAAAGCCAAAACAATTTATTTGCAAAATTAATAGCCAATTATAAGTTGGAACTATTTTATTTAAGTCCAAAATAAATCAGGGAATTTCTGTGAAATTTCTCTAATTTTTTGGGTTTTATTTGTTATTTTCTAAAGCCATTTTGAATTACTGAATTAAATCAATTAAAAGTCAATTAGAAATCCCTAATATGATTTGGGCGAAACCTCCTCGGTCCGGCCCATTTCCACCGTCGCGCTAGCTGTTTAGCCCATCTCCTCCGCCCGCACTCCTCTCTCTCTCTCTCGCCCCCACCGCCCGATCCCCATCGGACGGCATCCACGCCCACGCCACCCGCCTTTTCCCCGCACCGTCAGATCAAGGACCAATGGCCGATCTGGTTTTTCATTCGGAACAGCCGAATGTTCAATCATTTTGGACCGTCAATTTAAAATCGGATGGCCACTACTTTGCCCTGCCCCTTTCCTTTTTTTCGCCACGCCGCGGTGGGCCCGTCTTCTTCTCCCTCGCATCCTCCTTCCTCGCGCGAGAAACCGCACCGGCCGCCATTTTTTTTGCCGCGCGAGAGCTCCGTCAGCTCCTCAAATCCCGCCCCATTCTCCGTGCCCGCGCACGCATTAAAATGCCCTCGTCTCGCCGCCCCATCTCCGGTCATTTGCCCCTCAATCACGCCCCAAACCGCCGGGATTTTGAATCGGTCGCCACCGCCTTCGTCGCCCCGATCTCCTCCTTCCGGCCCCCTCCGGCTCCTATAAAGGGAGCACCGGGTAGCCCCGTTCCTCCTCATTCCAACCCCACCACCCACCTTCTCTGTCTCCCCGTGAGTTCGTCGAAATTCGAGATCTTCTCGCCGTCGGCCGCAAGCACGCCGCCACCTCTAACACCGCCACCGTCGACGCTCTCGCCTCGCCGCCGCCACCATCGGCATCGCCGCCACCCCGCCGTCCCCGTGCGCATCTCCTCGCCACCGGAACACCACCGGAACTCGTCGCCGCCGCGAGCCCGAACTCCACCGCCGCCCAATCCTTCGCCGCCGGCCATCCTTGCCCGTTCCGCCACCGCCGAGGTAATCATCAGGTTCCCCGTGGCCTCCTCTACCTATTGGTACCCCTCGTCGCCCGCTAAGCGCCGCCGCTCGCCGGAGCCTTGGGCCCCGAGCACCGCCCCGTCCGTGATATGGCAAAGATATCGTGGCGCCATGTGGCGCCAGGTCAGCGCCATGTCACCCTTCTCCGCTCGCGTGGTCGCCTTGTCACCTGCCCGCGTGGCACGGTTCACCCCTCCTCCGACCAAGAACCCGTGGACCCAGTCCACCAAGAGCCGAGACACTAACATGTGGGTCCCACATGTCAGGGTTTTCAGTTATTTTATTTAATTCCAAAAATCAGTCGCTGACGTCAGCCTTGCGCAATAATTAGAATTTCCTTTAGGAAAATAATTCAAGAAATTCATAAAAATCTAAAAATTAGGGTTTCTGATATTTAGAACTTCCAGGAGCTCGTATTCCTTCATACGAACTCTGATTTCATCAATTCAAATTCCTAAATTCCTATAAAATCAAGATCTAGCCAACTAAACCAAAATTATTTAATTTTGGGTTCATTTGACCAATAATTCCTTTAAACCCTAATTCATTATTCCATGTAATTTCAAACTTCTAAAATTCATATCTTTTGTATCCGAACTCCGTTTTAGTCCATTCAATTTTGCAAATTCATATAAAATTATTACCTAGCTAGCTAAAACAAAATATTTCTATTTGGAGTTAATTTGATCTGTCTTTTTGAATTTATTTGAATTTGAGTTGAATTTGTCGCATTTTCACGATTAGATTTCGACAACTTCGGAGAATCAGATTTCGACGCCGATTGAAGAGCAACATAAGAGGATTGATTTTGACTGTATGATCATCGTGATTGTACACTTGGACTTCCTGAAGAAAGTACTTACGAGTACTAGGTGACCTGTTAAGGAAAACAACATCACCTCAAGCGAGGCAAGTTATACCCTTGATTATATTGATCCCATTATTTCAAATTATTTATATTTGGTTTTAAATATTACTGCATGCTTATTTATATCAGTAATTTAAATTCCTGCTTTAAATATATAATTATGCCTATACTCCTTTGTATGGCCAATTTTGATAATTGAAGTAAACATATTGTCACCATAGGTAAAACCTAGTTGATACGATAGTATGAATTAGAACATTTTGAGAAAAATCATGCTTAGCCATGCTTATAGACCAAACATGTTTCTTTTGGGAATTTCAGCCATAAATCAATTGTTGTTTAGATGGTATCCATGACATCGGTATGTTATGGAAGTTTATGACTTTGAAAAATGAAATAAATATAAATGGTTTGGACTTGGGCATAATGGATGTTCGGTGGGTGCAAGTTTATGCACGGGCTCAACCGGTATGGTTGAGGCCCATGGGTTTTGTTGGAAAGTTGCCTAAGTCGCTTAAGGACCGGTCTTGAGTGTATGATACTAAGCCACACCGTACCACCACATGTCCCAAGTATGGGTGGGACACGCTAAATAATTTGCAATGTTCCACCGTGGTCATTCCCTCTGAGATGCAATGGGTAGTCATGTTACGACTTATGTTAGTCCCACCTAGCGCAAGAGGGGGCCCGAATCTAGAGGTCTTTATTCCAAAGGGGGTGGTGAAACCTTAGCGAGGGGTAACTACGGTGGAATAGCGCTTTGTAAAGGCCTTGGCACGTGCTCTAGACCGCTTACCAAAGGTAGTGAGCGGTGACATAGATATATGCCGGACAAACTAGAGAAGTCTTGTCATGTGGGTAAAGCTGTACAACCTCTACAGAGTGTAAAATTATTCGAATAGCCGTGTCCGCGGTCATGGACATGCTAGCAGAACTACTCAAAGTTAAACCTTGATTTTGTTTGAAAATAAATTCTTCAAAACTGGTTTATCCAGATGGGAATTGGGCAGGGAGCCATGTGATAGGAGGGTATCCTTCACCATCCATGTGTGAATGTTATCTGACTATAAAAGTGAGAATTTATAAAATGACTTGTAGTTATAGAATAACTGCTTTGGAACTTAGTACAAGTATTTAAAAGAAAGTGCTGCTTTATGCAAATGACCTTATAAGCCATCCTTTGTTACATCTATATATGCATGTCATTCTGTTACTTGACGGGTGTAACTTGCGAGCACGGAAGTTGTGCTCATACTTGCTTTATGCAAACAAAATTTCAGAGGAGAAGAACTTTGCTACCGATGTGGATCTCGACGACTAGGCCGCTACCCCAGTCGATTGCACGTGGCGCGGTGCTCGACTCTATTACTTCTTCTTCGCCTTCCGCCGTGTTCTTTATTCTTTGGATTGTAAGCCTCTTGGTAATAAACTCATGATTATTAATAAAGTTGTGATATGAATTTGTTACCATATTTGTTTACTGTGCAAACTAGCGACTGATCATGGGACTAGTTCAGAAATGCACAGAGGATCTGGGATATTAATCCCGGTTTCTGACAATTGTGGACCGTCCATCTGAGATCAAAGGTCCAGATTGACATGAACGTTCGGACCACCGAACGCCCCAAATCGCTGTGGACCGTCAATTTATTGATCTGCGGCTCAGATCGCGCGAACGTTCAGACCTCCAAACAGGACTGTCACTCTGAGCTGTCCATCTTCAGATCTACGCTCCGGATTCGTTGAGCCGTTCGGACCTCGGAACGTCTCTTCGATTTTAGACCGTGCGATCTAAATCCAACCGCTTACATTGAGCGTAGGCAGCTCAGCGCGGCTGTGTGTCCATTCGTTTGGGCCGTCCGATTCAAAATCAATGGCCCAAGCTTTTTCGCTTTGAGTTAGTAATAAGTAAACTTGAAATGTTTTATTTGTAAGCTGTTAATTGTGTTAAACTTCAAAATTGCTTAACTAATTCAGTTTAACTCCATGTCGGTTGATTCAAATTTTGTTGGCTCTGGTTTTAACTAAACTTTAATCTAAAAATGGTTGGAAGCTTAGTTATGTTCCAGAAAAAGTTGTTAATAGATTTAAATTCGATTTAGGTTTATTTATGCTCTAAAAATTCATTTAACTTGAAAAATACATAAGTAATTCTCTGTAGCTCCTTTTTGAGTGAAACCAAGTTTGTTGGTTTCCTCTGTTAGTGTGCTTATTTGTAAAATAGGTTGCAAACTCTGAAATTTTAACTGAAGGTTGCTAACTCCAGGATAAACCTTGTATAAAATTTACAGAGGTTTTTATGCAAAGCATTTTTCTCCAGAAAATTCATATGAACTCCATTTGAACTGAAAATTTCACCTAATTTCATTTAAAATCTTTATCTACCTACTAGGTGAATTGTATGTATTTTTGTATGATTTGATATTGTTGGTTTTATTTGGAGTTTATTGCAATGTCGACTTTTCATTAGGGTTTTGATGATTTCGACTTATTGGGTTGTTTGATGATTTTAGAGCAGCGAGGCACACACTTTGGGCACGCAGCTGAAAAAAAAAACTGAGTGAGGCACGCACTTTGGGCGCGCAGCTAGAAAAAAACCGAGTGAGGCGCGAATTATTTCCCCTCCCGACCGCGCCCTAATTCCTCCCAACGCTATGTTTCCCCAGCCGCACCTCCCAGCGCCGCCCTCCTCCAGCGCCGCACCACCTCCCTTGCCGCCCCTTCCTTCCAGCATCGCCCCACCTCCCTAGCCGCCCCACCACCCAACGCCACCCCACCTCCCTCCCAGGGTTCAAGAAGTCAGGCGACTAGGCGACGTTCGGCGGAGGGAAGCCATCGCAACTTCGTCCAAGGTGGCGAGCTAGGCGGGAGGGCCGCCTAGGTTTCGGGCTCTGGTGTCGCGCCTCCCCCACCGCCAAATTGAGCTCAGCCCCAGCTCCCGCCGCTGAATCGACCTCGCCGCCTCCGAATCGCTGTCGTCCCGCCATCTACGCCGCCGAATCTAGGTACGCCCACGCCGCCACCCTCCCCTATTCCCTCTCTGTGCTCTCTCGTGATGATGCGCCTTCTTGTGGCCGTGAGATGTTGCCGCTTTCCTCCTAAAGCTTTTTGCTTGCAGACCTAGACATTCCTTCCTTGTTGATGCTACTTTGTTGCCAGCTAGATGCAAGTGCTGGGTACTAAACTAACTAATTAAGGATGGTATGTGTCAACTGCAAGCTAAGGTACAACACTACATCATTAATATATTAGTTACGTATGTACTGACTATTCCTATAGTTTGTGAAATTTAGGTGACTTTTGAAATTTGATAGTACATAGTAGCTATGGATAAGAGATGGATGGATCTTCTTAGGTACAACATAAGCTTACAATATAAATTTATTTTCTAGTACTTTCTCATGTCCATTCTTATAACAAGTAATTAATTGTAGGCACATGTCTGAATATGTACAAGGGGTTGAAGAATTTGTACAGTATGCTTTTGCCTGATCGGCAAAAGCAAATACAATATTATGCCTTTGTAGGAAATGTGTGAATAGTTGCTGGCAAGAAGCTAGTGTTGTCCGTGTGCAAATGATCAGCAGAAGTGCATCATCTTAAGTGTCATTTAGCACCCATGGCATGAACAGAACAACTCTGTTTCCTAGTTGTTCCAATTGCAACATTAGAGCATTAACCAAATATCTCATAAGTGAAAATGATGGTTACATAAAGTTCTCAGAAAAATACTTCTTTTCTATGGCTAACAGAATGGGAATAACTAACCTCGATAAGAGGATCACGTCCTAAAATTGAGAAAATCTCCTCTGCTAACTTCCAAATGACTTGACATGAGGATCATAGTTCTTATACACACGGTGCCTAAAACGACATCTTCCTCTTCCCGGAAAACTAAGAAAATATATGTATAAGGAGATCCCTTTTCACAAGAAAATGCTATTGTTTTCCAAGAGAAAAGGATGAAGTTTCTAACATTACTGAACTAAGTTTGTTTGTATGAAGATTTCGTTTACTAATTACTACTAATCACCCAGAACTTACTCTTCCTCACTCGATGAATTAAATAACTCATTGTTGGTTCTTTCTCGTACTAAAAAATTTATGAGTGAAGATCTCTGCAATGAGCAATTGCTTAATTACCTCCAATTCAATAATCCAGGTCAGAAAGCACCGGGCTTTTCTCCCCCATTTTTATGTCTGCCCAAACTGAAACCCCGACAATATGAACTATCCATTGCAAAGAGAATGCACATACATCAATAATCACAGCATGACATAGCCATCACGGAGCAAAGGGGAGTAGTAGAGAGAGGTAGAGGAGTAGAAGAGGGG